>OZ014524.1:286431418-287139543 GCA_963966055.1 Lathyrus aphaca
CTATCTATCTATCTATCTATCTATCTATCTATCTATCTATCTATCTATCTATCTATCTATCTATCTATCTATCTATCTATCTATCTATCTATCTATCTATCTATCTATCTATCTATCTATCTATCTATCTATCTATCTATCTATCTATCTATCTATCTATCTATCTATCTATCTATCTATCTATCTATCTATCTATCTATCTATCTATCTATCTATCTATCTATCTATCTATCTATCTATCTATCTATCTATCTATCTATCTATCTATCTATCTATCTATCTATCTATCTATCTATCTATCTATCTATCTATCTATCTATCTATCTATCTATCTATCTATCTATCTATCTATCTATCTATCTATCTATCTATCTATCTATCTATCTATCTATCTATCTATCTATCTATCTATCTATCTATCTATCTATCTATCTATCTATCTATCTATCTATCTATCTATCTATCTATCTATCTATCTATCTATCTATCTATCTATCTATCTATCTATCTATCTATCTATCTATCTATCTATCTATCTATCTATCTATCTATCTATCTATCTATCTATCTATCTATCTATCTATCTATCTATCTATCTATCTATCTATCTATCTATCTATCTATCTATCTATCTATCTATCTATCTATCTATCTATCTATCTATCTATCTATCTATCTATCTATCTATCTATCTATCTATCTATCTATCTATCTATCTATCTATCTATCTATCTATCTATCTATCTATCTATCTATCTATCTATCTATCTATCTATCTATCTATCTATCTATCTATCTATCTATCTATCTATCTATCTATCTATCTATCTATCTATCTATCTATCTATCTATCTATCTATCTATCTATCTATCTATCTATCTATCTATCTATCTATCTATCTATCTATCTATCTATCTATCTATCTATCTATCTATCTATCTATATATATATATATATATATCTATCTATCTATCTATCTATCTATATATATATATATCTATATATCTATATATATATATATATATATATATATATATATATATATATATATATATATATATATATATATATATATATATATATATATATATATATATATATATATATATATAAGATTGTTTATAAAAATATTTTGGATGAATAATGTATATTTTACATAAATAAAAAAATATGATTTTTTTGATATAATTTATAAAAAGATTTGTATCTATTGTAAATATTTTTTAATCTATAAAAAAAAAACTTTACTTTTTCCGTATATAAAGTTTTTTTTTATTAGTTGAGAATTATTACAAAAATATTTTCAAAATCACTATTTATTTTTATTGTATTTTAATGCCAAATATTTTTCTAATTCTTTATATATTTTGAACCAATATTTATAATAACTTTTTAGGCAAACACTCGTTTAACTGTTTATACAATTTCTAATTATAATATTATGATCTTGTCAGATATTTAAAATTTAATATCATTAATTATATTTTAATATGTATTTATTATAATTAATATATTATATTTTTTGATACAATAATATACTTTTAAAAAATTGTATATTTGTCTTAGTCCCAATTGAAATAGAAATATAGTCCTAGTTCAAAATATTTATATCAATAGTTTTGACAAAATCAGAGTTATACCTAGCTTGATCCAATATATCAAAGTTATATTTTGAAAATACTATTAATTTATATACATAGTACAAATTTTTGGGCTGTGTGATTAATGGTAGTAGCTGGTACAAAATAAATTATCACATCAAATAGTAGCATACATTTACTTTGTACTATTTTTTAATCAATTAATACAAGATATAATAGAGAGTGATTAATCTTCCTGTCATTACATCAAATTTTAGTATTGTCTAACTTGATGTGCTAGCATCTGATGAATCTCTTTTTCAAAGTCACATTGCATTCTTGTTGTGAATCCAATAGTAAAGTCTAACTTAAACTTGAAAAAATATAAAAAGAATTACACAGAGACATTTTTCCCAAACTCTTTCCATTTTCATTTTCTGTGAAAAGCAGTAAAAAAAGCCAAAATCTGTATTTGTCTTGAGCTGACACAATCAAAACAAATTAACCAAATCTAAAGCAAAAATGGTATCAAATAAATGACTATGCTGCCAAAACTATGCTGCCATTCTCTTTAAACCTATCAAAAACATAATTTATAATTCAAGATGCCTGTCATTGTTTTTTCTTTCAACTTGTGGTTGTTGAAGGCCTTGTTAAATAACCCAAACATCACTTCAATTTTTAACTAAATTATTCATAATCATTTTAAATATCAGCAACTGTATCCCAAGATAATAAACTTTTTCTTACAATATATAGCTTTCTATTGCAGGAAATCTCTTTCAACTTTGTTAAGATGCACTGTTACCACAATGAACTTACCACAAACATTGATATTTGTATTGAAGATCCTACAGGCACGGTCAGCGATATGTCCAACGAATACGCTTCAATGTAAATTAAAATTACACTCTTGCTCATCTCCATTTATCATTAATATTATTCCGCCTCATACAAATTTGTCTTTGAAAGCATTAGTCATAGATAATACTCACAAGTTTGTCTTTGATAGCAAACATAACAAATCCAACATATTAGGCCATAAAAACACAAATAATAGAAAGAAAAATGTAAACAAAGAACATGCTTGTTAACAAAGAAGAGATAATTCATGCACTTTAAGAAACTTAAATCTACAAACAATTTCTTCAACTATTTCTACCGTCGAGCAAGCAGTAAGAACGAAATATACCTTTTTTTTTCGATCCTTCTTTCTTTTGACCTCGTGAAATGTATATGCAAAATAACCACATTAGAGAATGAAATCCAAATTCTCCTCCTATCTATATTGGAGGAAACATTAGGGCAATAACTAACTACAACAAATTGAGTAACCAGAACATAGAATCACCTCACAAGAATAATAAACTACAAACCCCCAAATGAGTATCAACTGAGCTGAATATTTAGAAGCACAACAATTCTAGACCTACAAAAACGGAGTAAAGATCACAACTATAATACAAGTCAATCAAAACCATCTGATGCAAAACCAGACAGTTAAAAACAAACTCCAGATAATGATTATTGTCTAAAGTCTAAATACAAGTCACTTTTCGTCAAACCAACAACTACACAACACCTAAGAAAAATCAAAAGGGAAATAAAAAACCTAAAATTAACACAACAGAACTTAATCAACGGTAACCCATATTTTTAAAACAAGATTCACCATAGATTCAGATCCATACATCAAGTCCTCTTTTTTACTAAGATTCATCACATATCTACCACCACAACGTAGCTTCAAAGAGAGAAGAGAGACAATAGAGAGAAAGATGAAGAAGGAAGAGAGAGAATAGAGACGAGAGAGAGGAAAATGAAGGAGATTAGATCTGAAGAAGTTATGCATACAAAGAGAGACAAGAAGAACACGGTAAACCAAGAGAGATAAGAGAAAATAGGAAAATGAAAAGGAAAAAAAATTGTTTCTGTATAGGGGAAGAGAAAAGAGTGAATTGTATCAAGAGGTGGTCCAAGTGGTGAATGATCAGCACAACCACGTGTAAACATATGGAGGAAGGATGACATTAATGGTATTTCAAGAACAACTATCTTTCTTATATGATAGATTTAGGATAATACTTATTTAAAGGAAATGATATTTGATCATTTACAGACAAATTTTAGTTTTAAAAAAATAGATTTTTTTTTTAATTTTGAAAAATGGATTTTATAAAATAGTTTTATAAAATATTATAAATTTTATTATATTTATTTTTTTTAATTTTGATATCGTACAACATAAATATACATTATTGAAGATCAAAACATAGACGAAATCATAATATTTTTTTTAAAGTTGTAACTGAAAAATGATTTTTATGAAAATCTATTTGAAATAGCTTCAAAATTAAGCGATTCTTTGAAATATTGATATCCAAATTTTTTTCCCGATAAAATGATGAAATATCTAAAATAATATTTTAAGAATAACTATTCAAACCAAATTTTCATTTGAAACTTTTATAAAAAGTTTATTTATAAATTTTTTTCCATAAAATTATGTTACACTATAAAAATCATTTTTTTAAAATCAAAACAAACAGGTCCATAATTGGTATCCAAAAGGTATTTATTTGTTATATTGAAGCAATTTTTATAAAAAAAATTATGAAAATGTGTGAGATCGAAAAGTAGGAAAGTGATAGAGATATTGATTTATATTGCCAAAAATTTGGTGTTCAAATTTAGATATTTAACTTTGCAACCTACAATCACATGATTGTTTATAAGGATAGTCGAGAGGTGTAACACCCAAAATAATTCCCACGAAAATTGAATTTAAATTAGAGTAATTAAAATATAAAAATAATTTCGAGTGTTACATACTCTTTCAAACCACGACTTAACTGATATGTATCACAAAATAAACTTGCAACAGTAATTTTCAAAAGAAACACAAATAAATATTCCAGTAGCAACATGTTTTTCTTAAATAAATAAACAAAGGAAAAACGATCATCGTCCTGACACCCTAAAGTATGTATTAGAGTCGACTCCTCTAACGTGAAGTGCACCGACTTCACCGACCAAAGACTCTACTATTCTTGATCACATGCACGTTACCAACATAGGGGTAACATTCAAACATAAGGGGTGAGATACTTACACCAACAAAAGGGAAAAATAATACAAGTAAAAGCAAGTATCATCAAGTGTTCACCACGTCTCACCAAACAGTAATTAAGCAAACACACTAAAACACATAATAATATTATGCACACAACAATAATTCATGCAAATGAGACTCCACCAGACTCAATGCATGCGGTACCATTCATCGATCCTTGTTTCATGATCTCCTGTCGGAACTCTCGACCCCTATTTCATGATCACACCCTCGATCCCTGTTTCATGGTCATGTACGATCCCTATTTCATGACCGCACCAACAACACAATGATTCCCTTTGGAATTCGGATTGGTATACCCTACATCGGTATATTATCCCCAACTATGCACATGTCATGCAACATCAATGACAATATGCAATGTTCACCACAACTACCTCATGCAACAATATCACCAATAACATGCAACAACTACCTCATGGAACAAGATCACCAACAACTTACAACAACAACTACCTCATGCAACAACATCACCAACAACATACAACAACAATTATCTCATACAACAACATCACAACAACATAAAACAACAACATAAAACAACACATATCAACATCAACAACATATATAAACAACTATAACAACACGTAACATGTAACACCCACTTTTCCAAATAATTATTTATATAAATCTTTAATAAAATCAGAGTTACTTGTCCAAAGTGAAATGTTACATCATCATCGTTCATCAAAATCGTTAATAAAAGAAAAACAGCGGAATTCAAATCTTTAAAGTCAATAGCTCAAAGGCTTAACAAATCACACATAATAAGGTTCTTCAGTTTAATGTTTAATCATAAAAATAAGATTTTCTAAACATTATAAGTAAATGTGGAAAAGATCCCCGTTCCCGTTACATATCAAAGCTCCTAGGACACGGACATCACACCAACGTACTTCTCAAGTACCTGAATTGTCTGCACTTCCGAAGAAGCACAGACGCAACAAAACAAACAGAGGGGTGAGAAATAGATTCATAATATAACGGTTCATACGACATATATGAAGAAGTAATTCACCCCTAATCACACCAAATTATCAATCATATCATATTATTCAATCAATCATATTATTCAATCAATCATAATGCAATGTGACTCCAATGCACAATGCAAATGTGGTACCGACTCACAATAACGGTTCATCAATAGAACCCCGAATGCATCGTTAACGTCTCCAACAAGACACAATCATCCCTGCAACCACGATTCTCAACGAATCCCGAATAATCACACCCACAACATGATTATTCCATCAAATGTATGCGCATGCAGACACAACAACGCATACCATATCACAATACACATGAACACATCATGCTTTACGATCATCATGATCTCATCAACCAACCATCAGTGCATCTTATTCACACACAAAGCATACACATATCTCATGTTATTCACAATTATAACAATCTACATATTCATATAATTCAATTAAGCACTTAGGATTTCTTATGTGACTAATCATCAAGTCCTATATTCATTATTAGAACATCCTCAAAGTCTTATTTCATTAATATAATCCTACATTAGAAGAATGAGTCAAATCCACCTTAAAACGGACGAAAAATTATATTCACAGGGGCCTGACACGGCCTCCCGTGTCCCCTGACACGGCCCGTGTCAAGTGGCCTGGGACACGGCCCTCTAAATCATCAAAAAACACATTTCCCGAAGCCTGATACGGCCACCCGTGTCATGGGACACGGCCCATGTCATGGCGCCTGACCCCCAAAATTCTGATTTTTAGTTTTTCCCATTTTCTTCCTCCTTTCTCACCTGTACGAACCCCAATCATTCTAGGTCGAATTTAGCACTCAAAACCAACCAATTCACATGTTTATTATTCATTTATACATATAACATCAACTAGTTTTATTAATAAACTTTCCTAGATCAAATTAGGGAATCAATGAGGTTTAATCTTCTTCCCTGTTCATCATATCCTCCATAACCTTCATATGCCATTCTTCCCAATACCAAACATACAACACCAAATATATTTTCAAAATACATCGTATAATCATATTCACCAATAATTTCACAATATTGCATCAATTCAATCATTATTATCTTAATCTCTTAATATACCTAAGGGAGGAAGGAACTCCCAATTACCCTTCTATGTCCTATCACCAATCATAAACCCTTTTCTCCCCCCTTACCTTAAAATCGAAGCTTTCCTTCACAACTTTTGGTCTTGGTGATCTACGATCCTTGACCTTGCCTTTCTTCTCCTCTTTCTCCAGACCTCTCTGTTCTTCGTCAAAATACGATGAATGAGGTTTGTTTCCCTAATTCCTCTTTTTATGAAACAACAATTCCACCTTTGCCCCTTAAACCTCTAACTAACCCTTTTATTTTATTTTATTTAAATAATAACAACATTATAATAATACACCTTATATTATTATTATTATTCTCATAAAATACTCTCTTCACCAATTAATTCAATTATGCCATTAAAATAAATATTTATTTCACAAAAATAAATATAAAAATTAAGGCGTTACATAACAACATCAACAACATGTATCAACAACTTCAACAACACATAACAACATCAACAACATATATCAACAACTACAATAATACGTAACATCAATAACATGTATCAACAACCACAACAATACATAACAACATCAACAACATATATCAACAACTACAACAACAAGTAACAACATCAATAGCATGAATCAACAACTACAACAATATATAACAACATGGATAACATATATCAACAACTACGACAACATATAACAACATCGATAACACATATCAACAACTACAACAACATATAACAACATTGATAACATATATCAACAACTACAATAACATATAATAACATTGATACACACCTATACATGTTACTCATATTTTTACAAAGTTATTTTCAACATTCTTCAAAACAATTACATAACCCCTCAATACATATGTCTAACTCACTATAACCACCCTCTTTCATTATTATATTAAATAAAAGATTTTATAGAATTTCTCATCATAAAATAAATTATTTTCACTCTAGGTCTCGCTAAGTAACCTCATGCTCGCTAAGTGCGCTACTCTCTGCCTGGAAGGGTCCAAAACTCCCAAACTCTTGCTAAGCAAGCTGCCTCTCGCTAAGCGAGAACTACAATTTCCGCAGATTTTCCTCTACGAACCAGTCTGACCCTGTTACGATTCCTACACTCCAAAACCCTTCTTAAGCCCAAAAAACCCAGAATTTTCGCCATTCTTCATACAATTAATCACCTAACTCAAACAATTACCACAATTTCAAAAATTCCTAATTGTTCTAACATACTTTTCATCAAAATTCCTCCAACCTCATGGATTCCTACTTAACAATATTATGTCCATTACTCATATTATAATACCCTTAGGAGATGAAAGAAATCTCACCCTTACCTTAATTCGACGGACGATGTCTTTCTCTTTGCCATAATTCTTCTATTCCGCCTATTTCCCTAGTTCCTTCTTCTTCCTTCCTCTACTCACACGTTCTCCATTCACAATCAATTTTCACGAACTGATTTCCTTTTTCCTAAATTCCAAACGTAACCCTTAGACCCCAACTAAGAATTTCTCATCTTGCCCTCATTATTCCATCGCCTAATTACCATCTTACTCTTTCCCTTCATATTTCCAATATTTATTTAATATAATATAAATTATTTAAATTCATATAATATTAAATATAATTCTTCCCTCAACACACTACCAACTTCACATAACACACAATACATATCAATTCCAATTATTTAAATTAAATAATTATATAAATTAACCGGGGTGTTACAACTCTCCCCCACTTAAAGTATTTTCTTCCTCGAAAATTTACCAGATATGAACTACCCCTGATACGTTCTCGCAACCAATAGTCAACTACTACGCCATGGAAAACGATACCATGAATAACGCAAACAATGGTACAACTCATTAACGACAACCACAACAAGGCGCAAATCCCATGCAAGATACTCTACAACCAACTTAAGACACAAAATAATCAAGTTACGAACACACAAGTTCACTCTTGAACCGGGCATAACACGATAGTTACCATCATCTTAGGTAACACCTCCCTAAATCCCCATTGTAGGAATTATCTACACACACCCGAACCATCATCATAGGTAACGGGGAAACAACAAAGATAAGAACACCAAAATCCATAACACTACATCACCATAACTAAACTACCAAATTCATTATCACACGACTTCAAGACAACCATTCTATGATTTACCAATCAAACATGTTGCTAATACACCTATCTTCCTAGTAGTACAAGATTAGCAATTAAAATTTTCGCCATCTCACTTCTATATTGTAACATCCAATGGTCTCATTATTCCCGTGAAACCTATCGTCAACCTTCGAATTCTTACAAGTCGTACCCATATGAACAAACCGCACTACCTCGCACTCCCACTGTGCATTGTGATTACTTGCAACTATCAAATACACCAAGTTCACATCCAACTTCTGACGCTTTCTAGCAATCACCAGGCATCATTATTCACGCTTAATATACCCAACCTTTCTCCCCGTTGGGTTTTCTATCATACCAGACACAAAGCTCTGAACTGCTAACTTAATTCCAACTCTTTCTAACCACCAGATCAAACATATGAAAAGACTTTCAACTTAAATTGTTAGGAATTCCAATCCTCCTCGTCGTCTCATACTCTATTCCCTTAGACCAACAATCATCATATACTTTTGTGATAGTTAAACACTCCAAATCTAGGTCCATAAAACATATTCCCTAATCATTCAACACACCTACTTCCGCAACCAAATCCAAATATTGAGCATGATGGATCCTTTCCTGAATCCTCTGTTGCCGTAAAGAATAAACTATAACTTTACGATCTTGTATTCACACTCTGTCAAAACTCGTCACCCACAAAACTTAATACTCCATAAATGGTGTATTAGGATTAGACCGAATCACAATGGAACCATAGTCGACTTCTACTCTGGTTCTCTAAACTCCCCTTACGATAAACTTCCCAAACATACAACTTATTTTTCACAAGTTAACTGAGATAACATAATCTATAATTTGGGAAATACCTTCCAAAACCCGTAGCCAAAACATCTTGATCTCTTTACCTACTTTTCGGAGCTTCCTCATTGTAGGACTACGTCCTCTCTTATGGATTTACAACAATACATCATCTGACTTGACATAACCACACAAATTCATCTTTACCAACCAAAAATCACTCTTCGACAACTTAGCATACAACTTTATCTCCTTCAATACCTATAATCCAATTTCCAAACATTCCACACCTTCTATTTACTCCCTCATTAAGTCACCTTTCTAATGCTTCAAATCTTATGTACCAAAGATTCTCGATTCATGAATTCCATAGAAGACAATGGTTGCATACCTTACATTCTATATTCGTCTTATCAATCCAAGGCATATAACCATGCTTCTATCTTACCATTACAGTTCCACATAGTTTAACAATTGTTGATTCCAATTACCACACTTCATACTCATTCTTCGCCTTATAATAACACTAATACTATCAGGTAACTTCAAACCATTTGTGATTTATCACACTTTAAAACCCAAGTTATCCTGAACACAACTGTGAATTTCCATACTACTCACCGACCAACATGCAACCTTAGGCCATCATTCTCTTCTTCACCAATCATACTGGAACTCTCCAAGGCGGCACTCTTGATTTCACAATTTCCCCTTTTATTAAATCCTCTGACTACTCTTTCTATAACGCCAACATCTCGTACGATACCCTAGAATCCAGTACTAGGAACAAGACTAAAATAGAATGACATCTTCCTCTCCTAACATAACATTTGATACCTTCTTCTGAAACAACTCTGAAATTCACGCATAACTAATAGTTCATCGTTTTGATCTTATTTCTAATTTCCATAACACAATCTTTTCATCCATGGAAAACCTCATATCCTTGAATCCGTCTCACCTCCAGATCTAGGAATTTACATCGACTAATCCAAACACTCTGCAAGCACCTGGCTTAACTCTGTACCATTTACTGTGCATGCTATCTTATCTTAGCAAGTCCCGTCTATCCCATCCAACATGATCTTGTCTGTTATCAACAAGAGATTAAGGGTGATCAGTTCCTCAATTTATTGATATACATCCGACAATCATGATGGGGCATAAACCATCCTCACCAAGTCATAATAGCGTTCAATGACACAATACATTATCCTCTCAACAATTGGCAAACACACAGTTTAACTCCATTAATTCGTCCCAAGAATAACATCACCTTGTTCCAACTTAACGATAACTGTGTACCTCCTAAGGAAACACATTAGGATACTCCACACGTCACTAACCCACAAGTGGTCTAAAACATCGCCTTCCTTCTTCACAGGGAAGCGAACAACAAGGACACCTGATTGTCTTCCTTCGAGGGTGTAACACCCCAAAATTTTCCTTCTCATTTTCATAACATTTAACATATCATTTGTATACATAGCATTGCATTCATAACATAGAAAAATGAAGCATAACATTCTTAGTTGAAGCATAGGGCAGGTGGTCAGTGATTTGCAAAGTTATGATCATTCAAGGTCAGGGAAGAAGGGCCAAAGGTCTCTCAACAAGCCTCAAAGGTATCTCGTAGCTCATATCATATTATTTGAATTCTTAAACCATGGGAAGATGTGAATTGATCAAGAAGTTGAAGCAATGCAACATCTCTTAACAAAAAGGACCAAAAATTAGGGTTTTTGATTCAAAGGACTTCCTGAGGAAATTTTGGCTCAAACTTGATTTCAATGTTTTCCATATGATATCAAGTGTCTAAGTATAGGATATTGTCCATTGAATCATTTTAGAAGGTCTCCAATTGGTCAGTTACTTGAAAATTAAGAAATTGGGGAAAAGTCAACTGTGTAGAGGAAAAAGTCAACTCCTAACTTTTTGAGGTCAAAATCATGATCCACAAGTTGAATATGTTCAATGGTTGAAATCTGATCAAGAAAAGTCAAGAGATTCATAGAAAAATCAAGAAATCACAAAACTTCCTAAAACAGAAACTCAAGGTTTCTATTTATGGCAAGTTTATGTCATTTTGCACATCACTTCTAAGCCCTCTTTCTTCAAGATAAAGGCTTCAAACTTCAGGCCTAAGTTGAGCCAATTAAAGAGCACATATTGAAATTCAAATCCATAGCAAGAACATATCTATTGGATCAAAATTGACTGAGATATGATCAATCAAAGTTTGACAAAACCTGAGCAACTTTGCTAGGAAAACAAGTCATGGGCATGCCAGATGCCAGACATTTCATCAAGCAGGTGGTATGCCAAATGTCAATCCATTTTTCTCCATCAAGAAAGCTTCAAATAGAATTTTGTTAAACATCAAAGTTGTTCATTTTCATATCTTCTTCAACTTTGATGTTGAGAGATTTTTCATTTGATCAACATACAAAGAGTTATGAAGACTCAAAGTCAAGGGTTCCACACTAAATATCCATAGGCCCATGGTCAGGCCTGAGGGAAAATTTGCCATGCCCGTGGGGCAGTTTTGTACACTTGATTTCATGATCATTTTCATGCATCTTAGAGGACTCTAATTGTCTTGATCCAAACATCAAACATGTTCTATGAAATATCCTTGATCCATAGGCCTCAAAATCATCAACTTTCATGAGTTATACTAGATGATTTTCATCCCCAAATGTTACAGTTTTCATTGTTTCTTGCGGCCAAGTATAAAAGACCATTGTAGTATTTTTGCTCTTGATCTATATCAGTTTGCATGCATTCCTTGCACCTCACTCTTATGGAATCCTTTGAACAAACAAGAATACTTACATACATGCATATGCACCATCCTCCATTCACCAATGAGGGAAAGTTTTGAGAAAAGCCTGTGTAACAAGTTTGTGAGCAGCTGGTATAGCATCATCACCACCATTGATTAGGTTGTTCCACTATAGGCTCCATGAATTCCCTCCCTACATGATCAGCTCCATCACACGAATGTTCTCCCTTTAATTTTAGCAAATTGCTCATTTCACCACCTTGTCTCATTTCACCCTTGCTTAACTAGAGGTCTAACTGTTAACCACCTTGGTTAACAGCTAACCCAGGGTATATAACCATCCCATAACAGAATTTGAGAGGGGGGATTCCTTTTTCACGATTTCACACCACACTCTAAAAAATTCACTTTGAAAATCTCTTTGCATTTTGAAGTTCCACACTCATTGTTCTTCAACATTCTTCAATATTCTTCAGAATTCATCAACCTTCATCAATCTCTAACAAATCAAGGATATATTTCTAAGTTTGATTGGGCTCTTCTTCAAGCTTCAGTTTCATATTTAAAGAATCAAAGTCTACAAAGCCTTTATTTGGTTTTTCTTGAAGATCAAGAGTAAGGGAGCCTCACCTCTGGTTTTGTGTTTACTGAAGGCTCTGCAATTTCAGGTTTGATCTCAAACAGAATTCACATATTTTTGAATTGTTTTAGCTTGTGTTTACTTAATTAATGGCTTAACAACATTAATGAACTGTGCTGGATAGTTTCTATAACTATTGAGGTGATGACTGAGTGTTAGGGAAAATGTTATGGCGATCAAATCTCTTGATATATGTTTTTTTAATGAATTTGAAGCCTTGATCTGTAACCTCCTTGAGTTAAGCTTTCGTTTGATATGCGTTTGATGAATTTCTGGATGGTTTCATAATTTGCAGCACCGGAGACTCACCGGAGAAGACGACCGGAAGTCTTCTCCGGTGGCATGAACCATAAGGATTCATAAACCCTAATTCCTACTCAAAATAATTCACAGTTGTGCGATCTATTTTGATCCAATGCTTAGAACATTGTCAACACATTAATGAGGTTGTGCCTCTCACATGATCTCTCTCTCATATTAGGCTGACTTTGACTTCTCTTGTGCATGTGCATGTATGTGAATTGTTGTGTGCTTTGCATGTAATAGTAGAACATATTAAAATAATTTTCTACAATTTTTAATTCTGATTTTAAGTGACTTTTCCCTTGTATGCCACTTACCTATGATCATTTCATGCATTCAAATTCCATTCATCCCTAACTTGTATGATTACTTGAACTACTTTGACCTAGTTTGCATATTTTCCTCAACTAGTTTCAAAGTGACTTGCATATGCATTTGGTATGACTAATTCATGCATACTAACCTCTCTTAATTGTCATTTGGTACTGACTATATCCATGTTCATTCATGTTTGTCTGCAACTTTGGCTTGTGTGCCAAGTTACTTCATGGTTATGTGATACATGTTCATTTTCTTCCTACTTCTTCTTCATCTTAATCCTTCTATCAGTTGAATACTTCTTCTCATGCTTTGTATTCCCATTCATAAGCATTATATAAGATTCATAAATTATGTATGCTATTTACTTTGACCATTCATTAAGCATTAATATTTGTTCATCTTGCATAACCATTCATTCATTCTACATTAACTTCACATGGAACTTCCTTGGAGTTTAAGGCATAGTTTGAGCTTAATGGGATTGTGTTTTGCTTCTTAGACTTAGAGAGAAACCTTATAGATATGCTACTGACTTTAGAAGTCATGTGACCTATAGGAACCTTCACCCTTAGACTTAGGCTTTATTTGAACCCTAGTTTCATTTTATAGGATATGTGATGCTTAATTGTCTTTGTTCCTTTGCTTTGTTTCCAATATGAAAATTATTTTGGTACTAACATTTCATGTAGGGGATATGGTAAGTAATTGAGTAATTGGATGCTTATCCATACTCATACCTCTTCTCCCTTCTCTTTTAATAGCTTTCTCTTATGCGATTGTGACAAGCATGTTATGCTTCTTTGACATTTCACTTTCTCTTCATCCCTCTGAGTTCTTATCTCCTATTCAATATTTGAAGTGAGTTAGAACTTGTTCTTATTCTCTCTTCTTCTAGGTTTAGAGTTCTTCAAACCTCATTAACTTTAGGATCTCCAAGCATGATAACCTAGGGCGAGTCTTAGTTTCCCTTAGAGTTCTCCCTTTCTCCACTTAAGTCTTTTCTCTCTCTCATCTCTAAACAAAATCAAAACACCTAATAAAGGTTAAGATTTTTCATGTGCCAAGGGACTTTTCCATGGGATACTTACACACATTCCATTTGGGGATGAGGTGTAGGTATCATGATGAATAAGTCTTAGCATGAGGATGTTTCACAAATAAACTAAAAAAACACTTCTTAATCCAAAAATAACAAAGACATCTAACAAGTAAAATATGCTAGTGTGCTTGAGCCTTAACATTTGGAACTAGGTTTGGGGATCTTCTCCTTACTAAGGTGTGCTTCTTATCCATTCCATTTCGGAGTGATGTAAGAAGTACACGCTCCATTGAATTGAATACATTCTCCTATGCAAACTCAAATAAAAACTTTTAAGAAACTCCAAACCAACAACAAGGGTCTTTCCTTAGGGAATTCTCTTCTCATCTCATTCATTCCAAATGAAAGAACTTTCTTCAACTCGCCTTTTGCAATATGGTAAACACACTCATTCCAGGAGAGCCTGCAACACTTGAGCATATGCATAAGCAATTAAATCATAAAATACACCAACAAACAAATTTCCTACCTAGTTAGGGGAACTACGTTGACTCTGATTCTCATTCCTGATGAGATATATAGGCAGTGGGCTAGGGCCAAATCGAGCATAATTCTTTCTTTCCCTACATTTTTACCATTCTTTTTTTTCAGTTCAACAACACATGAAGCAGATGTTTATACCCTTTGAGCAGTACAAGAATGCGTGGATCTCGTCGAGTACGATGGATGTGAAGGGGTGATAATACCTTCCATTCACGTAACCGACTCCCTTACCCGTTCTCTCTGGTTCATAAGACCTCATTCTTTCCTTTCTCCTTGATTTGTGCAGCATTTACCTTTCCTTTTCCTCGGGATAAAAATACTTGGCTGGTGAATCTTCTTCTTTTTTCGCGCCACTTCCGTGTTTGTACTAGGATGAAAATCTCAGAAGCGACAGCTGGCCACTCTGATGGGGACCTCCCAACCTGAATCTATGGTTCCCTATGCGAGTCAATCCTAGCGCTTGTCTGTTTATGTTTCTTTGGGTGTTTATTTATTTTTTCCTGTGTGTTTATGTAGCGGTAAAATCATGAGTGTAAGCTATTAGCTAACTTAACTCAAGGTAAACAGAGTCGCCACTGCACTTTTATTTTATTCCAAATGGAAAAGGGAAAAAGAGCGAATAAAACCTAATGAATCTAAAAGCAAAAAGCTAAAAGAATCGAACAGAGAACGAGTAAGGGGATAGGTTACAAATTGGGAAGGTTTTACGCACCCAAAATGTCTGTGGTACTCCACGGGAGGCCTTTGAAATATTTATTGCTTTTTTGGTTTGAAAATGGTTTGTTTTAAAAGAGATTGAAGAGATGAGAAGAGAAATGATTTTTAAGATTTTTGTGTTTGAAGAGACGATCGTCTCATGCCTACGTACCCACAAAGTGCAATGCGAGATCAAAACCTCGTAGTTCGTGGTACAAAATGTGAAAAGAAACAATGTGTTGAATTGGTTTTAAAATGTAAAGATAAGTCGTCATTCTTTAGCGAATAATTCCGCTAGAAAGAATGAATCATATCTAAACATAAAAATGGAAAGTGCACGAGGGTACAAAAACAATTGAATGAGTTTGAATTTTTTAAAGTGTTTTGAAAAGAAAGTTTTGATATGCTTATGTGGTTTAGCCTTTATTAAGAAATGAAATCGAACAGGTAAAACCGCTTGACCTAAGTCAAGGTTTGATTGTGAAAACGTTTGAAGTTTGAAAACAAAGAAAGTTTCTGAAATAGGAAGAACATTTGAAAATTTAAGAAGGGGAGGAGATGAAGTGACTATCCTAAGACTTTAAAGTAAAAGTTAAGGGAAGAACAATCAAACCGTATGGTGAACATTATTTGAAACAATAGGACTTCCATCTTCAAAAACAAGTGAACCAAATCCTCTAAGGTCTTCAATCCATAACAACTCAAGCAAATGGTAAGATCCTAAAATCTAAGTCCAAAACTCCAAGTCCAATGTTAAGGATGATGGCCATAGTCCAAAATTAAAATCACAAGTCTTTTAGAAGTTTAATCCTTTATTAATGTTTTTGTGTCCAAATGGATAAAAGGAAAATCAACATAACAAAAAAAGAGCAAATAATAAACATGATAATGGATGAATAAAGCATAGTAAAGCAAAATAAAATAAAAGCAAATAAAAGTGCAAGAATTTAAATGTTAGTAGCAAAAGAAATTAAAGTGCAAGAATCTAAAATATTAATAGTAGTAATAGTATAATAATATTTACATAATAATGGTATGGTGAACTTAATCAACCACAACCAAAAGAGTAACCAAAACCGAAAGGCAACCGGATCCGCTTAGCATCTTACACTATAGCGATTAATCAAGGCAAACCGAACCGAATTCAATGAAATTTGAAAGGCGATTGGGAGACCCAAAGCACCTACGCATCAAACATTCACAAGTCTCGATTCTTGATGCAATATGATTAACCACTTTGGGATTACACGACCAACAAGAGATCCGGTCCACGAAAGTGCAAGTACCCAATTAGATTTTTATTTCAAAATCAGGACAAATTTAGGTCTATGTTAAGCAATCGCCGAGTAATTTACGAAGTAATTACCCTAAAAATGAGGCCGGCCACCACCAATTAAGGTGCATAATGTTAGTGCTAATGCATGCGAGATAAACGATATGTAAATTGTTATCCGGACGCGATACCGTACAAAACTAAAGGTGAATACCAAATTGAGCTGCACTTATGGTATTTTTCCATCCTTAAGTTCAATCACTCTTCTTGGTGGATTCAAGCATGAAAATGTATCACTAATGCAAAATACCTTAAATGAATTGAACAATCCACTTAAAGGTAGTTTTGAATTAATGAACATTAACTACTCTAATCTACACCCAAAGTTCATTGAAATTAAGGAGAAATCACTCCCAAAAGTGCTTCCCAAGGTAAAAATAAAAAGGAGGAAGAAGAAGAAGAAAGAGGAACCAAAAAGGGGCTTGAAACAAGCCAAAAACACCATTCTGACTTGTGTTAACCGGTTAACCAATTGATTAACCGGTTAACGCCAAATTGGTTAACCGGTTAACGCAAGCAGATTTTGAATATTTACGCTATTTTGAAACTCTGTACCAGAAGCTGAAAAATGCAGAAAATTCAGCATGATCCATTTTGAAACCTTTTCTCAAACATTGGATGATCATGATCTGAATTTGCACGAATTTTAAAACCAAAATACAGTGGAATCCCTGTAATCAAACAACAAATAAAGATCCAAAGGATCTAGAAACAAAGGCACCAAAGATCTACATCTTGAATGTTGATGGTGAATATGGGTTTATGGAGGAAGATGAATTACCAAAAGCTTTTCTTCAAATTGGACCAACACAAGCTTAGATCTACTGAAATTGATGAACAAAAGAATGAAAGGATGAAGGTTTAGCTCAAGTTAGTCAAGAATTCAATGTGAATTCTTGATAACTTCAAAAGAAAGAAAGTGAGCTTTTGAGAATTTTGGTGTTGGGGGAGTATTTTGCAAGAGGTTTTGTGGCTATCAAAAGCTTGTAGAAATTTTTGCAAGGTGAATTTGGCTCTCTAAAGCTTGGTGAATGAATGAAATTATGGTACTATTTAAAGACTTTAGGTATGGGAATTTGGTGGAATGGAGCTTGCTTTGGTAATTCAAATTAGGTTTGGTAATTGAAAATTTGGTGGGAAATGGAAAAAGTGGTGATTAGTGAGGGTTTATGGTAGGAAATGATCAAAGTGATGTAGAGAAATCAGAAACCAATGGATCTAGAATATTCCAATTAAATCAATAATCTAAGGGTGATGAATTTGAATAAAATATTTAATTTTCACACTGGTTAACCGGTTAACCAAATGGTTAACCGGTTAACCAAGCCAAAATTTGAATATTTTATTCAAATGAGGTTGCTTGGTTATTTTGGCCCGATTCTTTTTTTGTACGTCGAAGAAATAAACACACGAACCTTGGAAATCCTTTGAATGAATCAATTAACTTGGGAAATCCCTGATCAGATAAATTTGAATTATTTGCGGATCAACTTCGACTTTTTGTCTGTGAAATTTCGCTCGAGCTGCAAGACTGCTATTTTTGGCATTTTCAAAGGTTCCTCTTCCTGAAAAAAAAAGGTTAGTAAAAGGAAACGAAAAATATTTTTGGATTTTGATTAATGGTTAGTAAAAATAAAGTAAATAAAAAAAACGGTGATCCCCTGTGAGGCATAAACCTGCACCCGAGAAGGATAAATGAACCAGTGCGCGATCTTGTTTGTATGCAAGATGCAGATGAGATGCGAAAAATCTTAGGGTAAAAAATTAGGGTATGACAGATGCCCCTATTTAAGTTTCTTCAATACAGAGATAATGAAGATTGAAATCTTCGTTTCGACAAGATGGAAGATACTTAAATATAAAAAACCCAATTTTTGATCCTAAGATGCCAAAAAAATGGAATGGAATGGAATGAAATAAAACGAACGATATGACATAATATGAAGATGATATGAAAAGGATATGAAACGCTATGAAAATGTTATGAAAGCTAATGAGATGTATATGAAATGTAGAGAAATTTGTGAGGAACAAAATGACACATGAAAAAAGAATAAACATTGGGGATAAGGAGCATAAGACTCCGACGGGGAAAAGCAGCATGCTAGAGACCCCCACGTGGCTCAGCTGAGGCGAAAATGTCCAAGAATGGAAATTGGACAAAAAAGATCACAACATCCAAGAATGGCACTGAATGAAGTGAGAAAAGTCCCGAAAAAGTACACCAGAAGCATCCAAGGATGACATTACTGACTTTACTAGGGCTATCCGAGAATGGTGATCGGAAAAAGGTAATCACAACATCTAAGAATATCAATCAGATAAAAATGTGAATCACAACATCCAGGAACAAAACTGAATGACATGGGAAAAGTTCGGGGAAAGTATACCAAATAAATGATGACTCCAACATGGAAAGCCGAGAATGGCAATCGGAAGGAAAGTGATCACAACATCCGAGAATAGCAATCAGATAAAATGTGAGTCTCAACATTCAGGAACATAACTGAATGAAATGGGAAAAAGTCTGGGACAATACATCAAATCAATGATGACTTCGCTATGGACATCCGAGAATAGCAATCGAAAGGAAAGTGATCACAACATCCAAGAATAGCAATCAGATAAAATGTGAATCACAACATTCAGGAACAAAACTGAATGAGATGGGAAAAAGGTCTGGGACAGTACATCAAATCAATGATGACTTTGCTATGGACATCCAAGAATAGCAATCGGAAGGAAAGTGATCACAACATCCAAGAATAGCAATCGAATAAAATGTGAATCACAACATTCAGGAACAAAACTGAATAAGATGGGAAAACGGTCTGGGACAGTACATTAAATCAATGATGACTTCACTGTGGACATCCGAGAATGGCAATCGGATAAAAGAGGTTTAAAAAACTGAGAAGAACAACAAGTAGGTGAAGAAAAGGTTCTGGAGAGGCAAAGATAAATGCCAAGTAAGTTGGACTTTGATCACAAGGTAAGATGTTGAAAACAACAAGACCTCGAGAAACGCATAATGAGGAATAACACACTCGTATATGCCAAGGAAAGTGGGGAATAACACACCCAAGAAAACGCATAATGAGGAATAACACACTTAAATCTGCGAAGGTATACGAAAATGGGGAATAACACACCCAAGAAGATAATATGAGAGAAAATGCTTGACAACCAGTTTAGACTCTTAGAGGAGTGGAAAAAATGGAAGACTGATTCCTCAACACAGAGATTATTGCCATTCTGCTCGGAGATTAGAGATGCTACTATTCTTGAACAAATCTCAGTCACACCAGTAAACTGCATCAACTTGAAAATCTTTTGCGAAAAGTCATGAAATGCCGCTTGGAGATTCTTGAAGAAGATTTCCCCAAGTTCAATGACTGGTGAAGGTAAACTGATAATGGATTCAGTTCATGACTACTGCTGGAGAAAATTAATCAAATCTTTGAGATAACTGTCGAGAGAATAAACTGGTCATGGCTTCAGTTCTTGAAATGAATATTGAGAAAATAAGCCCAACATGAATCTTGCAGAGATCTTCTGACTAACCAAAATTGAAAATAACTTGCACTAAGTAACAACTCTTGAACCATAGGATCTGGGAAGGACTTGCCCCTGATAAGATCACTGACCAAGTTTCTCAACTGTTTGAAAATTCCTTGATGAGGAAACTTTATTTGCAAATAAAAAGTGTTTGTACAAACCTGGTAATTTTAATGCAAAGTTCAATGCAAAGTTTGAAATCAAAAAATATTTTTTATTTTTTTGGAATGAAATTTATTGATGTAAAGTAAATGAAAACATTGTCAAAACACAACGGTTAAGACAAAATGAAAGATAAAGCAAAGGTAAGAAACAAATGATTGGTAACGAACTTGGAAGTCAGTTTATGCAACCTCGTTGTAGTATGCTTTTCAAAAGAGACCTGGATTCAATTAGGACTTTTGAAGGTTGTAACATGGTCTGGTTCATGGTTTATGAAACAAAGGATATAGGCTCAAATTTTATTTTGTACCCAACCCAACTTCATGATGAACTCCAGTCCTACATTCAATAAAATCAACCTATGCATTCAAGTTCCAAGGAATTTGGGATTGCACAGATGAAGAGGGTTCACAAGCCAAGGATTTTGAGATAGCAGTCACATCTTCCTTTTGTTATTTATAGTGAGGACTTTGGTCCACTCATCTTATTTTTGTTGAGGATTTTGAGAACCTCTAAATTGATCTTTCTTTTATTATCCCTAACTTTTGCCTGAACCGTGTCATTTGAACTAACAGTCAGCGGGATGCCCCAGTTTTTGCCTAAGTCTCCTTCATAGGTTTTGACTTAGCGGGCTTTGATTTTTTTCATCATTTTTCCATCTATTTTTTTTAAAGACAATGACTGCATGGCTTAATGATTACGAAGAACCATCATTGGCTTTTGAATTAAGACATCTTCCACACTTTTTGATGTGTACGAAGGAAAGCTTGAGATTGCAACCTTTATTGAAAGGTATCTTGAATGATTCTCTTGTAATTTGAATGCACATTTGAATTAATTGAGAACTACCCATCCCCGGGTTAAAATTGCGGGTTTTTTCGAATAGAAAGAAACTCCAACTTCAAGGCTCAAAGGGGTTTGACAAAGGATTAACTTCCTTATTTCTCCAGTGTTTGGGATTTGAAACAATGCCTGTATATCATCAGCCAAGTCTCAACTGAAAGCATACCAACAACAATTATGGGTATCTCGTTTTCATCATTCTCCCTCCAATCATTGTAAAAGCTTGAGAAAAGATAAATGAACTTGAAATGTAAAGCATAAAGACGCAAATAGTAAATGAAATTGAATCAAAACAAAGCAATGCTCATTTCATTAAAATCAACATGAAAGTACAAACAATCTTAAGAGAAAACAACTTAATATAATTGAAGAAAAATGCAAATATAAAGAAACAATAACCTAGTGATCCATTAGTAACAAGGATGAGTTGTCCCGTCTGAGATTCTGGCCTTGAATAAAATTTTACTGTTGAATTCCTCTAGAAGATTCATTTCTCATGCTTCGGCAAAGGATTGTTGACAACATTAGTATTTTTGTCATGAAAGGAAAGGATGTTATTCCTGATAAGTTCTTGCACTTTAGCTTTTAGTGCAAAGCAATGTTCCAAGTCATGACCAGTTCCACCTTGGTGAAACTCGCAGCGAAGATCCGATCTATGGTTAGCTGGAAGAGGATCTGGAACAACAGGCGGAGGTCTAGTAGTAATTATACCACTCTTAATCAAGGAAGGATACAAATCAGTGTAAGTCATCGGGATAAGATCAAAGTTTGGCCTATTGCGATACTTATTTTGTCCAGCAGCAGGATGAGGAGCCTGAGCTTGAGCTCGAACTTGAACTTGAGCTTGAACTGGTTAAGGTCGAACTTGAACTTGAGCTTGAGCTGATTGAGCTTTGACAACAGGAGCTACTGCAGCTACGTATGGTTGAACATATCGTTGTTGCGGGCGATAAGGTTTCCTCTCAATTGAAATAGCATAAGCATCACCATCTCTTCTCTTTTGAGAGTTCCCAAGAGACTTTCTTGTAGCATTAGAATATTCAACATTGATAATCTTACCCTTCTTGATACCTTCCTCTAGTCTTTCTCCAATAGTGACTAGATCAGAAAAACCAGATGAAACACTCCCTACTATTTTCTCCCAAAAGAACGGTTGAAGAGTGTCCATGAACAAACTAGTTATTCTTTTTCAACCAAAGGTGGCTCCACTTGAGCAGCTAGCTCTCTCCAACACTGAGCATATTCTTTGAATGATTCTTTCTCTTTCTGAGACATATTTTGAAGTTGACGAAGGTCAGGCGCCATATCTAGATTGTACTTATACTGCCTTACGAAAGCATCAGATAAATCCTTCCAGCTTCGGATGTGACTCTTCTCAAGTCCTACATACCACTTCATAGAAGCACCACTCAGACTATCTTGAAAACAATGAATAAGAAGTTTGTCATCCTTGGCATGTGCAGCCATTTTGTGACAATACATCAGCAAATGAATCTTTGGACAAGTATGCCCATTGTATTTCTCGAATACATCAACTTTGAACTTATCAGGCAAAACTAGGTCAGAGACCAAACACATGTCTATTGCAGCAGCACCAAAGACATCTTTTCCTTCTAAACCTCTTACCCTCTTCTCAAGAGTCAAACATTGCTCTCTAACTTCATCCATATATACAGGTTCACCCTGAATTTCAGCTTGTGGACTAGCATCCTGGTACAAAAAAGGAGAATTCTGATAAGTAGTTTGAGCAGTAGTGTGCACAACAGGTTAAGGTTCGACAAAAATCGGAGCAGAAAAGACTGGCACAACAGATGGACCACCCATTTGAGCAGTAGAAGCAGCTGGCACTAATCTGGAGGTAACCCAAACTCTGGCCAAGTTGAAGTCGGTTGCTGAATAACATGAGGGTCAACAACAACAGTAAAAACTTCAGAGATAATAATCCTTTGAGGTGGTTCACCTCGAGCAATCAGAACTTGCATCATTTCAGTGAGCCTGGTCATACTAACTTTCAACTCATCAATCTCCATCCGGACTTCAAGGTTATGCTGTTCTTGGTTTTCCATTCTCAATCTGATAGCTCTCAATCTGTTAGCAGCTCTAGTACCGTATTTGTGGTGAGGAGACAACTTGACAAATCAACAGACAACTGAAGAAGGAAACAACCGGGATGAGTTCCCACACAACTCGGATGAACGCAAGAATATGCGAGGGTGCAATGATATGCAATGTTCACTTCCCTTTTCAAAGAAACAACTCAATTATTGCAAATATGGTTAACATCGAGAATGTGGTCATGAAAAATCTTGACAAAAAATAATATTTGCCTTTTCCAATATTTGCAATAATCGAAATTATTTTCCTTGAAAAAAGGTTGTGATGATGATCATGATGAATATGTAGATGCAACAACCACAAACAAGATCACACAAAGCACACAGGTTCAAAGGTTCGGATCACGAGCATGGAGTCAAGGGATAAGAACCAACAACCCACAAAGGCATGTACTAAGGTTTTTCTTCATTGAACCTGCAGAAAACCAAAAGGGTGCTAACAGAGGTTCCCGGAGTTAACAACCATCTTTAGAATATTATCGGTACGTTGGATTACTCCCCAACCGATAACACTCTTAAAATAGACCTCGTCCGAGTGCAGTATCGCGTGACAACCACCTTAGGTTTACACCCGGATAGTTTCCGCACTACGTTCCTAAATTGGCTTGGATTGGTTAAGGGTTCTATGGTCCTCGGTATGATCAGCTCAAGGTCGGAAAATAATGCCACGTATGATTACTCATCATGACATTGATAATCCAAGAGAGCCTAACCGAGTGGAGATTATCAAATTGATATCGCTTTGGACTACTCCATCGCGTATCGCTTCGAATATCGCCGTCCTATCATAAGTTCAACTCAGATCCGGGTTAGAATTTATCTCACTCACAGAGGATCACCAAAACCGAAACAGAACAAACAAGTAACAAACAAATCAAACCAAAGCAGTAAATAAATCAAAGTATGCCGAATCCACTTAGAGATTGACTCCCCAGCAGAGTCGCCACTTTTCTGTAGCGGTAAAATCATGAGTGTAAGCTATTAGCTAACTTAACTCAAGGTAAACTGAGTCGCCACCGCACTTTTATTTTATTCCAAATGGAAAAGGGAAAAAGAGCGAATAAAACCTAATGAATCTAAAAGCAAAAAGCTAAAAGAATCGAACAGAGAACGGGTATGGGGATAAGTTACAAATTGGGAAGGTTTTACACACCCAAAATGTCAGTGGTACTCCACGGGAGCCCTTTGAAATATTTATTGCTTTTTTGGTTTGAAAATGGTTTGTTTTAAAAGAGATTGAAGAGATGAGAAGAGAAATGTTTTTTTTAAGATTTTTGTGTTTGAAGAGACGATCCCACAAAGTGCAATGCGAGATCAAAACCTCGTAGTTCGTGGTACAAAATGTGAAAAGAAACAATGTGTTGAATTGATTTTAAAATGTAAAGATAAGTCGTCATTCTTTAGCGAATAATTCCGCTAGAAAGAATGAATCATATCTAAACATAAAAATGGAAAGTGCACGAGGGCACAAAAACAATTGAATGAGTTTGAATTTTTTAAAGTGTTTTGAAAAGAAAGTTTTGATATGCTTATGTGGTTTAGCATTTATTAAGAAATGAAATCGAGAAGGTAAAACCGCTTGACCTAAGTCAAGGTTTGATTGTGAAAACGTTTGAAGTTTGAAAACAAAGAAAGTTTTTGAAATAGGAAGAAGATTTGAAAATTTAAGAAGGGGAGGAGATGAAGTGACTATCCTAAGACTTTAAAGTAAAAGTTAAGGGAAGAACAATCAAACCGTATGGTGAACATTATTTGAAACAATAGGACTTCCATCTTCAAAAACAAGTGAACCAAATCCTCTAAGGTCTTCAATCCATAACAACTCAAGCAAAGGGTAAGATCCTAAAATCTAAGTCCAAAACTCCAAGTCTATTGTTAAGGATGATGGCCATAGTCCAAAATTAAAATCACAAGTCTTTTAGAAGTTTAATCCTTTATTAATGTTTTTGTGTCCAAATGGACAAAAGGAAAATCAACATAACAAAAAAAGAGCAAATAATAAACATGATAATGGATGAATAAAGCATAGTAAAGCAAAATAAAATAAAAGCAAATAAAAGTGCAAGAATTTAAATGTTAGTAGCAAAAGAAATTAAAGTGCAAGAATCTAAAATATTAATAGTAGTAATAGTATAATAATATTTACATAATAATGGTATGGTGAACTTAATCAACCACAACCAAAAGAGTAACCAAAACCGAAAGGCAACCGGATCCGTTTAGCATCTTACACTATAGCGATTAATCAAGGCAAACCGAACCGAATTCAATGAAAATTGAAAGGAGATTGGGAGACCCAAAGCACCTACGCATCAAACATTTATAAGTCTCGATTCTTGATGCAATATGATTAACCACTTTGGGATTACGCGATTAACAAGAGATCCGGTCCACGAAAGTGCAAGTACCCAATTAGATTTTTATTTCGAAATCGGGACAAATTTAGGTCTATGTTAAGCAATTGTCGAGTAATTTACGAAGTAATTACCCTACAAATGAGGCCGGCCACCACCAATTAAGGTGCATAATGTTAGTTCTAATGCATGCGAGATAAACGATATGTAAATTGTTATCCGGACGCGATACTGCACAAAACTAAAGGTGAATACCAAATTGAGCCGCACTTATGGTATATTTCCATCCTTAAGTTCAATCACTCTTCTTGGTGGATTCAAGCATGAAAATGTATCAGTAATGCAAAGTACCTTAAATGAATTGAACAATCCACTTAAAGGTAGTTTTGAATTAATGAACATTAACTACTCTAATCTACACCCAAAGTTCCTTGAAATTAAGGAGAAATAACTCCCAAAAGTGCTTCCCAAGGTAAAAATAAAAAAGGAGGAAGAAGAAGAAGAAAGAGGAACCAAAAAGGGGCTTGAAACAAGCCAAAAACACCATTCTGACTTGTGTTAACCGGTTAACAAATTGGTTAACCGGTTAACGCAAGCAGATTTTGAATATTTACGCCATAGGCTCAAAAGGGTTGACAAAGGATTAACTTCCTTATATCTCCACTATTTAGGAATTGAAACAATGTCTGTACATCGTCAGCATAGTCTGTTCAAAAGCATACTGCGTAAGATTATGGTATTGTTTTCGTCATCCTCCCTCTATAGGCTTATATCTTTATCAGGAGTTAAATATCACAAAATAGAAATATGAAGCATAGTTAAAATTATAGTGAAACGAATGGATTAATTCAAGACAAACATATGTGTTGCTCCCGGGATTTTCATCCTAGTACAAACGCGAAAGTGGCGCGGAAAAGGTAGAGTCGCCAGCCATGCATTTTTATCCCGAAGGAACGGGAAAGGTAATGCTGCACAAACCTAAGGAAGAAGGAAAGGACAAGGTCCTATGAACCAAAGATCTGGGTTCGGGAGTCGGTTACGAACTGGGAAGGTATTAGCACCCCAATCCGTCCGCCGTACCCGACGAGATTCACGCTTGCTTGTTTGTTTTAAAGGGTGAGAAATAAAGTGTTGTTCGAATGAAAGAATGGCTATCTGGAATGGAACGGAAATGAGATCGAAAAGAAAGGGGAAAATGTAGGGAAAATAAAGATTGTGCTCGAATGGGCCCTACCCCACTGCCTACATACCTCATCGGGAAAATAAGGATCGGAGTCGACGTAGTTCGCTTAACTAAGGCAGGAACTTTGTGTTTTTTAGGATGACGTTGCCATAACTCTAGCTCAGGTGTTACCGAATCTGACTCGAGGGTGTTTACCGTATCGTTGTTTGAACTGTCGAGG
The DNA here is from genome assembly GCA_963966055.1 of Lathyrus aphaca. NCBI lineage: Eukaryota > Viridiplantae > Streptophyta > Magnoliopsida > Fabales > Fabaceae > Lathyrus > Lathyrus aphaca. The sequence continues at coordinate 286,459,245 of OZ014524.1, forward strand.
CAAGTCGCATTTGTCCGCAAAGATTAGGAGATGAGAAGAGAAGACGCGATGTCTTTGTTGATTGTCTTTTATGAGAAGTGTTTTGGAGTTTATTGTTTGTGAAGATAGTCTCATGATTAGACTTGTACATCATGCTAGACAAGCCCGCACTATTCCAAGATGGAATGAATATGAGTGCCCCATGGAATAAGGCTATGCGCAAGAGATTATTTCAATATTTTATTAAGTGTCTTTTAGATTTTTGTTTGAAGATGAGAGAAGAAGACTCAAATCGGAAAAGGACAAAAACTAAGGGGGACTAAGACCAACCCTAAGTTATTTATTATGCACAAAAGGGAGATCCTAATGGTTAGTGAGGTTTTTCTATTCCTAAGGAAGAAAAGGAAAAGAAAGTAGAAAAAGGATGCAACTTACTTCCTAAGGAAGATAAGTTGGTCCTAACAAAGGGGGGTTCCTACCAATCACAAATATGGAAGGAAAAAGGGAAATAAAATGCATAAAGAATGCATAAAAAATAAAAGGATAAGGAGTAAGGAAACATACCTTTCCCTCCCTAGAAAACAAGGATTAGTGTGCAATTTATTAAAAGGGAATGAGGTAAACACACAACAATTAAATCCTACTAACTCTAGGACTCAATCTAAACTCTATCTTAATTCTAGAGAACTAAAAAAAATGCTAAAACAAAGATTCAGCACCTATTACAGCCTCTAATACACAAACAGCTATCAAAACAATGCATAACACAAATCAACTTTTTACAACCAGCATGCAGCATGAAAAGGTAGGTGTAAAAAGTCAAATATAGCATGCAAGCATAACAAACAACATGTATTTACAACACCTATATGAAAAGTCAACTATGAAATGTAAAATACAGATTTGATTATTTTCATTTTTTAATGCACAAACTCAATGAAAAATGTACTAAATTCATCATGAACATGCATTTGAACCTAAATCAACATACATAAATGAAAGAACATGAACATTTTTTAGGGATTATGCAAGAATGCCTCACATGGTTGATTATGCAACAAGTATGCAAAATGTGGCACATGAACATGGCATATGAACATGATGGTCATTGATTATGAACATGCAATATGATAGCTCAACAAGAATGCCAAACTCAATGCAAAATTCAGAATTGAATTGATGTGAATGATATGATCAAGCATGCAACCAAATGCAACCAAATGCACATACATACATGATTATGCAACGTACCTTGATACAATGAAATGCAAAATGATTTAATGCAATGCGAAGGATGTAAAAATAGAATGCAACATGATTATTCACATGCCAAATGATGCATAAACATAGCAACAAAATGCAAGAAACCAAATTATACACAAAGGAACACATAAATGCATAATACGCAATATGAACGGAAACGTGTCGAAATGACTCAAAATGGGGGAATGAGATGTCGAAACTAACCTAGAAAATACCCTAAAATCAATACCTAAACATGTATGAACATTGGAGGCACTAGAAAGCAAGACTAAGCTATCAAATAAGCAAAAATCCCAAAAATTAACAGCGTTAACCGGTTAACCAAATGGTTAACCGGTTAACGGACCTAAAATATCACTGATTTGTGGCTAAAACGCACGCGTTAACCGGTTAACCAAATGGTTAACCGGTTAACACTGAACCAGAATGTGAAAAAAGTTTAGAAATAAGTGCTTTTGGCCACAAACTCACTTCTAATGATCTCCAACATACCTAGGAACATGTTAAAACTAATTTCTACTTAATCGGGGCTTATTTACACATGCTAGAACTTATAACACCTTAACTTCTAATCCGTTACAAATCATAAATCGCAAGCAACACATAACGAAAACGTAATTGATCACAAACCATACGAAAAGCAATTAAAGAATGCCGAAATGGAGAGATGAAGAGAATAACTTAAAGGAGAAGTGATTTAGATCACCAACCTACGGAGCGGAGAAGTGCTTCGGTGGATGTTGCAAGAATTGGAGCTTGATCAAAGAGAAAACCAAGAAAACTGCGAATCCGCAAAATAAATGCGTTCTTGATGCTTGAACCTTCGTGCACTTCCGATAAGCCGAAATCCTCACAAAAATCAGTAGCTTCTTCTTCCACAATCCACCAAATCAATGGAGGTTGGAGGCTAAGCTTCAAGATCTTCAAGTTTCAATGTGAAACTTGAAGAGCTTCTTCAAAAAAGCTTTGGTGAAAAGGGAAATGGAGGAAAAGTGAGAGAGAAAATGTGATTGTGAGAGAGTGAAAAATTTGGAAATGTTTTTGGGAACCTTTTGCATTGAAGTGATTAGTGATTATATAGGGGCCAGGCTTGGAGCTAGGTATGAGAATGGAGTTAGGTTAGTAGTTAGTTAGGGTTAGAGTTGGAGAGAGAATGTTCCTTGGAATATTCCTTGGAATATTCCATAGAATACTCTAGAATGTTGTAGAACATGGTAGAAGCATCCAAGGGAAATGGAGTGGAATTGAAGTGGAAAAACAAGAGGGAAATAATGAAAGGAAATGTGGAAAGAAAGTGGAAGGAAAGGGAAAGAAAAGGGAGGGAAATGTGAATTTTTCCTTTTTTTGGTTGGTTAGCTTGGAAATGGTTCGAATTATTTTTGGGATATTATTTTTCTCTTGAACTCCAATGTTTGGCAAGCCTCGATCGACCACACACCTCATGCATATGCAAAGGATGATGATTTATTTATTTATTTTTCGAATGCGATGCAATGATATGCGGAATGATGCGGGAATGAAGCGTAAATCGCTCAAGGTTAAAAATAAATAAGAGGGCAAATTTTGGGGTGTTACAGTTGTCCCTATTCAATCACTGTAGACTTGAATGGATGATAGCAGTCACTTTCAGACGTTTGAAGTATGCAGGGATTGAATACTAAAAACAACCAGAAAATTTGCACTCGGTGGAAGAGAAAAGGGAAATAAACCCAACCATTCGAACTCTGCTTGGGGAGAACTCGGATGTGAAGGGTAGTAATCAGATGAATGCTTTAGATTAACATTGGGAGATTGCTGATTTGCCACGCTGCGGGTGGACTTTTGATGGGCTATTAATGACGTGCCACACAACGGGTGGTCTTCTGAATGCTTTGCCATACTGTGGGGATTTCAATACTTTGCCACTCTATGGGGATACACTGCTCAGCTATGGGAGACTTTGGAAATCTTACTACTCTACGGGGCTACATTGCTCAGCTACGGGAGACTTTGAAAATTCGCCACACTACGGGGGCATATTGCTCGGCTACGAGAGACTTTGAAAATTCGCCACACTACGGGGCACTCTTCTCACTACGGGAGACTTTCAGAAAATTTGCCACACTACAGGGGCACATTGCTCAGCTACGGGAGACTTCTACTCACTACAGGAGAATTCAATGTTTTGATACACTACGGGGGCTGCTGCTCGCTACGGGAGACTTTGGCTCACTACAGGAGACTCCTGCTCACTACGGGAGACTTCAATGTTTTGCCACACTACGGGGGCTGCTGTTTGCTACGGGAGACTTTGGCTCACTACAGGAGACTTCTGCTCACTACGGGAGACTTCAATGTTTTGCCACACTACGGGGGCTGCTGCTCGCTACGGGAGACTTTGGCTCACTACAGGAGACTTCTGCTCACTACGGGAGACTTCAATGTTTTACCATACTATGGGGGCTGCTGCTCTCTACGGGAGACTTTGGCTCACTACAGGAGACTTCTGCTCACTACGGGAGACTTCAATATTTTGCCACACTACGGGGGTTGCTGCTCGCTACGGGAGACTTTGGAAATTCGCCACACTACGGGGGCTTCTTCTCACTACGGGAGACTTTGAGAATTCGCCACCCGGAGGATGGACTTTGGTCAATCTGCGGTTGGACTTTGAGAATTTTCCACCCAGAGGATGAACTTTGGCCAATCTGCGATTGGACTTTGAATAAATTGCCACGCTGCGGGCGGACTTTGGATATCAACCTTGGATTGAGCACGCATAGGTTGAACTGCATGACATAATGCCCCATGACACTAGGGGATAAATACAAAGGGAATTCCTGACGCGGAAATAACAAATATTTGCTGACTCTGTGGGGAATACAGATGGTTGGCGATATTTCTGCTGGAGAAGAGTATGACTAGTCTGTCTCGACTTATCACTTTGCCAAAAATAAATTGGACTTTGGATTTGAAGGCCCTGCTAGGGGATGCCTCAACTGCTGGGGATTGAATCTCACCCCACATATATCGCTGGAGAATCAACAACTTTTCGACTTAGTTGGGGGAAGACATGTCAAGGCTCTGCTGAGGAGAACTCTCTTGTCTACCTGAATTTTCCAAACCTCTGTGGGGAAGGGAACCGTTCAAATAACTGCCGGGAATTTCTAGATTCTTGTAAGAAATGTTTCACTACGGGAAGACGATTCTTGCTAGGGATGATCCTTATTGCTCTGCTGGGGAAAATCAGGATTTGGTTTGAGATCTGCTGGGAAATAAGATCAAGGAAAAATGTTGAAGAAAAGTTTGACGACTTTACTGGGGATAACGTCCATGCGTCTGTTGGGGATAACGAAGCTGAACCGCATCCCGCTGAGGAGGAAAGATTTCAAGTAGTCTCGTGCTAGGGATCATTTGCTTTGATTCGGGCTTTACCTTAAGAGGATTTTACAAAAGACTTGGTGTCTTTAAACTCTTCAGGAGTATAATTGCCCCGATATTCTGAACTTCCGATAATTTATCTTTGAGAAAGAAAGAATCCTCGTGCGATTGGGGTGCTTGCCCCAGGATGAGTCTTTGACTAATTACTCTAGGAGAGATCTGAATCTCGAATGATTGCCCCAGGTTGGCTGATTCTTATCATGACTGGTTGGGAAAGTCGTTACTCAATGGAGCTTTCTCGGAAAAGTGCACCTCGACGTGACTGTCTTTCAGAAGTTTTAGACTTCTCAACTTGGCAAGCTTAAGCTTCTGGACTGAATTTCCACATGTGAGCTTTTTATGATGCCAAACAAATGTATGCAAGCAGAAAATGTTTTATTCTAAGAATGGAAATTCTAATGCAACACACATGTTAATCTTGAAGTTTTGAAAATGTGTCACAAACCTTTGTGAGCGAATCACTGGTTGAGACACGACATTATATTTGAATGAAAGTATGTACATGCAATACTAACAAGAATCTTTTAGCACAACTCATAGGAGTCAGGAACGCGACCTCATGGTAATATGCTCTCAAAATAACCCTATTTTAGTTAGGACTTTTAAGGGTTGTATCGTGGCCTGGTTCACAATTATAGAAACAAAGGATATAGGTTTGAAATTATTTGTGCCCACCCCTCTTCATGATGTTCTCCATTCCTATGTTCAGCTAATTTTCGCGAGCGCTCACCTTTCATAAGGGTTTTGTGATAGTTGAGGAACCATTGCTACTAACAGTTTAAGCACCGATCAGGTTGTTATTTGGAGTCAGTCACCCCTTTGCCTTTCGTGCCTGTGCCACACGACTTTGTTCTTGCTTAAGGATCTTTCTTGAGTAATCCCTTTCGTCTTTCGCTTTTGCGTTATTTTGCTTATCCCTAACTTTTGCCTGGACTGATTCTTGTGAATCTTTGATTGTAAAGTCCAGCGGTATGCCCTAACTTTTGCCTAAGTCGCTTGTTTTCAAGTTTCGACTTAGCGGGCTTTTCATTTCATTCTTCTTTTTTTTGAACAAATCGTGTGACATTGTTTTACTTGATTTCTTTGCGAGGGATGTGACTGCCTCATTCTTTTGTCGATGAAGGATAACCATTGTGGTTTCTAGTCTCGGGACCTCTTGATTTGGATAACCATTGTGGTTTCTGGTCTTTGGACCTCTTGATTAGCATAATGGAATGTAATGGATCCTCAAATACACTCCTTTATGAAAGCCTGAACGCTTGGTCCGACTAGCTGACATTTACCCTGTCCCTGGATTACATGTGAGGGTTTTTCATGCGAGAAGAAACTCCTACTTCAAGGCTCAAGGGGGTTAGCGAGTGTCATACCCCAAATTTGTCCTACCTTTTTATTTTACCGTCTAATCATTGTTTCAAAATAAATAAAAAACTTGTACCATTTTATTTCTTTGTCTAACAAATATTTCGAAAATTAAAAAAAACATGTATTATTTTATTTTGTCTGATATTATAAAATTCAAAAAATATATGTCACATTCCCTTTTATTCGAAAAATGCGTTCTCTCCCTATTTCAAGTTTTTATTCTTCATTATTTGGTCATTACAAAAATTCTAAAAAAAATCAATTTATTTTTCCTTATTTTATTTTAGTTCATATTCCATTTCTAAACATTTTCTTTCAATACCCAATTACTATTTTCCTTTTATTATCAACAACTATTAAGTCCATTAATTTTGACCAATTCCAAAAAGGAAGTTTACAAAAATTCATTCTTATTATTATTTTCATTGCATTTACTATTTCCATTATTATTATTATTTATTATTATTATTATTATTATTTTTTAATATTTCTTTTTCTTAGTATTATTATCCCAAATTTCATATTATTATTTTTTGTTATTATTATTATTATTTTCATTTTGGTTATTATTATTATTATTATTATTGTTATTGCATATTATTATTATTTTTATTATTATTATTAGGATTATTATTATTAGTTTCTATATAGATATTATTATTAAACCAGCTGTTCCCCACTATCACTTCCTCAACCTCACTAAGCAAAATACACACTCACTCCACTCACAGTACAAAACACATCCGCATAAAAAACGTATCACCAATATTCCCAGCTACAACGGATTCGTACACGCACAGCAAACCATTTTTTTTTGAAACAGATTTCCACACAGCTCCTCAACAACCCACAAATACCCTCCGGGATTCTTGTATAAAGGGCACACTTTATCATTCTGAGGAGGCGGAAAAAAAAAGGGAAGAACACCTCTGCAAAATTCCATCACCTTCACTCATTATCCAAAACTTTTCAAGATCACAGCACCCAAAACCATTTTTTTTTCCGCAATCTAACTCTCCATCTCCTTCAAACACTCACTGCACAAACAAACAAAAAAATTCAGCCGAAGAAAAAAAACATATCAAAAAACTTTTTCCGAAATCCAACCTTGTACAAGCCATCACCATCTCATACAACCATGTAAAGTAACTCCATACACCAGTTTTGCATTTCTTAAAAAACAAACTCGCATTACCTAGTATTTCTTCCTCGGTTAACCAACCCAGCTCATCATACTCCAAACAAAATCATTCCGCTATCACCACCTTAAACCCCGCAGAACAACCCCAGAAACACAGTCGAAGCCTTAGCCAACCCACCTGAGCCACCTTCAACACCAAATCCAACCGCAACACCCAAAACTAGATTCGCTGAACCACCCAAAACCAAAGTCGTAGCCGCCAACACCCTTCACAACCTGCAAGAAAACCAGAACCAATCCATTTGTAACAAACCTTTCTTCAAACTAACACCATCAAACCAAACTGTGACCAAGCCACCCTCGCGTCCGACCAAAACCACGGACTATCACACCACCACACCACTCAGACCAACCGCCGCAAAACCTTGAGCTCAACCCGCCATTCACAAATCGAGTTGGCTCTTTATCTCTGCCGAAACCCACTGATCAAAACCAGAAAAACATGCGGAAAAAAAAACAAAGACGGTTGATAGAAAGAAGTGTCGTTGCCGCTGTGTTTTTCTTTGAGAGGGTAGGTTCCTTTCTGAACCGTGGCTGAGGCAGCGTGTTTCCTGTTTTACTTGGATGCAAATTTATTTCTATTATTATCTTCTAATTTAAAAACTTTATGATTTATTTTAATTATTATTTTATTTTATTTTTGATTTTGATGGGCTTAAGTTTTTGTTTCTTTCTTATCTACACCCTCATCGCCACATCCTACTTTTTTGTTGTTGTTTTGTTTTGGGCTTTCAGCCCAGATGCAGATTACCTATTATTACCATCCTTTAATTTATATTTCTTTTTTTCTTCTTTTTATTTTTATTATTATTTGTTTATATCCCATAATATTTATTTGTTTCTATCTATTTTAATAATCTATTATATATATGTATAAGTTTTATTTCTTTGTTTGCTAGTAGCCTTTTAGTTTTTTTTTTAATTATTTTTATTAAAAAAAAAAGAGAAAAAAATATATTTTTATTGTTTATGGGGCCAATGATATAACAAAAGGCCGATGTTTCGCCCGATTTCGTTAAATCGGTGATACTCGGTCAATATGAGGCCCATGTAATTTTATTTATTTATTTTTCATTTTTTCCAATTTAATATGATTTCACAAATTAATTTAATTCTTTTTTTATTTATTTATTTACCAATTTGCACTTTATTTAATTTATTCAATTTATCGCTTTTAATACATAAAATGTTTCGACTCCTCATAGAACGGTTTCTTTAAATCGGCTCTAAGGAAGTGAACGAACCAAATTTCGACGCGTCCGAAAAGGTCCAACGCCTTCGAATAGTTGTTTCCGAATAAAAAGGTCGAACGCCTTCGAATACTTCAAAAACACTGCACACACGCTTTCTCTTGGGCAAATTACAACGAGACCCTTTTATTTCTCGCAATCCCCTGTATTTTATTTTGTATCCCTCCCTCATTTTTATGTATGCTTTTTTTATTTTCTGTATTTTATCGATTTAGTTTCATTCGCGAACCCTTGGTCCAACGCCAAGCGGTTGCATTTGCACACTTGCACTTTATTTCTTCATTTCGTTTCGTTTATTAGGATCCACTTCACCTTGTGAGCCGAGCGCATTGTGCCTCGCTAACAAACCACGAAATAAACCTCCATTTGCATTCACCCTCTAACCTAAAAAAAACCAAAACGATTCGATTAGATCCAAGCCCTTGATCCAACATCAACCGGTCATTAGGAAATAAAACACTTTAATAAAAACGAGAAGAATTGTATGCCACGAGCCTTAAGTGGTAGAAAGGAGGATAACGAGCTCTCGTTACTCGCTCCGATTATTTCGACGCAAGACGCTCGTCTTGTTGGACGGAATAAACTATCCATAGCCTTTAGTGCAATTCGACTCCTAAACTATTTCATCGAAGGAAGGTAATAAAATCAACAACCATCACCCTTAGTAGGCCGAACTACGAGGCTCTGACTTTCCCATTGCACGCGGGAGTACGTAGGCACAAGGATCTCAATCCTTGCCGAGCACCTAGGATCAATCTAACTTATAATTCAACTCATTTCCATCTAGCAAGTAATTCGTTAAGCATAGACATCCTTTCGTGCGTGATAACTTAGATGGTTCCCATAGAGTACGATGGATGTAGGGGGTGCTAATACCTTCCCCCTGCATAACCGACTTCCGAACCCAGGCAATGGTTCTGTTGACCTTTGTCCTCATCCCTCTCTTCCCGGGTTTTATCTATATCTTCCCTTTCCCTCTTCGGGAATAAATAGAATTAGGTGGCGAATCTTCAGTCTGTCCAGCGCGCGGCTCCCGTCCTTTCGGATCGCGTGAGGTCGTATTTTTCGGGGTGCGACAGCGAGGGTCTATCTCCCTTATATCAACAGGGTCTTATTCGAGAGCACACAATTAGAGATTCTTGCGTTATTTCTTCGTCATTCTCCCTCATAGAGTTTAAACGTGACAATTGGTATTGTGATGTACACATGCAAAATTAAATTGACAAATGAATTACTTCAAGAAAAACATGTGAGTTTTATTATTGATAACATTCAAAAGCAAACAAATTTCATACATGTATACAAATGTTTTGCAAATAAAAGGAACTACAAATGAAAATGCAGTAAAAAAGCTGAATGTTGCCGTTGTTGAGGAAGTTTGATTCCGTCTGGACCTGTCAGTCTTGGATACTTTCAGTGATCGATAGCTCTTTCACAGACTTGTAATCTTCTAGTTGCAGTCGTATGCCCAACCACGACAATCATACCTCTTCTTCTAGTTATTCTGACTCTGACACGAGACATCTGAAGGAAAGAGTGAAATTGGAGAGTAAAGTTGTCTTATAAGGTTGCTCGGAAAGACCTGACGATCTTCTGCCTACGTATCTCCATTGACCCATGACCAATGAAGAATCAGAGCAACGTAGTTCCCCTCAATAGGGATGAAAATGCATTGAAGAAAAACAAACAAACAGTTGCCATTGCTGAGAGTATCTGAATAATAATGGCTTTATTTGCTTCCTGAAGATTCCAGCTTAACGTGGACCATCTGGTAAAACAACCGTGACACCGGCTCCGTTGTGATTAGGCATTGGATTCTGGAGTACATTTGGGTGAGGCGCAAAATTGATCGCCTTGGAGTCAATTAGGTCTTGTACCTTGTTCTGAAAAGCCCAACATTTCTCAATATTGTGCCCCTGGACACCTGAATGGAATTCACATCTGGCATTTGCATCAAAGTTTGGAGGTAGATTATCAGGAGAAGGAGCTCTCATGGTACGAAGCTCGACCATGTTCAACTTTAGCAGCTCTGTAAGCAATACAACATATGGGCATGGGATGGGATCAAGTCTGCGGTTTCTCGCTCTTGTTCTTTCCTAATTTGCTCTCTGTGCCTGATATTGTTGACCTTGAGGTTGTGGTTGAACCTGTGGCGTAATAGTCACTGCAGCTGTTTGGTAGTAACCTTGTGAACGAACTCTGTCTCGGACCCTATACACAACATTGGTCTCGCCTTCTCTTCGTCTTTGGCCATTGCCAAAGGGTTTCTTCACACCAGAAGAACCAACACTGCTTGCATCCTGAATCTTTCCCAATTTCAGAAAGTTTTCTATCCTTTCTTCCGCGATGACAATATCAGAAAAACCAATGGACAGGAAGGAGGCCAGACGATCCAAGTAAACACCTTGCAAGGTGCCCATAAACATATCGGACATTTCCCGATCGAGCAACAGAGGTTGAACCAGTGCGGCCTGCTCACGCCACCTCTGGGCATACTGCTTAAAACTTTCCTTGGGTCCTTGAGACAAATTCTGCAACTGAATGCGGTTTGGAGCCATATCAAAATTGTATTGATAGTGCTTGAGAAAAGCTTCAGCTAAATCTTTCCAGCATCAGATAGAGACCCTGCTTAGCCTCATGTACCAGCTCAATGAAGCTCCAGATAGACAATCTTGGAAGAAATGCATCCAAAGTTTCTTGTCATCAGTGTGAGCCGAGATTCTTCCAAAGAATGCATGAATGTGATTTCTAGGGCACGTGTTGCCGTTGTACTTGTCAAATGATGGCACCTTGAACTTAGGAGGGATTCTGACTCCTGCCACTAACCCAAGATTGGTTACATTGATATCCAGGGAATTCTGACATTCCATGGCCTTAATCTTCTCCGCCAGCTCTTCATACCTTCGATTGTTGACCTCATTCATATTTCCCATATCAGCATCCAGTATAGTGAACTGGTCTTCCTGAGTGTCTTCATTACGAGCCGCAGTCCCATTTAGATTTGGTCCTCCGTTATGGGCAGCGTTAGGATCCACATTCTCAGTCGAGGTTCCAGCATTAGCATTCCCATGGGGTTGCTCAACCATCAACCTGAAACGCTTTTGATTCTGAGCAATGTCGGTCATCATGTCTATGAACTGATCCATCCTCTGTCGGAGCTCATTGAGATCAGTCTGCATTCGTTCAGCCATTCTCACTCGGTTTCTTTTTCTTGGATACCGATGAATGCGTTGACCAGCTATATTGCCTGAAGTTGAATAAGTTAGGAAGTTCGAATAACCTGTAAAAATGCAAAATATGCAAATCATGCAGTAAATGCGTATGATATGTTCATGAGAATACGACATGCGACCCTGCAAATGAGTAAGCATGTGTTAGCGATGCAAGCATGCATAGGATGTTATACAATGCAATGGCATGTGATCAAAGGTATGGCGATCACTGGTCTGACGTTGTTGCTGAGAAGACATTCATGTACTTATGAAGAATCATAATAACGGTACCACCGAAATCTAGGATTTCAAAACCAAAAGACCATGTAGAACCTGATCATAATACTGAACAATGCTGGCAAAGCGGGTATGTTGGAAGTTTCAGGGTTCCTACAAACCTGTAAACCCCTCCCATCTCACGGGTATGCTACACCGAGTCAACATCACAGACTCTCAAAGTCGGATAACAATAATACGTTCACCATTTCCGAGAAATGGCTCATGACCAAATCAGGGTATCAGTTTGGCATTATGTACTAACCAGGGAGGTCTCAGCTGAGTACGGGGAAAACAAGCATCCCTCATAAGTCCTCAACTTCAAGCAATGAATCGAGAAACAATAGTACATTCATCCTGAAGGGTACAATACTATCGTCATACGAACAGTTTGCCGTAACTGGATTCCTATGAGAGAACCAGGCTATCCTATGCGTGTTCCCTGTGGGCCCTCGGATGCGAGTGGGTTTGCCAACAAATGTGGTCTGCCACTGTCATCACTAGAGAGGGATGTTTCCATAAAGGTTCTCAATGATCGGTCCACTGACTGCACATAACTATCAAGGTTGTGTATTGCCCCAGAAAGATTCCGACATCAATACATTTCCGAGAAGGTCGCAAGTCAAGGCGTGGAACTCACTAATACCAATATAGCAAGATGCCATGAAGCCAAAGTGGAATCACTCTAAGTCCTAGGGTTCACTTGAGCCCCGGTTACGAGCTCATCTCACAGTAACCCCATCCCACAGGAAAAATGAAAGCCAAACAGTCCAGCATATGATGCATGATAAATACTGAAAGCAGTAAATAAATGTCGTAAAGTAAAGCTGTAAAGTAAAACTGTAAATGAAAACAGTAAAGCTAAACTAAAGCACACAGTAGCAAACAAATAAACACCGAAATAAACAAAAACAGACAAGCGCTAGGATTGACTCTACAAGGGAAACCAGAGATTCTGGGTTCGTTCCCCAGCAGAGTCGCCAGCTGTCGCTCCCAGGATTTTCATCCTAGTACAAACGCGAAAGTGGCGCGGAAAAGGTAGATTCGCCAGCCAGGCATTTTTATCCCGAAGGAACGGGAAAGGTAATTCTGCACAAACCTGAGGAAGAAGGAAAGGACAAGGTCCTGCGAACCAAAGATCTGGGTTCGGGAGTCGGTTACAAACTGGGAAGGTATTAGCACCCCAATCCGTCCGCCGTACCCGACGGGATCCATGCTTGCTTGTTTGTTTTAAAGGGTGAGAAATAAAGTGTTGTTCGAATGAAAGAATGGCTATCTGTAATGGAACGGAAATAAGATCGAAAAGAAAGGGGAAAATGTAGGGAAAATAAAGATTGTGCTCGAATGGGCCCTACCCCACTGCCTACGTACCTCATCGGGGAAATGAGGATCATAGTCGACGTAGTTCGCCTAACTAAGGCGGTAACTTTATGTTTTTTAGGATGACGTTGCCATAGCTCTAGCTCAGGTGTTACCGGCTCTGACTCGAGGGTGTTTACCATATCGCTGTTTGAACTATCGAGGCAAGTCGCATTCGTCCGCAAAGATTAGGAGATGAGAAGAGAAGACGCGATGTCTTTGTTGATTGTCTTTTATGAGAAGTGTTTTGGAGTTTATTGTTTGTGAAGATAGTCTCATGATTAGACTTGTACATCATGCTAGACAACCCCACACTATTCCAAGATGGAATGAATATGAGTGACCCATGGAATAAGACTATGCGCAAGAGACTATTTCAATCTTTTATTAAGTATCTTTTAGATTTTTGTTTGAAGATGAGAGAAGAAGACTCAAATCGGAAAAGGACAAAAACTAAGGGGGACTAAGACTAGGCTTGGAGCTAGGTATGAGAATGGAGTTAGGTTAGTAGTTAGTTAGGGTTAGGGTTGGAGAGAGAATGTTCCTTGGAATATTCCTTGGAATATTCCATAGAATACTCTAGAATGTTGTATAACATGGTAGAAGCATCCAAGGGAAATGGAGTGGAATTGAAGTGGAAAAACAAGAGGGAAATAATGAAAGGAAATGTGGAAAGAAAGTGGAAGGAAAAGGGAAAGAAAAGGGAGGGAAATGTGAATTTTTCCTTTTTTTGGTTGGTTAGCTTGGAAATGGTTCGGATTATTTTTGGGATATTATTTTTCTCTTGAACTCCAATGTTTGGAAAGCCTCGATCAACCACACACCTCGTGCATATGCAAAGGATGATGATTTATTTATTTATTTTTCGAATGCGATGCAATGATATGCGGAATGATGCGGGAATGAAGCGTAAATCACTCGAGGTTGATAATAAATAAGAGGGAAAATTTTGGGGTGTTACAATATGCAATGCATTAATGGAAACAAAAGTTTAACATAATAGTAAGTGTTTAAACAAAATAAAATAAAAAATACAAATGAAAATTCAAATGTTGTCCCATCCAGTTGGCTGAATGTCTTCAATTGCAATCTGTGAACTTTCAGGAGCAGTATATTTCACCATGAAATCAAATTTGCCACTTGGATGTCCCAAGGTGCCCCATATCTCAACAGGAATAGGTATGCTTTCTTTCTTGCTACTTTGGGCAACTTGTCTTGCAGCTTCGATGTTTGATGGACGATAGTAGAATTCAATTTGGCCTTCTGGAGTAACCTCGAGGATTCCTTCGTCAATCAGGTCTTGAATATTTTTCTTCAATGTCCAACAACTATTAGTATCATGTCCGAGACAGTTGGAGTGATACCCACACCTTACCTTGGGATTATAGCGAGGAGAGGAAGTATTAGGATTTTGAGGAGGATTTTTCAAGGAAATTAGCTTCATCTCCAACAAGCATTACAGAACTTGCGACATTGGAGTGCTGAATTTGATAAACTATCTTCTACATTCCTTGTGTTGAGGTGGATTAACCTTACCGGGTCTTTTTTCTTCAACTGAAGAACAATCAGTGGTAACTTGTCTCTTGCCTTCTTTTATCCTCATCTTTCCTTCAACCAAGTCAGCTTGTTTTGATGGAGGTTGACTGACGATTAGATTCCTGACTCCATTACTTTGAAGTTTGTGGACAAAGGTTCTCAGCTCTTCTTGCCCCTGAGCTAAACTTTGGATAAGAGCCACCTGGCCATTCATCTGGATCCTCATTTCTTCCATCTCAACTTGCAATTGTTCCAACTGACCATTCTTGTTATCTTCATGATTATCAGAGAGGAGTTCTTTCAACTCTTCTTGCCCCTTGGACAAATTCAGGATCACTTCTTAGAACTGAGCATTCTGAGCCTGGAGATCCTTGACAGTTTGTTCGAGAGCCATTTCTGTTGAAATAAACAGCGAGAATATTGAGAAACCTGCTATAGAAACCTGTCATGCAATGATATGGTATGTAGATTCATATGCAATGTTTTCAAGGACCGCAGGATTTAAATTTGTTTAAAGAAAACAAAAAACAAAATTTTATTAGTAAGTGTTTAATATAAATTTTTCCCTTGGGCTTACAACGAAAGGAAACAACAATAAAGTACAAAAATAAATATATGGGGTTTTAAGTCTCCCATGGACGTTTCCACAATAAATAGATATTTGTTGAGGTTCCGCTCCTCGTGAAGTTGCCTTGTTAGCTCCAGAATTATTTCTTGACCAACTCTGAAATGAGTTTCAAAAGTATCCCTTTGCTCTTTCAACTGAATCCAAGACTTCTGCAATTCTTCCAAATCAGTGGGCATGTTTGGATGAAAGATGGTATAAGGAACATCTCCTTCAGCAACAGCCTCCATAATGATTGGTAGAACAGCATGATATGACATCATAAGAGTATGAGCACGAGCTTGCACCCATCTGAGATAAGGCTCCATATGAATAGAATACTTTGGCTCTAAAGTGTTGATGTCAATCTTGTTCACCTTGTTCCAAGCTCGTATAAACCTTTGACGGTAACCCTGAAGATCGTAGTCGTAGTCGAACACAATACCCTGAATAAGCATGTCATGAGGACCATTACTTCGAGCATAACCAAACTGACATAGTGCTAAAGAAGGGTTGTAGGTAATGCCCCCTCTTATGCCAAGGAGTGGCACATTAGGGAATTCCCCACAACGGTCAATGATAGTAACATTCTCCATAGATCGAGAGCACCAATGAATGTCTGAATGAGAAAGTGACATAATCCTCTTAGACCACCTTAACCCTTGTTCATTCTTCATCACTGATCGAGGAAGGTGAGAAATAAACCACCTAGCCAGTAAAGGTATGCAACACATCAGAGTTCCCCTTGCCTTCGTAGTACGAGTGTGAAGAGAATGTAAGATGTCTCCAAGTAATGTAGGTACTGGGTTGTGAGTCAGAAATATGTTGATGGTGTGTACGTCTATGAACTGGTCTAGATTAGGGAACAACACCAAGCCATATATCAATAGGGCTAGGATCGCTTCAAAATCATCATAACTCATAGCCTTCAAGAACACTTGAGCTTTATCCATCAATACCTTAGCAAGAATACCATTAACTCCGCTTCTTGTTTCTAGGACAATGTCTGATTTCTTCAGATGTAGGGCTGTAGCAATGACTTCAGGATTAGGCTCTTTTTCTAAGCCTGTGAAGAGTCTCTAATCAAGGATAGGTATACCCAATAGTTTGGAGAATTCCTCCATTATAGGAACCAGCTGATAGTCGGGGAATGTGAAGCAATGATGTTTAGGATCAAAAAACTGAAACATGACACTCATCATGTCTTCATTGAACCCTGAAGTCACTAGATCTAGTAGGTGACCATGCCTCTTGATGAATTGGGAGTTTTCAGAAACTTGAGAGACCAATTCCTTAAGCTTAGGAGGTATTCCTACAAAGTTGATCCGGATAGTATTCCTACGAGCAGAAGCCATGACCTGCAACAAAGAACAAAGATAAATCCTTTGGTCCTTGAAATGGTTAGTGGAAATTTTATGCTTATGATGCATGATGTCATGATGTTATGCTCAATCACAAACATGTGGCACACACAAACAAGTCACACAATAGCCCTAGGTTTGAAGGCTTGCATGAGGTTTAAAGGTAAGTACCCTCCCCTGAAGTTTAGTTGGTTCATCCTGTCCTACAAAAGTAATCAGGTTCTAAGGGATCTCAATATCATTGATCCTTCCCAAGGGTGGTTGTTCAGTAGGCAACTTACTTGCCAACCAAAACCTTCCAAGTTTAGGATCACAATGAGTGTAGTATCGAGTATCAACCAACTTTATACTTCTCCAAAGCCGACTATCTCACTACTTTCTAAAGGCCAAGAGGGGATAACTAGGGTTCTAAAAGTCAATTAGTGTATTGACAACATATGGCAGCCCCATATTATCCTTAACTTACTTAAGGAACATAAGCACCAACCAAGAAGTCACACTAACTATGGCCACCAGATCAACCATATTGGTATACGCCGTACAATTTCCTTGGTCTATTGCCATTTACCTAGGGTACACTAGATCCGGGTTAGGATCCTTCACACAAAAAGCCCAATAGAAAAGTAAATCAAACAAAACAAACAATTTAAGTGATCTAATTCCTAAAGGTACCCCTCTTTTACTTAGTAATTCCCCAGCAGATTCGCCAGTTCTGTAACACGGTGGGAGAAATGACTTTTAGTTATGTTGCGGATAGCAAGAGTCGCCACCGACTTTTATTTTATCCAAGTGGAAAGGACATAAAAGAACAGGAAAGACCTATTTTTAAAAGACTTGGGTACGGGGGGTAGGTTATATAAAGGGAAGGTGTTAACACCCTTTATATCCATGGTTATCCATGGGCTCTTATTTACTTAGATCACTTAAATTGTTTTTGAAGAGTGTAGTGTGTGATTAGAAAATTGTCTAAGTACTTTGTAATGATCCTTGTATGGATGTATACAAAGCCTTGTTTTGAAAAATGTTTAAGAAAGTGAGGTGTAAAAAGTAATTTTAAGAAGTGAGCAAGTAACTAGGAGGTACCTACCCTAGACTAAGTCATTCATGTTCTTATATGTTCTTTCAAGAGTAAGACTATCCCTATTATTAAGGAATAGGTAGTCATTACTTTGGATTTATTAAGAGACATGCGTAGGGTCATCGTATGGTCATAGAAGGAAACTTAAGGGGTGTCTTTAGCAATTCGTAGGAACTATCATCATTTATTCGAAGGGACAAGATCATTATTCCGTAGGCAACCTCGAAGGGACTTGATCTTTTAAATTGTAGGGACTTGATGATTTTATAAGTGAAGGGACTTTGCTTAAGACACCCCTATATTCGAGGGACTTGACCATTTTAAATAAGGCAACCAAGAGGAATACCCTAGAAAGTGCAAGATGGCGATCAAAGATCGACTTACGTGTGTGAGTGTTTTATTTCAAATATTTACCTTATTTAAAGTTAATTATCTAATTTAATTTTAATTACAAGTAGTTTCGCACTCCCTATTTACTAACCACACAGTTAAATCATTAAAAAAACGGAAACGTAAATCTAAACTATTACAAGGCTTGGGCAGTTACAAAATATAGGCGGGAAATAAATTACAAATATATTAAATAACTAAAGCGAGAAATAAATAAAATATGATAATAAAGCAAATAATAATAAGAGTTAATAAAAGAAAATAAATTAAAGAAATAATGATTAAGAGAGAAAATTAGGTTAAGAAAGTTATATTAATAAAAATCAGGGTTTAGGGTTTTAGAAATAATTAGGTTAAATATTTAGGGTTAATGAAAAAATTAGGGTTAGAATTTAGTTTAAAGTTTTTAATTAAAAAAATAATAAAATTTATTAAGAAAAATAAGAAGTAATTAAAATATAAAAGATTAATTATATACAAAATTTAGAATTTTTAAGATTTAACAAGATTATAAAAAAAAATAGTTATATAATTTAATTAGAGATCTAATTAGATATTTACAAAATAGTTAATATTTATTTACAAAATATTTTAGAATATTATATAAAAAATAAAGTTTGAATTATAATTTACATAGAGAAAATAGTTGAGTTTTTATTTGTTTAAAATGTTTTAGTTAATATTAATAATAATAATTAAGAAAATATATTAAAATAGTGAAAAATAGAAAAAGGAACAAAAATGACTTACCTGCTGGAGCCTGGGGTCGAACCCAGGCCTCCATACTCCACAACAAGTATACCAACCATCTGAGCTAAAGGGCGCATGTGTCAATGGAATCACCTTGGCAAATAATATATGAAGCTTGTTTGGGAAAATAGAAAAAAACCAAAAAATTGGTCCCAGCCAGATTCGAACCTGCATCCTCATCCTCACAAACCTAATGTCTTGCCAATAAGCCACATGGGGCGCGTCTTCTAGTAAACAACAACAAATAATTATATAATAAACATGTTGCATATTGAAAATAATGAGAAAAAGGAATGGCCTCACCCAGGTTCGAACCCTTGCCCTTCTATCCACACGCGTATGCTCTGACCACTGGGCCAACCAGTGTTTGTTGAAATAAAATAGAAATAACACAATAAAATATTAGATCAAATATTTGAATTTCCAGATGGCGCCAATAACTTCATCTTCTTCCTCTGAAATTCGCAGGTTTACCTGCGAAATTTCCTGCAATTTTTCATGCGAACAAAACCTGCCAAACAAATACTTCCACAAAAACGTACGAATTCACCAAATTGATCATGCCAACATGATCTATACAATTTGTTTAATTCAATTATGGTCTTAGAATTCATTTATAACCATTAAATTGGAAAACCCTAATTGGGAGGTATGAACCCTAATAATGGCCGTTTGCGTTTTAGGCTATGGTTCATCATGAAAATTATCCAGAAAGCTTGTATACTTCATTCTAAACACAAAACAACAATCAAAATCAGCATATGATGCATAAAACATAAGAATCGAAAATTTCAAAAGCAAGAGTAAGGGAGAATCGATTCATGGATTTTATCATGATTTGGATGCAAATGAGGGTTAGGATAGCATCAAGGATGTTCAAGTATCATGTTTAAACCTTCAAATTGCTTTGAGATAGCCTCTAAGTGAAAATCCGATTGTCACTTTTTCTTGAAAAATCTTGACTTTGTTCTTGGTGTTCTTGGCTGCAAATTTTGTGTCCCTTGCTTGCATTAGGTTTGTGTATATGTAAGGATTCAAATTAGGTCAAAAACTTGTGGATTTATGG
This sequence comes from Lathyrus aphaca, assembly GCA_963966055.1. Lineage (NCBI taxonomy): Eukaryota > Viridiplantae > Streptophyta > Magnoliopsida > Fabales > Fabaceae > Lathyrus > Lathyrus aphaca. The sequence continues at coordinate 286,479,352 of OZ014524.1, forward strand.
GCTTATGAAGATAACTTGATCATGAAGATTTCTCACTTTCAAATATTCAAAAAAATCTCATCCATCCTTTCCAATTTTGGTCCAATATGATTTTAAATGACTTTCAATCATTCCAAATATGATTTAAATAATTTTCAATCAAAGATTTCATGCTTTACTTGATTTTTCATATTTTATATATATTTAAATTGAATTTTAATGAATAAAATCCAAATAAATATAAAATAAATTATAAAAATCTGAAAAAAATAAGCATTGGGTCGTGTATGATGTTATTGTAAAGATTGGATTACAAAATTGCAAGCCCATTTGGAAAAATTTGGTTTTAAGACCTCATTTGCTCAATATACCCCTAAAAAATTTCCCAACTTTGCCAAGGCACAAATCCTTCAATTTTAAGGCTATGAAGGTGTTATTGGATATTTTGGAAAGCTTAAAGAGTCCTATAACAAGCATCTTTTGTATCATTTCCATATCTTTTACCATTTTCAAGTTATGCTCTTTGGAAGATGTTGACTTTTTGTTGACTTTTGAAATGACCTGTAATGTTTTAGCTCATACCTTCTAAATGATGCATTTTTAGGATTGGCTTTTGAGACACAAAGTTGTAGAGAATTCAATTTCATTCAAAATGAGCTTTGGATGGGAAATTTTTGATGAAGCATGTGAAAGTTATGGCTGGTCAAAGTTCAGTTGACATTTTCTTAGAAAACCCTAATTTAGAAATTCCTGATTCTTGATGATCTGAGACTTCCTTGATGAATCATGATCAACCCTTGATCAAATGATGAATTTTACTTCATAAACTTGATGTTGGCAAAAAATCTTAAAGTTTGACTTTAATTTGACCACAGTTGACCTCAGTTTGACTTTTTAATTGCTTTGACTGATTTTTACATATCTGATCATTTGACTGGTCAAACTTATTGGGAAAGCCTTGAAACTTGACATGGGGATTCTTGAATACATGTGGGATGTTATGAAGCTCATTTGAGGCCTTGAAACTCATTTTAACCTGAGGAAACACAAAACCTTAGTTTTGGATACTTTGCTTAGGATGAGGCATTGTCTGGGGAAACTTCCACACTTCTTGACCAATTGGGAGTCTTGAGAGAGGTTGTCTTAATTGTGGGAGGGAAAATTTTGGGGTGAAACAGTGGTCATCCTTCCAAAGTTCATACCTCCAGGTTTCGACAAATACAACAACAATTCTTGTCCTAAGACTCACTTGCAAGCCTTTTATCACAAAATCGTTGCCCATACCAAAGACGAAAAGCTTTGGATGTACTACTTCCAGGAAAGCCTGTCTAGGGGCTCACTGGAATGGTACATGAAACTGGAGAAGAACTCTATTCGCAATTGGAAGGAGCTTGGGGAGGCTTTCCTAAAGCAATACCAATACAACATTGACATGGCTCCCAGCCGGACTCAACTACAAAGCCTGTCACAAAAGAACTCGAAAAGTTTCAAAGACTATGCACAAAGGTGGCGCGAAGTCACAACCAGAGTTCAACCCCCGTTGCTAGAAAGGGAAATGGTTGACCTCTTCATGGATACCCTCCCGGGGCATTTCATGGAAAGACTGGCAGGTTGTTCCTCTAGTGGTTTTTCCAATATCATCTTAACGGGCGAGAGAAACGAGGGTTGGATGAAGCAAGGAAAGATTCATAGCGGCGGAGAGTCAACCTCAGGGGTCAAAAAGCCTTTTGTGAAGCGAATGGAAGGAGAAGTCGGGGCCGTATATGCTCAAAAGAAGATGGGGAATCGAAACGCTTATCATCAGGAAGCTCCTGTCACTATTTCTGCTCCTGCTAATCAGCAACAGGTTCAGCAAAACTACCAACAACAAAGGGCTCCCCGTCAATACTATCCTCCGAGACCAAAGGATAGACATTTCAAGAAGCCTCCATTGTCGTACTCCCAATTATTACAAAACCTTCTTCAATTGCAAATGATCCAGTTGAGAACCCTGCAGCCTCCGAAGTCAGGTCTGCTCCTAGTAGGTTATGATGTTAATGCCCGTTGAGAATTCCATTATGGAGCTCCTGGCCATAGCATGGAGAATTGCCAAGCTCTCATACATGTCATTCAGGATTTGATAGACTCCAAGGCGATCAATTTCGCTCTAACCCAAAATATGTTACAGAACCCCATGCCTAATCATGGAAGGACTGTAGGAGCTGTTGATAGTGGTGAATGTTTGCACCTGATATCTGACGTCAATGCCCTGAAGACCTCATTGTTGGCTGTAAAGGCTTGCCTAGCTAAGAAGAACATATTTCCAAGTTGTGATAAAGGTTGTTCAGACTGTGTTAATTTCGTCAATGGTTGTGATCAGTTGATATCAGGAATACAGAGGATGATGGACGAGGGAAGTATACAGTTTAACATGATCGTGAAAGAGAACAAAGTATCAACTATTACGCTTTACTACAATCCATCACAAGTTCCTGCACCAGCAAAGGTGGCACCGATAACCATTATTACTTCTGGACCAATTATGTACCAGAGTGATAAAGTTATCTCGTGGAATTATAGGGGAGAAGTTTACTACAATGGTCAGAAGACGAATATGGACACATCCAGTTCATCTCTGCACAAAGTTGAGAATGTTAGGGTCGGAGGATTCACTAGGAGTGATAGACTGTTCGCACCAGAAAAGTTGAGGAACAATGTGTTACCACCAAAAGACAATGTAAAGGCTCAAGCCAGGGCCAAGGGCAAGCAACCTATGACAAGTGATGCTCCAACATCGACTCTAGAGCCTGATATCACATTTGACAAGGAAGCAGAGGAATTTATGAGAATAATCAAAAAGAGCGATTACAAGATTGTTGATCACTTGCATCAAACTCCTTATAAGATCTCAATCTTATCCCTGTTGATGTGTTCAGACTCGCACCGGAAAGCTCTGTTAAAGATCTTGAACAATGAATACGTGCTGCAAGACATATCCATAAATCATCTAGAGATGGTGGTGTCAAGTGTGAATGCCAACCATGGGTTGGGTTTTACGGATATGGACCTGGCAACTAAGGGACATAGCCACAATCGCGCTCTACACATTTCTATGGAATGTAAAGGATATGTGCTCTCTTATGTGCTCGTGGACACGGGGTCATCTCTAAATGTACTTCATAAGAAAGCATTGATTAAGCTGGATTATGATGGGGTTGTGTTTAGGCCAAGTGATTTGGTCGTCCGAGCATTCGACGACTTGAAAAGGTCAGTATTTGGAGAAGTGGAACTGCCGATCAAGGTAGGACCACAGGTTTTCAATATTACTTTCTACGTCATGGATATCCAACCGGCCTACAACTGTTTGTTGGGGCGACCTTGGATACACACAGCAGGGGCAATGTCTTCTACCCTTCATCAAAAGCTTATGTTTGTCTGGGAAGGACAGATTGTGACGGTGTGTAGGGAAGAATATATCTTCATCAACCACTTGGCCTCGTTCAAGTACGTAGAGATGGATGGAGAGATCGTTGAAACTCCTTGCCAAGCCTTCGAGCCCATCAGGTATGTAAGTACAACATTGTCATCTGCCTTATCAGAGGATAAAAAGAAAGGAACATCCATAGTGTCCTACAAGCAAGCCCTAAAGGTTGTGGAATCAGGTGCAAATGAAGGCTGGGGAAAAATGATTGAGGTCCCAGATAAGAAGGATATGTTTAGGGTTGGCTATCAACCAGGTCAGTTAACACCGGGGAAAAGTGCTAGAGGTCGGAAAGGCCAATTACCTTCAACAGTGCGGGATGGTTTGATCATGGAAACGTTTGTGCAGTGCAGGAAGAAACGGTTGATAGTGATTGCGAACTGGATGAGTGGATAAGGCCATGTGTCCCAGGTATGCAACTTAACAATTGGTAGGTTGAAGCACTCATTTCCGTCACTCAACCAGAAGAGTAATAGTTTTATGTTTTTATTCTCTTGTATGCAAGCTCTATGCCTTGCCCGAGGCATAACAGCTCATTGTAAGGGTTATTGTCCATGATGCAATATCATAACCATTAATAAAGGGGATGTTTTTGCATTCATTCATGTGTTCATTATCTTTCATTTTTTTGTTTTAAAAATAAATAGCAATGTTTTTCTATGTCTCCCACTTTTTCTAAAATCTAGCATGAATCACCATTCATGTAGATGCTCCTCATCGGGTCTCATCGGTGAGGACCTTGCTATGGCTCAATATGACTTCAACAATCCGATTTACCTAGCCGACAAGGAAGGTGAAGAAGATTGTGAATTACCTGAGGAACTAGCCAGATTGCTCAAGCTAGAGGAGAAGATGATTCAGCCACACGAGGAAGCCATTGAGGTGGTAAAACTGGGTACTAAAGAAGACAAAAAAGAGGTCAAGATCGGAGATGCGTTGGAAGAACCTGTCAAGAGCCGCTTGATCTCCATGCTATGAGAATATGTCGACGTCTTCTCCTGGTCATACCAAGATATGTCGGGGTTGGATACCGATATCATAGTGCACAAGCTACCGCTCAGAGAAGATTGCCCGCCGGTGAAGCAGAAACTGAGAAGGACTCCACCTGATATGGCTATCAAAATCAAGGAAGAGGTTCAAAAGTAGTTTGACGCTAGATTTTTGGCTGTGACGAGTAATCATCCATGGGTTACGAACATCGTGCCAGTCCCTAAAAAGGATGGTAAGGTCAGAATGTGTATGGATTATCGGGACTTGAATCAGGAAAGCCCCAAGGATGACTTCCCGTTGCCACATATTGACGTGTTAGTTGAAAACACTGCACAATTATCTGTGTTTTCCTTCGTGGATGGCTTTTCAGGCTATAACCAAATCAAAATATCGCTAGATGACATGGAGAAGACCACATTCATTACTCCATGGGGCACCTTCTATTACAAAGTAATGTCGTTCGGTGTGAAAAATGTTGGGGCAACATACCAACGCGCAATGGTGACTCTGTTCCATGACATGATCCATCACAAAATTGAGGTCTATATCGATGACATGATTGAAAAGTCATAGACAGAAGAAGAACATCTACTCAACTTAGCCAAACTATTTGACAGGCTTCAGAAATTCAGATTGAGGTTAAACCCGAACAAATGCACATTTGGGGTGAGTTCCGGAAAGTTGCTGGGCTTTATTGTCAGAGAAAGGGTAATTGAGGTCGACCCCGCGAAAGTAAAAGTGATTCAGGAGATGCCTGAGCCAAGAATTGAGAAGGAAGTATGTGGCTTCTTAGGGAGGTTGAACTACATTGCACGATTCATCTCTCACCTAACAATAACGTGTGAACTTATCTTCAAACTTATGAGGAAGAATCAGGACATCGAATGGGATGATGATTTCCAAAATGCTTTCGACCAAATCATGGAGTACCTGCAAGAACCTCTGATTCGCATGCCTCCAGTGCCAGGGAGACCTCTAATTATGTACCTCACAGTGCTCGAGGGATCAATGGGCTGCGTACTGGGTCAGCAGGACGAGTCAGGTCGAAAAGAGCATGAAATCTATTACCTTAGCAAAAATTTTACCGACTGTGAGACACGCTACTCACTGCTCGAGAAAACTTGCTGCATTTTGGCATGGGCTGTTCGCCGACTAAGACAGTACATGCTGACTCATACCACTCTATTAATTTCCAAGATGGACCCTGTAAAGTACATCTTCAAAAAGCCAACTCTGACTGGAAGGGTAGCCCGATGGCAAATGATTCTGACAAAATACGATATCCAATATACTTCAAAAAAAGCTATCAAAGGAAGTGTATTGTCGGATTATTTGGCCCAGCAGCCAATTGATGATTACCAGCCAATGAGGTTTGAGTTCCCGGATGAGGACATCATGTTCCTCAAGTCGAAAGATTGTGAAGAACCACTCTCGGAGGAAGGGCCAGACCCCGAATCCAAATGGAGTCTGATGTTTGACGGAGCCGTTAACATGAATGGTAGTTGAGTTGGTGTTGTCATTATCTCACTGGAAGGGATCCATATGCCTTTCACTGCTCGGCTGACATTTGAATACACTAATGGGGATTGAGGAAGCGATTAATTTGAGAATCTAGAACCTCGAGATCTTCGGTGATTCAGCTTTGGTTATTAACCAAGTTAACAGCAAATGGTTGGTTCATCAACCTCATTTAACTCCTTACAAGGAATATACCAGGAGGTTGTTAACTTTCTTCACAAAAGTCAAGTTGCACTACATACCACGAGACGAGAACTAATTTGCCGATGCCTTCGCAACCTTATCCTCCATGGTCATGGTTCACCAAGAAAATTACGTGCCCAAAGTCGATGTCTCTCGTCTCAAAAGGCCGACATACGTATTCGTAGTTGACGGTGTTGACGATAACAAAACTTGGTATTATGACATCAAGCAGTTTCTGAAGTCTCAAGAATACCCGACAAGGGCATCAAGCAAAGACAAGAAGACCTTTAGGAGGTTGGCAGGCGGGTTCTTCTTAAACCAGGATGATGTGCTCTACAAACGGAACTTCGACATGGTCTTACTCAGATGTGTGGATAGACACGAAGCAGACCTGTTGATGCAAGAAGTTCACGAAGGCTCCTTCGGTACCCATGATGGAGGGCACGCTATGGCAAAGAAACTGCTAAGGTCGGGGTATTTTTGGATCACCATGGAATCCGATTGATGTAAATATTCCCGCAAATGCCACAAGTTCCAAATATATGATGATAAGGTCCATGTACCTCCAAATCCATTGAGTGTCATGTCTTCACCTTGGCCCTTTTCCATGTGGGGCATTGAAATGATTAGCAAGACTGAGCCAACTGCTTCTAACGGTCACCACTTCATCCTAGTTGCCATAGACTATTTCACGAAGTGGGTCGAAGTAGCGTCTTATGTCAATGTCACCAAACAAGTGGTAGCCCGATTTATCAAAAGGGATATCATCTGCCGGTATGGAATTCCTGAAAGAATCATTACTGATATTGGTTCTAATCTTAATAATAAGATGATGGCAGATCTATGTCGGGATTTCAAGATTGAGCATCACAACTCTTCGTCGTATCGCCCGAAGATGAATGGCATCGTCGAGGTGGCCAACAAGAACATTAAAAAGATTGTTCAGAAGATGGTTGTGACATACAAAGATTAGCATGAGATTCTACAGTTTTCATTGCATGGGTACTAGATGTCGGTGCGCACCTCAACAGGGGCAACCCCATTCTTGCTCGTATACGGTATGGAGGCAGTCCTACAAGTTGAAGTCGAGATCCCTGTTAAAACAATTTTTGATTCTAATCCTCTAAGAGTTTTGATGATAACATCTATTATTATGCAAGAATAGAAGTTCTAATACATGTTGAGAATAACTGACTTAATTATGTATTGTAGAAGTTCTTAAAAATGAAGTTATTGAAAAGAAGGCTTGCTTCAATAGAAGAAGACTTGTGCTATCAAATAGAAGCTATATAAGTTAAAGAGAATCTCTCATTAAAGGCATTATTAAAAGATGCGTACCAAGAATTAATTCACTCTGATTCATGTCTAGAAGATGGTGATTCTTTCATTAAAGCCTTAATTAAAGAATATATGAATTAATGTTGGGAACAAATATCTTTGATTATGGAAGGTTTTTATGGTATTAACTAATATCCATAATTGACTCAAGATGTCCCCAACAGTCTTATCACTCAAGCATTATATAAAGGAATCATATTGAAGAGTTAAAGCTCTGGCTTCTACGAGATACAACTTATTCATTTGCGCTATACATTCTTGTAACAAATCTCGTTGTGATTATAACTTTATTAGAAGAAAGCTAGTTACTATCTTATTATTATTGTAAAAGATAAGTTAAATCCCTTGAGTGACTAGTTTCAGTCAGAAGACTCAAAAGGACATTGACTGTAGGTCAGTGTGTGTATTCAAATATTGAATAGTGGATTAAGACCTCATTGATAGAGGCAAAATCACCTTGGCGGGTGGACTGGATGTAGTTTGAGTTCAAACGAACCAGGATAAATTAGAGTGTCTTAAAAGTCATTTTTATTAGTTATTGAAAACCCAATTCCAACCCCGAGGATGACACATGAAGTCAACACTCAAGTCAAGGAGACAAAAGCTCTAGCTCTTATCCAGAACTATGAAGCATTCAAGATGGAAGAAGATGAAACAATTAAGAAGATGTTCTCAAGGTTTCAAATTTTGGTTGTTGGACTGAAAGTTTTGGACAAAGTCTACTCAACAGCAGATCATGTGAAGAAGATTATCAAAAGCTTGCCAAAGGCTTGGAGACCCATGGTCACTGCTTGAAAGCTATCAAAAAATCTGAATGAGATATATTTAGAAGAACTGATCAGCTCCTTGAGAAGTCATGAGATAGAACTAGAAGAAGATGAACCCAGAAGAAAGGTAATACTGTTGCTCTTAAATCTAACAAATCTAATTCTAGAGCATTGCAGGCAGAAGAAGAAGAAAGCTCTGGAGGCTCATCAGAAGAAGATGAATTATCTCTCCTATCCAGAAGAGTTCAGCAACTCTGGAAGCATCGTTAAAAAAAGTTCAGAAATACCAGAAGATCTAGCAATCACTCTGTTCAACCCAGAAGAACTCAAAAAGCCAGCTCCAGAAGTTATCCTAAAGAAGAACAAGAAGAGGAAAGCTAGGGAAGGAACTTCTCAGAAGGATGCTAAAACAGTAAAAAATAAAGGTAACACTTCATCTTCTCAATCTGATTACGTTTCTCTTGTAGAAGCTGTAAAAGTGGTCATGTCTGAACCCATACCTTATGAACCAACTCCTTTTGTACCCATTCCTTCTTCTGAACCCATCATTGCTTCTGATCCAACTCCGTCTGTGATACCAAAACCTGCTGCCACACCTTCTATCATACCACCACTAAATCAACCAGAAATTGAACCTAATCAACCACAAACTCTAGATGATTTTGACATACCCATTGATCCCACTCCACCCTCTGATATAAACACACACCAATTCGTTGAAACACATACAGAACTTCAAAATGTTCTATCTGACAATGATGCATTCCAACCATTTAAATCTCACCAAAATGTTCCTGTTCAAACTTCTGAAACACAACAAACCAGTGCTTTCCAACCCCCCATGCACGTTGACTTCAACACACTTGTCTTTGACCTATATCAAATAAGAGAAAAATCACTGTCCTCCTATGAATCCACTCCACAAAACTCACCCACATTCATCACAATTCCAGATACTCCTCCAGAAAACTCTGAACCAGAAGACCCACTTAGAACCTCCATTGACATAGAGGCTTTCCAAAAATTATCTTCTGTCACAAACAAAACTGCTATTCCTGCTCCAAAACCTAAACCCACCAAAACAGACATTGATTCACTTCTTCTAGCTTTTGAAGCAGAAATGAAAATCAGACTTGAGAATCTGATGGTATCCTACTCAGAGCTTCCTGATCCTGCTGCTTCTGACTTTCTATGGGAAACATTCAGAAAATGGTTCAACGTGGAGACCAAAAAGCTTAAAGATATCTTCTATGATATCGCTCACCAGAACTTCTGCGAGTATCTCAAAGAAGTGGTCTCTAGCATTGAAAAGAACAAACCTCTACTTCTGGATGACAAACCCTGGACTGAAACAGAACCAAAGGAATCATACTCTGATCTTCAGATAGTTTTAGTTCCTTCTGAAGAAGTTCAGGAAAATGAATCTGTTCCAGTACCTTCTGCTGAAGAAAACTCTGAAGATCAAGCTGCTGCTACTACTAAAGAAACTCTACCAACATCTCTCGTGCTGAAGACCCTAGAAGAATTGAAGAAGGAAAATGAAATGGTCAAGCAGAGGTTGGACAAATAGGATGAAACTAATGCTGAACTGAAGACTGTGATTGGCAAGCAAGTGGAGTCATCTTCTGAAATCAAGTCCCTTCTGGAAGCATTAGTTACTAAGATGAACCCCATTCCCTGAATTTGTTTCTTGTTTTTCTTTAGATCTATTTTCTTGTTTGTTTTTTTGATCATCTGTTTCTGTTTGCTTCTGGCCTTGCTGTTTATTAATGAAAACCTTGCTCTGTTTTGTTTCTTTATATTCATGTTTTCCTTCTGCATTTTTTACATTTTTATTAATGACAAAAAAGGGGAGAAACGTAGAAGATTTTGATCTATAGCAGTTTATCAAGATTAACCTCTAACATATTAATGTTTTGATAAAATTGTTTGAGTTGTTATTCTAAATAGAAACATGTTAAGTAATCAACTCAGGGGGAGCTAAAGCAAAGAACTTCTGATGGAAGAATTAAACTTGTTGAAGAACCTCTAATGAAAAATCTCTGAAAGGATAATTCTCATAAATCAAAGGGATTCCTTCTAATCCTTTTAACTTTATTCTTAAATCAAAATAAATGTTTTGTCATCATCAAAAAGGGGGAGATTGTTAGAACAATTTTGATTCTAATCCTCTAAGAGTTTTGATGATAACAATTATTATTATGCAAGAATAGAAGTTATAATACATGTTGAGAATAACTGACTTAATTATGTATTGTAGAAGTTCTTAAAAAGGAAGTTATTGAAAAGAAGGTTTGCTTCAGTAGAAGAAGACTTGCACTATCAAATAGAAGCTATATAAGATAAAGAGAATCTCTCATTAAAGGAATTATTAAAAGCTGCGTACCAAGAATTAATTCACTCTGATTCATGTCTAGAAGATGGTGATTCTTTCATTAAAGCCTTAATTAAAGAATATATGAATTAATGTTGGGAACAAATATCTTTGATTATGGAAGGTTTTTATGGTATTAACTAATATCCATAATTGACTCAAGATGTCCCCAACGGTCTTATCACTCAAGCATTATATAAAGGAATCATATTGAAGAGTTAAAGCCCTGGCTTCTACAAGATACAACTTATTCATTTACGATATACATTCTTGTAACAAATCTCGTTGTGATTATAGCTTTATTAGAAGCAAGCTAGTTACTATCTTATTATTATTGTAAAAGATAAGTTAAATCCCTTGAGTGACTAGTTTCAGTCAGAAGACTCAAGAGGACATTGACTGTAGGTCAGTGTGTGTATTCAAATATTGAATAGTGGATTAAGACCTCATTGATAGAGGAAAAATCACCTTGGCGGGTGGAATGGATGTAGTTTGAGTTCAAACGAACCAGGATAAATTAAAGTGTCTTAAAAGTCATTTTTATTAGTTATTGAAAACCCAATTCCAACCCCCCTTCCTTGTGTTTTACGTCCCTTCAATCCCTTCACTGAGATTAATGATGGACGTCAAGCTTGGCGAAGCTGAGTGGCTCAGATCCAGGTACAATCAGCTAAGCCTCATCGAAAAGAAATGCCTAACAGTTGTATGCCATGGACAGTTGTATCAACAACAAATGAAACGAGCTTTCGACTAGAAAGTACGCCCTCAATGGTACATACTTGGAGATCTAGTGCTGAAAAGGATTCTTCCTCCTAATACAGATTACAGGGGCAAGTGGAAACCCAACTTCGAAGGTCCATTCGTGGTAAAAATAGTCTTCTCGAGCGGAGCCGTGATGTTAAAAACCATGGATGGCGAAGACTTTCAGTCCCCTGTCAACGCAGATGCGGTGAGAAAATACTTCGTGTAAAGAGACCCGCTGGACAAAAACAGAATAAGAGTCCAGGCAAAAATAGGCATCCCGGCGGGCCAAAAACAGAATAAAAGGCTCGGGCAAAAGTTAGGGAAACATTTGAAAAAATGTATACCAGCTGAGCTGAAAAGCCACATCGGACAACTCAGGCAAAAAGGGGTATCCTAGTGGATTGAAAACCCGAAAGGGCGATCCATGCAAAAAAGGTATTAAAATGAACAATTGCGATCTGCAAGATCTGTGATTCGTCATTTGCAATCAAAGGTAATCCAAAGGTTGAAGATCAATTCAATCGTCTTCCTCAAAGCGAAGCAACCGGGGAGTCTTAAAGACATACAAGTTATAGCCGGGTCGAAGCTTGATGAGATCTGGTTTTCACGTTGCCATTAGGATAATTTATTTTCCTTTTGTGGAATTTCCTATTTATAGGGATTGCTTCCTAATGTAATGCCTATTCATGGATATTCTTCCATCAATAAAAGTGCAATTTCATTCAGATTTGTTTCCATATGTTTTTGTTTTTCATCTACCATTGATTGATTACAAAAATGTCCAACAAATTATGATAAATATTGCATTGTGAATACATGCATGCCTTATGACACATGCAGGAGAGTAAAAAGCATTTGACACATATCTGATGTGTTGGGTGATTGGGAATGGTAATTCAGACCATGATCCTGAGGCATGTAGGCTAAACTAACTCTCATTTCGCAAGTACTATCAGTTGTGTCCATTAACATGTAGGTACAAGCGTTGCTAACATAGCCATCACCAACACAGAGCTTCAGGAAGCTTTGCCTCGACAGATCTTGAAGCATGACTCTTCAGTAAGTCTCATCATACCATCACCTCTCCAACAGAGCAACAACAAATAGAATGATGTTTCCCGAGTAGAAGTGTATCATTATCTCTTATCCCTAGCATAAGACGATCTTTATCTCTTGTCCTCAACAAAAGGAGATCTAAAACTCTTATCGTCATCAAGAAACATCCTCTTTAATGTTTTCCATTATCCCCAGCAGGTTTAGAAATGGAAACCTCCCCCAATATAACAATAGAAAGCTGCAAATGTTCTCCCCAAGCAGAGAGTTTTCCTTCAACGAAGGAGTATCCCTCACCAGAGTCTTCTTATCCCTAGCAGTGCATGAAGATTCATTACGCCCTGGCAGTGGTGAAGATAATGAGGAGCCTGATGGTTTTCCTTCTTGCACAACAATGTTCATAGTTTTCCCCAGCGAAGCTGTTAATAAAGTCCAATCCTCATTGGCATATCTTCCCCAAGAATAATATGGTGAATTATAAGTATTCCCCAACAATTTTCTTCCTCAGCGGAGTACCAACGCATCTGATTCCCCAGCCGAGTCAGAAGAGTATCATTTCCCCAATGGAGTTCGGCAGGTAGCGTACCTCTCAAATCAAGTTAATCCATAACGGGGTCTTATCTCTCCAATCCTAAAGTCCAATTTATTTTTGGCAATGGAGGAAGTTCAGAGCCGATGTGTCATTAACACTATCCCCCGTAGAGTTGATTTCCCCACAGGGATTCTTCACAATTAACGCGACAATTGCTTCTTCCCTAGAGAAGCCGTCAGGGCTACCTATTGTCTCCTCATCGGGAGATCCTTTTACATTTTCATCTAGTAATCATCATTACATTTGTATCCTCAAAAAGCGTAGTATTTCCACCATTATGGAGCATTACGCCATGGAAAAATTCAAACATGTGCATACGAAGCATAAGCCAGTTTTGGTACCTTGCACAAAATCCCGAAACATCTTTTCTTCAAATAGGCTGAAGTATTCCCCATAGAGAATGCCAAGTTCATTTTCTAAACACTATTATTTTTACAAACCAATGCTTGTTATCCCCAGTTGAGTTATCATCCATGCTATGATAGTCTCTTTTCAGGTTTTATCTCCCACGTGGGATAAATACTTGTCGATTCCGCCAAGTCCAGTTTCGTTTCTTTGAGTTATCATCTACACTATGATAGTCTTTTTTCAGGTTTTATCTCCCACGCAGGATAAATACTTGTCGATTCTACCAAGTCCGGTTTCATTTCTTTGAGTTATCATCCATGCTATGGTAGTCTTTTTTCAGGTTTTATCTCCCACGTGGGATAAATACTTGCCGATTCCGCCAAGTCTGGTTTCATTTCTTTGAGTTATCATCCATGCTATGATAGTCTCTTTTCAGGTTTTATCTCCCACGTGGGATAAATACTTGTCGATTCCTCCAAGTACAATTTCATTTCTTCGAGTTATCATCCATACTATGATAGTCTCTTTTCAGGTTTTATCTCCCATGTGGGATAAATACTTGTCGATTCTGCCAAGTCCGGTTTCGTTTCTTCGAGTTATCATCCATACTATGATAGTCTCTTTTCAGGTTTTATCTCCCACGTGGGATAAATACTTGTCGATTCCGCCAAGTCCGGTTGATCCGCGTGTCGCGCACGAATAAAAAACGAGTATTTTTTTGAAAACATAGTTATCGGTAACGTCAACTCAAGTATCGTCTCACAAGGATTCTTGTATTGTTATTAATCGAAGGTAAATCGAATTAAGGGGGGGGGGGTGTTTTAAGGTCGATAAAAAAACAGAACAATTAAGCGATTAAAATAAGTGATTATGCAATTAAGTTAAACGATTTATCTACTGTTTCGGTTTCCCAACTTATCATCGATTCACATAATTTTCATGCCCTAAGAGGATTCTAATCTCTTTTCGATAATAGTACCAATTAACAAGCGCAAAAGATCCTATAAGACCTATATTCCTAAATTATGAATTAAGCAAATGAATTAAATCTTCCGTGAATTAAGCAAACACGAAAATTGCGCGGATAAAGCAAACGCGATAAAGTAAAGGAATGATAGGTGCAATCGAAATTAATCAATATTATTCTATATAATTGAATAAAGCAGACAAAGTATATAGCATAATATTGAAAGGGAAAAGCAATTGATTGAAAATTATAAGACCTCAAGGTTGCGGTGGAAACCGATTACAGTAGATGAATCTTGGTGATTAGTTCTCCATGATCCATCTCTTCGAAAGTAAAAAACTAAAATTGAAAAAAGTGTGTCTGTGAACAGTCGCGGCTGCTAGGTTATATGGAAAAACCAAAGAAACCTGTTTACAACCCAACTGGGTCAAATACATAACCCATGCCCAATTCTAAATGACCCGAAACTAAATAAAAATAATGCAACAGCTTCAAACGAAATTCTGGAAAATATGACTCTGAATCTGACTTTGGCTCCAACACGAAAGTTGTAGCTCTCTCTCTCTTATCTTTGCGTCGACTGGTAGAACGCCTCAATTAGATTCCATGAACTCTGGTTATGATCATTTCCGTAAAAGTTATTAAAGCTGAAAAGTAAGTACGAAAATCACATTAAGCCAAAAATAAAATAAAATAGAAAAACAAATTAAAATATAAAAATAAACAAAGAAAACCAAAGAAATTCTTAAGTGAAAACATGGTAGAATGTGCATTAAAATTCACTGATCACCGGTTTTGCTTCTTCGAGTTATCATCCACGCTATGATAGTCTCTTTTCAGGTTTTATCTCCCACGTGGGATAAATACTTGTCGATTCTGCCTAGTCCGGTTTCGTTTCTTCGTGTTTTCATCATGCTATGATAGTCTCTTTTCAGTATTTATCTCCCACGTGGGATAAATACTTGTCGATTCCGCTAAGTCCGGTTTCATTTCTTCGAGTTATCATCCTTGCTATTATAGTCTCTTTTTCAGGTTTTGTCTCCCATTGGGATAAACACTTTTTGATCCCGCCAAGTTCGGTTTCATGTCCTTGAGTTGTCATCCAAGTTATGATGGTTTCTTTTCTGACCCATTCACGGTGTGTTTTGTTTGCTTCGTCATCCAAGAATGTCAATTTCCCAATCACATTTCATTTCCCACAGAACGCAAATTTTCCGGTTTATTTGGGTATTTAATCACTCCATACCTTGAAGGTCTGAAAGCCATTACTATCATTAATTAACATTCAAAAACAAACAAGCTTCGTGCACGCATACAAATGTTCAAGCAAATAGATAAAAACTACAAATGAAAATGTAGTAAAGAAGTTGAACATTGCCGTCATTGAGGTGACTTGACTCTGTTTGGACTCATCAATCTTGAATATTTTCCATTGTCAGCAGCTTTTCCGATGAAATTGCAATCTTCAATCAATGGCCACATGTCCAGAACCATACTTCATTCTCAATTATTCTGACCTTAAGCCTCTGTAGTTGAACACTGACACAAGACATCTGAAGAAAAGAGTAATACTAAAGTTGACGCCTGAGGTTTATTGCAAAGACCTGATGATCTTCTGCCTACGTATCTCCATTGACCCAAGACCAATGAAGAATCAGAGCGACATAGTTCCCCTTAATAGGGATGAAATTCAAAGAAGGAAACAACTAATTGCCATTTTTGAGAGTATTGAAATACTTCTGGATTTATTGCTTTAGCTCTTTTTTTGACAAACTCTGAATAAAAGACTTCAAGTCAGGACATTGCCCTCTTCTTCATCTGTATGGAGCAAAATTGACAGCTTTCGAATCAATCGAATCTTGGACCTTACGGTGAAAAGCTTTACACCCATCAATATGGTGTCCTGGTGCCCCAGAATGGAAATCATAGTGGGCGTTGGCATCCCATCCCCCTGGCAATGGATAAGGAGGTGGGGATAGCTTACGAAGCTCAATCAACTTCAACTGAAGCAGATGCTGAAGTATATCAGTATAAGACATTGGTAAAGGGTCAAGAACTAATTCTCTCCTTTGCTGTTGATGACCCTTTTGAGGGTTCTTTCGTCGTGTCTGACGCTTAGGCCGATTCTTCGGGGTTGTAGCCACAGAAGCTGCCTGATGGTGGCATGGATGATATCCTCTACCTTTTCCATGTTGATGAGATGTTTCCATAATTTCCCATTCATTCTTGTTCTGACCACTGGCGAAGGGCTTCTTAGTGGGTGAACCTGACGCACTATAATCTTGAATATTTCCAAGCTTCAACAAACTCTCAACTCGTTCATCGGCGATCATAATATCAGCAAATCCAGTAGACGGACAAGCAGTTAAATAATCCTGAAATACACCATGCAAAGTGCCCATGAATATGTCTGCCGTTTCTCTCTCAAGCAGTGGAGATTGCACTCAGGCGGCCATTTCTCGCCATCTTTGAGCATACCCTTTGAAAATTTCAGACTCCTTCTGAGAAAGACTCTGGAGTTGGATGCGGTTAGGCACCATGTCCATATTAAAATGGTATTGTTTCAGAAAATCTTCAGCCAAGTCCTTCCAGCTTCTGAAAATAGTCCTGTTTAGACTCATATACCAATCCAAAAATGCCCCAGATAGGTTGTCTTGGAAGTAAAACATCTATAACTTTTCATCATCCGTGTGAGCAAAAATCTTCCCAAAGTAAGACTGGATATGAGTTTTCGGACAAGCATTGTTGTTGTACTTTTCAAAAGTAAGAGGCTTGAATTTGTGAGGAATTTTCACTCCAGGAACTAACCCCAAGTCAGCAACATCAAAGCCTAGAGTATTCTGAGACCCATGGATCTAATTTTCTCAACAAGTTCGTCAAAACGACGATTCACAACAACATTATATTGATCCATCTCATCTTAGATCAAAGTAAACTGATCTTCTTGACCATCCGTGTAGTTAACATTATGGTCACTGTCTCCGCCCAGAGCTCCATTATGGTTTCTCTGATTGCCAATATCCTAATCTCATTCTTTGGCTGCTCGACCATCAACCTTAGTTGTTCTTGTCTCTGAGCCATCCCCGTCATCAGGGTCATGAATTGCTCCATACGAGCCTTCAATTCCACGAGCTCAGCTTGTACCTAATCTACCATCCCAGTTCTGCTTTGCTAACACTGTTTCCTGTAATGAGATAGAGATGAGAAATAACTCGTGTACCTGAAAAACAAAGATAGTGTGATATGGTATGCAAGATGTTATGTTATGCAAATGCTCTGAAACATAGCTAATGAGAGAGAACACTCTCAAAAGAAACCCTGCAAGTAAGATCCAGTGTAAAGTCACCTTGTGACCAGGTGTCAGTGCATACATTTCATTCTAAGAAGAACCAAGAAAAACACTGCATCAAAAATCCAAACATCATAACAAGGAAAGGCTCACAAGAGAAAAGTCATACAAGGTATTGAAAACAAACATGAGTAAGTACAGAAACAAAAGTTCCCTCAACAAGCTTGAGGGTCACCAGGTACATCAAAGGAAAATAAGACCTACGAGCATCAATCCTAGTCTAGAATTGTTTGCCTCCTTAGCTTCCCATCTGGCATGATGACCTTTAAGTCAATAAGCTCTTGAACCTTCAACTGCAGAGCCATACGTTCCTCAGTTGCATGCCCCGACAAACTTGAATGAAACTCGGAACGCGCATTCACATCATACCCCTTTGGAGGGTTCCCTACTGGTGGCGCCAAAGTCCACAACTCGATCAGATCATACCTCAGTAATTGTTGCAGCATGGCAGAGTAAGTTATTGAGATTGGATCAAGAACATGATTAGCTTGTCGAATTCCTTGTGGATAAGGCCTTCATTGTGGTTGAGCATTCTGTTGCTGACGTTGCCTTGAGTGCCTAACAGACCACTGTACTTTCTTACCCATATTTGGACGAGGAACCAATGAAGGTTGTTGCTATAACCTCTTTGAAGACTCAGCCCGAGTAATGACTCCAGAAGAATGAAACTTGACCATCTCTTCAGTATTCACATGTGCCCTAACTTGTGACACTTTCAAATCAATCAGCCTAAAGTTAATTACTCCTTCATCAATCAGGTCTTACAATTGATGCATGCATGCCCTGCAATCATTGATATCATGTCCTTAAGCTCTAGAATGAAAAACACAGTAAGCTTAGGGATTCCATCCTTGGGGAAGTTCACCAGTAGGAGGAGATAGCTCGCAGCGCTCAATCAATTCCCTTTTGAGCAATTGTAGGCATAACTCAGCATATGACATGGGCACATGATCAATAACCTTTTCTTGCTTCTGTCGAAAACGGGATGCTACCACTGGAGGAGATACCACTACAACCTACTGAAATCCTTCTTTGGGAAACCAAGGTGTAAGAGCTGAGGAGGATCCTTGATACGGAAAGAAAGTGCTTACTTCTTTGGCAACAATTGGCATGGGATCATTCGGCTCATTTGTATCTGGCAAGGAGAAATTGACCTCTGTCTTGGGCTCTTCTTGATTAACAAATGATGACTGTTGGTGAGGACGCTTAAACTATGGATAAAGTCCACTGAACAACTCTTGGTTCAGTGGAAATCCCAAAGAGATTGGAGAAACAAAACCTTATGTCAGAGAAGCAGGCACCTGACCATTCTCTTTCTTCAGCAAAACATTCATGATCCCTTTTAGCAGCTTCATCTGAGTTTTCATCATGCCAAAATCTTCTTTCAAGAATCTCTGGCCCTGTGATAAAGCCTGTTGTAGCGGTAAAAACATGAGTGTAAGCTATTATTTAACTTAACTCAAAGTAAATAGAGTCGCCACCACACTTTTATTTTATTCCAAGAGGAAAAGGAAAAATTAGCGAATAAATCCTAATGAATCTAAAAGCAAAAAGCTAAAAGAAACGAGAAAAGAACCGGGTAAAGGGATAGGTTACACAATGGAAAGGTTTTACGCACCCAAAATGTCTGTGGTACTCCACGGGAGCCCTTTGAAATATTTATTGCTTTTGTTTTGAAAAAGGCTTGTCAAATGAGAGTGGAGGTATGAGAAAGGAATTATTTTTTATTTTTTTTGTTTGGAGAGGTTCACCACCTCATGCCTACGTACCCACAAAGTGAAATGCGAGATCAAATCCCCATAGTTCATGGTACAAATAGTGAAAAGGGTTGGTTGTAATTGATTTTATTAAGTGAATAGAATTCGTCATTTTCAAGTGGATAGCCTAACAAATCTACCATGAGAATGAAGGAATGGACTCACACATCATTTGGGGAGGGCGCCAACTCGGATAAAATCAATGAGTATGCCACTAAACCCCCACGAATGACAAGAGACTCAATTACAACAAACTACAACCATGGAGATTGAGAGACTTGCACCCGACTAAAGAATAATGACTCATAATCGACACTTTTTAAAGAAAACAAACAAAAGTGCACAAAGGCACAAAACAACTTGAATGAGTTTGGTTCTTTTTATTTTTTGAATTAAGGTCAAGATGGTTAGATTCATTGATTTTTTAAGTAAAAGAAAAAAGGTAAAATCAAGTTGACAAAAGTCAAGGTTTTATTTATTAAAGAAGTGATGATTTTGCAAAACCAGAATCCTTTGAAAAAGAGGGAAGATTTTGAAAATTAAAGAGGGGTGGAGATGAAGAGACTATCCTAGAAAAGTAAATAAGGAGATAAAGGAAGAAAGATCTAACCAAACTTAATGATACTTCTAATTATGAGCACAAGAATTCCATCCTTATAAGCTAGCAAATGGCCAAATAAAGGCAAGTGCCAACTTCATGAAAATCAAAGCAAAGGAGAGGTGTCCTAAAATCTAAGTCCAAAACTCCATTCCAATGCCAAGGATAGTAACCAATAGTCTAAAGATTAAGATCACAAGTTTTTTTTAGAGATTTAATCCTTTATTAATATTTTTGTGTCCAAATGGACAAAAGGAAAATCAATACAACAATAATAAGAGCAAGAAAAAATAAACATGATAATGGATGAATAAAGCATAATAATATAAAATGCAATTAAGGTGCAAGAAATTAAATGTTAGTAACAAAAGCAATTAAAGTTAGAAATCTACAATGTTAATAGTAGTAATAGTATAATAATATTTACATAATAATGGTATGGTGAACTTAATCAACCACAACCAAAAGAGTAACCGAAATCGAAAGGCAACCGGATTCGCTTAGTATCTTACACTATAGCAATTAATCAAGACAAACCGAATCAAATTCAATGAAATTTGAAAGGAAATTGGGAGACCCAAAGCACCTATGCATCAAACATTCATAAGTCTTGATTCTTAATGCAATATGATCAAACGCTTTGGGATTACGCGACCAACAAGAGGTCCGGTCCATGAAAGTGCATGTATCCAATTAGATTTTATTCCAAATTCGGGACACATTTAGGTTTATGTTAAGCAATCAATGAGTAATTTACAAAGTAATTACTCTACAAATGAGGCCGGCCACCACCAATTAAGGTGAACAATGTTAGTGCTAATGCATGCGAGATAAACGATATGTAAATCGCTATCCGAATGCAATACCGCACAAAACTAAAGGAGAATACCAAATTGAGTCACACTTATGGTATTCTTCCATCCTTAATTTCAATCACTCATCTTGGTGGATTCAAGCATGAAAATGTATCACTAATGCAAAGTACCTTAAATGAATTAAATAATTCACTTAAAGGTAGTTTTGAATTAATGAACAATAACTACTCTAATCTACACCAAAATTTCATTGAAATTAAAGAGAAATCACTCCCAAAAGTGCTTCCCAAGGTAAAAATAAAAAGGAAGAAGAAGAAGAAGAAAAAGGAACCAAAAAAGAGCTTAAAATAAGCCAAAAAATACCTCTGACTTGTGTTATCTGGCTAACCAAAATGCACTGGAAATGGTTAACCGGTTAATGCAACCAGTTTCAAAACCTGCGCCATTTTACACTGGTTAACCAAAATACACTGAAAATGGTTAACTGGTTAACACTGAACCAGTAGCAGAAAAAATGCTGAAATTCAGCATGATCTATTTTCAAAAACTTTTTTCAAACACTTGATGATCATGATCTGAATTTGCACGAATTTTAAAACCAAAATACAGTGGAATCCCTGCAATCAAACAACAAATTAAGATCCAAAGGATCTAGAATTGAAGGCACCAAAGATCTACATCTTGAATGTTGATGATGAAGATGGGTTTATGGAAAGAGTGAATTACCAAAAGCACTTCTTCAAATTGGACTAAATCAAGCTAGATCTACTGAAATTGATGAACAAGAAAAGAATAGGATGAAGGTTTAGCTCAAGTTGATCAAGATTTCAATGTGAATTCTTGATAACTTCAAAAGAAGGAAATAAGAGCTTCGGTGAAATTTTGGTTTTGGGGGAGTATTTTGCAAGAGATTTGTTAGCTATCAAAAGCTTGTTGAATCAATGAAATTAGAGTGTTATTTAAAGACTTTAGGTATGGGAATTTGGTGGAATGGAGCTTGCTTTGGTTATTGAAAATTAGGTGGGAAATGGAAAAGAGTGGTGATTGGTGAGGGTTTATGGTAGGAAATGATCAAAGTGATATAGAGAAATTAGAGGGAAATGGATCTAGAATATTCCAAATGAGATCAATTATCCAAGGGTACTGAATTTGAATGAAAAATTCAAATTTTGCACTAGTTAATTGGTTAACCAAAATAAACTGGAAATGGTTAACCGGTTAACCAAGCTTAAATTTGAATTTTTTTGTTCAAACATGATTGCTTGGTTGTTGTGGTCCGATTATTTTGTACGTCGAAGAAGGCATGGAAATAACACAAGAACCTTGGAATTCCTTGAATGAATCAATTAACTTGGGAAATCCTTGATCAGATAAATTTGAATTACTTGCGGATCAACTTCGACTTTTGTCTGTGAAATTTTACTCGAGCCGGGTTATGGATGGTCGACGCAAGTATTCCTTCAAAAGAATTTATTGAAGTACTTGACAGCCTCTGCCAGAAGAAAAATACCTTGGCCGACCATTCCGCATCCAAAGGTGCCTCACATATCGCACCTTCCTTATGAGGGATTCCTAACAAGCCTGTTAGTTCGCAGGTACTGTATTCGTATTCAATTCCAAACATTCTAAAATTAACAGTACCGACTGTGCTAGCAGTGTTACGACTGATAGTGTATATCAACGAACTTAAAAACTCAACTGTCAGCCTCTCATAGGTAGGTTCCTGATTAACAAAAATACTATGCAAGCCTAGAAAATCTAATAAATGAAAAACACTATGATACAAACCCAAAGCATAAAGACAGTTATCATCGACGTACCTAGTCGAGAGAATTTCTCGACTCTGAAGCCTTTGAAAAATTTTCCTTTTCCTATCACCCGGTCTTCCATTGCGAAGAAGATATCCATTGAACTCCATTGTTGTTGCTCCTTGAGAAGTGAAAAGTGGTGAAAAAATGGTTTATGAGGGAAATGGTAAAGGTTGGATTTTTATGGTTTGTGGTGGATGAAAATAAAAATGGATTTTGGATGGGTTTTATAGATGGTGAATGTTTTAGAAATGCGGGAGCTTTAATGGGGTTCAATGGGGTTTTTGGAAGTTGGAAAAATGGATTTTTGAGGTTTGAGGGTGTGAAAATGGTGGGGATGAAGTTTCAGCCCCGAAATAGGGGAAGACGTCATGGCGCCCGCCACAAGGCTATTTGCCTTTGGGCCTTGGATTTCAATTCTTCTTTTGGGCCCTTTTGCACCTTCGGTCTTCGGGGGGGGGGGGGGGGGGGTCCGAATAGCGTTTTCTTCTCTCTTCTAAGGCATGAAGCTTGCATATTTTTTTATGAAGACAAAAATAAAAATATTTTTGTCTTTATATATTTTTTTCGTTATTCGACATAAACTAAAATAAAATAAAACAAAAGAAAAGAGAAAAATGAGATTAGTGCATGAAATAATATATAAGATAAAATCAAAGTACATGAAAAAAAGTGTAATATATGCGATAATATAAAATATGTCTGGAGATGCGAGAAATAAAATAAAGCATGAAAAAAAGAAATTAAATACTAGGGTAATAATGTCAGTGTAAAACGATCATGTGGTAGCCCTCTCTTCTTGGTTCGATCCACGAATCTCAGCTATCTCCCATGAGTGAGATCAGATACCTCGATCTGTAATGCCAAGTCCGCTACTTCCTGCTTGAGCAGGGCAGTCTCCTTGCGGAGCTCATAAATCTGGGTCTGTAGATCAGGCGGCTGCAACGACATATTGTTAGACATAACAGTGATTCGGGGAGAAAGAGGTGTAGGAGTGTACTCAGCGGCGGGAGGTGATTTTGGCTCTTCGACAGTCTCTCCATAACCCTCTAAAGCATAAATCCAATTAGCAGGGTCGTGGACACTGGTCATCAGCAGGTCTGGTAGTGTAAAGTAATGTATCACTTCGCCGTCGATCAGTAATCTAAACGTGTTGGGCTCAAAAGAGGCCCTCCTCATCAATCCTCTGTCAAGACAAAAGTCAACATCCAGGGTGGTGTAGCAGCAGAAGGTCCTGAGGTGCAATAATTTGCGAGACAAACCCAATGCAGTAGCAATCTGTGTAACAATCCCACCGACGTGTATAATGCCTACAAATGACCTGGCGACACTGGCAAGGCCCTTTAACAGAAAGTTGCCACAAGCAACTGGGCGTGACTGAGTCACACAAAATAGTAGGAAAATCTTCTCTTCACTCAGCAGAGTCTCTGTATTTGGCAAACCGAGGAAAGAGTGTGCTAGAATCATCTGGAAGTACCTTAATGCAGGGTTGTGGATTACCTGAGAAAACTGAGTGGAAGGATCTTGGCTCCCTCCACCTGAGATGTTAGACCAAAACTTTTCCACTTCTCTGCTCATAAAATACGTCATCGATGTCTCTGGAATAACATCAGGAGTAGTCTGAAAACCTAGTAAATCACCAAACTCTTTATGAGAGAAGGAGTAGTCAGTCCCAAATAACCTGAAAACAGCATGTCCATCGGGTCCAGCCCAAGGATCATAGTGAAACGAGCTTAGGAACTCAAGAGTCAAGTTCCTGTAAGTGTTGTTCATATCGTCGAACTGGTCCCACTGGAGTTGGTGACATAAGAATCTGATGCTTGGCTCTATCCCCAAGGCATCCATGCAATCTTGGTCAGGGTACCTGGTAGGTGCCATAGGGCATCTCATGTGGACATAGTAACGCTCTCTCTGTGCGTCGTCTCTGAAGGCCACGTGCATGTCATCGGGGTTCTGCATTTTGCACAAGGTTAGCAAACAAGAGTCCTGAAATCACATAAAACATTTAATCGTTAGTCCTGACAGGATAATAAAGTAAACAAATTAAAATAAATAAATAAAAATTACGTAAGATAAGAAAACCATGGGTTGCCTCCCATGCAGCGCTTGTTTAACGTCATTAGCTCGACGGCCGGATTTTATACATCATTCGAAGGATATGGTGGCTCACTTAGAGTATGGAAGGTGTATGTTGTTGGGATGTCACCTCCTTCGTAGGGCTTCAACCTCTGTCCATTGACGATGAACAGTTTACATGTTTGGTTCTTGATTTCAATAGCACCAGATCTTAAAATCTTAGATACTTCGAAAGGGTCAGTCCATCTAAAACGAAGCTTCCCTGGAAAAACTCGTAACCTAGAATCGAACAGGAGAACAGGATCGTCTATTTTGAAGTCTTTGCTTATGATTCTTTTGTCATGCCAAGCTTTTGTTCTTTCTTTGTATATGATGGCATTTTCGTAGGCAGATTGTCTGAGCTCTTCTAATTTGTGGATATCAAGGATACGTTTTTCACCAGCAGTTAAGTAATCCAAATTCAAAGTTTTGATGGCCCAATAGGCCTTATGCTCCAACTCAAAAGGTAAGTGACATGATTTTCCATAGACCAGTTGATAAGGGGTTGTTCCTATAGGGGTTTTGAAAACGGTTCTATATGCCTATAATGCTTCTTGAAGTTTTTGCGACCAATCTTTTCTAGATATAGAGACAGTCTTCTCAAGAATTTGTTTGATCTCCCTATTAGATACTTCCACTTGTCCATTAGTCTGTGGGTGGTATGGTGTTGCTACTCTATGCTTAACTCCATACTTGCTTAAAAGTTTATCAAATATTCTCGATATGAAGTGTGATCCTCCATCACTTATGACTAAACCGGGGGTTCCAAACCTGGGAAATATATAGTTTTTAAATAATTTGATGACTACTCTGGTGTCATTTGTGGGTGAGGCGATAGCTTCAATCCATTTAGACACGTAGTCAACAACTACTAAGATATACTGATTTCCTAAAGATGGTGGGAACGGTCCCATAAAGTCTATGCCCCATACGTCGAAAAGTTCTACTTCTTGGATATTTCTTAGAGGCATTTCATTACGTCTTGAAATATTTCCTGTACGTTGGCATCTGTCACATTTGACAATGAAAGCATGGACATCACGCCACATGGTAGGCCAGAATAGGCCAGCTTGAAGAATCTTGGCGTAGGTCTTAGATGTGCTTGCACGTCCACCATAGGGTGCAGAGTGACAATGCTCAATTATATTATGTACCTCTTCTTCTGGAACGCAACGACGGGAATTGCCATCTTTACCTCTCTTGAAAATAAATGGTTCGTCCCAATAGAAGTTTCTTACATCACTGTAGAACTTCTTCTTTTGGTGGTAATTTAGATCGGGGGGTATGATGTCAGCGGCTAGGTAATTAACAAAGTCTGCATACCAAGGTACATTACTTATAGCTAAGGATTTATGAGAATTCTCATGTGGGTCTGGGTTATCATCTTCAATAGTTTCTAGTTGGGCTATCAGTCTATCATAGGCAAAATCGTCATTTATATGCACTGAGTCAGGTTTTAGGTATTCTAGCCTAGAAAGGTGATCATCTACTACATTATCTGTGCCTTTCTTATCACGGATATCTAAATCAAACTCTTGCAGTAACAGAACCCATCGAAGTAACCTAGGTTTGGCATCCTTTTTACTTAGTAAGTAACGAATGGCAGCATGGTCGGTGTAAACTATAATTTTGGCTCCTACTAGATAAGATCTAAATTTGTCTATGGCGAAAACTACATCTAGAAGCTCTTTTTCTGTTGTTGTGTAGTTGAGTTGTGCAACGTCTAGGGTTCTACTGGCATAATAAATTACGTGTAACTTTTTATCTTTTCTCTGACCTAGAACGGCTCCTACAGGATAGTCACTAGCGTCACACATTATCTCAAACGGTTCCGACCAATCAGGGGGTTTCATTATAGGTGCTGACATCAGAGCTTGCTTCAGAAGATTAAATGCTTCAGTACATTTTTCATCGAAGATGAATTCAGCATCTTTCATTAAAAGACCAGTTAAGGGCTTTGTTATTTTGGAGAAGTCCTTGATAAAACGTCGGTAAAATTCGGCATGTCCAAGAAAACTTCTTATCTCCCTGATAGTCTTCGGCGGTTTTAGATTCTCTATGACTTCTATTTTAGCTTTTTCTACCTCTATACCTTTTTCAGAAACTATATGTCCTAAAACAATCCCTTCGGTGACCATGAAATGACATTTTTCCCAATTTAGCATAAGGTTTACCTCCACACATCTTTCCAGGATTTTCTCAAGGTTGATAAGACAATTTTTGAAATCAGATCCACAAACTGAGAAATCATCCATAAATACTTCCATGATTCCATCTAAATAGTCTACAAAGATAGACATCATGCAGCGTTGGAAAGTGGCAGGGGCATTACAGAGTCCAAAAGGCATTCTTCTGTAGGCAAAAGTTCCAACAGGGCATGTAAAGGTAGTTTTTCTTAATCTTCTGGATGAATAGGTATTTGGAAGAATCCTGAATATCCATCTAGGTAACAAAAGTAAGAGTGTCTGGCTAGGCGCTCCAACATTTGGTCTATGAATGGTAATGGGAAATGGTCTTTCCTAGTTGCTTTATTTAATTTTCTATAGTCTATGCACATACGCCAACCTCCATCGGTTCTTTTTGCTACAGGTTCGCCCTTCTCGTTTTGCATGACTGTGATGCCTCCCTTTTTAGGTACTACATGCACAGGACTTACCTATTTACTGTCCGAGATTTGATATATTATACATGCCTCTAGTAACTTAAGAACTTCAGTCTTAACTACTTCACTCATCATAGGATTTATTCTTCATTGGTGTTCTCTGGAGGGTTTTGAATCTTCTTCAAGCAAAATCCGATGCATGCATACGGATGGGCTTATTCCTTTTAGATCTGAGATCTTATATCCTAAGGCTGAGGGGTACCTTCGTAAAACATCTAACAATTGGTTTGTTTCCTCTCGGTCTAAGGTAGCACTGACTATAACTGGACGGTCCATTTCTTCATCAAGAAATTCATATCTCAGGTTCTTAGGCAGTTCCTTAAGTTTTACAGTTGGTTTCATAGGGCAAGGCATAGGATCTGGGGTAAGAGATAAACATTCGTGAAGGTTATCATCAATGTAGGGTTTTTATAACTGTCATCTTCCCGAATAAGGGTTGATGGAAATTTTATAGATTCAATTTCTTCTTCTTGTTCTAATTCCCTAATGCATTCATCAATGATATCTAAGGCATAACAAACATCTCCTATTACAGGTGCCATGAGAAATTTCGAGAGTACAAATTCTATCTTCTCGTCACCTACCTCAAAGGTTAGTTTCCCTATTTTAACATCTATTATGGCTCCAGCGGTTGATAAGAACGATCTACCTAGGAGGATTGATATGTCATCATCTTCTTTAATGTCCATGACAACAAAATCAGTAGGTATAAACAGCTGACCTATCCTAACAGGGACGTCTTCAAGTATGCCTATAGGGTATTTAACGGATCTATCGGCTAATTGAAGTGACATCTTAGTAGGTTGTAATTCTCCTAAGTTTAATCTCTCACAAACTGCTAGAGGAATTAAGCTCACACTAGCTCCTAAGTCTAGAAAAGCTTTTTCGATGACATGATTCCCCAAAATAGAAGGAATGGAAAAATTTCCGGGATCTTTATCTTTCTTTGCTAACCTATTTTCGGAAATAGAATTACATTCCACGGGTTTCGGATCTTCAAGTCTACGTTTATTTGTAAGTATGTCTTTGAGAAACTTAGCGTAAGAAGGTATTTGGGTGATGGCTTCTGTAAAGGGGATTTCTACGTGAAGTTTTTCTATAACCTTAATGAATTTTCGATACTGATTATCAATCTAGGTTTTCTTTAGTCTTTGAGGGAATGGTATTGGTGGTTTGTATGGTGGTGGTGGTACATAGGTTTTGTTTTTAGGTTCTTCTCCTTTTTCTTGACTTTCCAGGTTTTCAGATTCCTCTGGCTCCTCCTCTTCATTTCTCTCAGAAGTTTCGGGATCACTTAATCTAGGGTTTGAAGGTTCCTTATAAGCAGTTCCACTTTGTAGAGTAATGGAATTTGCTTGCCCTTTCGGGTTTTGTTGAGGTTGTCCAGGGAACTGTCCTCCAGGTGTAGTCTGAGGGGCTTGGTTTAAAGCTACCTGAGAGATCTGGGTTTCAAGCATCTTATTGTGAGTAATAATTTGGTCAACCTTGGTTCCTAACTGGGTAATTAGTTCGTTAACATGAAAGTTTTTGTTCATGAACTCTTTGTTTTGTTGTGTTTGAGCGGTGATAAAATTTTCCACAATTTTCTCAAGGCTCGGATTTGGTGGTACAGGTTGCATAGGTTGATTTGTTCTCGGGGCTTGGTAACCTTGTTGTCTCGGAGGTGCGGTATTTTGGATAGGGTTATTATTTTTATAGGAGATGTTTGGGTGATTCCTCCATCCAGGGTTGTATGTGTTTGAAAATGGGTTCCCTTGGGTGTAGTTCACTTGCTCAGGGTTGGTCTCATTTAACAGATTGCATTCGGCGGATTGGTGTCCTTGCGTCCCACATATCTTACAATTCGGCGAAACTGCGGCTACAATATTCGGGGTTGTACACATATGTTCGACTCTAAGGGCCAACGCGTCCATTTTAGCTTGCATCATGTCCATATATATTAGCTCATGTATTCCTCCTTGGGCTTCCCTCTTTTCCACTTTTGCTCTTTCTACTCCCCATGATTGATGGTTTTGGGCCATATCTTCGATAAGGGCACTAGCTTCAGGGTAAGGTTTGTTCATCAGTGCGCCACCAGCGGCAGCGTCGATGGTCATCTTAGTGTTATAATGAAGTCCATTATAGAAGGTTTGAATGATTAGCCAATTCTCTAAGCCATGATGTGGGCATGCTCTTAATAGCTCTTTATATCTCTCCCAGGCTTCTAACAACGATTCTCATTGGTGTTGGGTAAATCTGGTTATTAGGTTTCGAAGAAGAGCAGTCTTGCTTGGGGGAAAATATCTAGCAAGGAAAACTTTTCTAAGGTCTTCCCAAGTTGTTATGGAATTGGGTGGAAGGGAATCTAACCATGATAGAGCTTTATCTCTGAGGGAAAAAGGAAATAATCTTAAGCGTATCGCCTCAGGAGGAGCTCCATTGGTTTTAAAGGTGTCTGCTAACTGGAGAAAGTTTTTTAAATGTTGGTTTGGGTTCTCAGTAGCAAGACCTGTGAATTGTCTCTGTTGCATTAATTGCAGCAGGGATGGTTTAAGTTCAAAATTCTTGGCTGGGATAGCGGGGTTTACAATACTGGAACTAGGTTCCTCGTTTGATGGTTGGGCGAAGTCCTTAAGAGGTCTTCGGTTTTGATCTTCGGCCATAGCTCTCCTATTCCTATGGAAAAACAAACGTGTGCGAGCGTAACGTTCAGGTTTAGCTAGAGGGTCTACTAAACTTCCGGCACTGCGAGTGTTTCACATTGACCGACATGTAACAACCTTAGTCTAAACGGTATAACTACAGGGAATGAAATTTGACGAAATTGGTCCCCGACAACGGCGCCAAAAACTTGATGCGTGTTTTTCGCAAGTGTACGAACACGTCAGAGTAATATAAAAGATTGTCGAATCCACAGAGACCAAGTGTCAATCTATCGTACCTGTTGTTATGGTGTGTATCTAAGGCAACTGAATATAATGGTTTTAAGGAGTGCGCAATGGTAAATAAAATAATAATTTTAAACAATTAATAAAGACAAGCTCAAATGTAATTCACGTAATCAATAGATAATCTGGTACTTGTTAATAGTACTACTTATGGGCAATGCTTTCTACTTTGAAAATAACTAATTTAACAGGAACTGTCGCTTTCGCGTCTTCAGAACCGAGTTGTACTCTCTAATCAACCCCTCCTATTGTCACGAATAAAAAGGTGCATATTGCGTTAGAGTAGTAAACCTATTTTTAAGAAATATAGTATCTTAACTAAGTTGAAAAGTACTTTAACCTGGATTTCTTAGCAAAAAGAGGTTCTCACGAACCAGACTCTAAACTTCTTAACGCGTCCGAAAATCGTTTTAAAATCCCTTTTCTTTTTAATCTAAAAACTCCTAATGAACTAGACAAAGCGCTTTTGGTTGTTTTTGAAATAGTTAAAAACAATTAAACTTATATTGAAAGTTAAAATAGCCCTTAAGTGTTTCTACGAACAATTGTACGGATTACCGGTTCAATTACGATCCTTACATTCTAAGCTTTATGGATTTAGTTAGACATGGTAAAGTAAAAGTTCTTTTTATTATTTTTCATAAAAGTATTTAGTGCGAGTGCGGAAAGTAAATAAAAGTAGTGCGAGTGCGGAAAGTAAATAAAAGTAGTGCGAGTGCGAGAAATAAACGTATTTAAAGCGAGTGCGAGAAATAAAATAAAATAAAGTGCGAGTGCAGGAAATAAATAAAATAAAGCGAGTGTGGGAAATAAATAAAATAAAGCGATGCGGAAAAATAAAATACGAATTGGAATTAAAATGGCGGCAGGATTAACTTCCTCCCAGAGTGCTCCAAAACTCGATCACACAGACGTATACAGACTCGATCGCTCGATTGTAGTAACACCCCGATGTGAAGTGATTATTACTTTAAAACTGATATATTCCTAAGAGGTTCTAAGTTTGGATGAAGAAAAACGAAATTCTAAAGTCCTATTTATAGGCAAATATTAAATGGGAAAAGACCAGGATGCCCCCTCCACTAAAAAGTGGAGGGAAGCCTTTTTTCCTTGTGGCACCTGCCACAGGCCTATGGCGCCCGCCATGGGTGTAAACTGGTGGAGAAAGTGGGTATCGTGGGTGCTTGGCAGTTGTGGAGTGGTCTTGAGACGTGGCCACGTCATGACAGACCCCATGGCGCCAGCCATGGTGGATGCCGTAAGTGTAAAAAGCTGAATTTCTTGGTTTTCGTCCGTTTCCACTCCTTTTTTGCTCCTTTTCTCGATTTAGGCCCCGATTACATAGAAAACCTGAAAGTAAAGAAAAAAAAGTAATAACATAACAAAATAACAATAAAAACTAAGAATGCATGCGAAATCGGAGTCAGAAATACGGTGAAATTTAGTGTTATCACCATATCGGGATGAGTTCTTCTCAATTTTTGCTTTACAAGTGGACATTCAGGCTTCAGCAGCAATCCATGCTCCATAATATTAGTATCAAGACTTGTCATGTCCTGATAAGACCAAGAAAATACATCAACATACTCTCTAAGAACCTTTACCATCCTCTTCTTAACATCATAACCAAGCAATGCTCCAATCTTGACTTCTTTCTTATCATCTTCAGAACCCAAATTGACCATTTATGTAGACTCTCCATGAGGCTGAATAACCTTCTCCTTGTGCTCAAGTAACTGGGAAATCTCATCAGGAATCTTTTCAACATCCTTTTCCTCAGCTTCGAACACAGGGAATTCAAAGTGGGAGTGGGCATAGGATCATTGTTTTCAATGGGTTTATCAATCAATCTGCACAATGATTTTATTTTAGAGTATGAATAAAAGTGCAAACATTATGCAGATAAACAATGGTTATTATTATTTTTGGATTTTTTATGTTACCATTTTTCAGAATAAAGCAAAAAGGAAAAACACATATGGAAGTAACAAAATAACATTTTATTGATGATGATAAAATTTGAAACAAGTCCCGACAAACATCACTTTCACCTTGGGTAGAGTGAAAGGATTTTTTTGAAAGAAAATAAAACAAATTACTTTGAAGCATTAACAAAAGAAGGAATACCAAGAGCAATCCAGTTCTTGCAAATATTTATGTGCGACAAAGTTATGCATTTCTTCATCTTCATTATCTTAAATGATAGCAGCAGCGGAATGATCGTTGATAAACCCAGCACTTAGGAATCCTTCCTAAATAGTCTTCGGGTCATTGAGAGCCACACCTGGTGCAAAACCAATACCAAATCCTTCTTTGTTGTCAACAACATCAATGACTCGTCCCCAACCGTCAGATCGACCAGTTTCAAGTACGCGCAGAGCATCCTTGAGAGAAGACATAGGCATAACATTATTCTTAGCAGCATTATCAACAACATAAAGAGCCTGGAATGAAGTTCCCACCTCTTCTTCAGCATCAATATAGGAGAACGATGACAAATTGCTCACTAGCATCGCATGCTCACCGCTAATAGTCACTAATTTCCCATCTTTAAAAAACTTCAGCTTCTGATGGAGAGTAAATGTTACAGCTCCTGCCTCATGAATCCAGGGTCTTCCAAGGAGACAGCTGTAAGCGGGACGTATATCCATTACTTGAAAAGTAATTTGGAATATAAACGGTCCAATAAGAATAGGAAGATCAACTTCACCAATCACTGTCTTCTTTGATCCGTCAAAAGATTTCACAATAATCACTCTATGCCTCATGGGAGCACCTTGGTACACAAACCTTGACAAAGTTGACTTTGGCATCACATTCAGAGAAGACCCAGTATCAACCAATATCTTAGACATAACATCTTCTTGAATATTCACTAAAATATGCTAAGCCGAATTATGGTTCCTTCCTTCTTCAGGCTAGTCATCATCATAGAAACTCAGATTGTTGCACGATGTGATATTAGCCACAATACTATCAAACTGATCAACAATCACATCATGATCAACATAAGCTTGATCAAGAATCTTCTGCAAAGACTGCCTATGAGCCTCAGAGCACATCAAGAGTGATAAAACTGATATCTTCGACGGAGTATGCAACAACTGCTCAGTAACGTTATACTCACTCTTCCTTATCAATTTCAACACCCCATCTTCACTATCTTTCAAACTGGAATCACCAAATTGATCTGATCAGGCAACAACATCCTCAATCTATTTACTCTCACTTGTATCGTCAACTCTCTTTGGAGGATCCGAAGCATAAATTTTACCACTTCGAGTAACCTTTGTCACATCAACAATGCCAACCATATACTTTGGAGAAGGAATAGAAACTTCCTTATAATTTTCTATCATTGTAGCATTATACCAATACATAACAACTTTATCAGACTCATACGACATTGGGTCAGGCAAATTGACCACCAATGGAGTAACAACATATTTGCGGCTATCAAAAGAAATAACCACATTCTCAGGAACAACCTTCTTAGGAATATTGATCTGAGGCACAATAACATTCACTTCATTGTCATACTCGTCTCTTTTTGTTGTCACTTCAATCAACTTATCATCCATCATCTTTTGAATGTCTCTCTTAACAATCACACAACCACGAGGGTTCACCGAACAAATGTAACATCCCACATAATCGTGATCAATATCATGATATTCACTCAAGAAAGCATGCATCTCAGCCAAAGACCTTCGAATATGGTGGACCTCATAAATCTTGAACAAACCAGGACAACCATCAACCATGTTATGCATATGCATATGTAAAGATTTCAAAGGACTATAAGATAAATTGCAATATTTATATAGAAACACTTTTTGAAATACTAAAAACTCATTCTCATTAAAATCAAAGTAAGGATTACAAGTGAAGTACAAGTCTCAACAATCCTAATACAAGAGATAAAAGTAAACTAGGCCTAGGGGATCATATCTGATGAAGATCCAAATCCCGGCTGGTACTTCATGCGAATCCTCTTAATCTCTTTCTTGTACCGATTCTCCATGTCTTCCTTATCCTTAACCAAATGGTCAACAATAGCCATCCAAGCACCGAATCTAGAAAGAATGGTAGATGGATTACTAGAGGAAAATAAATCCTCTCTTGGTCTCTTCGTAACACACCACTCAAATAACTCAATGAGATCATCTTTCTCCTTTAGTTGCTCTTGCATCGTCGTCTTCTCAAGTAGCCATTCTTCTTTCTCCTTCTTCATATTGTCCAACTCTTCTTGAAGAGAAACCTTCTCACAACGGGAGGAAGAAAAGTGGATAATGGTAGTATAGGAAACAAAGTCTCCTCCGGTGGATAAGGCATCTTGAACTTGGAAGCCCTAGATCGAACCCATTGGGTGTAACACTCGGAGGGAGAAAGGTGTTGTCTTCCCAATTGACCCTTCTCTTTCCGATGAACCGTAAGCCAAGAATGAGAAATCCTTTTCTTCATTTCTATATGATCTGCACCATTAAGAAAGAAGAAACTGGATAATG
Organism: Lathyrus aphaca; assembly: GCA_963966055.1. Classification (NCBI taxonomy): domain Eukaryota; kingdom Viridiplantae; phylum Streptophyta; class Magnoliopsida; order Fabales; family Fabaceae; genus Lathyrus; species Lathyrus aphaca. The sequence goes on from OZ014524.1 coordinate 286,514,204, forward strand.
AAAGGTTGCTTGGTATGTCCTTGAAGCAATATCCCAACTGTCGCCTAGCAAGAATAGGGTTGTAACTATTTCCTCCACGTGTACCAAGAAGAGGTACATTAGGAAACTCTCCACAACCATCAATAAGCACTCCAATATCATAATAGGAACAATACCAAGTCATATCCTTATGAGAAAGATACATAATCCTTTGAGACCATCTTCGCTTCTCTCTATTATCTTTGAAAATGTCAGACTTTGGTAGGTGCGAAATAAACCACCTATAGAGAAGAGGCGCATAACACACAATCTCTCCATCACATTTGGAGGTCCTATGATGAAAGGCATGATACATGTCTCCAAGCAAAGTAGGTACCTGATTTCTCTTCAAGAAAATTTGAATGGCACTCTCGTCCACAATACCATCTAAGTTAGGAAACAAAACAATCCCATAAATGAGAAAAGCAAGAATAGCCTTAAATGCATCCTTATGACCCAAAGTAAGAGAAGTAGAAGCTTTCCCTATTAAGAACTTAGCATTAATACCACATACGCTCCCTTTTGGAAGAAACTTCCCACTAAGATCAGACTCTTTGAGAAAAAGGGCTTTGGCGATGACTTTGAACGTAAGCTCCTTTTCTAAAAAACTAAAAAGAAATCCCTTGTCCAAAATAGGTAAATCCATCCAATTAGAGTACTCCTCCAAGGTCGGCACAAGCAGATAATCAGGAAAGGTGAAACAATGATGCAAAGGATCATAAAACTGAGCCAAGGTAGGGAGAATCCCCTTTAGTACATCGGTATCCAAGATAAACAAGAGCTTTCCATAACATTTCCGGAACTCTTGGGTGTCAACCACTAAAGCTCCTAGCTTTCTTAGCTCTACTAGATTAGGGTTCTTGAAACTGTACTTCCTTGCGTTCCTCCTTTCAAAATTCATAACCATAGATATCTGAAATTTTGCAAAAGTACATATGAGTCCCTTGAAATCTCAAGAATAATGCTCATGAATGCATGCGTGCATGTATGCAACAACCATAAACAAGATCACACAAAGCACACGGGTCTAGGTTCAGAGTCACAAGCATGAAGTCAAGGTAGTAGAACACCTCCCACAAAGGTAAGTACTAAGGTTTTATCTTCATTGTACCTGTAGAAAACCAAAAGGGTGCTAATAGAGGTGCCCAGAGTTAACAACCATCTTTAGAATATTATCGCTATGTTGGATTACTCTCCAACCAATAACATTCTTAAAATAGACCTCGTCTGAGTGTAGTATCGCGTGACAACCACCTTGGGTTTACACCAGAATAGTTTTCGCACTACGTTCCTAAATCTGCTTGGATGAGATAATGGTTCTACGGTCCTAGTATGATCAGCTCAAGGTCGGAAGATAATGTCACGTATGATTACTCATCTTGACATTAATAATCCAAGAGAACCTAACCGATTGGAGAGTATTCAATTGATATAGCTTTGGACTACTCCATCGCGTATCGCTTCGAATATCGTCATCTATCATAAGTTCAACTCATATCCGAGTTAGAATCTATCTCACTCACAGAGGATCACCAAAATCGAAACAGAACAAACAAATAACAAACAAATCAAACATAAACAGTAAATAAATCAAAGTAGGCCAAATCCACTTAGAGATTACTCCCCAACAGAGTCGCCACTTTTCTATAGCGGTAAAAACATGAGTGTAAGCTATTAGTTAACTTAACTCAAAGTAAACAGAGTCGCCACAGCACTTTTATTTTATTCTAAGAGGAAAAGGAAAAAATAGTGAATAAATCCTAATGAATCTAAAAATAAAAAGCTAAAAGAAACGAGCAAAGAACTGGGTAAGGGGATAGGTTACACAATGGGAAGGTTTTACGCACCCAAAATGTATGTGGTACTCCACGGGAGCCCTTTGAAATATTTATTATTTTTGGTTTGAAAAAGGTTTGTCAAATGAGAGTGGGATGAGAAAAGAATAATTTTTAATATTTTTGTGTTTGGAGAGGTTCACTACCTCATGTCTACGTACCCACAAAGTGCAATGCGAGATAAAACCCCGTAGTTCATGGTACAAATAGTGAAAAGGGTTAGTTGTAATTGATTTTATTAAGTGAAGAGAATTTGTCATTTTCAAATGAATAGCCTATCAAATCTACCATGAGAATGAAGGCATGGACTCACACATCATTATGGGGAGAGCGTCAACTCGGATAACATCAACGAGTATGCCACTAAACCCCCATGAATGACAAGAGACTCAATTACATAAAACTACAACCGTGGAGATTGAGATACTTGCACCCGACTAAAGAATAATGACTCATAATCGACACTTTTTAAAGAAAATAAACAAAAGTGCACAAAGGCACAAAACAACTTGAATGAGTTTGGTTCTTTTTATTTTTTGAATTAAGTTTAAGATGGTTAGATTTCATTGATTTTTTAAGAGAAAGGAAAAAGGGTAAAATCCACTTGACAAAAGTCAAGGCTTAATTTATTAAAGAAGTGATGATTTTGAAAAACATGAATCCTTTGAAAAAGAGGGGAGATTTTGAAAATTAAAGAAGGGGTGAAGATGAAGAGACTATACTAGAAAAGTAAATAAGGATATAAAGGAAGAAAAATCTAACCAAACTTGATGATACTTCCAATCATGAGCACAATAGTTCCATTCTTATAAGCTAGCAAATGGCCAAATAAAGGCAAATACCAACTTCATGAAGATCAAAGCAAAAGAGAGGTGTCCTAAAATCTAAGTCCAAAACTTCATTCCAATGCCAAGGATAGTAACCAATAGTCCAAAGATTAAGATCACAAGTTTTTTTAGAGATTTAATCCTTTATTAATATTTTTGTGTCCAAATGGACAAAAGGAAAATCAATACAACAATAATTAGAGCAAGAAAAAATGAACATGATAATTGATGAATAAAGCATAATAAAATAAAAAGCAATAAAGGTGCAAAAAATTAAATGTTAGTAACAAAAGCAATTAAAGTGCAAAAATCTAAAATATTAATAGTAGTAATACTATAATAATATTTACATAATAATTGTATGGTGAACTTAATCAACCACAACCAAAAGAGTAACCAAAATCGAAAGGCAACCGGATCCGCTTAGTATCTTACACTATAGCGATTAATCAAGAACAACCGAATCAAATTCAATGAAATTTGAAAGGAGATTGGGAGACCCAAAGAAACTACGCATCAAACATTCATAAGTCTCTATTCTTAATCCAATATGATCAAATGCTTTGGGATTACGCGACCAACAAGAGATCCGGTCCACAAAAGTGCAAGTATTCAATTATATTTTTATTCCGAATTTGGGACACATTTAGGTTTATGTTAAGCAATCGCCGAGTAATTTATGAAGTAATTACCCTACAAATGAGGGCAGCCACCACCAATTAAGGTGAACAATGTTAGTGTTAATGCATGCGGGATAAATGATATGTAAATCGCTATCCGAACGCAATACCGCACAAAACTAAAGGTGAATACGAAATTGAGTCACACTTATGGTATTCTTCCATCCTTAAGTTCAATCACTCATCTTGGTGGATTCAAGCATGAAAATGTATCACTAATGCGAAGTACCTTAAATGAATTAAATAATTCACTTAAAGGTAGTTTTGAATTAATGAACATTAACTACTCTAATATACACCCAAAGTTCACTGAAAATGGTTAATTGGTTAACACTGAACCAATAGCAGAAAAAATACTGAAATTCCGCATGATCCATTTTCAAAACCTTTTTTTAAACACTTGATGATCATGATCTGAATTTGCACGAATTTTAAAACCAAAATACAGTGGAATCCCTGCAATCAAACAACAAATTAAGATCCAAAGGATCTAGAATCGAAGGCACCAAGATCTACATCTTGAATGTTGATGATGAAGATGGGTTTATGGAAAGAGTGATTTACCAAAAGCACTTCTTCAAATTGGACCAAATCAAGCTAGATCTACTGAAATTGATGAACAAGAAAAGAATAGGATGAAGGTTTAGCTCAAGTTGATCAAGCATTCAATGTGAATTCTTGATAACTTCAAAAGAAGGAAATAAGAGCTTTGGTGAAATTTTAGTTTTGGGGGAGTATTTTACAAGAGATTTGTTGGTTCTCAAAAGCTTGTTGAATCAATGAAATTAGATTGCTATTTAAAGACTTTAGGTATGAGAATTTGGTGGAATGGAGCTTGCTTTGGTAATTAAAATTAGGATGGTAATTGAAAATTTGGTGGGAAATGGAAAAGAGTGGTGATTAATGAGGGTTTATGGTAGGAAATGATCAAAGTGATGTAGAGAAATCAGAGGGAAATGGATCTAGAATATTCCAAATGAGATCAATGATCCAAGGGTGATGAATTTGAATGAAAAATTCAAATTTCGCACTGGTTAACTGGTTAACCAAAATACACTGTAAATGGTTAACCGGTTAACCAAGCATAAATTTGAATTTTTTGTTCTAACATGATTGCTTGGTTGTTGTGGCCCGATTATTTTGTACGTTGAAGAAGGCATGGAAATAAACACATGAACCTTGGAATTCCTTGAATGAATCAATTAACTTGGGAAATCCTTGATCAGATAAATTTGAATTACTTGCATATCAACTTCGACTTTTGTCTGTGAAATTTTACTCGAGCTGCAAGACTGCTATTTTTGGCATTTTCAATTGTTCCTCTTTCTGAAATTGTTTGTGAAAGAAAACAAAATATTTTATTTTGGATTTTAATTAATGGTTAGTAAACATAAACAAATAAAGCAATTAAAGGCAAGGGTGATCCCCTGTGAGACATAAACTTACACCCAAGAAGAACCGAGCAACCAGTGCGATCTTGTTTGTATGCAAGATGCAGTTGAAATGTGAAGAAATCTTATGGAAAAAATTAGGGTGTTAAACATGTACCTCTACCCTGAATTACCCCATATGGGCCTTCATCTCAGTCACCTCCTCCCAGAGTTGTTCCAAGTTTGTACCCTGAGAGTTCTGATTCACATTGGCCATTCTGAAGAAACACCAAGTTAGGATAAGAAACTGGCTATGAACACCTGTCACAGATGCAAGGATGTATGCAAATGCCATGTTCGGTTATTTCCCAGAGATCTATCTGCTTAATTCACATTTTGATATCCAAAAAGTTCAAGTGCGGGATTCAAATATGAAATCCTCGGAAATAACTGAACATGTATGCTGAAATGCTATGATGTCATGTATGAAACTGGCAAATGATCAGCGACTGGCATCTGTCTGGATACAATACCAAGAACCAAGTGTCTGAAACCTCAAAGGTCCTCTGGATAATACCCCTTAGATAGTAACTCAGAACTGGGTAATCAAGAACTCCAAAATCATAATAACCGGATCAGAACATAAGATCACACTGATGATAACGGGTATGTTGAAGTCATGGGTTCCTGCAAACCTGTAAACCCTTCCTAATCTCATAGATATGCTCTAGGTAAAACATTACGGGCTCTCAAAGCCAAGTAGCAATAATATGTTCATCATTTTTGAGAAATGGCTCATGATCAGATCATGGAATCAGTTTAGCATTATGTACTACTCAGGGAGGTCTCAGTTGGAGTCCGGGAAAACAAGCATCCCTAATAAGTCGCCAACTTCAAGCACTGAAATCGAGAAACAAAAGTGCATTCAACCTGTGGGATACAGTACTATTGTCATACGACCAGATGCTTTAGCTGAGTTCCTATAAGAGAATCATGCCATCCTATGCGAGACCCCAGTGGACCCTCGGGTGCGAATGGGTTTACCATAAAATGTGGTCTGCCACTGTCACCAATGAAGAGGGATATTTCCACAAAGGTTCTCAGTGATCAGTCCCAGATGCACATAACTATCAAGGTCCTATCCCGAAGTGGAGGAAATCCCCACAAAAGATATTTCCAAGACGGTCGCAGTCTGGGTGTGGAACACACCGCCACTCATCATGATACCATGCGAGTACAATGTATGTCCATGCTAAGTCCTAGGGTGCACTCGAGCCTCGATTACAAGCTCATATCACAGTAACCCCCAACCCACCAAAAGAAAACCAGTATAACCAGACAGTCCAGTATATACATATGATGCATGAAAATAAATACTGAAAGTAGTAAATAAAGTTGTAAATAAAACTGTAAATAAAACTGTAAATAGAACAGTAAAATAAACACACAACAACAAACAATCAAACACCCAATGAAACAGAAACAAACAAGCGCTAGAAGAGACTCTCAAGGGGAAACCAGAGATTCTGGGTTCGATTCCTAGCAAAGTCACCACCTGTCGCTCCCTGGATTTCCATCCTGGAACAAATGCGAAACTGGCGCGGAAAATGGTAGATTCGCTAGCCAGACATTTTTATCCCGAAGGAACGGGAAAGGTAATGATGCACAAACCGAAAGAAGAAAAGGAAGGACAAAGGTCTTGCGAACCAAAGAAACTTGGTTCAGGAGTCGGTTACGACTTAGGAAGGTATTAGCACCCCTGATCGTCTGTCGTACCTGACGGGATCCATGCTTTCAAAGAAACTGTTTCAAAGGGTGTAGAAATGAAATATGCTGCAAAAAGAAAGTCTGGATCTAGAAAAGAAAAGAAAATAAAGGGGGAAAATGTAGGGAAAATAAAAGAGTGCTCGAACAAGCCCTACCCCGCTGCCTACGTACCTCATCTGGACATGAGGATCAGAGACGTTGTAGTTCCCCTAACTAGGGAGGAAAATGTCTTGTATTTTAGAAGCTTGAACTGCTTATGTCAATGCTCAGGTGTTGCAGGCTCGTATGGAACGAGTTTGTTACCGTCTTGCAAAATGATAAGTAGAAGAAAGTTCTTACGAAATGAGTGAAGTTGATGAGAAAAGAAGTCCCGAAGGAGATACGTTTATTCTTTGTTAAGTGTTTTTTATGAGTTTTTGTTTTGAGGTTTGTGTCGCTCCCGAAGATTTGCATCCCGGTACAAGCGCGAACGGTAGGCGAAGAGAGAGAGAATATGAAACGAAGGTGAAATGAAAAGAGTCGCCAGCTAAGCATTTTTATCCCGAAGGAAAGGTAATGCTGCATAAAACTAGGAAAAGATATGGATAAGACGGTCGCGAACCAGAGAAACTGAAAAAGGGGGTTGGTTACAACCTGGGAAGGTATTAGCACCCAGATTGTCCGTCGTACTCGACGGGATCCACGCTTGAAAGTTTGTGTTTAAAGGGGTAGTGTCAGTGCTATCTGTGTGCAGAAGCTGGAAAAGAATGTACAGGTGTCAGTGCAAAAGGTATGTGAAATGAAATGCTCAGGAATGAGGCTTAAAGAATAATGCTGGAAGAAGGGGAATATACAGAGACTCTTTGTTCGATAACAGTTAAGTTATGCCTACGTATCCTCTCGTGCAATGAGGAAGTCAGAACACCGTAGTTTGACTCAAAGATACTGAAACAAGATTGACTGATGATCTTCTTACTTATCTATGCTCAAGTGTATGACCTGTCTGGCTCAGGTGCTTACTGTCTTGCACTAGATGGAAGAAGCGAGTTCTCGTTTGTGAGTGAATGAGGTGAGCAAAGAATCCCGAAGGAGACGATTATTGTTTGTTTTTGTGTTTTCAATCTTTTATTGCTTTTTGTGTGTGTTTGTCATAAGATAATGAGCTTAAGCCTAAACCAAGGGTTAGTAAACTTATCACATCCTCCCTCTGATTAGGGGTAATGAGAATACCTTAAGTATGAAGTAAGCACCTCACACTTAATCACCATGATGTAGGATTAAGATCATTAACCTACTTGTAATTATTCAGATGTTTTTGGAGTTTTTGTTTAGTGTTAAGTAATGAGTTTAAGCCATAATCAAGGATTTAATGAACTCATTACACCATCCTAATAGAAGGATAATAGATGAGAACATTTAAGTTGAGGAAGATACCTCAGCTTAATCCATGATTAGGGGTTAACCTCATGACAAAACAAAGCCTTTATTAGAGAGGATTTTAGTTAATGGTAAGATTAAGAAATGAATTTTATGGTTTGTAAGACAACTTGAGGGGGACTTGTCCATTAACACTAGGGTTAGTCCTTCTTAACCAATTAAGGAAGAATTAGAACCCTAATGCAAGGCCCAAGTTACAAGCTTATTGTCTTAGTGATTATTAGATGGATTGATTAAGAGATTTAAACACATTAAAGGTTTAACACTTAGGATTAAAGTTAAACACTCCATCCTAAGAGAAGGATGCAGGCATACCCTTAATCACAAAGCCTTAAAACCTTAAAGGTTTAGTCTCTAATTATGAGATAAGAAGAGAGACTCAAAAGAAGATAAAAAGGTAAAACTAATGGGGGAATAATCAAAACCCTAATTGTTATCATGCTTGGGTGTTCTTAGGGTTCATGAGGCTTGCAAGAGATCTTCAAGAATAGCCACCAAGGAAGAAGCAGATGAAAGGAGGAGAAGCAGAAGAAACAAGCTAACTTACTTCCCTTAAGAAGATAAGTTACTTGAAGAAAGAAAGTGAAGGAGGAACATGAATGAGCAAGCTTACTCTAAACAAAATCAAAATGCAACAATGAATGCATAAGAGATATGAGAAGAGGAATGAGAAGTGAAGGCAAATTCCCTTCTCAAAGCACTTACCACCTGAAAAGTTAGCATATAAGTAAGAATGAAATGTATGCAAAGATGCAAACCAAAACCAGAAGCAAATTCATGATGTAAATGATGCTAAGAGATGATGCAAATGTATGTCAAGTGCAATGGATGATCATACAAGTGATGAGAATGCAAATGAAGCATGTAAGAAGCATGAAAGTTCATGAATGTTCATGGAATGTAATGAATGCATGACATGGCAAATGGATGAAGAAATGATAAATCATGATTCTAATGTGTCCTAAGATGTGTTATAAGTCATGTGAATGTATAAAATTTCATGGCAAGTTCTTGAATGAATGCTTATGCAAGATGTATGTGAATGGACATGGAAAGTTAGGGTTTTCATGCAACATGAGATGCAAAAACCAAAAACAGAAGCAAATCATAAGATAAAAAATTAAAAATGCAATCAAAGGAACCCTAACCCCATATGATATCACACCCCAAAGGAGGAGACCTAACTCTTAAACCTAAGGAAGTTATGAATTTTCTAAGTTATCTAGGGTTTTAAGGCACCTAAAGGGAAAAAATGCAAATCAAATCAAAAATGCAGAAGAAATTTGTGACAAAATTATGCTAGATACTGCATGTCAAATGAAGATCAATTAAAAAAGAACCATTGTCATACCATTCTTGGTTAGGCAGAAAAGAATTCTTGAAGTTAGGGTTCTAAAATGTGAATTTTATGAACCCTAAATTCAAGAAAATTATCAAAGATTGTTCAAAACCAAAAATAAATTTGTATGGATGGTATGATAATATTTCTAAATGTTTTAAGATGCAACATGAATTTTTTTGGGATTTTTAGAAACCAAAATAATATTTTAATTAATTAATTTCCATTAGTTAATTAAAATAAACATTTAAATGTTTTAAAAATGATTTTTTAATGTAAAAAATAAAAATAAAAATATTTTTGGGTTAAGAAAATTATTTAAATGCAAAATGCAGAAGCCAAGATTTTTTAGGGTTTTTTAGCTATTTTAAATAAATGGTGTAAAATAAATGAGAAAAATTGAAATAAAAATTAAAATAAACAGAAGTATGCTGATCCAAGGGATGTCATTGATTCTGGGGAAATTCTAGTTGACTGCACGCCACATCTGATGGTCCACATTCAAATCTACTTAAACCTAATTAATTGTTTGATAAATCCAGATTAAATGTTAATGAACTAATCCTGGCCACACAACACACGCGGGAAGGAGAGATCAAACGACGTATATTCAAACAAAGCCCTAACCCTAATTAACACAGTTAATGACTTTCAGGTCACCGGAGAAGAGCTTCGGTCGTCTTCTCCGGTGATATCCTCCCTTGAAAATCTCAAACTCTCTCCCTAGGTCATTTCTGGAGCTCTAAAGCTCCAGATCAGTTCCTCTCACTCTTCTAAACTCAAATCCTTCCCTAACACAGATTTCTTATTGCTCATAAACAAGATTCGAAGGGAAGATAAAAAATGGCAGAAATTTCAGAACATTCATACAAACTCATTTCTCAACCATTTTCGAAAATACAAAGCTCAGAGTGATCAGTGAAGCATGCTTTTTCTTAATGGAACATCAAATAGGAGTTCTGGAAAAATGATTTCAGATGACTACCTGAGATGAAGCTTTCCAAACTTGAGCTTTCTGGCCACTTCCTTCGTGCAAAAAGCTTCCCTTGAACCTCCTGATGAAGCTTTGATGCATGAAAGGCCTTGAGAGTGGCTGGTTTGTGAGATTATACTTCAACTGGCTGAGAATTGTGTTTTGTGTATGGGGCGTTCTTGGCTGTTTTAATGGTTGGTTTATGGTCAGTGAGTGATTTTGAGATCAATGTGAAGTTGGTTTGAAGATTGAGTGAGTGAGCTGAGAGATTCAAAGGTTTTTGCAAGAGGGATGATTTTTGGGAATGCTAAGTTCTTGGAGGGTTTGGCTTGTGTGTGTTATGAAAATGAACCCTTGGAGGATGCTTGTAAAGTCTGGATTGGGCAGAGAGTGGGTGGTGGACTGTTGTGATTGGTATGAGTGTTTTTGCCAAAGAGTCAAAAGTGTTGTACTTGAGGTATGGGCAATGGTGTTGCTGGCTCATTGTCTTGTCCATGCGTAGCTGAGTTCAAGGATGTCCACAAAATCAATCTTGAGGCAATTCAGCAAGTGGGAGCAAAGTTATGTGGTGTTTTGCAAATATGTGAAGTTTTGGCCCCTTTGTCATTTCTTAATGTTCAAGGCATGAAATCTTGCAATTCTTTGGGAAATTTTGAGTTTTAGGCAATGCAAAATGTTTGTATGATGATTAGAAGTGTGTTTGAAGTCATAAAATGAATTGGCAAGAGGTTTTGCAAAAATCCCTCTTTGGTGCATTCTTGAAAATTATGTGATTTTTGCCAACTTTGACAAGCCATAACTTGAGTTCCAAAATGAATTAGATCTTGTTCTTATACTTTTTGAAAAGGGAATGATCCAATCTACAACTTTCATGACCAACAATTTTTCATTTGAAACATTTTTGGTTGAGAAAGAGGAGGTTGAAAAACTTTCCCAAAATGGAAAGTTTACATTACAAGTCATTTCCATTTTTGGCAACTTTTGGTTTAGCTTACTTTTCTTCAATTTTGTGAACTTCCAAGCACTTCAATGATCAAATAAAGATCATATAACTTCAATTTGATGAAAAAATCCACTTTGGTTCCATGGATGGGGGCCTCAGATGCCCTGATTTTGCTCTGACTTGCTCAAGAAGTTACCCAGTGATCAGATGACTTCCACAATGAATTTCTTCATCAAACTTGGTACACATGATACTTATAACATATTGAGACCATTAGAAACAAGAATGACAAAAAAATTTGGAGTTATGGCCTCTGAAACCAAAACCCTAATTTTAGGTCATTTGTGCAGTTAAACCCTGGCTCTGCTTCCATGCTTTGCAAGTTCTTGTGATTATTTGACTTACTTGATCTTTGGAGGATATAATATGATGATTGAACATACATGGAACCTCTTGAGATGATTGAAGACCTTTGGAGTGGCTCAGATGGATCTTGGATTGCTCAGATCACAAACCCTAGATGTTGATGAACTTGAACTGATGTAGTGAAGCAAAAAATGCAATATGATATGATATGCCTATACTAATGCAAATATGAAAGATAACAATCCATGGTGTGAATCTAGTAAGGGCAAATTTGGGGTGTTTATAGCTGCACCTATTCAAGCATGAGTTAGTTGTGCAGGAGGTAAGCGACGACTTAACAGACAAACAAGATAACTTGTGGTTGAATACCAAAGACAATCTGAAATTTGCACTCACTGGGGAGAAGAAGAAAAGGGATATAGATTGTAAAAGGTAGGTATAGTATGATTATCAAGATGCGGGTGATGGAGGACGACCATCGAGCAGAGGACGACTGCTGGGGATAAAGCAATGACGGGGACGGCTGACATGCTGGGGAAATAAAGAAATCATGATGGGGACGACCATCAAGTAAAGAGACAGAGTTCTCTGGGGATTAAAGCAAAGGAAATGATGGGGACGGATACCAAGCTCATGATGTAAACAACGACGGGGACGACCATCGGTTTAAAGAATAAATGAAATAAATGATGAGGGACAGTCATCAAAGGGTGAAGGACGAACACCTAGCAGGGGACGGCTGCTCTTTATCGCGACATAGGACGAATGTCAGATAGAAAAAGGTCGGCGATGGGGACGGCCATCGGATAAAATGATGAAGGACGATCATCAAGAGGTGAAAGACGATCACCTAGCAGGGTACGACCGCTCTCGGGGCTTATCATGACGAATGTCAGATCACAAGATCAACGATGGGGATGGCCATCAGATAAAATGATGAAGGAAGATCATCAAAAGGTGAAGGACGATCACCTAGCAGGGGACGACTGCTCTGTTGGGGATAAGGATGAGGGACAGTCATCCGAGGTGAAGTACTATCACCTGGCAGGGGACGGCTGCCGAAAGATATCACGACATAGGACGAATGTCAGATAGAAAAGGGTTCCAAAAATGGAGACTCTGCTAGGGAAAGGATGAGGGACGGTCATTCGAAGGTGAAAGACGATCACCTAGCAGGGGACGGCTGCCGAAAGTATCACGACATAGGACGAATGTCGGATAGAAAAAGTTGTTTTGCCGGCGATTTGCTGGGGGATGGTAAACACGGACGAGTGCTTTATGCTTTCCAAAAATAAAAAGGTATAAGTGTTTGACGCTGTGTATAGATTAAAGATGCGGACGAGCATCCTTAAGACTACGATACGGACTAGTATCGGAAGAGAAAGTGTACAAGTTATGAGTGTACTCTGGCAACCTGTGGGCATAAGATGACACAGACGGGTGTCGAAAGAAGTATCATAAACAAGTGTTTTGGGCCACTGTGCTGGGGATAGGTGACACGGACGGGTGTCAAGAGAGTGCATAAGCTTTGGTTTGGTTTATATCTGCAGGGGATGATATGACACGGACGAGTGTCAAAAGTATATATGAACATGTGTTGTGTTGGAGAGTGCAAAAGGGACGCTTTAGCTTTCTGTGGGGACTGTGAGTCTTTATATACATTGCTGATGGAATGTTGGTGGTGTACACAGGTGACTAGTTCAAACCTGACTTGTGATCACGCAATATGTTTGATTTTTTCCGTAATGCTCTGTATTAGACGGAATGCTATGCTCTGGGGGAGAAATGATGTGAATGCTATGATTATGCAAAAGAAACCGGTTCGGGATTCGGATCCCGCTGTTGTGAAGATCTCTAGCCGATCTGCTTGAAGTGATATCCCAGCAGGGGATGAGATCTTTGATAGATCTGATAGGATGTATGATTCTGCTTGGGGACTAGATCACTAATAGACCTATCCGATGAGGAGATAACCCAGTTGGGGATGAGGAAGCTTTTCTCACTTTGTTGTGTGAGAAATTCAGACATTGCTCTTCTTGGGAGAGGATGGTGCTCTGTGGGGAGATGGTTCCTTTATCTTTGACACTCTGTCGGGGGAAGAAAGATCACTGAACGATCTTCCTAGAGATTTCTGTGAGGATCCTGCTAAGGATGAGGAAACTTGACACTCAGCTGGGGAAATGAGCACTTTCTGATGCTGCTTGAAGAGGATGTGCTGGGGAAGTGATGCTTTGCAACTTTGCTGGGGAAAACATTCCAGGTACTGTTAGGGGAGGAAGTATGCTTGGCACGCCCCATGTCGCATATTGAGTACTTGCAATCCTGTTAAGACAAAGAAACACACAAGTGTCTCGAGGCATCCCCTACTGGATTCCATCATAGGAGTTAGATATTCCTGAGAGTAAATATGTTTCCTGCAAGTATTTAGTTTAGAAGGGCACATCTATTTTATGCAAATATTATATCATGGATATTGGACATTTTTGCAAACGAAACAGAGATGAACAAGACGAAGTGAAAAACTCTGATTTTATTAATCTAGGTGCCCTGAATTGGCAAATACAGTCAAAGAAACGAATCCCCTGAAATGAGGAGGTCGTTACAAAATTGAGAAAAAATAAAGGTGTTGGCAATGTTTGATGACGCTTCAGTGAGCTTCCCTTTACTATGACCCGTATGACCTTGACGTTCTTCTCATCTTGCTTTCTGAAGAAGCTTGATTCTAACCGATGCTTTGGCCTTTCGAAGTTTGCCGTGTTGTAAGTAATACAGACGAATTCAAAATGCAGTTGTTCGCTTATTCCCTTATTTTGCGTGGGCCGCCCTTTCGGGTTTTCAATCCACCGGAATATCCATTTTTGCCTGAGCTGTCCAATGCGGCTTTTCAACTCAGCGGGTGTACATTTTTTTTCAATTTTTCCCTTATTTTTGCCCGAGTCTTTTATTCTGTTTTTGACTCGCCGGGATGCCCTATTTTTGCCTGGACTTACATTCTGTTTTTATGTCCAGCGGGTCATTTTATGCGAAGTATTTTTTAATTGCATCTGAATTCACAGGGGATAAGAAATCTTCACCATCCATAGTAGTGAGCATCAGCGCTCCACCAGAGAAAACCTTCTTTACTATGAATGGACCATCGTAATTCGGAGTCCACTTGCCCCTGTGGTCTGTATGAGGAGGAAGGAGTCTTTTCAGCACGCGATCTCCTACTTGGTATTCCCGAAGCCTGACTTTCTGATCGAAGGCTTTCTTCATTCTTTTCTGATATAACTGCCCATGACAAATTGCAGCTAACCTCTTTTCCTCGATCAGATTCAACTGATTGTACCGAGATCGGACCCATTCTGCTTCATTCAGTTTGACATCCATCAGTACCCGCAAGGAAGGTAACTCAACTTCAACAGGTAGGACGACCTCCATACCATACACAAGCTGATACGGCGTTACCCCTGTGGATGTTCTGATTGAGGTACGATACCCATGCAAGGAAAATGGTAGCATCTCATTCCAGTCTTTATAAGTAACCACCATCTTCTACACAATCTTCTTAATGTTCTTGTTAGCTGCCTCAACAGCGCCATTCATCTTTGGCCTGTAAGGAGAAGAGTTGTGATGCTGAACTTTGAAGTCCCGACATAGTTCTGCCATCATTTTGTTGTTCAAATTGGAACCATTATCAGTAATGATTCGCTCGGGCACTCCATACCGACATATGATTTCTATCTTCAGGAATCTGGCTACCACTTGTCTGGTGACGTTGGCATACGAAGCTGCTTCAACCCACTTAGTGAAATAATCAATGGCTACCAGGATGAATCTGTGGCCATTTGAAGCAGTCGGTTCGATCTTTCCAATCATGTCAATTCCCCACATGGCAAAGGGCCAAGGTGAAGACATCACGTTCAAAGGATTTGGAGGCACATGCACTTTGTCTGCATAGATCTGGCATTTATGACACTTCCTGGCATAGGCACAACAGTCTGCATCCATTATGATCCAGTAGTAGCCTGATCGTAACAATTTCTTGGCCATTGCATGTCCTCCAACATGGGTACCGAAAGATCCTTCATGCACCTCGTGCATCAGCAAGTCTTCCCATTTCTTATCAACACATCTGAGAAGCACCATGTCAGAGTTTCTCTTGTACAAGGAACCATCAGTATTCAGGAAGAAACTACCAGCCAGCCTTCTTAATGTCTTCTTATCATTGAATGATGCCCCAGGTGGGTATGTTTGATCCTCTAAGAAGCATTTGATGTCATGGAACCAAGGCTTGTCATCTTTATCAATGTCCACGGAGAATACGTATGTTGGTCAGATTTGTCTGGATACCGAAATCCGAGGTACATAATTGGCAGTTTGAACCTTGATCATGGAGGAAATGGTAGCTAAAGCATCTGCGAACTGATTTTCGTCTCGAGGGATGTACTCAAGTTTAACCTTTATGAAGAAAGTCAATAATCTCCTCGTATAGTCGCGGTATGGAATCAGATGCTCTTGGTGAGTATACCATTTGCCGTTGGTCTGATTGATTACTAGAGCTAAATCTCCGAATACAGTTAAAGTCTTGATCATGAGGTCAATGGCTTCCTCAAGACCCATGATACAAGCTTCATATTCAACTTCGTTGTTAGTGCATGCAAAGGTGAGTTTTGCTGAGAAAGGCATATGAGCTCCTTTAGGTGTAATGAGCACTGCACCAACTCCACGACCATTCATGTTAACAGCCCCATCAAACATCATAGTCCATTCTTCTTCTGGGTCAGGCCCTTCAGTGTGAACAGACGCTTCATGATCTTTTGCTCTTAGGAACATGATGTCTTCATCAGGGAAGTCAAATATCATTGGTTGGTAATCATCAATGGGTTGCTCAGCTAGATAGTCAGACAGTACACTGCCTTTGATGGCCTTTTGAGATGTGTACTGAATGTCATATTCTGTCAGAATCATTTGCCATCTTGCAACCCTTCCGGTAAGTGCTGGCTTCTCAAATATGTACCTGACTGGATCCATCTTTGAGATTAACAAGGTAGTATGAGTCAACATATACTACCTTAGTCGGCGAGCAGCCCACGCTAAAGCACAACAAGTTTTCTCGAGCTGTGAATAACATTGTTCACAGTCGGTAAACTTTTTGCATAGGTAGTAAATTGCATACTCTTTTCGACCAGACTCGTCATGCTGGCCCAACACACACCCCATTGACCCTTCTAATATTGTCAAGTACATTATTAGAGGTCTTCCTTCGACTGGAGGCATAAGGATTGGAGGTTCTTGTAAGTACTCCTTGATTTTGTCAAAAGCCTTCTGACAATATTCATTCCACCTGACTGTTTGTTCCTTTCTTAACAATTTGAACATGGGTTCACAGGTTGCAGTAAGGTGAGATATGAACCTTGATATGTAGTTCAATCCACCTAAGAATCCCCGAACTTCCTTTTCAGTCCTAGGTGCAGGCATCTCCTGAATGGCCTTGACTTTGTCAGGATCAACTTCAATTCCTTTTTCACTTACAATGAATCCCAGCAGTTTACCGGACCGTACCCCGAATGTGCATTTGTTGGGGTTTAGCTTCAACTGATACTTCCTCAGACGCTTAAACAACTTCAGCAGATTTACCAGATGGTCTTCTTCAGTGAGGGACTTGGCAATCATGTCATCCACGTAACATTCAATTTCTTTGTGGATCATATCGTGGAATAATGTTACCATAGCCCGTTGATAAGTGGCACCGGAATTCTTCAATCCAAAAGGCATTACCTTGTAGCAAAAGGTACCCTAGGGTGTGATGAAGGTAGTCTTCTCCATGTCTTCAGGTGACATCTTGATCTGGTTATACCCGGAGAATCCATCCATGAAAGAAAACACCGAGAACTGAGTTGTGTTGTCGACCAATACATCAATGTGAGGTAAAGGGAAATCATCCTTTGGGCTAGCTCTGTTCAGATCTCGGTAATCCACACACATCCATACTTTTCCATCCTTCTTGGGCACTGATACAATGTTAGCAACCCACGGAGGGTAACTAGTTACAACAAGGAAACCGACGTCCCACTGTTTTTGTACCTCTTCTTTTATCTTCATGGCTATATCCGGACGAGTACGGCGTAACTTTTGCTTCACTGGAGGACAATCTTCTTTTAAAGGCAGCTTGTGCATAACAATGTCAGTATCCAGACCTGGCATGTCTTGGTAGGACCAAGCAAAGACATCAACATACTCTCGAAGCATGTCAATAAGTTGTTCCTTCACTGAATCTTGCAGACGAGCCCCGATCTTCACTTCTTTCAAGTCCTTTTCGGTACCAAGATTAACCGTCTCAACCTCCTCCTAGTGAGGAGTGATTACCTTCTCCTCTTGTCTTAACAACCTGGATAATTCTTCAGGTAACTCATAGTATTCTTCAAACTCTTCATCGGCTTGATTAATCGGATTGTCGAAGTCATACGAGGTCATAGCAGTGCGGTTGTCGGTGCGATCTAGAGGATAATCTCTGCAATAGTTGAGATTGGTTCATTTTAGTGATCAGTTTTATCTTGTTTTAGAAAAAATGAAAATGAAGTTGTTTATTTTGAAAACATTGCCATTTTATTGTTTTGAACAAAAGTGAAAAATGAAAAAGACAGTGAGCGAAAAAAGAGACTCTTTTGCAAAAGATGTCCTGATATTCATTAATTAATCATTTGCACAAAATACAAGAATGCCCTATTACAAAATGAGTCCTGACACCTTGGGCAAGATGCAGGACTTGATGCATGCTTAAAAGACAGGAAATAATAATTACTCTGCAGGAGTAACTCTTATAATTTCCTGGGAAGACTAGTTAGAGACTTGGTTCCCCGGGATCCTTGGACGTATCCAGTTTTCCATGTTGCGTTCTCCTTCTTCCTCGTCTTCCAGATTGTTCACAGCACCCGGGGTAAGCATTCCCCCACTGACAAATTTGGGCTCCATTGCAGCCTCTAGTTGATCTTGTCAGGTTGGTCTGTAACCCAACCCGAATCTGTCTTCTTTCTTTTCTACTGGCACCAGCTTGCCCCAGCCCTGAGTGGTACCTTCTTCAACAACCTTCTGGGCTTGTTGATATTAAGTGATAGAAGTTCCAGACACATCATTTGCTTCATTGATGTTAAGGGCCTCGAATCCCTGGCTCATAGTCTCGTGGATCTCCCCATCCATCTCTATATACTTGTAAGTAGCCAGCTGGCTATCAAAAATGTCTTCCTCCCCGCAGATTGTGATGATCTGGCCTTCCCACTCAAATTTTAATTTCTGGTGAAGGGTAGATGTAATAGCGCCAGCGGCGTGAATCCAGGGTCTACCCAATAAGCAGCTGTAGGCCGGCTGAATGTCCATCACGAAGAAAGTAGTTTTAAAGGTTTGTGGGCCAATCATCACAGGTAATTCGATCTCTCCAAGCATTGATCTTTTAGAGCCATCAAACGCTCTCACCACCAAGTTACTTGGACGCAATGCCAAACCATCATATTCCAGCTTCACTAAGGCTTTCTTTGGGAGGACATTGAGCGAGAACCCAGTGTCTACCAGCACATGAGAAAGAACAACACTTTTGCACTCTAAAGTAATGTGTAAAGCCTTATTATGATTGCGTCCCTCCGTCGTTAAATCAACATCTGTGAAGCCCAGTCCATGACTGGTGTTAACATTTGCAACCACCGTTTCCAGTTGATTAACCGTAATCTCTTCCGGCACGTAGGCTGCGTGCAGGACCTTCAAAAGTGCATTCCTATGGGCTTCGGAACACATTAATAATAATGATAATATAGAGATTTTGGAGGGTGTCTGATGAAGCTGTTCCACCACTTTGTAATCACTCTTTTTGATTATTATCATGAACTCGTCCACCTCTTGTTCAAAAGACGTCTTCAGAGCTTCTTTAACAGTTGGCTCTTCAAGTACCACATTCTTCCCCTTTGCCTTAGCAACAGCCTCTGCTTCAGCATTGGGTCTCGGTGTTTGTGAGGCAAAAAGGCGTTCGCTTCTGGTGAAGCCTCCGCCTCCCCCAACATTGTCAACTTGTGTTGAAGAGGTTGATGAATCTAGAGTGATCTTCTTTCCATCGCAGTAGAGATCAGAGCCGTAGTGCCAAGGTATGGCATTACTGCTTTCATAAGGAACGGGTCCAGGTACCGTAATGGTGACCGGACTGATTGCTGCAGCGGAAGGGACTGTGATGGTATGCGGGTCGTAATAGATTGTGACTGGAGATCTGACAGTAGGTGTTGCAGTTTGTTGTTGAAAATTGTTGTTGGGATGAACAGTTGTTGGGTCATAATAGATCGTGACCGTTGAGACATCTTCGTCAGTGTTTGTTGGTGTTGTAGAAGATTCTGTTGATAAAATGGGTGTTGATGTTGTAGGAGTAAATATTGCTGAATTTTGGTTTGTTGAAACAATGGATGGAGTGATTGCTGGAGTTGTGGATGAATCAGTGGGAATGATAGTTGTTGTAGTTGCAGGAGGATCTGTCGTTGTTGAAGAAAGAATTGTTGATGTTGTAGGAACCGTTGTGGTAATTTGTAAAATTCCATCTCTGATGAGGCCATCTATGCCAAGCCTTAGCTTCTCACAACCATTAATAGCAGTTTTGCACGATTCGCAGCAGGCCTCATAGCCTGGGAACACCTGGCATCTTAAGAGTTGAGCTTTGACTTCTGCCAGCGGTGTTCGAATCTGTGCAACATTATCAATCAGTGCAGATGGTTGGTCCTCTACTATGGAATTAATCCTGGGCCCACCATGATTAGGCATAGGATTTCTATTAACATTTGGAGGAGGTGCGAAGTTGAGAGCTTTGGAATCGACCAAATCCTGAACCTTCATTTGCAAGGCTCTACACTTCTCAGTATTGTGACCAGGTGCGTTGGAGAGGAAGGCACACCTAGCATTAGCATCATAATAATTCGGGGGTTGAGAGGATCTGGTGGAGCCAACGTTCTTAACTCAACCAGGTTGAGCTTCAGGAGTTGTGGCAGTAAAGTGGCATAAGGCATAGGGATAGGATCAATTATCCTATTTGCTTGAGATGGCCTTTGTTGAAAAGGGCGATGCTGTTGGTTGTTGTTGTTATTGATGTACGTTCTTTGTTGCTGAAAGTGTGGTTGTTGCTGATAATGATGTTGTTGTTGAGGAAAAAGCGGTTGTTGTGGAGCTGGAGCCGGGATAGTAACGGCTGCTACTGATCTGTGAGAATACTGGGGTCTGCCCCTGCTTGCATGAATAACATTTGTTTCACCCGCCCTTCGGGGTCCTGAAAAAGGTTTTCTTGTATTGTTGGAGGAACTTGCATCGTTGTCAGAGATTTTTCCCATCTTCAGAAGACTCTCTATTCTCTCACCAGCTATAACTACATCAGCAAAACTGGTGGAAGGAAAAGCAGCAAGCCTGTCAATATAAGTTCCCTGCAAGGTGTTCATAAACATGTCCGCCATATCCCGTTCAGACATAGGTGGCTAGACAGCAGCAGCAAGCTGTCTTCACCTCTGAGCATAATCCCGGAAGCTTTCCCTTGAAGACTGAGACATGCCCATTAGAAGAGTTCTATTGGGAGCCATGTCTAGGTTGTACTGGTACTGACGGATGAAGGCCTCATCCAAGTCTTTCCAACATCTTATAGTGGCCCTGGTCAGATGCGAATACCATTCTCTTGATGCTCCAGTCAGGCTGTCCTCAAAATAGAACATCCATAACTTCTTGTCCATGGTATAAGCCTTGAGTCTCCCCAAGAAAGACTGCAGATGAGTACGCGGGAAGGAGGTACCATTATATTTTTCAAAGCACGGGGGTTTGAATTTGTGAGGAATCCTCACCCCATCTACAAGCCCCATATCCATTACGTCAAAGCCTAGAGAATTCTGGGATTCCAAAGACCTCAACTTCTCAGCAATATCATCCAACCTTCGGTCATAAACCTCATCCCCAGCTCCGACAACTGTGAACTGTTCTTCTTGGGGATCCTCCTACAAGATCCTGACTCCAGTAGTATTACCTTGAACATTCCTTACACCATTAACATCTGGGTTCAAATGGGGCCCAAACTCTGGTGGGTCAATGCGAGGCTTCCCGCGTTCATTATTACTGGTTCCTCCTGTACCAGGATGAGGCTCTTCAGGAGTCTGTCTTTCCACCAATTCCCTCAGCCTTTCCTGGCTCTGAGCTAAGCCAGTCATTATAGTCATAAACTAGGTCATTTTATTTCTCATCTCAACCCTTTCATTTTCCATTTGGTTCCTTACTTCATTCAGGTCCTGCTGTACCTGATCCATCTGAATGCCTGGAAGGTTGTTACGTGTTGGGTACCGGTGTGCTCGGTTGACAGGGAACACTCTTCGACGAGCAATGTTTCCTGAAACCACAACAAAGTGAGAAACAAATAACAAACAAAACCTATAAAAAAAAGAAAAATGTTAGTATGCAATGCAATATGCTTATTTGTCTTCTAAGGGTATCTGGTTTGGTTCTTGGTTTTGACCTTTCCAGACCTCGAGGAAATGCTGGATGATGTTGAGAGATAAAGCCCACCAAAATAAAACAAACTGATATATTACAAATGATGAAAATACATAGTTTGTTTACAATACATGCCCGTGGTGGGTCAAAATACAACAATCAAAAGAAAAAGTACATCAAAAGGAAGAAATACAAGCAAAAGGATCAGACATTCAATCCAAAGTCATCCTCCTTGACTTCCTTCAGGAGGGCCTCCGTCACTGGACCAGCTGGATGCTCTGTAATAGTCCTAATGAGGAGGTTCCTGGTAGCTATGGCATTGTTAGCTTCTTATGCCTGTCCTGATCCTTTGATCTCTTCAACCCCGCCCGGAGTTTCAATTATGATATTTCCTTCTGAGCTGCCAACAAAGCTTCCTGCTGCTTCTTCTCATTATCCTCTAGCTGCTCCATCTTGGCCTGAGTCCTCTGGTCTTCTTGTGCACGAGCTTCAGTGATCCTGATCCACCTAGCCTGGCTTTCCTCCAGATAATGCTCTGCCCTAGCTTTCTGAATCTTGGCCTCCTTGCAGGCATTCTTCAGAACCAACTCCCCGACTCTTGCCTTTCTGATGTAGTCATCTGTTCTTTCAATCTTGGTCAGATGCTCAATCTTGAGTCTTTCCAATCTCTCAATGTCTAGACGACCGTCATTTCTCTCACAGAGAGTTTTCTTCAGGGCTTCAGCTAGCTGATCATTCCTTTCCTTTAGCTTTTCAAATTCCTCTAGGCTGACAGTTGCTGCAGGCTGTACTGTAGAGGGTCCAGGTGTGTCTTCCAAGGTGAAAGGCATCCTGGTGATCTGAGCTCTAGCACGGGACCAGTCAGAGTACTGGGCTGAGGCAATATTGTTGCACCTTCCAAGGATGGTTGTCCCTTTGGTCTGAATGTTATCCCAAGCCCAGGCAGCTTGTCTGACCACAACAGAGTTAGACTGAACTTCACAGTATAGGGTCTCAGCCAAATCTTGTCCTCTGGGAGGATGAACCAAGGCATATCCCAATTGTCTCTTAAACAGTAAAGGGTTGTAGTTGATGCAACCTTTTACCCCTATCAGAGGCAAATTAGGGTATTGCCTACAGCTGGTAATAATATCTTTGCCTTTGGTGCTCTGGGTGCACCATCTGATATCATCTGACGTTAAGGCAATGAACCTCTTGGCCCAATTCTTCTGCTGATGTGGGTTCAAGAAGGCATCTGATCTTGGCAAGTGTCTGAGCAGCCAAGAGTAGAACAGAGGAGCACAACATCTTACCAACTTCCCTCTTTGCTTTTCATTCCTTTGATGGACTGGGTAGTAGAAGTCCCCCAGCAATGTAGGCACTGGGTTCCTCAGCAGGAACAAGTGGATGGCACTCTTACTCACAAACTTGGGCTCATCTGCAAACAAAATAGCCCCATATATACTGAGGGCTAAAAGTGCACAGACTGCCTTCCATTCTCCTACTGCAGCCTTCAGGGTGGCCTGAGAAATCAAGAAGTCCAGATGTAAGCTAGGAATCCCAGCTTTGGTTGTCATATTTTGCTCAATGAGGGAAGGCTCCAAATGCAGTACCCTAGCTATCTCTTCACTTCTGGGAGCAGTCATCTCTGGGTTGAAGGGGATCCCTCTTCTGATAGGCACTCCAATCAACAAGGAAAACTCTTCCAACAGAGGTCCCATCTGGAAATCAGGAAAGGTGAAGCATCTGAGTGGAGGGTCATAAAACTGCAAGCATGTGTGAATCATGCTCCTCTGAGATGAATCAAGATCCATAACCATGTCCAAAATACCTCCATAGTGATCTCTAAACAGTGGGATGTGGTCAGGTGTGATAAGGGACTGGACCTGCCTGATGCCAGTCAAGATGGGCTGAAAGAAGTGGTAAGATATGTTGCTCTTCCTTGGAGTATCCATTAGTGCTGATAAAGAAGCTGAAGACAAATGCTGATGAAGATCACAGACTGAGAAGCTGGAGGTAAGTCTTTGACAGACTGATGCAGGTGCTGGAGGTGAGTCTTTGACAGACTGATGGAGATGTTGAAGAAAATAGCTGAAGCAAATGCTGAAGAAGATAACTGAAGCAGAGATCTAAGCAGCAAAAAGGGTCAAAACCAAACCAAATATGATATGATGGATACCCTGAAAAACAAATAAGCAAATGTTAAATGATGCAATGATGATATATGAAAATGATATGCAAGGGTTTGTGATCAAGAACTGGATCTGATTATCTGCCTTGGTATAAGTCCATGTATGTTCAAAGGTCCGGATGGAGGTTCAGAAATCCAGTAACCAAGGTGGGGGACTCAAATAAAGAGTCAAAAGTCCGGGGTAATCACAAGAACTGTCCAAAGTGAAGTATTCTTAAACAAAACAGTAACAGGGTATGATGTGGTCAAGGGTTCCTGCAAAACCTGTAAACAACCCAACCCCTTCACATGTAATGTTCTAGAACAAGGATCCTCAGACTTGGATCAGTTATGAGAAGTGTAAACACTTCCAACCCAGAGGTACAATGTTTATAATAACCATAAAAGATCCTCTTCTAATTCACCCCAGATTGTGAAGGTCAAAATAAAGGTCATCCAGACTTAGCAGGCTTCCCAGATAGCCCTAGCACTACAGGAAATCTGTAGCATAGAGTTCTCAAGAAGAAACCCACATCTGAACCGTGTTTCATATTACCGCACCAGACCGAAATGGAATGGGAAAGAATATGAAGCCACTCTAGCCTAGGTGTCACTCAGGTCCCAGGTATAGGACCTTAATCACTCAGTGAAACCCCACCCACCAAAGAAAACCAGATCCAACAATGATAATGACAGTATGATGTATATAAAAAAACTGTAAAGAAAGTAGTAAATAAAGCTGTACATAAAGCAATAAATAAAACAAATAATAAAAGCACAAGTAACATGTAACACCCCGTAAACACAAATCAAACAAGCAGAGTCGCCAAGCTGTCACTCCCGAAGATTTGCATCCCGGTACAAGCGCGAATGGTCGGCGAAGAGAGAGATAACATGAAATGAAGGTGAAATGAAAAGAGTCGCCAGCTAGGCATTTTTATCCCGAAGGAAAGGTAATGCTGCATAAACCTAGGAAAATATATGGATAAGACGGTCGCGAACCAGAGAAACCGAGAAAGGGGGTTGTTTACAACCTGGGAAGGTATTAGCACCCAGATTTTCCGTCGTACTCGACGGGATCCACGCTTGAAAGTTTGTGTTTAAAGGGGTAGTGTTAGTGCTATCTGTGTGCAGAAGCTGGAAAAGAATGTACAGGTGTCAGTGCAAAAGGTATGTGAAATGAAATGCTCAGGAATGAGGCTTAAAGAATAATGCTGGAAGAAGGGGAATATACAGAGACTCTTTGTTCGATAACAGTTAAGTTATGCCTACATATCCTCTCGTGCAATGAGGAAGTCAGAACACCGTAGTTCGACTCAAAGAGACTGAAACAAGATTGACTGATGAACTGCTTACTTATCTATGCTCAAGTGTATGACCTATCTGGCTCAGGTGCTTACCGTCTTGCACTAGATGGAAGAAGCGAGTTCTCGTTTGTGAGTGAATGAGGTGAGCAAAGAATCTCGAAGGAGACGATTATTGTTTGTTTTTATGTTTTCAATCTTTTATTGCTTTTTTTGTGTGTTTGTCATAAGATAATGAGCGTAAGCCTAAACCAAGGGTTAGTAAACTTATCACATCCTCCCTCTGATTACGGATAATGAGAATACCTTAAGTATGAAGTAAGCACCTCACACTTAATCACCATGATGTAGGATTAAGATCATTAACCTACTTGTAATTATTCAGATGTTTTTGGAGTTTTTGTTTAGTGTTAAGTAATGAGTTTAAGCCATAATCAAGGATTTAATGAACTCATTACACCATCCTAATAGAAGGATAATAGATGAGAACATTTAAGCTGAGGAAGATACCTCAGCTTAATCCATGATTAGGGATTAACCTCATGACAAAACAAAGCCTTTATTAGAGAGGATCTTAGTTAATGGTAAGATTAAGAAATGAATTTTATGGTTTGTAAGACAACTTGAGGGGGACTTGTCCATTAACACTAGGGTTAGTCCTTCTTATTGCTCATAAAAGAGATTCGAAGGGAAGATAAAAAATGGCAGAAATTTCAGAACATTCATACAAACTCATTTCTCAACCATTTTCGAAAATACAAAGCTCAGAGTGATCAGTGAAGCATGCTTTTTCTTAATGGAACATAAAATAGGAGTTCTGGAAAAATGATTTCAGATGACTACCTGAGATGAAGCTTTCCAAACTTGAGCTTTCTGGCCACTTACTTCGTGCAAAAAGCTTCCCTTGAACCTCCTGATGAAGCTTTGATGCTTGAAAGGCCTTGAGAGTGGCTGGTTTGTGAGATTATACTTCAACTGGCTGAGAATCGTGTTTTGTGTATGGGGCGTTCTTGGTTGTTTTAATGGTTGGTTTGTGGTCAGTGAGTGATTTTGAGATCAATGGTGAAGTTGGTTTGAAGATTGAGTGAGTGAGCTGAGAGATTCGAAGGTTTTTGCAAGAGGGAAGATTTTTGGCAATGCTGAGTTCTTGGAGTGTTTGGCTTGTGTGTGTTATGAAAATGAACCCTTGGAGGATGCTTGTAAAGTCTAGATTGGTCAGAGAGTGGGTGGTGGACTGTTGTGATTGGTATGGGTGTTTTTGCCAAAAAGTCAAAAGTGTTGTACTTGAGGTATAGGCAATGGTGTAGCTGGCTCATTGGCTTGTCCATGCGCAACTGAGTTCAAGGATGTCCACAAAATCAGTCTTGAGGCAATTCAGCAAGTGGGAGCAAAGTTATGTGGTGTTTTGCAAATATGTGAAGTTTTGGCCCCTTTGTCATTTCTTAATGTTCAAGGCATGAAATCTTGCAATTCTTTGGGAAATTTTGAGTTTTAGGCAATGCACAATGTTTGTATGATGATTAGAAGTGTGTTTGAAGTCATAAAATGAATTGGCAAGAGGTTTTGCAAAAATCCCTCTTTGGTGCATTCTTGAAAATTATGTGATTTTTGCCAACTTTGACAAGCCATAACTTGAGTTCCAAAATGAATTAGATCTTGTTCTTGTACTTTTTGAAAAGGGAATGATCCAATCTACAACTTTCATGACCAACAATTTTTCATTTGAAGCATTTTTGGTTGAGAAAGAGGAGGTTGAAAAACTTTCCCAAAATGGAAAGTTTACATTACAAGTCATTTTCATTTTTGGCAACTTTTGGTTTAGCTCACTTTTCTTCAATTTTGTGAACTTCCAAGCACTTAAATGATCAAATAAAGATCATATAACTTCAATTTGATGAAAAAATCCACTTTGGTTCCATGGATGGGGGCCTCAGATGCCCTGATTTTGCTCTGACTTGCTCAAGAAGTTACCCAGTGATCAGATGACTTCCACAATGAATTTCTTCATCAAACTTGGTACACATGATCCTTATAACATATTGAGACCATTAGAAAAAAGAATGACCAAAAAATTTGGAGTTATGGCCTCTGAAACCAAAACCCTAATTTTAGGTCATTTGTGCAGTTAAACCTTGGCTCTGCTTCCATGCTTTGCAAGTTCTTGTGATTCTTTGACTTCCTTGATCTTTGGAGGATATAATATGATGATTGCACATACATGGACCCTCTTGAGATGATTGAAGACCTTTGGAGTGGCTCAGATGGATCTTGGATTGCTCAGATCACAAACCCTAGATGCAGATGAACTTGAACTGATGTAGTGAAGTAAAAAATGCAATATGATATGATATGCCTATACTAATGCAAATATGAAAGATCACAAGCCATGGTGTGAATCTAGTGAGGGCAAATTTGGGGTGTTTATAGTTTGCATAGGTGAGTGTACCTAAGTCTTACTCAAAAGGATGTGTACTTCTCACATCATCCCGAAATGGAATGGACAAGAAGAACACCTAGCTATAAGGGAAATCCCCAAATTTAGTCCCACGAGTTAAGGCTCAGACACATTGACCTATTGGAATTTATTAAGTGTTTTGTGGTTTTTTGATTAAGAATTATATTTTAGGTTTTCTTTATGAAGTAGTATCATGCTAAGACCTATTCGTCATGATAAATATCATACACCTCACCCTAAAATGGGATGCGTGCAAGTACCCCATGGCAAAGTCTCGTGACTCATGAGAAGACTTGTCATTTATTAAGTGGCTTGAAGTTATGTTTGAAGACGAGAAGAGAGAGCACCAAAAGGATCTCAAAAGGTAAAAACTAAAGGGAAACATTAATCCTATTGTTGTCATGCAAATATGGACCTAGGTTAGTATGGTTGGGAGTCTATCCTAAAGAAGTGAAGGAAATAAGAGAAGAAGAAGAAGAAGAAGAAGAAGAAGAAGAAGAAGAAGAAAAAGTAGAAGGCAACTTACTCCTATTAGAGAAGTTATGTTGTTTCTAAGGGGGAAGAAAATAAGTTGGATAAATGATGGCATAAGCACATCATAAAGACAAGTATAAACGAAAATAGGAGAAAGAAGTTTGAGATGTGGAAATCTCATCATCACCTCTTACTTACCATTGCCCCTGTAAGTGTTAGAAGAATTCACAAATGATGAGTAAAGATCAAGTAAGCTCAAGCAAAGTAAGAACAAGCAAGTAATCAATACAAACCATCACAACCAGAAATTAAACATCATACAAGAATGCTTAGATTAGTCAAACAACACCACACAAAGAAAAGTGTAAGCAATCATACGAACAACTAAAAAAACATCATGGAAGAAAAAGGATGAGAACATGTGATTAGAAGCATCAAAAAAGTTAAACATCAACAAGTTTCACCAAGGTCAGAACCTAAACATGTTAATTAAGTGCCTAAGAAGAATATTCAAACATCAATTACAACATACAAACACAAACTAGGTCAATTAGAAGAAGCATGAAGAATTTGGAAGTGTAGTGAGGCATGCATGTGAATGTGTAACTTAGTGAACAAGTTAAAATCAATTAAGCAAAGGAAAGGCTCTCATACAAAAACTAGAGATCTAGCATCATGTTAACAATCACAAAACAAGACCCTAAGAGGTGGCACAAGTGCCCTTCCATCCAAACAAACAAGCAAAGTTCAAAGATACCTCAAAATATGCAAGTTAAGGAACAAACCTCAAACAAATAGTGAACATGCCTTAAAAATTATGCCAATAAGCAACTAGACACTTCAATCATGTACCAACACCATCAAAGAATTAGATCAAAAAGGCAACTAGGGTTTCATTAACTTTCACACAAAGAAACAAGCTAAAAGCTATCCAAACAAGGCCTAAAAATCATGATAAAAATCACCTAGACACCTCAACTTGTTATCAAAGCATATCAAAACGAAACAGAAGCATAGATATTTTCAAACTCAAGATAGAAATTAAACAAGTCAGGTTGTGCAAGGGAGGAAGCAAAATAAAGGAAAATAAATGGACAATTAATTCTGGCTATGAAATTAAAAGAAAAATGGAAAATAAAATTTGGACAAATTTTATAAAACTCAAAAGAGGTCACATGATTTTTCTTAGAATTTTCGAAAAATGTTTTACTATTTTTAAAAATCAGATTTGGAAAGGACTGAAAAAAAATGAAGAGATAAAAGCCAGGGGTGCATCAACAATTTCAATGAACATCAAATGAACTGCATCGCGAATGGACCGAATTAGGGAGGTGCGAAAAGAAAACTGGGCACTAGGGCCACCGAAACTCCTTAAATCCACTATCATATTCATAATTATATAAAAAATAAAGGAAAAAAAGAAATAAAAGGAGGACATGTAAAAAGGATGTGACGATACTCTCCACAAACAAATATCAATCGGTCCTCTCTCACTTAAAAGCATTACAAGACGAAAACAAAACCCAACCACTCATGCTATGCCACATCACCTTCTTCAACCTCCAGCCATGAAGAAAACGCGAAAACCAGCATGAACACAAGCATGCAATCTGAAACAAAACTCCATGGAAACAACAACTTCAACTAAACATAACTCACTCAAATCTGATGAAATTAAAATATGTAAAAACCAAAAATGATCTATGAAGTCAGAGGAATCCAACCATGCCATTAGTTTTCACAAACAATCAACATACAGAGCAAATCGAAACAAGCAAGATCACACATCAAAACTGCAATTCAAGATCTAATGCCTCACAAAGCTTCTAAACATCTCATACAAGTAATATCAAGCCTCAAGAACTCAAATCAAGCAGCAAAACATCAAATCCGAAACACATATAGTTTGGGTAAAAACCTTAGGTGAAGATTATTCTGAGCCTTTGAGAAAACCAGAGATGATCTTGAGCTTCCTTAAGCCTTCTTGAGCCAAATAAAGGCTTGGATCCTTGATTTTCAGATCAATAAGAATGAGTCCGAGAATGTTGTGAAACTTCAAGTGCACCATAAGCTTCCACACTTTACTCAAGATGATGATGATGAGGTGAAATGATTTTGATGATGACACATAAATGAATTGAAGAAGGTGATAGATGAACAAATTCAGATTTGGTTTCTTTGAAGGTGCCAAAATGTAGAGAGAGATAATGAGGTTTAGTGTGATTTTTAGTGATGAAAAAATTGATTCTTTTCCACCTTCAAATTCGTGCACAAAACCTATATATGGGGTGTTTGAATTGCAACTTGAAGGGGGTGCAAATGTTGTTATTCCACCAAAAAAGAAGAGTAATGCTCATGCTTTCTTCCTCTCCAATTTGTTTTTTTTTTAAATTTGATCTCATGTGGTGGAGTGTATGGTAATAATTGTGATACCTCACCAATGTTCACATGATAGTTGTTGATAGAGAAAGGTGATGATCCGACGGTGGTTCGATGTAGTGTATGAAGTGCATGACATCAAAATGGTCACGTGAAAACTTCTTTCTTCCTTTGGAAAATAGTGTGTGATGGAAGGTGGAAAAAGCATGACTCACAAAAGACAGGAGGCATGTGTTATGATGATTACATGCTAATTTTCATTGCCTCCCCATGTGCCAACTTGTACCTTTTGTACCAATTTTGCTACTTTTTCCACCAAAAACAACTAGCATTCACATGTGCCTCCTATACATTTTGGTCACGCTAAAACTAAAATGTCACATTAAATAAAGTGTAGAAAATTATCATAATAAAATGTGACTTTCATACAAAAGGGGTGGACCAATGAGAATCCAACAAAAATGCACTAAAACCCATAAAAATGCCTCAAACTTAAAAAATTCATAAATTTAGTTCTATAAATACTATAAAGGTATCTTGGACTTGTTGGAAAGAGAAAATCATGATCTACAACTTTCATGTTCATGGAAAAATCATTTGGAGATTTTTTGAACATGAAATAATGGCCTGAAGATTAAGGCAAATAAATTTCAAAAATAGAAACTTTCATGTGAAAATTTCCAAATTTAGCAACTTCTTGTAAACCCCTGATTTTTGACAATTGATCTCATCCATGTTATTCTTTGACCAAAAAAGGTCCATGAAGTGGATAATCAAGATCAAAACCCTAAAATTCAACTATTTGACTTTTCTTCTGAACAATTGACTTCTTTCTTCAACTGCCAACAACTAGGCCATTGTCTGACTTCCTCAATGAATTTTTGCACCAAATTTCATCATTAGGCCTTGTATACCATATAAAAACCTTAGACTACAAGAATTGGTCAAAGCTATGAGAACATGATGACCTGGAGCAAAACCATAATTAGGGGTTCTCTGCATATGAGGATGTTGCACTGCTGAACTTCTGATGAACCCTACCCCTTCTTGGGCTTTGAGGATGACTTTAAACTTGTATAAGATATAAGGATACCTTGTTGGCTTCTTGCAAGACCACTTATCTCTCAACTTGACTTTGAAGAATCATAACTTTCCAGATGACTAATCACATGCCCTATGTTTGTAACTATGAATGTCATGCCTCATTTTTCTACGCAAAACGCTAAGACATGTATGCTCTATGTTATGCTATATGATATGAAAATGAGAGGGAAAGTTTGGGTTGTTACATCGTGGATCCCATCGGGTACGACGAACGATCTGGGGTGCTAATACCTTCCCAGTTCGTAACCGACTCCCGAACACAATCTCTTTGGTTCATAAGACCTTGCTTTCTCCTTCTTTCTAGGTTTGTGCAACATTACCCTTCCTTCGGGATAAAAATTCCTGGCTGACGACTCTATATTCTCTGTGCCACTTTCATATTTGTACCAGGATGGAAATCCAGGGAGCAACATCTGGCGACTGTGCTAGGGACCAAACCCAGAATCTCTGGTTCCCTGTGAGAGTCAATCCTAGCTCTTATCTATTTTTGTTTCTTTGCGTGTTTATAGGTTTTCTATTGTGTGTTTAATTTACTGTTTTATTTACTGCTTTACTTTACAACTTTATTTATTGCTTTTAGTATTTTATTTTCATGCATCATATATACTGGACTGTACTGGTTTTTCTGTTTGGTGGGATGGGGTTACTGTGAGATGAGCCTAGTACCAAGGCTCGAGTGTACCCAAGGTTTTTTAAGCATGGACAGTCACTTTGGTCTCATGGTATCTTGTCATGAGGGTAGTAGTGAGTTCCACACTCAGACTACGACCGTCTTGGAAATGTTCTGATATATGGGTCTTCCCTAATTCATTACATGACCTTGATAGTTATATGCATTTGGGGACCGATCATTAAGGACCTTTGTGTAAACATCCCTCTCCAGTGGTGACAATGGCAGACCATATTTTGTGGCAAACCTATTCGCACCCGAGGGCCACTAGGAACTCGCATAGGATGGCCTGGTTCTCTCGTATGAACTCAGTTAAAGCAACTGTTTGTATGCCGATATTAATGTACCCCAAGGGCTGAATGTACTATTGTTTCTCAGACTCAATGCTTGAAGCTGGGAACTTATGGGGGATGCTTGTTTTTCCCAGACTCAAGTTGAGACCTCTCTGAGTAGTATATAATGCTTAATTGATTCCCTAATTTGGTCGTGAGCCATTTCTCGGAGATGGTGAAGGTATTATTGTTGCTCGCCTTTGAGAGTTTGTGATGATTGATCCGAAGCATACGAGTGAGATTGAGGGTGTTTACAGGTTTGCAGGAACCCTGACCTCAACATACCCATTGTTATCAGTGGTTCTTTGTGTCGCTCCCGGGATTTTCATCCTAGTACAAACGCGAAAGTGGCGCAGAAAGGTTAGAGTCGCCAGCCAGACATTTTCATCCCAAAGGATTGGGAAAGGTAATGTTGCACAAACCTAAGGAAAAAGAAAAAGGACGAGGCCTTGCGAACCAAAGATCTGGATACGGAAGTCGGTTACGAATTGAGAAGGTATTAGCACCCCAATCCGTTCGCCGTACCCGACGGGATCCACGCTTATAAGTCTGTTTCAAAGGGTGAGAAATAATATGTTGTTTGAATGAAAGAATAGCTTTCTGGATTGGAAATGAGATGAGAAAAAAATGGAATTGATAAATGGAAATAAAGGGGGAAAAATGTAGGGAAAAAGAAAGATTGTGCTCGAATGGGCCCTACCCCACTGCCTACGTACCTCATCGGGATAAATGAGGATCAGAGACGCCGTAGTTCGTCTAACTAAGGCTTACACTCGTTTGTGGTTTTTAGGATGACGTTGCCATAGCTCTAGCTCAGGTGTTACCGGCTCTGACTCGAGGGTGTTTACCGTATCGCTGTTTGAACTGTCGAGACAAGTCATGTTCGTCCGCAAAGAGTATGAGATGAGATGAGAAGACGTGACTTCTTGGTTTGTTGTTTTTTAGAAGAAGTGTTTTTAAGTTTGTGTTTATTGAATGTACAACACTAAAGACTATGACACATGAGCGAATACTTTCCAAGATCGCTCCCAATGGAACGTTTGTAAAGCATCCTAGAAGAGTGAAGGAGACCTCCACTAGTCATTTCCCGTATAGCTTAAGGCTCGTGGCGCATTGTACACCTTTTCCTTTATTAAGTGTTTTTGATTTTCTTTTAAGATGAGAAGAGAGACTCAAGTTATCAAAGGAAAAAAATCTAAGGGAAACTAGACTTACCCGTTAATTGAATTCATGGATGACCTATGGTTAATGTGGTTTGAAATTAAATCTACCTAAGAGATTCTAAACTACAAACGAGAATACAAGAGTTAATAATGAACAAAATGGTCCTCCTAAGTCATGGTGGGTAAACACGGTATGAAATGTAAATGGGATGAAACAATGGATCGGGTGGGTCGATTGCGTGGTGCTAAGACGCACGACTTATGGTGTGAAACATACAAGGCTTGCTTTTGGTTGAATGGAGTGGAACGATGGTAATCGAGGAACCCTAAAGTCACATGCATTTTTATTTATTTATTTGAAAATTTACTCGATGTTGGATCGAGTATCTTATTTATTTCATTTTTGAGATTTTTGGTTTTCTATCGATTCGTTTTATCTTTCTAACCTAATCATATAAACTATACAAACATACAAGTATTAAGCTATTACATCACAAATTACACAAACATAATTGAGGCATAAAATATCCAAGTCCATACGAAAAATCCTCGGAAAATACCTTGCACAAAAAAGAGAATAGTTAGTGAATGACATGAATCATGAATATGCATAATAAGATGAAATGAATTAAAATGCCAAAAATATCAAAAGTCATGGAAAAAATGTGAAATTAATTCCCTAGGGTCTTAAACCTGATTATAACACTATGTTAAAAAATCTCTTAAAAATTCTAATTCTAACTATGGTAAATGGCCCTTTAATTCTATGCGAGATTCAATCCTAAATTTGTACAAATCACACTAACAAAACAGTAGAAAAAATGTCCTAAAAAATACACCAAAAATATTATAGATACCTTAATTTGTCCTTTAACCAAAGCAAAAAGAATGGATCAAAAATGTTACAGGAAGTGGTGGAAATAAATTGTACAAATTTATGTGTCCATGAGAAAATTCAATCTAAAAACAATTAAATGAAAAATCGAAATTAAATTGAAAATTGCAAAAATTCAGAAAGTAAAAATGTGGAAAGTTTCTAAATTGAATTAAAAATCTATCATGATTTTTGGGGAATTTTATTGAGCATTTTGCTATTTTTTCATGAATTAAATTGAACAAGGTAAAAATAGAAATTAAAATAAAAATGAAATAGAAAGAGGTGAGAATAGAAACATTTGTTAGTTAATAATAGAGCTGGGCCTAAATGGGGGTGGTGATAGCACTTAGAAATAAGCCCAAACTTGCAGAAGTCAAGGGGGGTGAGAAAATGATGATTTTTTAGTTAATAATAATACTGGGCCAAAACGAGGGGTGGGAAAAGCAATTCTCTAGGCCCAAAATGTATTGAGCCTGAATTTATTTCTTTAAACAAAATAACAAGACAATTAACTTGAGATTAATGTGGATTAAAGATTTTTTTAATTGATTTTGTGGTGCATTAAACTGTTTTAAAGAATTCTCTTTAGTCCATAATCAGAATTAAATCTTAAATTATCAAAGAATTAAAACCAATTCATGTTATAAGAAACAACCGTGTTCTTCCTCTCTCCATTTCATCTTCCCAACCACAAAAACCCTAGCTTCACTCTCCCAAACTGAAACCCTAACCGCCGCGGCGGTAGCTACTTCGTCCACCTCTCCAATCCGCCACCGACCTGAACAAAACCTCCTCATCTCTCTTATCTCAAATCCGAACTCAAACTCTCTTAAAAGAACTCACAAACTCTCATATTACTTCAAACATTCCTAGTTCTAACGCAATGACAAAGAGAGAAGAGCTGTGTGTACCTGAATTGACGAAGCCAACAACTATCCAGAAATGACGACCTCACTTCATCTTTTCAACACCCGCTCATCTCTTTATCCTAAGCCGAATGCTAGCCATCGGTGCGCCGTCGGAGCCTCCCCATCCCACCATCTCAAATGCTTACCCTAGCCTAAATCCTCCCTTCAATTGATTCAGATGCAACACGACGAAGGTCTGTTGAAATTGTTGTTTGCGATGGTGACGAAAATGATAATCGTTGCTATGTGGTGAAGAGGAATATGACGCTCGATCATCCTTTGTGGTGGAGACGCGAGCAATCCAAGCCGTTGCGATTCGGAGAACAAAACCAGTGATGAAGATCGATGGCGAAATAGCTTTGTCCACGTTCGGTATTTCGTTTATCGATTCTCGGTGCGATTCGTCCTGGTAACTCCTTCCCTCTTATTTCTGAGAGTCTGTTTCTTCTTGTCTCATCCTCTTTGTTGAATTTACAGGTCAAATTTTTGTTGAAGCTTGTTGACGATGAACGATGTTACCAGTTTGAGGCTGAGCATTTAGTTGTGATTTTCGGTGATGAGCTCTCGGATTCCTCACTCGTGTAACCAACCTATTTCGAGATTGTTTCCATTTGTCTTGAATTCGAATTCTATTGCACTGATTGACTCATGATGTTGCAGAAACTTTGTAGGTGGTTGGATGGTTGATCTTTGAGGGTTGTCGAAAGGTGTTGAGGCCGTGAATTGCCTTTGGTTCTACAGGTTGAAGAGATCCGTGGCATAGAGGAAGATCGATTGAAGGTAATTGTCGACACTGAATAGCGAAATTCTGTTTGTCATTGTTTCAATTATTTTCCCTTCATTGCTTTTCATTTTTTGTCGATGAACGCCAATTCTTGCGTCGCGGCTCTTTAATCCTTGCTGTAAACTGTTGTTGATTGTTTATTTTGTTATGCAGGTTCGTTTGGGAATCTTGCGGACTGATGAAGATTGAAATGGTGTGGAGGTTGTTCTGCAGGGAGGTTGAATTTGTTATGGTGAAAGAATACTGGATATTGAAGATTGAGTGAAGATGAACGAAAGTTGAAGAAGACAGTGGAACAGTGAGGGAGAATGAATAAAGGTGAAGAGAATGAGGGATAAAGAGAAATGAAGTTGAAGAATGGTTGAGAGAAATCCCCCCCGCTGCAATTGTAGATTTAATGAAGCTTTATAGGGGATGAACTCAGGTAAAAGTTAGTTAGGAATCAGTTATGAACTGTTAGCTTTTGTTGTGAATGAATTTTGGCTTTGAAGTTGGTTAGGAATTCTGTTAGGGTAGTTATGGTTTGCAACTTTTCTTTTTGTATTGATCTTCTGTATCTTCTAAGTTTATTGTAACTTGAGTTTGGTTGTGATATTGCGATATGGATCCTCGAAACTGCATCTCTCACTATTTATTTTTCTTTATATTTATCTTTAGGAATGAAGGAGAACAATGGTTGGCGATTCTGATGAGTGGTGCTTACAGAATTTGCTGCCAGCATACAAGATGCTACACTTACACCATTGAAACTCACAGTGAGTGATAAGGCCAAGGGTTCGCTTGAGATTTTTGAATACGGACTTCTCGGTGGATGAATAAGATGACGACATAGAAATTGGTTCTAGTGGGAACCTGAATCCAGATTATCGCTATGAGTTTTGTCATCCTTTTTCTTATCACTGAGTTCTACTTGATCTCCCTTCAACATCTTATTAATTTTTGTAACAGACGGTCATAATATTTGTTTCTTGTTGCAGGCTGAAGATGGAACCAGTTGAAGACCTTTGAACATCGATGGCGAAGAGGTCCGAAGAGAGCTCGGGAATGAATTCAAGAGTTCCCGAGAGTTGTTTTCCTTTTCTTTCTTTTTTGTGCTAGTTTAGAGTTTTTTTATTTTAATTGAATTTTTGTATCAGTTAATCTAAAAACTGAACTTCTGTTATCATTTCTTGAACATTACCATCTTGTAATGTATTTGCCCAAAAATAGAGTTTCAGATATGATTATGACCTCCTTGTTCTTCTTTTTCTTCTTTACAACTCCACTGACAGAAACGTTTTCTCTTTGAAACTATTTCGGTGGTGGTAATTCTCTTCTAGTGTAATTCTGAAATTTTTGTAATCCTTATGAACTTTCTGTTGGTATTTTCCTGTATAAATTTTCTTGGTGGGCCTAATAAAGATGCTTCGCAAACCTTATTTTTCTGTACCGATAAATTCCAACTTAGAATCACTTATTTTCGTCCTAATAGGTTCTGAATATTTGAAATCAATACTATAGACATATTTAAATATGAGACCTTTGGCATAACTTCAAATGAGAAATTCTGAACTTAAAGTCACTTATTTTCATTGTAAAATGATATTGGCCTTTTATTGGTGGAACAAGATGCTAATGCGTCTTTATTTTCCTTGCTTTGAATTCAAATTCAACGTAAATTTGAATAATTGACCATGAAACTTTGGCATCACAGAAACAATTATCCCATGAAAAACAGAAGGCATGTCTTAAACTTAACCAACAATCCTCCATACACAAATATTATATCAAATCCTTGTGTGAAACCCGAATACTTATATCTTATGAACAACCTTAATCACTACAAACACATCAAGAACTTGTCAATAATTTGAATCCTTGCTCAATGGTTGAAATTCTTTGCATGGCAAAAGATGATGATAACAACATTTCCAAAAGAAAAATCTTGAAATTTACACTATGAAAAATAACCCCTCGCTTCATGATTCAAGTAATAAAAATGGCCCAAGCCAATGAGGGTCATAATTCCTAGTAAAACTCAATCATAATCCTGATGAAACTCTAGCATTTGAGATGTGTCTGATGAAGTGAGAAGCATGGGATTTCGAAAGTAAATAAACTTAATATGTCTTGCCCCAACGCTTATGATAGGATCTTCGAATAGGGGAAATTTTGGAACTTGATAAACCCCACCATACGATGTGCTAATGATGATGTGAGCTCAACTTTTTCTCCGACTCGATTAAAGTATGGACCAAACGAATCATCTCTGGATAAGGCCAATCCACATTACCCTAAATCCTTTAATCCACTGCCTTAGGAAACAATGATTTGTATGATGAACTACTAGATGATGCAGCTAAAAGCGAAGCATATAGTCAGTTAATAGTTATAAATAACGAGGGCAAATTTTGGGGTGTTACACTATGATCTGACCTGATTAATATGATTCTAGAATTCTTGGTTCTTGGTTATTTATTCTGGGCTGATTCAGAGATCTTGTGGATTTAGACTCTTGATTATTGGCTAAATATCACACACTGGCTCCATACAACAATCATTGATCACACACCTTGCATTACATAGCATCATAACATCATTAACCTTTTTGTGTTTTCATTTTCTCAGGTTATTATCTACATCTGCACCAGTTCTGGTAATTCTGCTTTCTTAGTATCCATATGGCTGAAGCTATAAGGGTTCCCCAGAAAAATAATGTACATTACAATTTCCCGCAACCTGAAGCTGGGGGTATTCATAATTTGGTCGACTTAATGGATGACCGGGTCTTAGAAGAGTTCAGAAAGAAGTATGGGCAAATTTTGTGTTACATGGACATGCCTACTGTGGAATAGAGAGATTGTCTACATACTATGCTAAAATTCTATGATCCTCGGTTGTGGTGCTTTGTGTTCCCCGATTATATTTTGGTTCCAAATCTAGAAGAAATTTCCAGTATGCTGAAAGTTCCAATCAGGGATAGTCTTCCATATTATGATTCAGAGAAAAGTTCTCCAGAAGAAGATATAGCTAGAGCCACTCACCTATCTTTGGCAAAGGTCAAATTAAACTTAAAGGTCAGCCAAGGCAAAGGGCTTTATTTGGATTTTCTATTTGTAGAAGCCCAGACATATGTTCTAGAAAACAGATGGGTGGACTTTAGTGCCTTGATAGCTTTGATGGTTTACGGGACTAGCTTGTTCCTAGGGGAAAATGACTCATAAGTATGGAAGCCATTTCCATATTTGTTAAGAGAAACCCTGTTCCTACCCTGCTAGGAGACTTCTTTTATGGTGTTCACTATAAGAATGAGAAGAAGAGATGTGGTTCTGTGAATTGTTGTGCTCCTCTGTTTACTGCCTGGTTTGCTACAAAACTTCCAAAGTCAGGGCCTTTCATAGATTTGAAGGAGGAGTTGAAGTGGTCTAGAAGGCTGATGGGCTTAACTGCTAATGACATAGCTCGCGGTTGTAATAAAGATCTGGTTGGAAATGAGATATTCACCAGTTGCAGATATTTTCCAAATGTGCCTCTACTCGGAAGCAAATGGGTGATTAATTATAACCCTTTACTAGCAAAGAGACAATTTGGGTATCCTTTGAAGAATCCTCTAGTTGTTGAAGAGGTAGTTGAATCTTTGTGCTTCCTTGTGGAAGGAAACAAAAGGCTAACTATCCATGTGTCTCAGGCTTGGGGACTAAAGGTCAGAAAGGGGAAGAAAAAGTTGGGTGAAGTAGACCCAAAAACATATGACCCTTATTCTACATGGTTAAGTAATCGTGTAGAAGTTCTACTTATCCCCTTCTCAGTGGAACCCCATTTGTACCCTAAGGTGGTTGTGCTATAGGCTACAGTGCCTATAAAAGAATTTCAGAAGCTGGAAGCTGAATTACGTAAACTTAGGCTTTAGAATTC
Source organism: Lathyrus aphaca (assembly GCA_963966055.1). Classification (NCBI taxonomy): domain Eukaryota; kingdom Viridiplantae; phylum Streptophyta; class Magnoliopsida; order Fabales; family Fabaceae; genus Lathyrus; species Lathyrus aphaca. Next base: position 286,554,701 of record OZ014524.1, read on the forward strand.
AGAGGTCAGTAGCCTTCATCAACATGTAGCTTATGTCAACAAAAGGCCCTGGAAGAGAAAGTTCAACTTCTTCAAAAGACTATGGATGATAAGGAAAAAGACTTTGTGAATAGAGAGTTATACTTCCGAAAGAAAGGTTTATTAAGACTCATAAAGATAATGCACGCAAATAGGTGAATAAGCCATTGAGGGAAGCCAATAATACCATTACTCTCTAGAAGGAAAGATGGTAAGAGGCCCAACAAAAAGCAGAAGGAAACTGAAGAAAACTATCAGCTGCAGTTAAGGTATCAGGAAGAAGAGATTCATCCAGCTCATAATAAACATCTAGAGTGCTCTCAGCTACTGGAACAGAGTCAGAAATCATTAGAAGAGGTATATAAGGAAGTGAAGCAATCAAACCCTTTATTTGGAGGTTGAATGGTGTCCAGCTCCCTAGGATTTAGTTTCCTTTTTCATTAATGTACTAGATTACCTACAAGCATGTTGTAGGAATCTTTGTTCGTATTTCTGTTTTGTTGTAAGACTTATGACCCTTCGTGGAGGTTCAGTTTACTATTGCCTTCATGCTAGTATTTGTCAATGCAAAATTATTCAGCTTCATAATCTTTTGTCTGCACACTGACACCTAGTCATCCTAGCCGACCAAATCTAAGTTTCACGCAAATGTTTCTTCTCAAAAGTCGGGGTCCAAAAGCCATATGGATTTCTCTAATGAATACTAGGAATGGGGGCACAAACGACCTTGAGAATGAAATACAAACATCTACATAGCATGCACGTCACCTTTTGTTTGTTTTGTAGGTACAAATTCCAGGTTTGTAATGTCTCTATAATTTTCAAGCACTATTGCTGCTAGAAGGATTCATCGTTACCCGACCAAGGAAACAGAGAGAGAATAATGGATCAAATGCAGGCTGATCTCATAGAGATAAGGACGAGAAATGACCAGTTCATGACCTTAATGACTAGCATAAATAAGAATCAAGAAAGACTTCGAGAGATGGTCGAGAGGACCCTGGTGACTCAAGAATGTAATAGAGCTGGCAGAGGTACATATGCTCATGGAAATACTAGAGCTACTCCAGAAGACATTCTTGTTGTTAATGCTAATGTGTGTGGTCCAGGTGGGGTTCAAGGTCGTAACTCTTATATGGAAGGCTAGAAGGATTATTTCACTGTTTTAGAAGAGGTGGATATGCATAATGTTGAGGTAAACGGCTGATTTGACGAGACGGATGAAAAGATTCGCTCTATGGAATCTCAAAACACATTGGGCTTTGTCGTAGCTGATCTGGGTCTGGTTCTTGGGGTTAGGATTCCCCATAAATTCAAGCCGCCCACTTTTGATAAATACAATGGTTCCATATTTCCCAAAACTCACTTCCAGGAATATGTGGGGAGGATTGTAGCCTACACAGATGACGAAAAACTCTGGATGTATTACTTCCAGGACAGCCTCACTGGGGCATCCCAGGATTGGTACATGAAGTTAAGTCGTGCATTTGTTAGGAACTAGATAGAGTTAGCTGAGGATTTTGTGAAGCAATACTAGTATAACATGGACATGGCACCCAATCATACTCAATTGCAGAGTATGACCCAAATATCCAAAGATAGCTTCAAGGAATACGCTAAGTGTTGTCGCCAACTTGCTTCCAGGGTTCAACCTCCACTTTTGGACCATGAAATGGCAGATATATTTATAGGCACACTGCAGGGAGTCTCCATTGATCGTCTAGCTTCATGTTCTGCTACAAAGTTTATTGATCTGGTAATTACCAGTGAAAGAGTAGAGAATTTTCTGAAACTCGGTAAAATTCAAGATGCAAGTGGAAGTAGCTCATCTGGAGAGAGGAAACAGTTTGCTGGACCCCAGAGATGGAGGGAGAGGGAAACAAATGTTGTTTATGGAAGAGGAATAGGCCAAGGTCATCCCAATAATTATGCTCAAGTGGCATCTGTCACTATACCTTTGGAGCCGGCTCCACAACAAAATAACCATCAAAGGCCCTATCAACAACGTCATCCTCAACATTCTAATCGGGTTATTGAGCCCATCCCAATAACCTATACGACTATGTTGCAAAGGCTGTTGGAATTAAACATGGTGCAACTTAGAACACTGGCGCCACCAGTTGGAAATCCTCCTCCAGGGTATGATGTAAATGCTCGTTGCACGTTTCACTCGGGATCCCTGGGGCATACAACCAAGAGATGTAGGGCTTTGCAATTGAAGGTGCAGGACTTGATTGATTCCAAGGCTATAAACTTTTCCCCAACCTCCGAATGTCACCAATAATCATATGCCAAATCATGGTGGCGCGAGGGTGAATGTCGTAGAAGACGGAGAAGAGCTGAACTTGATTAGTGATGTGAATGATGTTAAGACACCACTGTTGGTTGTGAACAGTCGTTTATTGAAGGGGAAGGTGTTCCCTGGTGTCGCTCCCGACAAATGAAACAGGGTCAGATGAAGGTACAGACGCGAACGGTCGGCGAAAGGGACAATGAGAACACACAGCCGTGAACTCACTGGAGATGAATAGAGTCGCCAGCTAGGCATTTTTATCCCAGAGGAAAGGTAATGCTGCATAAACCTAGAAAGATAAGGATAAGACGGTTGCGAGCCAGAGAGACTGGGAAAGGGGGTTGGTTACAACCTGGGAAGGTATTAGCACCCAGATTGTCCGCCGTACTCGACGGGATCCACGCTTGAAAGATTTGTGTTTTAAAGGGGTAGTGTCAATGCAATCTGTGTATAAAATAGCTAGAAAAGATATACAGGTGTCAGTGTATGATGTATAGTGATATGAAGTATGAAAGTGTCAGTGTAAGAACAAGAATAAGATGCTCATGATAATGAGGCTAAAGAATGAAGCTGGAAAGAGGGGGAATGTACAGAGACTTTTGTTCGATAACTGTTAAGTTATGCCTACGTATCCTCTCGTGCAATGAGGAAGTCAGAACACCGTAGTTCGACCCAAAGAGACTGAAAGATGGATTGACTTGTGAACTGCTTACTTGTCTATGCTCAAGTGTATGACCTGTCTGGCTCAGGTGCAAACTGTCTTGCATTTAGACGGAAGAAGCAAGTTCTCGTTTGTGAGTGAATGAGATGAGAAAAGAATCCCGGAGGAGACGATTATTGTTTGTTTTTGTGTTTTCAGTCTTTTATTGCTTTTTTTGGATTTTTGTCATAAGTTAATGAGCTTAAGTCTAAACCAATGGATTTAGTAAACTCATCACATCTTCCCTCTGATTAGGGGTAATGAGATTACCTTAAGTGTGAAGTCAGATTCTCACACTTAATCACCTTTGGTGTAGGATTAAGATCATTAACCTATTTGTGATTATTTAGATGTTTTTGTGGTTTTTGTTTAGTGTTGAGTAATGAGGTTAAGCCATAATCAAGGATTAAACAGACTCATTACACCATCCTAATAGAAGGATAATAGATGAGAATGTTTAAGCTGAGGAAAGCTCCTCAACTTAATCCATGATTGGGGATTAAACTCATGACAAAACAAGCCTTTGATTAAGTGGATTTTATTTAATGATATGATGATGAAGTGAGTTTTAGGGTTTGTAAGACAACTTGAGGGGGACTTGTCCATTAACACTAGGGTTAGTCCTTCTTAACCAATTAAGGAAGAATTAGAACCCTAATGCAAGGCCCAAGTTACAAGTGTGAAGTCTTGATGATTATTATGTGAATTGATTAAGAGATTTAAACACATTAAGGGTTTAACACTTAGGATTAAAGTTATACACTCCATCCTAATAGAAGGATGCAGGCATAAGCTTAATCACAAAGCCTTAAAGCCTTTAGGGTTTAGTCCCTGATTATGAGGTGAGAAGAGAGGACTCAAAGAGAGACACAAAGGTAAAACTAAGAGGGGAGACTAATCAAAACCCTTATCATTGTCATGCTTGGTTGTTCCTAAGGTTTGTGAGGTTTTCAAGAGAAGTCTTCAATGGAACCACCAGGAAGCAGATGAAAGGATCAAGAGAAGCAAAATGACTTGCTTCATTCAAGAAGTCAAGTCACTTGAAGAAAGAAAGTGGGAGGAACAAGAATGAGCAAGCTCAATCTCAAACACATATAGAAATGCAGCAATGGATGCAAGAAAAGTGGAAAGAAAAGTTATGAGAAGTGAAGGCAAATTCACTTCTCAAGTTTACTTACCACCTGAAATGTTAGAAAGAAATGCAATGCAATGCAAAATGAAATGAAATGGTGTGATGAAAAACAAAACCAGAAGCATGTTGATGATGATAAGGATGTTATGAGATGCTACAAGCATGAGACAAGACATGGAGATGTTCATACAAGGTCATGGATGCAAATGATGCAAGTTAAGGAGCATGATCTTACATGAAAAGTTATGAAGCATACAAGGCAAATGACATAGCAAGTATGTGATGCAAAGATCAAACATGCTTCCTATGTGTCTCAAGATGTCAAATGAATCACAAGAATGCTTGAAATGCTAAGACAAGTCATGTTATGCAAGAGAAAGCAAGAGGTATGCAAATGGAAGCCCAAATTAGGGTTCATGGATCAAACAACAATCAAGAACCAAAAACAGAAGCAAAACCTAAGATAAAAAATGGAAAATGCCACCCAAAGAAACCCTAAACCCACACTAAACCAATGTCCAAAGGGGGGCTCTCAACTCTTAACCAATCTCAAGTTATGAATTTTCTAAGTTATTAGGGTTTTTAGGGTTCCTAAACAAAAGAAATACCAAACAAATTGAAAATGAGGAAACAAATCATGGCCATTTTACCCTAGAAACTACATGCCAAACACAAAACAAAGCAAAAAGAATCAAGGTCCAACTCTTCTCCAATAGGCAGAAATGATTTTTTGAACTTATGATCAAAATAATGCACAAAATATGATTTAATTCAATGAAAAATTCTTAAAATGCATCAAGATCAAAAAAGAAATTTGGTTTGAAGGTTGGACAATGTTTCTAAATGTCTTAGAACATTTCATGAATTTTTTTGTAATTTTTAAATACCTAAAAGTATTTTTAATTAATTAATTTCCATTAATCAATTAAAAATAATCTTTTAAATATTTAAAAATACTTTTTTAATGATAAAAAATAAAATAAAAATATTTTTGGGTCTTAAAAATTAATAAAACTTTTAGGAAAAAGTTTCATAATTTTTAAGACATTTTAAATATTTTAAAATAATTATGCAAATTTAATGAAAAGAAATGAAAATAAAATTGATTTAATCTGAATTAAATGAAAAGTAAGCTAATCCTAAGGTGGAGATTCAAACTGGGCTGGGGACAGTTGACTGGCGCGCAGATCCAAGGGTCCTGGTTGACTCTGATTAAATTAATTAAATTAAGGATTAATTAAGCTAATTAGGAGGATTAGGGCACGCGAAATGATCTGGGCCGTTCAAAGCAGCGGGAAGTCAACAAGTCAGAGGCAATCTACGCTCAGCATTCAAATGGCCATAATGACCTGAGTTTAGGGTTAATCACCCTCAGGTGACCGGAGAGAAGCTCCGGTCATCTTCTCCGGTTGCACAAAAACCCTAGAACACGATTCAGGTACCTATTCTACAAATCAAGCACACCTAAATGATCCTCTAACTTCCTAGGTCATGAATCCATCTCCAAACAACATTTATGCATCATGAATCAAAGGAATCGAAAGGAAAGAAATTCACGGGCAAAAATCCAGAGGGACCATACAAGCTCAGTTTTCACTCATTTTTAAATCTAAACATATCACCATGATCCTTGAAGCATGCATTTTCACTTTATAACAAAAAATCAGAGCTTTGAGAGAAAAGTTTCATGGTCATACCTGAGGTGACAACTCCTGTTTCTGGGCTTTCAGAGCAGTTTCTTGATGCAAGCTAGCTCCAATGACTCCCCTGGTGCTAATGGCAGGCTTGGAATGAACTTTAGCAAGCTATTTCAAGAGGTACCAAACTGATATAGCAGAAAGTGAGCTTTGTGTACAGGCTGTTTTAGGTCAATGTAAAGGGTGGTTTTGACTCCTTGTGGTATGCTTGACTTGTTGGTGAAGAAAGATGAGGTGTTTGATGGCTGGATGAAGGGATTCGATGAGTTCTGGTTTGGAAGGTGAGGAATGGTGAAACTCAGGTCAGGCTTGTTTCAGGCTTGAGCTTTGGTGGTTTGAGGTCTATGGAGTATGGTGAGTTGAATGGTGAAGATGGTTTTTGTGTTTGCAAGCTGTGGAGGCAGATTCGAAGCAACTTGCAAGATGAGGTGTTTTTGTGAATGTTGTGAATGAATGAGTTTCAGCCTTGCTAGATGAGTGTTATGGCCAGCATTTGGAAAGTATATTTTAATCCCATAGGTCAGATGATGTGACCTGGCCTATGGTGATTGGTAAGTTTGCTTTTGCTCAAAAGTCAAATTTGGTGTAAGAGAGGTATGGCTCATGATCTAGGCAAGTACAAGCATGGCTCTGGTGCAGCAAGATGAGGTGAGAGGCTAGCAAAGTGCAGTAACCAATGCAGCAAGTTGTAGGAAGCATGATCATGAGTTTTTGCAAGTTGTGGCTTTTGGTTCACATGTGACTATTTTGCTACACAAACCATAAACATGAGGGATTCTTAGTCCAAATCTGATATTTAGTGTCTATGTGATGTTTGCATACTGGTTTGAAGTGAGCTAGAGGTCACAAGAGGCATTGGTTCATGATCTTGCAAAATTTCCATTTGAGGCATGCTTTGAAAATCAATGATTTTGGCCAACTTTGTCACACCATAACTTTTGATCTAAGAAGAGTTTGATCATGTTCTTGTACTTTTTGAAAAGGGAAAGATGAGATCTACAACTTTCATGACCAAAGTTTTTCCATTTGAAGCATTTTTGGATCAAAAATCAAGGCTTGAAAAATGACCTAAAATGATGCATTCTTGAAAAGTCAACTATGCCCAAAAAAGTCAACATTTGCAAAACTTCCAAATTCTTGATTTCTATGAACTTCAACCTTCTTCCATGATCAAATAAAGATCATATACACTCAAAATGATGAAGATCACCCATTGGTTGGGTCATTGGGGGCCTCAGATGCCCTGATTTTACACTGACTTGCCTGAAAAGTCAACTCTTGATCAGATGACTTCCCCATGGAATTTCTTCATGAAAATTGATATGCATACTCCCTATACCATATAGAGACCAATGGAAACAAGAATGAACAAAAAATTTGGGGTTATGGCCTCTGAAACCAAAACCCTAATTTTAGGTCAACTGTGCAGTCAAACTTGGCTCTGCATCCACTCAAACCCTAGTTCTTGTGATTCTTTTGAATTTTTGACTCTGAAAGGATGTACTATGATGCTTGAACACATGTAGACCCCTTTGAATTGATTGGTTGCCTTTGGAGTGGCTCAAGATACCCTGAGATTGCTCAGATCACAAACCCTAGGTGCAGATGACTTAGAATCTATGCAGTGAATCAAAATTGTGATATGAGATGGTATGATTGTGTTTATGCATATGAGAATGATCACAAGCCATGGTGTATGGGTGAGGGAAAATTTGGGGTGTTTACAGCTGCCCCTATTCAAGCATGAGTTAGCTGTGCAGGATGTAAGCGACGGCTTAACAGGCAAACAAGATAACTTGTGGTTGAATACCAAAGACAGTCCAAAATTTGCACTCACAGAATGAAGAAGAAAAGGGATATAGATTGTAAAAGAAAATAAAGTATATTGTAAAGTGTGGGCAACGGAGGACGACCGTCGAGCAGAGGACGACTGCTGGGTAAATAGCAATGACGGGGACGACCGACATGCTGGGGATAAAAGGTAAAGCCAAGACGGGGACGGCCGACTAGCTGGGGAAAATAAAATCGTGATGGGGACGGCCATCAAGATAAAGCTGTAAAATTCTCTGGAAAATTAACGAAACATGACGGGGACGGCCATCAAGTTCATAAAGCAAGGTAACGGACGATGGGGACGGCCATCGGGCTAAAAGAAAAGGAAAAGGGACCACGACGGGGACGGCCATCGGGTTAAAGAATAAATGAAATAAACAGATGATGGGGTACGGCCATCAAAGGTGAAGGACGATCACCTAGCAGGGGACGGCTGCTCTGTTGGGGATAAAAGAAATATGATGGGGACGGCCATCGAAGGTGGAGGACGACCACCTGGCAGGGTACGGCTGCCGAAAATATCAACGATGGGGACGGCCATCGGATAGAAAAGGTCAACGATGGGGACGGCCATCGGACGAGCATGATGGAGGACGACCATCAAGAAGTGGAGGACGACCACTCAGCAGGGTACGGCTGCTCTCAAGGTATATCATAACACAGGACGAGTGCCGGATAACCAAAATCAACGATGGGGACGGCCATCGGATAAAGTGATGAAGGACGATCATCAAAAAGGTGGAGGACGACCACCTAGCAGGGGACGGCTGCTAAAAGACAACGATGGGGACGGCCATCGGACGAGCATGATGGAGGACGACCATCAAGAAGTGGAGGACGACCACTCAGCAGGGGACGGCTGCTCTCAGGGTTTATCATAACACAGGACGAGTGTCAGATAAAAAAAGGAAAAGATTTGCTTCGTTGGCGATCTACTGGGGATATAGTGAACACGGACGAGCGTTCACAACCAAGAAAGGAAAGTATAAGTGTTTGGTATTGTGTATAGATTAAAGATGCGGACGAGCATCCTTAGACTATGATATGGACGAGTATCATGTAGAAACAAATACTGACACGTGTTCAGAGATGATGATACGGACGAGTACCATCTGGTTAACAAAAACACGGACGAGTGTTGAATCTGATGGTTCTTCTGGGGGAATAGTAGACACGGACGAGCATCTATATTCAAGAAGGCACAAGCGTTTGAAACAGTGTATGGATTAAAGATGCGGACGAGCATCCTTAAGACTATGATACAGACGAGTATCATGTAGAAACAAACATTAGACGCACTGTTCTGAGATGATGGTACGGATGAGCACCAACTGGTTAACAAAGAACAAAGACTACTGTCGAATCTGTGGGGAGATAAGTGTTGTGTATAAGATACGGACGAGTATCTGCATAAGTATGAGTGTTTTAACTGCTGGGGAGAATGACACGGACGGGCGCCAAGAGAGAAAAGTGTAATATGAACAAGTATCTGCCATACAAAGTCTAGGCGACTGCGCTGGGGGTATGATACGGACGGGTGTCAAGGAATTATATATACAGGTATGTGTGAGTGCAAAGAGGGTGTCTTTGGCTTTCTGCTGGTAATATGACACGGACGGGTGTCAGGGAGTATCTGTAATACGGGTGATTTTGTTATAAAGAGTGTTCCAGCGATTTTACTGGGGAGTGATGATACGGACGGGTATCAAAGGGTGTATATGGACCGGTGTTTGTGATTTGTAAGGCAACTGCTTTTGCTGGGGACTCTGGTGAGGATTTCTGTACAATGATGATGAACAGTTATTATTCACAAGTGTTAATTCAGAACATGGCTTATGATTATGCTATGCGTTTGATTTTTTTGCCGTGATGCTCCGTATTAGACGGAATGCTACGCTCTGAGGGGATAATATGATGCAAATGCCATGATTATGCAAAGATAATCGAACCGGGATTCGGATCTCGTTGCCGTGAAGATCTCTGACTGATCTGTTTGAAATGGACCTCCCAGCTGGGGATGAGATCATTGGTAGACCTGGGGAGATGTATCTGTCTGGAGATATAGGTCACCGATTGACATATCTTCGTAATAGGACCCAGCTGGGGTTTGTAGAAGCTTTCTTCACTCTGTTGTGATCCTTTCCTGCGTTTCTCTTCTGGATAGAGGCTGGAACTCTGTGGGGAGATGGTTCCCTGACTCCTGTACTCAACTGAGGATGAAATGGCAACTCGGCTGGGGGATTGTGAGAGGCAACTCAGCTGGGGATAGAGCATTTCAGATGCTGAGATTGAGTGTATGTTGATTTGGCAACTTTGCTGGGGAAGTGGGCACCTTCCAGTGCCACGTGGAAGATAGAACGAGTTGATAATGATTCGCCAGCTTGCTGAGACGTAACTTGCATGCCCCAGGTTGCGTTCTGGATACCTGCAATCCTGCAAAGATAAGGAGACGCACAAAAGGTCCCGAGGTATCCTTTACTGGATTCCGTCATAGGAGTCAAGCATTCTCAAGAGTAAGTATATTCCCTGCAAGCATGTGTTCCTATTTTTAGTGACAATCATCTGTACTCTTATGCAATCAGTTTTTTTTTTTTAAGATATCAGACATTCTTTGCAAAAAATGAAAATGTACAAAACGAAACATGACTGAGAAATCTGATTTTATTAATTCATATGCCCTGAATTGGCGAGGTACAGTCAAAGGAACATATCTCCTGAAATGAGGAGATTGTTACAAATTGAGAAACAAAGTGCTGGCAGTGTTGTCGATGCTTTAAGGAGCTTCCTCTTCTGCTATGACTCGTATGACAATGACGTTCTTCTCGCCTTGCTTTCTGAAGAAGGTTGATTCTGATTAGAGCTTGGTCCTTTGGAGTTTTAACCAAGTTGCTGACAATACAGACGAATTCAGAATGCAGTTGTTCGCTTATTCCTTTATTTTGCATGGATCGCCCTTTCGGGTTTTCAATCCATCGGGATACCCATTTTTGCCTGAGTTGTCCAACGCGGCTTTTCAACTCAGCGGGTGTACATTTTTCATTTATTTCCCTTACTTTTGCCCGAGTCTTTTATTCTGTTTTTGACTCGCCGGGATGCCCTATTTTTGCCTGGACTTACATTCTGTTTTTTATGTCCAGCGGGTCATTTTTATGCGAAGTATTTTTTAACTGCATCTGAATTCACAGGGGACGGGAAATCTTCACCATCCATGGTGCTGAGCATCAGTGCTCCACCAGAGAAAACTTTCTTTACCACGAATGGCCCTTCATAGTTTGGAGTCCATTTGCCCCTGTGGTCTGTATGAGGAGGGAGGATTCTTTTCAGCACAAGATCTCCCACTTGGTACTCTCGGTGCCTGACTTTCTGATCGAAGGCTTTCTTCATTCTCTTCTGATACAACTGCCCATGACAGATTGCAGCCAATCTTTTCTCTTCTATCAGACTCAGTTGTTCGTATCGGGACCTAACCCATTCTGCTTCACTCAGTTTGACATCCATCAAGACTCGCAAGGAGGGTAATTCAACTTCAACAGGCAGGACCGCTTCCATACCATACACAAGTTGATACGGGGTTGCCCCAGTGGATGTCCTGATTGATGTGCGGTACCCATGCAAGGCAAATGGTAACATTTCATGCCAATCTTTGTAGGTGACTACCATCTTCTGCACAATCTTCTTGATGTTCTTATTTGCCGCCTCAACAGCACCATTCATCTTTGGTCTGTAAGGAGAAGAATTGTGATGTTGAATCTTGAAGTCCCGGCACAGCTCTGCCATCATTTTGTTGTTGAGATTGGAACCATTATCAGTAATGATTCGCTCGGGCACTCCGTATCGACAGATGATATCTTTCTTCAGAAATCTGGCTACCACTTGTCTTGTAACATTTGCATATGAGGCTGCTTCAACCCACTTAGTGAAATAGTCGATGGCGACCAGGATGAACCTGTGGCCGTTTGAAGCAGTTGGCTCGATCTTGCCAATCATGTCAATGCCCCACATGGCGAAGGCCCATGGTGAAGACATAATGTTCAAAGGATTCGGAGGCACATGCACCTTATCCGCATAGATCTGGCATTTGTGGCATTTTCGGGCGTAGGCACAACAGTCTGCATCCATTGTGATCCAATAATAGCCTGATCTTAACAACTTCTTAGCCATTGCATGTCCTCCAGCATGGGTACCAAAAGAGCCTTCGTGCACTTCATGCATCAACAAATCTGCTTCTGTCTTGTCCACACATCTGAGGAGTACCATATCAAAGTTCCTCTTGTATAAAGACCCATCAGTGTTCAGAAAGAAACTTCCAGCAAGCCTTCTCAAAGTCTTCTTATCATTGGAAGATGCCCCAGGTGGGTATGTTTGATCCTCCAAGAAGCACTTAATATCATGGAACCAAGGCTTATCATCTTTGACAACATCTGCTGCGAATACATATGCTGGTCTATCAAGTCTCGATACTGAAATCTGAGGTACAATGTTAGCAGCTTGAACTTTGATCATGGACGAAATGGTAGCCAAAGCATCTGCAAACTGATTCTCATCCCGAGGGATATACTCAAGTTTGACTGTTGTGAAGAAAGTCAATAACCTTCTTGTATAATCCCTGTAAGGTATCAGATGATCCTGGTATGTATACCATTTTCCGTTGGTCTGATTGATTACCAAAGCTGAATCTCCGAATACGGTCAGTGTCTTGATCCTGAGGTCAATGGCTTCCTCAAGACCCATAATGCAAGCTTCGTACTCAGCTTCGTTGTTAGTGCAGTTGAAAGTGAGTTTTGCCGAGAAAGGCATGTGAACTCCTTTGGGTGTAATAAGGACTGCACCAACACCACGGCCATTCATGTTAACAGCCCCATCGAACATCATAATCCATTCTTCCTCCGGGTCTGGCCCTTCAGTGTGAATAGGCTCTTCATGATCTTTTGATTTAATGAACATGATGTCTTCATCAGGGAAGTCAAATCTCATTGGCTGGTAATCATCAATGGGTTGCTCAGCAAGATATTCAGATAGTACACTGCCCTTGATGGCTTTCTGAGAGGTGTACTGGATGTCATATTCTGTGAGAATCATTTGCCATCTTGCAACCCGTCCGGTAAGAGCTGGTTTCTCGAAAATGTACTTGACTGGGTCCATCTTTGAGATTAATAAGGTAGTGTGGGTCAACATATACTGCCTCAGTCGGCGAGCAGCCCACGCTAAAGCACAGCAAGTTTTCTCGAGCAGTGAATAACGTTGTTCACAGTCGGTAAACTTTTTGCTTAGGTAGTATATTGCATACTCTTTTCGACCAGACTCGTCATGCTGGCCCAACACACACCCCATTGACTCTTCTAATATTGTCAAGTACATGATTAGAGGTCTTCCTTCAACTGGAGGCATAAGGATTGGAGGTTCTTGCAGATACTCCTTGATCTTGTCAAAAGCCTTCTGGAAATCTTCATTCCACCTGACCGTTTGCTCTTTCCTTAGCAGTTTGAACAGGGGTTCACAGGTTGCTGTGAGGTGAGATATGAACCGTGAGATATAGTTCAATCGACCTAAGAACCCTCGAACTTCTTTCTCAGTTTTCGGTGCAGGCATCTCTTGGATGGCTTTGACTTTATCAGGGTCAACTTCAATCCCTTTCTCGCTTACAATAAATCCCAGCAGCTTACCGGATCGCACCCCGAATGTGCATTTGTTGGGGTTCAACTTCAGCTGGTATTTCCTCAGACGTTTGAACAATTTGAGCAGATTTACCAGATGTTCTTCTTCAGTGAGGGACTTGGCGATCATATCATCCACATAACATTCTATTTCTTTATGGATCATATCGTGGAATAATGTCACCATAGCCCGTTGATATGTTGCACCAGCATTCTTGAGCCCAAATGGCATTACCTTGTAGCAGAACGTGCCCCAGGGTGTGATGAATGTTGTCTTCTCCATGTCTTCAGGTGACATTTTAATCTGGTTGTATCCTGAAAATCCATCCATGAAGGAGAATACCGAGAACTGAGCCGTGTTATCAACCAATACATCAATGTGAGGTAATGGGAAGTCATCTTTCGGGCTGGCTCTGTTCAGATCCCGGTAGTTGACACACATCCTTACTTTGCCGTCCTTCTTAGGCACAGGTACTATATTAGCAACCCACGGCGGGTAGCTAGTTACAGCATGGAACCCGGCGTCCCATTGCTTTTGTACCTCTTCCTTGATTTTCATAGCCATGTCTGGACGAGTACGGCGCAGCTTCTGTTTGACTGGAGGGCATTCTTCTCTCAAAGGCAGCTTGTGCACAACAATGTCGGTATCCAACCCTGGCATGTCTTGATACGACCAAGCAAACACATCCACATACTCTTGAAGTAGATCAACCAGTTGCTTCTTCACTGAGTCTTGCAGGCAGGCCTCGATTTTAACCTCTTTCACGTCTTCCTCTGTACCAAGATTAATCACTTCAACCTCCTCCTGGTGAGGGGTAATAACCTTTTCCTCTTGTCTTAACAACCTGGCTAGCTCTTCAGGAAGCTCATACTCTTCATCAACCCCTTCATCAGCTTGATTGATCGGATTGTCAAAGTCATACGATGTCATAGCCGTGCTGTTGTCGGTGCTGTCTGGAAGGCACTCTCTGCAAGGGTTAAGTTGTTCATTTTAGTGATCTGATTTTAGTCTTATTTAGAAAAGTGAAATGAAGTTGTCATTTTGAAAACACCGCCATTTATTTTTTGTACAAAAAGAAAAATGGAAAAACAGTGAACGAAAAGAAAAAGACTCGTTTGCAAAAAGATGTCTGATATTTCATTAATTGATCTTGTTTGCACAAAAAGTACAGATGGCCCGATTACAAAATGAGTCTTGTCATCTTGGGCAAGATGCAAGACTTTGATGCATGCTTATAAAAATACAGGAAATAATAATTACTCTGATCGAGTAACTCTTATAATTTCCTGGGAAGACCAGTTCGAGACACTGCTCCCCGGGATCTTTGGACGAATCCAGCTTTCCAGGTTGCGCTCCTCTTCCAGCTCGTCTTCCAGACAGTTGATGGCATCAGGGGTAAGCATCCCCCCACTGACAAAACCAGGCTCTCCAGCAGCCCTTGCTTGATGTTGAGTTGGTTTGTAACCCAACCCAAATTTGTCTTTCTTTTCCTCCACAGCTAAAACTTTGCCCCAGCCCAGGGCGGTTCCTTCCTCAACAACCTTCCGGGCTTGTTGGTAAGATGACATTGGAGTACCAGATACAGCAGATGCTTCATTCACATTCAAAGCTTCAAACCCCTGGCTCATTGTTTCATGGATCTCCCCATCCATTTCAATGTACTTATAGGTTGCCAGGTGGCTGACAAAAATGTCCTCCTCTCCACAGATTGTGACAACTTGGCCTTCCCATTCATATTTTAACTTTTGGTGAAGGGTAGACGTTATTGCGCCGGCGGCGTGAATCCAAGGTCTACCCAACAAACAGCTGTAGGCGGGCTGAATGTCCATCACATAAAAGATAGTTTTAAAGGTCTGTGGGCCAATTGTCACAGGTAGTTCAATCTCTCCCAGAACCGATCTCTTAGAACCATCAAAGGCTCTTACCACCAGGTTGCTGGGTCTCAATGCCAATCCGTCATATTCTAACTTCACCAGAGCCTTCTTTGGTAAGACATTCAGGGATGAACCTGTGTCCACCAGCACATGTGAAAGGACAGCTCCTTTGCATTCTATGGTTATGTGCAAGGCTTTGTTATGGTTGCGGCCGTCCGCTGTCAAGTCAGTATTGGTGAACCCTAGCCCATTGCTAGCAGTAACATTTCCAACCACGGTTTCCAACTGGTTGACAGTAATCTCTTCAGGCACGTAAGCTGCGTGCAAGACTTTGAGTAATGCATTCCGATGAGCTTCGGAGCACATAAGCAGTGAGAGGATAGAGATTTTGGATGGCGTTTGGTGAAGCTGATCCACAATTTTGTAATCACTCTTTTTGATGATTCGCATAAACTCATCAACTTCTTGATCGAACGGTGTCTTCAAGGTTTCTTTAACAGTTTGATCTTCCTGCACCGGGCTCTTTCCTTTTGCCTTGGCAGCAGCTTCTGCTTCGGCAGTAGGTCTTTGCATTGATGGAGCAAAGAGACGTCCGCTTCGAGTGAAGCCTCCGCCTCCCCCCACATTATCTACTTGTGGTGCAGGTGTTGATGTTTCCAGAGTGATTCTTTTTCCCTCGCAGTACACGTCTGAGCCATAGTGCCAAGGGATGGCCCTATTGCTTTCATATGGTACTGGTCCAGGCACCGTGACAGTGACTGGACTGATTGCTGCTGCTGAAGGGACTGTAATTGTTTGTGGATCATAAAAGATTGTAACTGGTGCTCTGATGGGAGCAGCACCTTCTGAATGGTAGGCAGAGTTGTTCTCAGGATCATAAAATATGGTGACAGTAGAGACGTCTTCATGATTTGTTGCTGGAGTTGTAGGAGACATTGTTGGAAGTACGGATGTTGTTGTTGTAGGAGGTTCAAAATGGAGTGAAGCTGAAGTTGTAGCAGGAAAATTTGTTGTAAACTGATCAGTTGAGATGATGGATGAAGTACTTGTTGATGAAACCGAAGAATTGTCAGGAACAATAGTTGCTGCAGTTGTAGGAGGTTCTGAAACCGTTGCTGACGATATTGCTGGATTTGTTGGAAATGATGTGGTGATCTGAAGTTGGCCACTCTGAATAAGGCCATCTATGCCATTCCGCAAATTATCGCACCCATTTACCGAGATATTGCAGTAAGCACAGCCTAACTCACACCCCGGGAACATTTGACATTCCAAGAGCTGAGCTTTGATTTCTACCAATGGTGTCCTGATCTGTCCCACACTGGTTATTAAATAAGACGGCTTGTCTTCTTCAATAGCGTTAATCCGGGGACCACCATGGTTTGGCATCGGGTTTTTATTGACATTGGGTGGTGGTGCGAAATTCAGAGCCTTTGAGTCCACCAGGTCTTGTACTTTCATATGCAGAGCCCTGCATTTTTCTGTGCTGTGGCCAGGTGCGTTTGAATGAAAAGCACACCTAGCATTGGAGTCATAATTCCTTGGTAGACTGTTGGGATCCGGAGGTGCCAACGTTCTTAGCTCAACCAGGTTGAGTTTCAGGAGCTGTGGCAGCAAAGTAGCATATGGCATGGGGATCGGATCAATCACTCTGTTAGCTTGAGAAGGCCTCTGCTGAAATGGCCTCTGTTGACTGTTGTTGTTGGTGTTGCTGTTGTTGTAATTCCTTGGAGGATACTGATTTTGCTGGTGATACTGAGGTTGCGGCTGATAGTTTTGCTGAGGAGGTTGATAGACTGGCTGAGGATGAGCCGGAGCAGGAATGGTGACTGCTGCTATTGACCTCTGAACATACTGGGGCCTGCCCCTGTTTGAATGGATGGCATTGGTCTCGCCAGTTCTTCTCGGGCCTGCAAAAGGCTTTCTTGTACTACTGGACGAGCTTGCACCGTTGTCTGAGATCTTTCCCATTTTTAACAAACTTTCAATTCTCTCCCCGGCTATGACAACATCTGCAAAGCTAGTGGAAGAGAAAGCGGCCAACCTGTCAATATATGTTCCCTGAAGGGTGTTCATGAACATATCCGCCATTTCCCGTTCAGACATAGGTGGTTGAACAGCAGCAGCCAGTTGCCTCCATCTCTGTGCATATTCTCGGAAACTTTCCCTTGACGACTGTGACATTCCCATTAGGAGGGTCCTGTTGGGTGCCATGTCTAGATTATACTGATACTGTCTGATGAAGGCCTCTGCCAGGTCCTTCCAGCATCTAATAGTTGCCCTTGTCAAGTGAGAGTACCATTCTCTCGACGCTCCAGTTAAGCTATCTTCGAAATAGAACATCCAAAGCTTTTCATCCATTGTATAGGCCTTCAGCCTTCCCAGAAATGACTGTAAATGAGTCCGGGGGCATGAAGTCCCATTGTATTTTTCAAAGCAAGGAGGCTTGAACTTATGGGGGATCCTGACCCCGTCTACCAAGCCCATATCCATGACGTCGAAGCCCAAAGAGTTTTGAGATTCTAAGGACCTTAACTTCTCAGCTATCTCATCCAATCTTCTATCATAAGCCTCTTCCCCAGCACCCATTACTGTGAACTGGTCTTCTTGAGGGTCTTCCTGTAGTACCCTCCCTGCTGTGGCAGTCCCTTGTATATTGACAGGGATGTTGGCCTCTGGATGGAGATGGGGTCCAAAAACTGGGGGATTGACATGAGGTTGGACCCTCTCGTTGTTACTTGTGCCAGCAGTTCCCACATGGGGCTCTTCTTGATTCTGCCTTTCCACCATGGCTCTCAATCTTTCCTGGCTCTGAGCCATGTTGTTCATAACTACCATAAACTGAGTCATTTGGTTCCTCATTTCTAGCCTTTCATTTGCCATTTGATTTCTGACCTCAGTGAGGTCCTGCTGCATCTGATCCATTTGAATTCCCGGAAGGTTGTTTCGGGTTGGATAACGGTGCAGACGGTTGAGGGGAAATACCCGGCGCCTAGCAATAGTTCCTGAACATCACAACAGAGGTTAGCAACAATAAAACAAAACCTACAAAACAAGCAAAGGGTTAGCATGCAATGCAGTTATGCTTATTTGTTCTCAAGGTATCCGGTTTGGCCTTCGGTTTTGACCCTTCCAGACCCTTGGAGATGCTGTTGTTGTTGCTTGAAGAAAACTCAGATGAAGCAATCTAACGCAAATATATTACAGAAGGTGAAATAATACAACTTGTTCATTTTACAACACAAGCCCACTAAGGGGTCAAAATACAGTACAAAATGAAAGTACATGGAAAGAAAGCAACAACAAACAAATGGTCAAACACCAAGACCAAACTCATCCTCACGAACTTCCTTGAGAAGTGCTTCGGTCACAGGATCAGCCGGCCGCTCCGTGAGATTCCGGATAAGGAGGTTCCGGGTTGCAATAGCTGCTGCTAGTTTCTTGTGCTGAGTTTGGTCCTTGGACCTCTTCACCCCTGCCTTAATCTTCAATTCTGATATTTCCCTCTGGGCTGCTGCCAGGGCTTCTTGCTGTTCTTTTGCATCGGCTTCAAATTGCTCCATCTTGTCTTGAACTCTCTCGTCTTCGAGGGTACGAGCCTCGGTGATCCTGACCCACCGGGCTTGACTCTCCTTCAAATACAAGTCTGTCCTTGCTCTCTGGAACTGGGCTTCTTTGCAAGCATTCTTCAGAATTTGTTCACCAGCCTTTGACTTTTTGATATAATCCCCGGACTTTTCAATCTTAGTCAAATGCTCCACTCTCAACTTCTCCAATCTCTCAATCTCCCTCATACCTTCACTCCTCTCCCGGAGGGTCTTCTGCAAAGCCTGGGTTAGCTTCTCATTTCTTTCCTTCAAGCTCTCAAACTCTTCCAAACTGATAGTGGCAGGGGGTGGTGCTGAAGATGACTCAGGCATGTCTTCTATAGTAAAGGGCATTCCGGAGAATTGGGCCCTGGCATGGGACCACTCGTAGTATTGTGCTGATGCCACATTATTACACTTCCCCAGAATGGTGACTCCCTTGGTTTGAACATTATCCCAGGCCCAGGCAGCCTGCCTAACAACAGCCAAGCTAATCTTGTTCTCACAATAAAGGGTCTCCACCAAGTCCTGTGCCTTAGGAGTGTGGACCAGTGCATAGCCCAATTGTCGTCTAAACAGCAGAGGGTTGTAATTGATACTGCCCTTAACTCCTATCAAAGGCACATTAGGAAAATGCCCACAGCTGGTGATGATATCCCTGCCCTTGGTGCTCTGAGTGCACCATCTGATGTCTGCTGAAGTTAGAACAGTGAGTCTCTTAGCCCAGTTACTCTGCTGATGAGGGTTTAAAAATGCATCTGTCCTGGGTAGATGCTTGAGAAGCCAAGTGTGGAACAATGGAGCACAAAACCTCACTAACCTCCCCCTCTGCTTTTCATTCCTCTGATGCACTGAATAATAAAGATCCCCCAATAAAGTTGGCACTGGGTTCTTCAAGATGAACAGATGGATTGCATTCTTGCTAATGAATCGAGGCTCATCTGCAAACAATACAATTCCATATATACTCAAGGCCAGTAAAGCACAAACAGCTTTCCACTCTCCTAGAGAAGCTTTCAGGATAGCTTGAGAGATTAAGAAATCCAGATGGAAACCAAGAATTCCAGCCTTAGAGGTCATATGCTGCTCAACCAATACAGGTTCCAGATGCAAAGCTTTTGCTACTTCTCCATTAGCAGGAAAGACCATCTCAGGGTTGAAAGGAATTTCTCTCCTGATGGGCATACCAACTAATGAGGAGTACTCTTCCAATAAGGGGCCCAACTGAAAGTCTTGAAAAGTAAAACATCTCAGTGGAGGATCATAAAACTGAATGCAGGTGTGGATGAGGCTCCTCTGTGAAGGGTCCAGATCCATAACCATGTCCAGTATATCTCCATAACTCTCCCTGAACAAAGGTATGTGATCTGGAGTGATCAGGGTCTGAATCCTCCTGATGTCTGATAGCTCTGGCTGGTAGAAGTGATAGGTGACATTGCTCTTTTTAGGAGCCATGATGCTAAGACTGAGTAAAGACAAGTGCTGGTGATAATACTGAAGAAGTGGGCCACTGACTGGCTGGTGCAGGTGATAACTGAAGCAGATAGTTGATGAAGACAAGTCAAAACTGAAGATGGGGTCAAAACCAAAACCAAATGAAGATGGATACCCTGAAACACAAATAAGCAAATGTCAATATGATGCAATGATTATGTATGCAAATGAAATGCAAGGGTCTGTGACTGAGCTGGATCCGATCAAAACTCTGATATAGGTCCAAGTGTGCTCAAGAATTCCAGATGAGGTCTATAAATCCAGTAACCAAGGTGGGGGACTCAAATAAAGAGCCACATGTCCTGGGTTTAGAATCACAAGAACTGTCCAACATGGAGTACTCTTAACAAAGCAAAGTAACAGGGTATTCTGAGGTCAAGGTACCTGCAAACCTGTAAACAGCCCGACCCACTCACAGGTGGTGTTCTAAAACAAGGATCCTCAGACTTGGATCAGTTATGAGAAGTGTAAACACTTCTAACCCGGAGGTACAGTGTTTACAATAACCATAACAGTTCCTCCTCTAATTCACCTCAGTTTCTGAAGGTCAATACTAAAAGGTCATCCAGACTTAGCAGGCTTCCCAGATAGCCCTAGCATTGCAGGAAATCTGCAACACAGAGTTCTCAAGAAGAAACCCATATCTGAACCGTGTTTCATATTCCCGCACCAGACCGAAATGGAATGGGAAAGAATATGATTCACTCTAGCCTAGGTGTCACTCAGGTCCCAGGTATAGGACCTTAACTCTCAATAGAACCCCACCCACCAAAGGAAAACCAGATCCAGCCAGCAGTATGACAGTATGATATATACAAATGCACTAAAGAAAAGCAGTAAAGCAAACTGTACATAAATCAATAAACAAAAAATAAATACAAGCACAAATAAGCACATAACACCCCAGTAAACACAAATCAATCAAGCGCTAGGAGGAACCCACAAAAAGAACCAGAAGCCCTGGTTGCAATATAAGGTTCCCCAGCAGAGTCGCCAAGCTGTCGCTCCCGACAAATGAAACAGGGTCAGATGAAGGTACAGACGCGAACGGTCGGCGAAAGGGACAATGAGAACACACAGCCGTGAACTCACTGGAGATGAATAGAGTCGCCAGCTAGGCATTTTTATCCCAGAGGAAAGGTAATGCTGCATAAACCTAGAAAGATAAGGATAAGACGGTTGCGAGCCAGAGAGACTGGGAAAGGGGGTTGGTTACAACCTGGGAAGGTATTAGCACCCAGATTGTCCGCCGTACTCGACGGGATCCACGCTTGAAAGATTTGTGTTTTAAAGGGGTAGTGTCAATGCAATCTGTGTATAAAATAGCTAGAAAAGATATACAGGTGTCAGTGTATGATGTATAGTGATATGAAGTATGAAAGTGTCAGTGTAAGAACAAGAATAAGATGCTCATGATAATGAGGCTAAAGAATGAAGCTGGAAAGAGGGGGAATATACAGAGACTTTTGTTCGATAACTGTTAAGTTATGCCTACGTATCCTCTCGTGCAATGAGGAAGTCAGAACACCGTAGTTCGACCCAAAGAGACTGAAAGATGGATTGACTTGTGAACTGCTTACTTGTCTATGCTCAAGTGTATGACCTGTCTGGCTCAGGTGCAAACTGTCTTGCATTTAGACGGAAGAAGCAAGTTCTCGTTTGTGAGTGAATGAGATGAGAAAAGAATCCCGGAGGAGACGATTATTGTTTGTTTTTGTGTTTTCAGTCTTTTATTGCTTTTTTTGGATTTTTGTCATAAGTTAATGAGCTTAAGTCTAAACCAATGGATTTAGTAAACTCATCACATCTTCCCTCTGATTAGGGGTAATGAGATTACCTTAAGTGTGAAGTCAGATTCTCACACTTAATCACCTTTGGTGTAGGATTAAGATCATTAACCTATTTGTGATTATTTAGATGTTTTTGTGGTTTTTGTTTAGTGTTGAGTAATGAGGTTAAGCCATAATCAAGGATTAAACAGACTCATTACACCATCCTAATAGAAGGATAATAGATGAGAATGTTTAAGCTGAGGAAAGCTCCTCAACTTAATCCATGATTGGGGATTAAACTCATGACAAAACAAGCCTTTGATTAAGTGGATTTTATTTAATGATATGATGATGAAGTGAGTTTTAGGGTTTGTAAGACAACTTGAGGGGGACTTGTCCATTAAGGAAGAATTAGTCCTTCTTAACCAATTAAGGAAGAATTAGAACCCTAATGCAAGGCCCAAGTTACAAGTGTGAAGTCTTGATGATTATTATGTGAATTGATTAAGAGATTTAAACACATTAAGGGTTTAACACTTAGGATTAAAGTTATACACTCCATCCTAATAGAAGGATGCAGGCATAAGCTTAATCACAAAGCCTTAAAGCCTTTAGGGTTTAGTCCCTGATTATGAGGTGAGAAGAGAGGACTCAAAGAGAGACACAAAGGTAAAACTAAGAGGGGAGACTAATCAAAACCCTTATCATTGTCATGCTTGGTTGTTCCTAAGGTTTGTGAGGTTTTCAAGAGAAGTCTTCAATGGAACCACCAGGAAGCAGATGAAAGGATCAAGAGAAGCAAAATGACTTGCTTCATTCAAGAAGTCAAGTCACTTGAAGAAAGAAAGTGGGAGGAACAAGAATGAGCAAGCTCAATCTCAAACACATATATAAATGCAGCAATGGATGCAAGAAAAGTGGAAAGAAAAGTTATGAGAAGTGAAGGCAAATTCACTTCTCAAGTTTACTTACCACCTGAAATGTTAGAAAGAAATGCAATGCAATGCAATGCAAAATGAAATGAAATGGTGTGATGAAAAACAAAACCAGAAGCATGTTGATGATGATAAGGATGTTATGAGATGCTACAAGCATGAGACAAGACATGGAGATGTTCATACAAGGTCATGGATGCAAATGATGCAAGTTAAGGAGCATGATCTTACATGAAAAGTTATGAAGCATACAAGGCAAATGACATAGCAAGTATGTGATGCAAAGATCAAACATGCTTCCTATGTGTCTCAAGATGTCAAATGAATCACAAGAATGCTTGAAATGCTAAGACAAGTCATGTTATGCAAGAGAAAGCAAGAGGTATGCAAATGGAAGCCCAAATTAGGGTTCATGGATCAAACAACAATCAAGAACCAAAAACAGAAGCAAAACCTAAGATAAAAAATGGAAAATGCCACCCAAAGAAACCCTAAACCCACACTAAACCAATGTCCAAAGGGGGGCTCTCAACTCTTAACCAATCTCAAGTTATGAATTTTCTAAGTTATTAGGGTTTTTAGGGTTCCTAAACAAAAGAAATACCAAACAAATTGAAAATGAGGAAACAAATCATGGCCATTTTACCCTAGAAACTACATGCCAAACACAAAACAAAGCAAAAAGAATCAAGGTCCAACTCTTCTCCAATAGGCAGAAATGATTTTTTGAACTTATGATCAAAATAATGCACAAAATATGATTTAATTCAATGAAAAATTCTTAAAATGCATCAAGATCAAAAAAGAAATTTGGTTTGAAGGTTGGACAATGTTTCTAAATGTCTTAGAACATTTCATGAATTTTTTTGTAATTTTTAAATACCTAAAAGTATTTTTAATTAATTAATTTCCATTAATCAATTAAAAATAATCTTTTAAATATTTAAAAATACTTTTTTAATGATAAAAAATAAAATAAAAATATTTTTGGGTCTTAAAAATTAATAAAACTTTTAGGAAAAAGTTTCATAATTTTTAAGACATTTTAAATATTTTAAAATAATTATGCAAATTTAATGAAAAGAAATGAAAATAAAATTGATTTAATCTGAATTAAATGAAAAGTAAGCTAATCCTAAGGTGGAGATTCAAACTGGGCTGGGGACAGTTGACTGGCGCGCAGATCCAAGGGTCCTGGTTGACTCTGATTAAATTAATTAAATTAAGGATTAATTAAGCTAATTAGGAGGATTAGGGCACGCGAAATGATCTGGGCCGTTCAAAGCAGCGGGAAGTCAACAAGTCAGAGGCAATCTACGCTCAGCATTCAAATGGCCATAATGACCTGAGTTTAGGGTTAATCACCCTCAGGTGACCGGAGAGAAGCTCCGGTCATCTTCTCCGGTTGCACAAAAACCCTAGAACACGATTCAGGTACCTATTCTACAAATCAAGCACACCTAAATGATCCTCTAACTTCCTAGGTCATGAATCCATCTCCAAACAACATTTATGCATCATGAATCAAAGGAATCGAAAGGAAAGAAATTCACGGGCAAAAATCCAGAGGGACCATACAAGCTCAGTTTTCACTCATTTTTAAATCTAAACATATCACCATGATCCTTGAAGCATGCATTTTCACTTTATAACAAAAAATCAGAGCTTTGAGAGAAAAGTTTCATGGTCATACCTGAGGTGACAACTCCTGTTTCTGGGCTTTCAGAGCAGTTTCTTGATGCAAGCTAGCTCCAATGACTCCCCTGGTGCTAATGGCAGGCTTGGAATGAACTTTAGCAAGCTATTTCAAGAGGTACCAAACTGATATAGCAGAAAGTGAGCTTTGTGTACAGGCTGTTTTAGGTCAATGTAAAGGGTGGTTTTGACTCCTTGTGGTATGCTTGACTTGTTGGTGAAGAAAGATGAGGTGTTTGATGGCTGGATGAAGGGATTCGATGAGTTCTGGTTTGGAAGGTGAGGAATGGTGAAACTCAGGTCAGGCTTGTTTCAGGCTTGAGCTTTGGTGGTTTGAGGTCTATGGAGTATGGTGAGTTGAATGGTGAAGATGGTTTTTGTGTTTGCAAGCTGTGGAGGCAGATTCGAAGCAACTTGCAAGATGAGGTGTTTTTGTGAATGTTGTGAATGAATGAGTTTCAGCCTTGCTAGATGAGTGTTATGGCCAGCATTTGGAAAGTATATTTTAATCCCATAGGTCAGATGATGTGACCTGGCCTATGGTGATTGGTAAGTTTGCTTTTGCTCAAAAGTCAAATTTGGTGTAAGAGAGGTATGGCTCATGATCTAGGCAAGTACAAGCATGGCTCTGGTGCAGCAAGATGAGGTGAGAGGCTAGCAAAGTGCAGTAACCAATGCAGCAAGTTGTAGGAAGCATGATCATGAGTTTTTGCAAGTTGTGGCTTTTGGTTCACATGTGACTATTTTGCTACACAAACCATAAACATGAGGGATTCTTAGTCCAAATCTGATCTTTAGTGTCTATGTGATGTTTGCATACTGGTTTGAAGTGAGCTAGAGGTCACAAGAGGCATTGGTTCATGATCTTGCAAAATTTCCATTTGAGGCATGCTTTGAAAATCAATGATTTTGGCCAACTTTGTCACACCATAACTTTTGATCTAAGAAGAGTTTGATCATGTTCTTGTACTTTTTGAAAAGGGAAAGATGAGATCTACAACTTTCATGACCAAAGTTTTTCCATTTGAAGCATTTTTGGATCAAAAATCAAGGCTTGAAAAATGACCTAAAATGATGCATTCTTGAAAAGTCAACTATGCCCAAAAAAGTCAACATTTGCAAAACTTCCAAATTCTTGATTTCTATGAACTTCAACCTTCTTCCATGATCAAATAAAGATCATATACACTCAAAATGATGAAGATCACCCATTGGTTGGGTCATTGGGGGCCTCAGATGCCCTGATTTTACACTGACTTGCCTGAAAAGTCAACTCTTGATCAGATGACTTCCCCATGGAATTTCTTCATGAAAATTGATATGCATACTCCCTATACCATATAGAGACCAATGGAAACAAGAATGACCAAAAAATTTGGGGTTATGGCCTCTGAAACCAAAACCCTAATTTTAGGTCAACTGTGCAGTCAAACTTGGCTCTGCATCCACTCAAACCCTAGTTCTTGTGATTCTTTTGAATTTTTGACTCTGAAAGGATGTACTATGATGCTTGAACACATGTAGACCCCTTTGAATTGATTGGTTGCCTTTGGAGTGGCTCAAGATGCCCTGAGATTGCTCAGATCACAAACCCTAGGTGCAGATGACTTAGAATCTATGCAGTGAATCAAAATTGTGATATGAGATGGTATGATTGTGTTTATGCATATGAGAATGATCACAAGCCATGGTGTATGGGTGAGGGCAAATTTGGGGTGTTTACACCTGGTTGTAATGACGATTGTGAATATTGCTCGATTTGTGATAATGGTTGTGAAAAATTGAGAAATGGGATACAAAGTTTAATAGATGAAGGGTCCTTGCAATTCAATAAGGTGAACAACAAAAGCGACAATGTTTCAACGGTGATAATATACTTCACTCCTGGTGAAGTTCTGGTTCCGCCCAGGCCGGAGCTTGTCACCTTATTTGTACCTCAAGATATGATTCCAATTACAATCATTGTTCTAGGGCCTATACCTTATGACAATGAGAGGGTTGTTTAGTGGCATTATGGAGTGGACGTTTATGTGCAAGGACAAAATGTAGAAGAGAAGCCTCAAGGAGAGAATGGTTCAAACATTGACAATGTGGGAGGTATTGGAGGTTTTACCCGTATTAGATGTCTATTTTCTCCACAAACTCTAAGGACCAATACTAAAGTTGAGACTGCAGCTCGTGCGAAAGGTAAATAGGTGGCAACTAAGAAGGTGGTGACTCCTGCCGCTGGTTAGAGTACTTTCGAAAAGGAGGTGGAAAAATTTATGCACATAATTAAGAAGAGTGAATACAAGGTAGTGGAACAGCTGAACCAGACGCCATCGAAGATTTCGATTCTGTCATTGTTGATGTGTTCCCAAGCTCATAGAGAGGCGCTGCTGAAGGTCTTGTAGATGGTATATGTTCCCCAGGAAATTATAATTAATCAGTTGGAGGTCGTTATTACTAATGTGAATGCCAGCCATGGGCTGGGTTTTACTGACAGAGATTTGACCCCTGAGGGGAGTAATCATAAGAAAATCCTTACACATCACTATAGAGTGTAAAAGGGTTGTGTTGTCACATATGTTGGTGGATATTGGGTCGTCTCTGAATGTTTTTCCCAAGAAAGCTTTGATGAATCTAGATGTTGAGGGAATCATATTAAGGCCTAGAGATTTGGTTGTACAAGCATTCGAAGGTTCCAAGAGATCTATATTTGGGGAGGTAGAGTTGCCTGTGAAGATTGGGTCGCAAATTTTCAAAAGTACCTTCTACGTAATAGACATACAGCCTACCTATAGTTGTCTTCTTGGTTGGCCATGGATTCATGCTGCTGGCGCAGTGACATCCACGCTACACCAGAAGTTGAAATATGTGGTGAATGGGCAAGTTATCATAGCTTGTGGGGAAGAGGATATATTTGTGAGTCACCTGTCAACATTGAAATATGTGGAGATGGATGGCGAGATCCATGAAACTTTATGCCAGGCCTTCGAGATGGTGAACATCCATGAAGTTTCTCCTAGGTCAGGGGACAAGAGCAGTGAAAAAGTGGGTACCTCTATAGCCTCCTACATGCAAGCTTTGAAGGTAGTTTAGTCAGGTAATGCCCAGGGTTGGGGCAAGGTTGTGTAGGTAGACAAGAAAGAGGACAAGTTCGGGATCAGGTATCATCCAGGTCAATCAGAGGTGTCCAAGAGCAAGGGGTTGATAAGCTTCTCAAACGAGGGCGTTATTGATCCAAATCAAGTATGTGCTACTACGGGAGATGATGTTGATAGTGATTGAGACCTAGATAACTGGGTGTGTCCATGTATCCCCGGGGAGTAACTCAAGAACTAGTTTGCCGAAGAGATTGTCCAAGTTACTCTTTAGGCATAGTAATTTTTCTTGTTTTCCTCATTTCATTTGCATGTCAAATCCTGCACTCTGCCCAAAGTGTACGGATCCATTTGTAGGGCCACCTTGCATTGATTGCAATTTTAGTTTATCATGAATAAATGACTTTTTTCACTCAAAACTGTGTTCACTTTCTTTCATTTTAAATTTTTTCACAAAAAACAATAAAATGACAATGTTTTATTTTGTTTTTTCTTTCCATAAAACTGAAATCTAAAATAAGCACATCACTTGTGCAGACTTAATCACCCAGATTTCATTGATAACGATTCTTCTATGATTGAGTATGACTTTGATAATCCTATCTACCAAACTGATGAAGGGGTTAAGGAAGACTGTGAATTCCCTAAATAATTAGACAGCTTATTGAGACAAGAGGAAAGGGTTATTCAGCCTCATCAGGAGGAAATTGAAGTCATCAACATTGGGTCTGAGGATGCAAAGAAGGAAATCAAGATTGGGGCTAGTCTGCAAGACAGTGTGAAGGAGGAACTGATTGGTATGCTATGTGAGTATGTGGATATATTTGCTTAGTCGTATCAAGATATCTCAGGGTTAGATACTGACATTTTTGTGCACAAGCTTCCATTGAGAGAGGATTTTCCTCCAGTTAAACATAAGCTTTATCGAACTTGTCCTGACATGGCCATGAAGATCAAAGAGGAAGTTCATAAGCAGTGGGACGTCGGGTTCCTTGCCGTAACTAGTTATCCAACTTGGGTAGCTAATATTGTGCCAATACCAAAGAAGGACGATAAGGTCCGGATGTACATTGACTATCGAGACCTTAACATAGCAAGTCCGAAAGATGACTTCCCATTACCTCACATTGATATATTGGTTGACAACACAACTTAGTTCTCGGTATTATCTTTCATGCATGGCTTCTCTGGGTATAATCAGATAAAGATGGCGTCGAAAGAAATGGAGAAAACAACGTTCATTACCCCATAGGGTACTTTCTGCTACAAGGTGATGCCTTTTGGGTTGAAGAATGTCGGGGCAACGTATCAGCGGGCTATGGTAACATTCTTCCACAATATGATTCACAAAGAGATAGAGTGATATATGGATGATATGATTGCCAAGTCTAGAACTGAAGAGGAGCATTTGGTTAATCTCAAGAATATGTTTGAGAGACTGAGGAAGTTTCGTTTGAGACTAAATCCAAACAAGTGCACTTTCGGAGTGCAGTTTGGTTAATTTCTGGGTTTTATCGTGATCCAAAGGGGGATAGAGGTTGTTCCTGCCAGAGTAAAAGCGATACAAGATATGCCTGCACTAGGAACAGAAAAAGAAGCATGTGGATTCCTGGGTAGATTGACCTACATTGCAAGGTTCATATCTCATCTCACAGCCACTTATGAGCCAATATTCAAATTAATAAGAAAAGAGAAAACATTCAGGTGGAATGATGATTGCCAAAAATCTTTCAAAAAAATAAAAGAATATTTGGAGGAACCTCCTATTCTAATGCCTCCAATTCCAGGAAGGTCGCTCATATTGTATCTGACAGTACTTGAAATATCCATGGGTTGTGTTCTCAGTCAACATGACGAGACATGTAAGAAACGGCACACCATCTACTACTTAAGCCAGAAATTCACTGATTGCGAATCAAGATACTCAATGCTTAAGAAGACATGCTATGCACTCGCATGGGCTGCTAATCATTTGTGGCAGTATATGCTCACACACACAACTCTACTGATTTCAAAGATGGATCATGTCAAGTATATTTTTGAGAAACCAACATTAATCGGAAGGGTTTCCCGTTGGAAGATGGTGCTGACTGAATATGACATCCAATACACTTCAAAAAAGCCATCAAAGGAAGTGTTCTTTCAGACTATCTTGCATAGCAACCTCTGGAGGATTATCAACCCTTGCATTTTGATTTCCCCGATGAGGACATCATGTACCTCAAAGCTACAGACTGCGAGGAACCACTCCCAGAGGAGGGGCCAGACCCTGAGTCCACATGGAGTATGATGTTTGATGGGGTTTTCAATGTGAATGGGCGTGAAGTTGGTGTTGTTCTTATTAATCCTGAAGGTGTTCATTTTCCCTTCGCTGCCAGATTAACATTTGGTTACACCAACAATGAAGTGGAATACGAGGCTTGTATCATGGGAATAAAGGAGGCTATTAATCTAAGGATTAAGAACCTCAATATATTTGGAGATTCAACTCTCGTGATTAACCAGATCATCGGCAAGTGGTATACACATCAACTTCACTTAATTCCATACCGGGGTTATGCAAGAAGATTGTTGACTTTCTTCACAACAGTAAATCTTAAATATATACCACGTGACGATAATCAGTTCACCGATGCGTTAGCTACACTTTCTTCAACCATCAAAGTGTTGTTTTGGAATTATGTCCCCAAGATTGACATATCCCGACTAGACATACATGCATATGTGTTTTCTGTTGATGCAGTATCTGATGACAAGCCGTGGTATCACGACGTCATGTGTTTCCTGAAGAGTCAGTAATACCCAGCTAGGGAATCTTCCAATGATAAGAAGACTTTGAGACGACTTACTGCTAGTTTCTTCTTGAATGCTAATGGTGTGCTGTATAAGAGGAACTTTTACATGGTCTTGCTAAGATATGTGGATAAGCAGGAAGCAGACATGTTGATCTAGGAAGTCCATGAAGGATCTTTCGGTACCCATGCTGGAGGACATGCAATGGCAAAGAAATTACTGAGATCAAGGTATTACTGGTTAACAATGGATTCAGATTGTTGTTCATACGCCCGAAAGTTCTACAAGTGCCAGATTTATGCAGATAAAGTGCATGTACCTCCGAACCTGCTGAACATCATGTCCTCTCCTTGGCCTTTCTTTATGTGAGGCATTGACATGATCGGGAAGATTGAACCTACAACTTCAAACGACCATTGTTTCATCTTGGTCGTTGTTGACTATTTAACCAAGTGGGTCGAAGCAACATCTTATGCCAATGTCACCAAGCAGGTGGTTGTCAGATTTCTGAAAAGACACATCATATGCCGATATGAAGTACCCGAAAGAATCATTATAGATAGTGGTTCTAACCTTAACAACAAGATGATGGCTGAGTTGTGTCGGGACTTTAAAATACAACGTCAAAATTCTTCTCCCTACTGGACAAATATGAATGGCGCGGTCGAGGCAGCTAATAAGAACATCAAGAGGATTATGCAAAAGATGGTGTTCGCCTACAAAGATTGGCATGAGATGCTACAATTTTCTTTGTATGGGTACCGAACGTCAGTAAGGACGTCTACTGGGGCAACACCTTTCTCACTTGTGTATAGCATGGAAGTTGTCCTTCCTATTGAAGTTGAGATCCCTTCCTTGAGGGTGATGATGGACGTCAGGCTAGATGAGGTTGAATGGGTACACACCTGGTATAATCAGTTGTGTTTGATTGAAGAGAAGATGCTTGTAGTTGTATGCCATGGTCAGTTGTATTAGTGACGAATGAAAAAGGCATTTGATCAAAGAGTGCATCCTCGGGAGTACCAAGTTGGTGAGCTTGTGCTCAGAAGAATTCTTCCTCCAGGTACAAATCACAGGGGAAAATGGACTCCAAATTATAAAGGTCCATTCATGGTTAAGAAGCTTTTCTCAGGTAGAGCCTTGATGCTTACAACCATGGATGGTGAAGATTTCCAGTCTCCTATCAACTCAGACGCAGTTAAAAATACTTCGCATAAAAGAGACCCGCTGGACAAAAATATAATAAAGAGTCCAGGAAAAAAAGGGCATCTCGGCGAGCCAAAAACAAAATAAAAGGCTCGGGAAAAAGTTAGGGATATAAATAAAAAATGTACACCCAGTGAGTTGAAAATCCGCATTGACTAACTCAGGCAAGAAAGGGTATCCCGGTGGATTGAAACCCCGAAAGGGCGGTCCATGCAAAAGATGGAATAAGTGAATGACTGCGATCTAAGTTATCTGTACTACGTCGTCATCTCACTCAATGTGGAAATCTCTAAAGGATAAGAATCATTCCAAACTTCCCCTTCAGAAAGCAAGTCCAAATGGGAGTAATCTTGAAGACATGCCGGTCATAGCAGAATTGAAACTCAGTGGCATATCATTTCACATTGCCATTAGGATAGTTTCTTTTCTCAATTTACGCTGATCACATCTTTCCAGGTGGTTGCTTCCTGATGTATCTTTGCATATTCACAAGCTCATATATAAAAGAATTATTTGGTCAAAAAGCTTCATCCTTGTTTTTATTCTTACATGTTTTGTTTGCAAAAATGTCCCGAATTTTGATAAAAGAACATTGCATTTAAACAAGGTGGCTTTATGAATAACATGCGAAAGGGGAAAAACATTTAAAATCACTTAAAATGTTGAGCAACATTGGATGGTTGACTCATACCATAAAATTCCCCGGGGCATATGTGTGCAAACTTTGTTGTTGCAGGTTTAGCAGCTAGAAAGGAAGGATGCTACAAGGTGACGTTCCCTAAGAAAATTCCTTTCCCCGACGAGAGATGCTTTACAACTCTTATCCCAGGCAGAAGGGTGATACTTACATCATCCATGGCATAGTTCAGATGGAACCTTCCCCTGCTGAGTCAGAGTAGGGTAGTTTTCCCCAGCAGAACTTCAAGGTTAATTGAACGACTCTCATCCCCAAGCGGAGTCATAATTTTACAGTGAAGCATTCCCAGTAGGCAGATGAATGCTTTTTTCCCCCACAAAGTTAGAAAGGTCATAATTTTCTCCCCAAGAAGAGTATGTGACCAAGTATCTCCCTAGCTGAGTCAGAAGACCGTTATTTCCTCTCAAAGTTTCATGATTGAGATTCACTTCCATCATTGAAATATTCCCCAGTGAAGCCGCCAATTTATTTTTGGCCAGTATGACAAGGGATGAAAACATTCGTTCGCACTTCTCCCTACAACCAGAGTCAGATATTTATCAAAGTATCTTGGCCTTTTCTTTACAGCAGAGTGTCGGTCAGAACGTTCTTTTACTCAACAGAGTTCTACAGTAAAGTCTTTCCCTTGCAGAAGTGGTTTCCTATGGAACTTTACCTTCTCATCATTTTAAGGCCCACATCCTTGTGGCAGACCAATAGTCTCCTGTTTCTTTATAAAAGACATTTCTCTGAGTCGTAAATCCTATGATCTTACATTCTCATCTTTCTGATTATGGATCCTATGATACCATATCCTGATTACTTTTTATGTGAGTTGTAAATTCTATGATGTTACAACACCATTTAAGGCCCACGTCTCTGTGGCAGGCCAATAGTTTCTTGGTTCTTTATTAAAAGACAACATTGTTCAAGGCCCATGTCTCTATGGTAGGCCAATAGTCATCTGGTTCATTACAAAAGACATTTCAAGGCCCACATATTTATGGTAGGCCAGTGGTCCCCTAGTTCATTATAAAGGATAAAATCCAGTTTTGATGGATTAGACCTTGAGAGGCATATATGTTTGTTAAATGGATTGCACATTTCAATAAGAGGATTTCACAATGCATCATGATCAACACTTGTTTGTTTTACAGACTTCATTGTTAAGGCCCACATCTCTATGGCAGGCCATTAGTCTCCTGGTTCATTGTAAAAGACACTTCTTTGAGCCGTAAATCCTATGATATTACGTTTTCACGTTTGGGTTTTAATTCCTATGATGTTACAACACTATCTAAGGCCCACATCCCTGTGGCAGGCCAGTAGTCTCATGGTTCATTATAAAAGACACTTCTTTGAGCTGTAAATTCTATGATATTACGTTCTCACGTTTGGGTTGTAAATCCTATGATGTTATAACACTATCGAAGGCCCACATCTCTGTGGCAGGTCAGTAGTCTCCTGGTTCATTATAAAAGACATTTCTTTGAGTCGTATGTCCTATGATGTTACATGGTCACGTCCTGGATTTTGGATCCTTTGATGCTATTTCCTGGTGATTTTGGTTGGTTGTAAATCCTATGATATTACAACACCATTCTAAGGTCCACATCTCCGTGGCGGACCAATAGTCTTTTGGTTCATTATAAAAGATAGATTCTTTATGGTTACGTTTTTTATCAAATCTTTCCCCAGGCAGAGTTTCCCTTGGTCGAGTTTATATCCATTTTCTTCTTCAGCAGAGTGCAAATTTTCTAGTTTGTTTTGGTATTCCATCACAATTTATCTCGAACGTCTGATAAATGATGCTCTCATCCTTTTCAGATTAATAGATGATTGAATAGGGGAAGCTATAACCCCAAAAATTTCCCTCTCATTTCATATCATTTAGTATACCATATAGCATACAAATCATTGCATGTTAGCATAGAAAAATTAAGCATAACATCCATAGTTGAAGCATAATGCATATGATCAATGATTGGTTAGATTGATGATCATTCAAAGGCAATGACAAGGGTCATTTGTCACTCAACAAAGATCAAGTGGTTCTTAACTTCCAACAAGACCTCAAATGATCCTTCAAGGTTTTGAAAGAAGTAAATCGATCAAGAAGTCCAAGCAGTGCAACATCTCCTAACAAAAGGGGCTAAAATCAGGGTTTCTGATTATTGGGGGTTCTCAGTGAAATTTTGGTTCAAGCTTGATCTCAATGTTTTCTACATGATGTCAAGTACCTAGGGTTGAAAAATCATCTATTGAATTACTTCAGAAGGTCTTTAATTGGCCAGTTGATTAAAAATCAAGAAATTGGGGGAAAGTCAACTGTGTAGAAAAAAAGTCAACTCATGACTTTTTGATGTTTAAATCATGAAATTCATGTTATAAGAGATATTTGGACAAAATTTTATCAAGAAATGATGGGTGAATCATCAAAAATCAAGAAAACCTAAAGTTATCATTTTTGGAGAATTAGGGTTTCCACAAATAGTAAGTTTTGATCCTTTTTGCAGCCATGTTCAAGAGAGGTCTTCTCAAAATCTAAAAGTCAAATGAAAAATCCACTTGGACTGTTTGAAAGAGAACATTTTAAGTTTCAAATACATATCCGGATCATGTTCATAGGATCAAAATTGAAGAAGTTATGATCATTCAAAGTATGGTGAAACTAGGGCAAAAACCTTGGCAAGGCAAGGCACACGCGCGCGCCTGGAAAGGCAATGTATCAAATAGTTTGTGGGCATGAATGTCAAGGCTAATTACACCCATCAAAAAGGCTTCAAATGGAATTCCTTTGAACATCAAAGTTGTTTAGGAGCTTGCCCTCTACAATTTTGGTGTTTAAGGTTTTTCCATAGGATCAAAGGATAGAGAGTTATGGTTGTCCAAAGTAAGGGGTCTATGGCTGATTCCTTTTTCCCTAAGGCTCTTGCCCTATGGGCGAGCCAAGTTTAATACAAGCCAGATTCATGTCACTCACTTCCTTGTCACTTTTGTTCACTTCCAAGCCATCATTTTATGTTGTTCCAAACACAAAATTTACGCTACAACTAATTCTTCACCATTTGAAATTGGAATCATCTTATTTCATCTTTTGATCATCACCATTTTATGAATCAAAGATCAGAATTTTCATTGAGTAAGAGAAGGAAAAATGAAGTGTTGCAGCTTGTTTCCTTTGATTCAGATTCAACTACACATGCATGATACTTTCCTCTTGCATCATAAGCTTCAAATGGTTAAGTCAAGTGGACCTTTACTTGCTTAAAAAGGAGAGTGATCTAATGTGGTAAGTTCTACATAAGTTATGGTACAACCACTGCCATCATTAATCAGGCTTTTGTTTTGTCATCATCAGCTCATTAAGATCAATGTTATCATGTGTATAAGCTCAGCTATCTCACCAGGGTACCATACACCTCAATGCATCATAGTTCATCCCATAAAACTTAACCTGAGTTCTAACCATCAACTGAGATGGTTAACTCTTAACCATGGATATAAATGCATCCAATAACAGATTTTCACCACACACATTCATTATGCTTCGATCAAACTCTCACATTCTCCCTTTTGCTCTGAATTTTGAAGAACATTCATTGATTTCTGATCATAACCTCCATTGTTCTTCACTTCTTTCATCATCCTTTTCATCATTACTTCATTCTCAAGCCTTATGAATCAAGGACAAGCAACTAGAAGATCCAATTATCAAGCACCATATAAAAATTCAGTTGGAAATTTCTCTTTGGTTTCTTCAAGATTTCAAGTCCCGTAGCATTTATTTTGCTCTTCAGAAGTTCAAGCACAAGCTAGTACCTCTGGATTTCTTATGAATCAAGCTTTTGTATCACTCCAGGTTTGAAATACTCTGCACTTTTTGCCTCGATTCAGCTTGTTTTTTTGCTTGATTTGTGTTGTGTGAAGCTCATTAGGAGCATTGGAATCTGTGTTTAGTTGATATGCACCATAGGTGCTTAGATTCATTTTTTAGGGAAAACTTGGGGCCTTCAATTCTCTTTATGTGTGCTTTGTGTGTGAAAACTAAGGGTGGATTCATGATCCTTGCAAGATTAGCTTTCGATTGGTGTAGTTGTTAGGCATTTTTGGAGATATTGAGGTGTTAGCTCAGATGAGATGGCCGGAGAAGACGACCGGAGGTCGTTCTCCGGCCGGTGAGGTTCAGGTTAGGGTTTTATCACCAAAACATAACACAAATATTGGATTGAAATGAATTAATGCATATGATTGTGCCATCAAATTAATGAGCACCCTCCCTCACACGTGACTCCTCCTCAACCTTGTTGACCTTGACCCTCCCCGATGTTGACCATTGACCTAGGCATTGCATAGTCCTCATCTCCCAGTCATTGATCTTGTGTACTTTTTGTTGTGAGACTTCCATCTTAGCCCTAGGATAAGTGTACTTTTGTGGACCAATCTCATGCGTGGATCCCTCATACTAATGGCCTCGGATTATGTCAATGTTGTTGACTTCTGGAAACTATGAGATACGCCTTGGGATTCAGTGCTTTTCCCACCCCATTTCTTGGCCTGGTTCTCAGTTTCAACGTGTCTGGGCTTCCTTTTTGCACGCCTGGCCCATTCTTTTCAATTTTCTTTTTCTTTTTTATACAATTTCTATTTTTGATTTTTAAAAATAGTTAAAGGTCAATAAAAATTCCAGGAAAATTCACACATGATCCTCATCATTTTATAAAAAATTTACCAAATTGTATTTTCATTTTATTTCATTTTTGGTCCCTGAATTAATTTTCTCCTCTAATTTCTTTTTGATTTCCCTCCTTGTGCACACTTTGACTTGTCTAATTTCTTTCTTTCATCCAAAACCTAATTTTCATCCCATTCACTTTGCCTCATTCAGAGGATATCTCAAAGCCTTAGAAAACATTTTTTTTTCCTATTTTTAAAATCATTTTGTGTACCATTTTGAGCCCATTCTTTGAGCATAACCCCTTTAAACCCTAAGCTTAATTTTCACATCTATTTAAAGGAGTTCAATTGTGAATTTTTTTGAGATCTTTTAAAGTAATGTTTGCTTCTGGTTGAAGACCTTAGACCATTAATTTCATGATTTTCTCATGACCATAACCATTTGTTTGATGCCTTGTTTCTCAAGTAACATTTCATACAACTTTCTTCTCTCATTCTAACCTAGTTTAGGAAAGGCATTTATGCCATTCATTAGGGGTATTTTGTATGAGTTCTTAGAGTACCATTAGACATTTGTGGGTCCTTTGTGTCCAATTATAGGTCTTCTACACTTGATTTTTAGCTTGCTTGATTCACAAGTCTCAATTGTTGTTCACATAAACTTTCATCTTTAATCCCTCTTAGCATGTAATATGTTTATTAATTCCATTCCATGCCATTAATATACAGTTCATAAGATGTTCAATTCTGATTTTATCTCATCTCATCCCCTTTAAAGTCCATTCACTTCATATGTTAATCTTTTGAACATGTTTGCTTCTAATTCAAACTTCCTTTTCTCATAACCCTAAAATAGTTCATATTTGTTCATTGGTGGTTAATTGTTGTCTCTAATCTCCATTTCATATCATCTTATTACTTCTTAATTTTGTATGTGAGATTCATCTTTGCTTGTTCATGTTTGACTTATGATCTAAGTTACTTCTTTTCTCACTAAACAACTTGTCCACTCCTCTTCACTTCTTCTCCATCTAATCTCCTACACTTGAGTACGTTTTCTCTTGCTTTGTATACACTTTCATATGCATGTCAAGACACTTATATTTGATCTTAAGTTCTGATTTTAACCTTCTACCTTGATTTAATCCATGTTCATCTTGCATAATCATTCAATCTTCTTCATCTAACTTCACCTTGAACTTCTTAGGTGTTTAGTGAATAATTTAGGCATAGTTTGTTAGTATTTGACCTTATAATATTAGAACACGTCCTTAGGGTTTAGACACTGACTTTAGAGGCCCTTTATCAATTAGGATCCCTTTTCCTTAGGATTTAGCCTTAGGTAACATTTAGGGTTATTCTTTGACTTGTTTGATCATTATGCTTCCAATATGCATTGTGTTTAATCTAACCTTTGTTTTGTAGGGGGTTATGATAAGCCATGTGTGTGGGAGGGTATCCCACATACAACTTCTTATTTCATCTATTAATGCTTTCAAATTGTGATTGCCTTATCCCATTGTGCTTTGTTTGCCTAACTCCATCACTCCCCTTTTAGAAACAACATAACTTCTTTAGAGAAGTAAGTTGTCTTCTAACTTGTTTTTCTCCTCTTCTTCTTCTTCTTCATTCTTTTCTTTTCTTTCCTTCTTCTTTATTAGGATAGAATTCAAACCATACTAACCTAGGGTTGCCTATGCATGATAACTCTTAGGATTAATAGTCCCCCATTAGACCTCTTACCTTTGGTTCTCCTTCGTTCTTAT
The DNA here is from genome assembly GCA_963966055.1 of Lathyrus aphaca. NCBI lineage: Eukaryota > Viridiplantae > Streptophyta > Magnoliopsida > Fabales > Fabaceae > Lathyrus > Lathyrus aphaca. The sequence goes on from OZ014524.1 coordinate 286,593,587, forward strand.
CTCTCTTATCTTCTTACAAAAAGTCAAAAACATTAAATAAAGGTTGAAATGACTTCTTGTGTTATGGACTTATTCCATGGGGTACTTGCATCTATCCCATCTTGGGATAATGTAAGCTTGTCTAGAATGATGTACAAGTCTAATCACGAGGTCACATTCACAAAGGAAAGCTTAAAAATCATTTCTTCATCTCAAAAGGCAAAACACTTAATAAAGGCCAATAAGGTAGTGTTCTTGAGCCCTATTCTTTGGAACCAAGCCCTGCGTATTTTCTCCTTACTTGGATCTCTGAGGAATAGGACTTGAATACACTCTCCTATGCAAACCTCAGAGAAACATATCGTAAAAAATATGGAACAAACAATAATCACGACGCCAAAATTGACGTTTAATAGCACACCTTAGACAACACTTTACTAAGAAAGTGTTGTTATAAGTAAGCGCTTCTAAAAGTCATACCTTAGACAAAGCTTTTGGAAAAGCGCTGTCTAAGGTAGACATTAGCCAGCGCTTTCTGAAAGCACTTTTAAAGGAATATCTTAGACATCACTTTTCTCAAAAGCGCTGTCTAAGGTCTTATAATTTAAAAACATAAATCAAAAGCGTTGTCTAAGGTTGACCTTAGCCAGCTCGTTTCAAAAGCGCTTTTAAAGGGATCCCTTAGACAGCGTTTTCCTCAAAAGTGATGTCTAAGTTCTAATTAAATGAAAATATTAGAATACTCAATATTCTATTTTCATATCTTTTCTTTCCCTCTCTACGAACAACGACTGCGAACAACGAATGAGACCTAAGAAGCTGCTATCGCCACCGTGCTTATTCCTCCACCGTCTTGCCGTCGTGCTCCTTCCGACCACAGCTTGCTGTCGTACTCCTTCCTCCACCATACACCGTCTTTTTTCGGTAAGTTTCATCTTTCTCTGTTAGCTAGGGCATGTTTCATCTTTTTCTTTTTCTAGTTTGTTGCTAAAATGAATATGAAGTTAAAATGGTTGGAGTAAGTGTTTTTGTTAGGGAAAGTTTCTATTAGGGCAAGTTTCTTGTTATAACCTTGTTGGAACAGTTGAGTTGGAACATTCTTGGATTGAATATGGTTCATTGTTATAGAAACAAATGTATAGGTGTTAGTAAAAAAAGTTGCAGTATGTGTAAATAGAAAATCATGTAGTGATGTGAATTTGTAAAGAAACTAAGTGTTATGAATTTTTGTGAAACAAAGTATTAACAAGTGTGTTAAGTGTAATATGTGTTTGAAATTATGTTGTAGTAACTAAAAAAACTAAGTGAAATTATGTAGAAATAACTTGTTAGAGTGAGTTAGAGTGAGCATAGTTAGAGTGAGTTAAATAAATTTAGGATTAAGTTTGGATTAACTAAAAAAAGAGTTGAGGTAGTGATGTGAATTTGTAAAGAAATTATGTTGTAGTAACTAAAAAAACTAAGTGAAATTGTGTAGAAATACCTTGTTAGAGTGAGTTAGAGTGAGTTAAATAAATTTGGCTAGAAAGTATATACACTTAAAGTAATGCACACAATACTAGGATTTAGTTAGGTTTGATGATGTTTATTCTTGCAATCTAATCTTTGTATGGTATTTTATTTTGTTTACCCTAATAAGTAGGAAAACCATGGATAAAAAATGGATGTTTTCCGATCGATTAACCAAAGAGTACGATAATGGGGTTGTGGAATCTGTTAAGTTTGTTGTTCAACATGTTAAAGACCCCAGTCGAATGAAATGTCCTCACTTGGGTTGTTGTTATATTGGTAAGGTTGACGCAGATGGATTGAAATCGCATTTACTGAGGCATGGAATTGATCAAAGTTATAAGTGTTGGATATTTTATGGTGAGAAAATTAACGAGAATGTTGAACTGAGGGGGAAAAGTAATATGACCTATGCTTCAAACGACAAAGACACGGAAACATACGATTGTGATCGAGTCGAAGAGATTGCAGAAGCACTTGAAGAAGATTTTCATGATTGTCCCGAAATGTTTGAGAGGTTGGTAAGCGATGCAGAGAAACCGTTGTATAAAGGTTGCACTAAATTCACAAGACTGTCTACGGTATTAAAGTTGTACAACTTAAAGGCGGGCAATGGATGGTCGGATAAAAGTTTCACAGAGTTGTTGGCCCTTATGAGAAAAATGCTACCGGAGGATAATGTTCTTCCTAATCGAACCTATGAGGAAAAAAAATGTTGTGCTCTATTGGCATGAGCTATGATAAGATACATGTTTTTCCAAACGATTGTGTTTTGTTTCGAAACGAATATGCATCGTTAAATGAGTGCCCTAAATGCGGTTTGTCTCGATATAAGAAAAATTGTCTCCAGCAAAAGTATTATGGTATTTTCCTATAATTCTGATATTTAGGCTTATGTTTTGTAGTGAAACCGATGTAAGACACCTGACTTGGCATGCAGATGAAAGAATTATTGATGGAAAGTATCGACATCCGGCTGATTCACCACAGTGGTTGAAAATTGATAATGACTATCCTGACTTTGGAGAAGAAGAAAGAAACCTTCGCTTGGCATTATCTACTAATGGAATGAACCTGTGTGGTCTTCAAATTATATCACATACCACATGGCCTATGATTCTTATGATTTATAACCTACCTCCATGGCTTGTGTATGTACATGATGTTATCTATGTTAATATCTGGGCCCAAACAACCAGGGAATGACATAGACGTATACTTGACACCTTTGATCGAAGATTTAAAGATTTTGTGGGAGAACGGTGTGGAGGTTTATGATGGACATAGGAAATAAAGTTTCAATTTGAGGGCGATGTTGTTTGGCACAATTAATGATTTTCCAGCATACGGGAATCTATCTGGGTATAGTATTAAAGGTCAACGTGCGTGTCCTGTTTGTGAAGATGGAACCGATATGATGCGATTGGAACTTTGTCAGATGAATGTGTTTCTCGGTCATCATAGATTCTTACATTCTAAACATCACTACCATGGGTGGAGAAAAGCATTCAATGGAGACACCGAACAGCGTAAAGCTCCACCCATATTGTCAGGTGACCAAGTTTTTGAAAAGGTGAAAGATGCGTGTACTGAGTTTGGCAAGCCTTTTGCATATAAGGTTGTCAAAGTTGGGTGGAAGAAGAGGTCGATATTTTTTGAATTGCCATATTGGAAGTCTTTGTATGTGAGACATTTTCTCGATGTTACGCATATTAAAAAAAATGTATTTGAAAGTGTTATTGGTACTGTCATACCCTAATTTTGACCCTAACCTTTTTCATTTGACGCATTCTTATCATTCAACGTATTTAGTCATATTTTATTCTTAAATTCATATTTTTTGTTTCAACTTTTAGAACTTAAAATATTTGTCTATATTTTAATCCCTATTTTATAATTTGATTCAATTTTAGATTTTTAGGAATTTTAATCAAATAAAATTATTTGTTCCTTATTTTTTATTTCTAGTTTAGAAATTTTTTTAGAATTTATTATTATTATTATTATTATTATTTCCATTTCCCATTTTTATTTCCAAAAAAAGAAAGAATCATTTCTCAAATTTCCTTTTCTATTATTATTAGTTTAATTATTATTATAATTATCTGTCCAAAGTCCTAAACAAGCTACACTCTTCATCCTACAACCAGCCTGGCCATACTCCACACCTTGTCACCAAAATTGCAAAAAAAACTCTAATGAACATAAATTATTTCCTGCGCCATCCATGATCATTGTACAAATATACAATTTTTCTGCTATCCATTTGCTGCTACAAACAACCAAAATCCCTCAATTCAAACCATAGCAGACGTTGTTATCACCTATGCATCTGTGTCAACACAAGAAAACAAATGAACCTGCACCATTAAAAGGGACTGATTAGCAAGAAAAATCTTGTTAAGAAGTTGTTCAATTGATTATAAAAGAAAGGTTCATGCGATACAAACAAGGGGGGAGAAACGGGAGAAATAACACAAAACCAATGTGATGACATCAAGAACATCTCCTCATACCAACTCATCAAAACGCAAATCTCTACCACCACAATAGCCAATCATCAATCACAAACCTTCAATGACCTCTATTCTCTTTCAACAACAGAAAATAACTTTCAACAATAACGATCAAAACTGACCTTCACCTTCATAAAACCTTCTTCAAAACCGCAACCCTTGCACCATCTCAGAATCGCCAGAATTGAACCCCATTTCCACACAAAAAACCTTTAGACACAGACTCACGATCACCAACAAAAACTTCATCGTAACCACATATCAAGGTCATCCTGTAGACTCACCACCAAATCAAAACTCAAAATAACGTTCTGCAACATATCCTGAAACAAACCAAACCCAATCACAAAAACGAAAAAACAGAGAGTGAGATGAGATGAGAGAGTGAACAAATCTCAGATAAGAAACCATCGAAACCAGACACACTAAAAACACAACAAAAGAAAACGAATCCGAACTCACTGCCGCACAAACCCGAAAACACTGAGAGATTGAGTTTGAACCGATACAATGAACAACCCATAGTGAATCCATGAGCGCCGCCATGAGTGTGAGAGAATCGGAAATCTAGAACCAATCTAAAACCGAGATAGCGCGAGAGTGAGAGCCATGAACGAATTTGAGAGAAAACCTTGCGTGAACTTTCATTTTAATTTCACCGTGAAAGAGAAAGGTGGTTTTTGATTTTCTGATTTTTTTGAAACGTTGCTTTTGGAATGAAGAAGAACGCGTTATGCCCTTTTGTTATTTCTGATAATTATTTGTTTAACCCTTTAATTTTTTTTTTATTATTCATTTTCTTAAGTTATTTTTCTTCTGGATTTTATATGATTATTTGTCTTATAGTTTGTTTTGGACCTCTCAGCCCACCGATTTTAACACGTACCATCCCTCCTCTTAAAGTATATTTTCATTTCTTAAGTTTTTTATGTTAGTTTTATGGGCTTTAAGGCCCACCCGATTTTCTGTTAATACACCACTAAACTCACAACACCCCTCTGTTTCCTTTGTGTTTTTTTTTAAATTCAGTTTTTAATCTCATATTTTGTTAGATCCATAGTTATTTTTGGGTTTTCATTATTATTATTGGTAGTACATGTTTTTTTTTAATTGTTAATATCATTTACCTTTATTTATTTCTTATTTTTCCCTTTTTAGGGCCGATGATATAACAAACGGTCGAAAAATTGCCCGATTTTGTTAAATTGGCGAAAATCGATCAATATGAGGCCAATTTTAATTTAGTTATTTATTTATCATTTTATTTCGATTAACTTCCCTTATAGCAATTCAATATAATTTATTTTATTTTATCATTTTGGTTTATTCTATTTTATTGTTTTATTTTATTTTTTATGGTCGATGAACATCCAATTATCTTGAGATTCGTCGCAAGCCGACTTGAAATCTCGGTTAATGATGAGACCATTTTATTTTATTTATTTTTGCATTTCAGTACAAATTGACGCTTGACTCCTTATAGAACGATTCTAACATTGAATCGATTCTAAGGTAGTTAAAGAGTTACATGTCGACGCATCCGATTAAATTTAAGCTCCAATGGCTCTGAATAGTTAAGACACTTCACAGACGCTTCCTCTTGGGCAAAATACAACGAGCCCTTTTATTTTGTGCAATCCTGTGTAATTTACTTTGCACCCCTCTCCCGATTTCCATTTGTACGCAATTTATTTTTCCACCTTTATTTATTGTTTCGATCGCTAGGAGAACCCTTAGGGACTAGTACAAATCTCGCCTTAGTTTACGAACCCTTGGTCCAACACCAAGTGGTTTCACACTCGCACATTTCATTTGGTTACAGTTTCGTATTACTAGGAGCACCCTTAGGGACTAGGAATCGAATCCACCTAACCAATCAAACAATTAACCTCCATTTGCATTTACTTAAAAAATTTCAAACTATTTATATAATCAAATTACAAAAGAACTGAATTCTGGAATCTCGCATTCCATGGGTTCTTGAATGAATCACTCTTGAGGCTCGCCCCATGAGATGTGTTTCATTCTCTCTTTCATCTCTAAAACACACTCAACCATCAACTTTAAACCAATGTGAATAACCACTCAAATCCAACACAAATACTCAAATCATTTTACATAATCAAATAACGAAAGAACTGAGTTCTGGAGTCTAGCATTTCAAGAATTCTTGAATGAAATGCTTATGAGACTCGCCCCACGGGATGTGGTTCATTCAACCTTTCGTCTTTCGAGACACATAATTATTACATATCAAATAATGAAAGAAATGAGTTTTGGAGTCTAGCATTCCACGAATTCTTGAATGAATCACTCATGAGGCTCGCCCCATGGGATGTGATTCATTCGCCCTTTCGTTCTTAAAATACTAATCAAGATCAAATATTTTCTCTAAACGAACATTGTTTAAATTTTTTCTATCTAGCAAACAAGCTAGCGTTTCAGCCTCCTATCACGAGCAAACAAGCCAAAGCTTAGAAGTTAGAGAGTGGTTTAAACAATCGTTCATAAAAAACACCAACAAACTGTAGTTGCACGAACTACGAAGCTCTGACTTTTCCATTACACAAGGGAATACGTAGGCACGAGTATTTTAATCCTTCACGAGCACACTAATAAAAAATTAACCTTTTCTCCATAATAATAACAATAATTAAAAACACATGCATTTCCCTTAAAACAAACGATCTTAGCAAACTTTTACCATTAGAATAAGACAAAGACATAAGTTAACATTCAAGCGCATATTAGACTAAGAGGTTCCCGTTGAGTACAACGGACATGAGGGGTGCTAATACCTTCCTCTTGCGTAACCGACTCCCGAACATAGAATTTGGTTTCTTTGACCATTTCTTATCCTTTTTAGGTTGTGTCTATATCTTCCTTTTCTTTAGTTAGAATAAATAAAATTAGGTGGCGACTCTGTTGTTTTTTTCCGCGTCCATCGCGAGGATTTATTTTTCGAGGTACGACAAATTGGCGACTCTTCTGGGGAGTGGCTCCATGCGAGGGAGAGTCGAGCCTAACTTAGTTTACCTTACATTTTTTTTATTGACTTGTCTTGATTTTCTTCTTTATGGTTGCTATTTTTATGATTGTTTATTTTGCTCTTTTATCTTTTTTCCTTTGTTATAATGCTCATTATCTGTGGGATTTTGGGATTATATCACAAGTAAAGCTTTTTAACCGAGCTTTGGAAAAAGAAGAGGGAACACCTAAGTTAGAATTGGAAGTTATTAGTGTTAGTCTCCAAGGACTCGCTCCTTGCAAGCCTAACATGAAAGCTCCCCCAGAGGGTAAACATATTCATAGATCTTGTCGTAACGCAGCTAGCCTGTCACATGACTTGATTCATGAAAGGATTGTGACTATGGGACCCACTCCTAGAACCAGTTTCAATGTTGGTAGTTGTGTAGCGTCTGTGACCTTGAGTATCCTAATTCATCACTATAGAAACTATCCTGTGAGTGGGTTTTATGGGTAAAGAATATAGAACCAATCTCTTATATCCTACCAACTAGGAAGTTTTGAGTTACTCCAGCTTCCGAGTCTGTTTGTACTTGTAATCCTAAGCATACTTGCATTGTATTCATTTACATACCATTGCATCTACATTGCATATCATGTTCCATTCCAAAAAATAAACCCATTCCATCCTCTTCCATTGAGTCAACAAGTTGATTCCTGGCACGCGTCTAGAACAAAAATCATATCTCAAGGAATATCTTGATTTCCGAGCCAGATAACAATAGTTGCAAAGGACCTATGAGACCTCTTGTGGTTTTGTATCACAAGGACAAGCATCCATATGATGGAAGTGACCCTCTTTTTGGACATGGAAATTTAAGCAAGACAAGTCAATTCCCCAAAGCTGGTTATCCTCTGTTTGTTTCAACATTATTGTATTTTCTTTGCATGTTGAGTTTGCATTTTGCTTGTAAGCATTGTTGTTTTTTTTAATTGGCAAGATTAATGAAATGTTTATGCATTTGTTGAATCAATCCATTCCTATTCACTCATTTTCTTTCATTGTTATGACAAACAAAAAAAATTATTTCTCCCATTTATTTTTCTTTATCAAACTATTGTTTTAACAAAGATTGGAGGGAGGATAATGAAAACCAGATACCTGAATTTTCCATTTGTATGCTTTCAATTAAAACCCTATCGATGATTTACATGCATTGTTTCAAATCCCCAAACACTGGTGAAATAAGGATGATAATCCATTGTTAACCCCTTGAGCCTAGAAGTAGGAGTTTTCTTTTTAAAAATGAAAAACCCTTAATCTTAAACTAGGGGCGGGGTAGTTGGTTCAGTTATTTTGATTGCACGTTCAATCTTCAAGAGATTCAGTCTATCATTCAAGAAGGTTCAACCACATACTTTCCTTCGCACACCGAAGAAGTCGTGAAGGCTAAAAAACGGCAGTCATAATCGTTCAACAAAAGACAGAATAAAAAAAAGGAAAAAAGGAAAAAGCCCGCTAAGTCGAATACCATAAAAATGACTTAGGCAAACAAATTAGGGCATCCTAATGAGCTGAATTTTCAAAAGAAACTCTCAAGAAGAAAGAGGAAGAAGTCATCAAATCCTCAACAAAGCAGAGGTGAAACAAGGTGGCTGCCATCACATTTTAAATCCTGATCCTTATCATACGCAGTCAAAGACTTTTGAGATATTAATGTTTATGTCAATTTAACTGAATGTAGGATTGGAGTTCATCATGGAGAATGGGTGGGTTACAATTAAATTTTGAGCCTTTATCCTTTGTTTCATAAACCGTGAACCAAGCCACACTATAACCATTAAAAGACCCAATTGAGGCAGGGTTTATTTTGAAAGTATATTACAACAAGGTTGCGTTAACCTGACTCCTAAAGATCTTTGCTAATCGTTTGTACTGATCACTTCATATGCCATTCCATAAATAACTAGATCCATTTCGTGTTTCGATCATTGGTTTGTCCAATGTATATCACCATCATACCAATAAATTGTGATTTTAAAAGCTTGCATAAACGTTGCATTAAAATTGAATTTTTTTTAAATGAATAATTTTTATTTGCAAGTCAATTCAACATCAAGGGAATCCCAACGAATTCATCCAGTTAGGGAATATTACTTGGTAAGAGAAGCCCAACCATGGGCAACCGCTTCAAGAATAAGTCAATTTGGATCAATCTCTTCAAGAGTCAGCTACTCAGAGGTTGAACTTTTCTCAAGACTCAGACTAGAGCAAGCTATCATAAAGAGTTCAAGTAGCTCAATGACCAACCAAATAAAGAGTTTCTCATCACAAGAGTTGGATAACCAGGAGAAAATCTCAGACATTCAAGCACTGGGGCAAGATGAATCATACAGGGGCAAGTCCTCTCCATGCCTTCAAGTTGTTCAAGCAAGCCTTATGTGACACAAATTTGAGTTCAAGAATGATGTCAGGAATCATGTTGTCATCTTTGTATCCTTTTAAAGAGTCATTTGAAAAAAGAACTATTCCATCCAATACCCATATGAGGGCATTTTGTTGAAACCATTGAGTCAGTGCATAAATCATTCTCATGTGCTAGTCACGTCGCTTCTCTCTTAGCGTTAAGCCCTGCTACCGTCTTATTCATCGAGCATTTGCCCACAGTCGAAAAAAGGCATACCTTGTAAAATAAGTCTCTTCTGACAGGTAATCTTTTTCCTCCCTAAGAAGTCTCGGGATTGAAGAAGCACTGTCATTACAAATATCTCCTTGAAGTCCAATTGTCATTGGCACGAATCCGTTAAGCTGGTCGTGAAACCCCTTTGCTCGCAGTCTAAGTCCATTTGATTTGGCATATACCTATATCTTTTTTCCTGATGGTTCCTGAAGGTCTATTTTGACTATTTGTTTAAGGAATTTCCAGAGGTTAGATGTTTTATCTTGTTGAAAACTCCAACATTTCTTCCTTGTGTCAGTCGGTCGCTTAGAGTCGTTGATTTATCTTTGAATACTTTGAATTCTACTCCCAGTTCCAGTTGGTCGCATAGAGCCGTTGCACATCCACTTTGAATAATATGTCATTTTCATTTGTAGTGTCAATTGGTCGCATAGAGCCGTTGCGCATTCACTTCGAGTGTTTTGTTAATGTTATTCATAGTGTCAACTGGTCACATCGAGCCATTGCTTTCACTTTGAATAGTTGTTTGTTTTCATCCTTAGTGTTAATCAGTTTGAAACCCGTTGCGCATTCACTTTGAATGTTTTATCTTATATTTATTCTTGGTGTCAGTTGGTCGCTTAGAGCCGCTGCGCATTCACTTCGAGTATTTTATTGGTGTTATTCATAGTGTCAGCTGGTTACATCGAGCCTCTGCGTATTCACTTTGAATATTATGTCATTTTCATTCGTAGTGTCAGTTGGTCGCATAGATCCGTTGCGCATTCACTTCAAATATTTTGTTGGTGTTATTCATAGTGTCAGCTGGTCGCATCGAGCCGTTGTGCATTCACTTTGAATATTATGTCGTTTCCATTCATAGTGACAGTTGGTCGCATAGAGCCGCTGCACATTCACTTTGAATATTTTGTTGGTGTTATTCATTGTGTTAGTTGGTCACATCGATCCACTGCATTCACTTTGAATAGTTTGTTATTGTGTTCTCAGTGTCAACCGGTCATGAACCCATTGCGCATTCATTTTGAATGTTTTATCTTATATTTAATCTTGGTATCAACCGGTCTTGAACCCATTGCGCATTCACCTTGAATATTCTCTATATCCTTAGTGTTAGCAGTCACCCTTGAACTTGCTAACTCATCTCTTTGGATGTTTCTATTTTTATCCTGCCTTCATTCTTAGTGTCAGTTGGTCGCATCGAGCCACTACGCATTCACTTTGAATATGTTGTTTGTTTTTATTTCTCAATGTCAGCTGGTCGCATCGAGCCACTGCATTCGCTTTGAATTTTGTTGTTGTTTCCATTCTTAGTGTCAACTGGTCTTGAGCCTGTTGCGTATTCACTTTGAATGTATCATGTATTTTATTTTTAGTGTCAGTTGGTCGCATAGAGCCGCTGCTCATTCTCTGAATGTTCTCTTCTTGGTTCTCATTGTTAGTTGGTCGCATCGAGCCACTGCTCAATCGCCTTGAATATTTTCACTTTTTGTTGTTATTCTTAGTGTCAATCGGTCTTAAACCTGTTGCACATTCACTTTGAATATTTCCCTGATCCTATGGCTTAGGTAACCTGTTCCTATAAGATCCTATGGCTTCCGCAAAATCGAATCCTGTTTTCAAAGATGGTGGAAGTAGCAACAAGCCCCCGCTCTTCTCCGGCGAATACTTTGATTTTTGGAAAATCAGAATGAGGGCACATCTTGAAGCCCCAGGAGAAGGCATATGGGAAGCAATCGAAGAAGGTCCGCACAATCCTGTTAATGTGATCAACGGAGTTGGAACCACAAAGTTGAAGAATATGTATGATGAAGATGATAAAAAGAAGATCCTAAATGAGAAGAAGGCAATCAACATACTTCAAAGCGCTCTTAGTATGGATGAATTCTTTCGCGTATCACAATGCAAATCTACAAAGGAGATTTGGGATACTTTGGTAGAAACACATGAAGGAACAACAGAAGTAAAAAGATCAAGGCTTAACACGTTGAGTCAAGAATATGAAATGTTCCGCATGCAGCCCGGAGAATCTATTATGGCCTTACAAAAAAGATTTGTCCATCTAACCAACAACTTGATTGCACTCGGAAAGACCTTCACCAACGACGATCTCAATTTGAAAGTCCTAAGGTCTTTGACAAGGGAATGGAAACCGAAGGTGACCGCTATTTCGGAGAAGAAGAGTCTCTCAACGATGACATCCACATCTCTATTCGGCAAACTTCAAGAGCACGATGTCGTACCTCGAAAAAAATACGATCCTAAAACAAAACAACAAAGCCGCCACCTAATTCTATTTATTCTACGAGAGAAAAGGGAGATATAGATACAACCTAAAGGAAGGATAAGAAATGGTTCACGAAACCAAATTCTAAGTTCGGGAGTCGGTTACGCAAGGGGAAGGTATTAGCACCCCTCACGTCCGTTGTACTCAACGGGAACCTCTTAGCTAATTATGCGATTAAATGTTTGATCTTAAGTCTTATGTCTTCTAAATGGTTATTAATATGTTTGTTCTGAAGGGAATTAAAGTTATAAATTATTATGACGGAGAAAAGATTAAGATTTTTTATTATTGTGCTCGCAAAGGATAAAAATCCCCGTGCCTACGTATTCCCGTGTGCAATGGGAAAGTCAGAGCTTCGTAGTTCGTGCTACTACGGTTTGCAATTTTTAATATAATGATTGTTTGAAATGCATTCTACTATTAAGCATTGGCTTATACTCGCGGTGGAGGCTGAAGCACTAGCTTGTTCGAGAGATAGAATGATTTAAACAATGTTCGTTTTTAGAGAAAAGGTGTTTGAATTTTGTTAAGATGTTTTAAGCGAAAGGGCGAATGAACCATCGCGTGGGGCTAGCCCAGTTGAGGTTCAATCCAGAACGTGCGGAATGCTAGACTCCGGAGTTCTGTCTTTCGTGATTTAATTTAAATAAATGATTTGAATATTTTGATATACGAATGGTGATTGAACCATCGCGTGGGGCTAGCCCAGTTGCGGTTCAATCCAGAACGTGCGGAATGCTAGACTCCGGAATTCTGTTTTCGTAATTTAATTTAAATAAATGATTTGAATATTTTGATATACGAATGGTGATTGAACCATCGCATGGGGCTAGCCCAGTTGCGGTCCAATCCAGAACGTGCGGAATGCCAGACTCCGGAGTTCCTTTTCGTACGTTAATTTGATAAATTGAATAATTGTTTTAGCATACGAATGATGATTGAACCATCGCGTGAGGCTAGCCCAGTTGCGGTCCAATCCAGAACGTGCGGAATGCTAGACTCCGGAGTTCCTTTTCATACGTTAATTTGATAAATTGAATAATTGTTTTTAGACATGTAAAGTCGTGCCGATGGCGATCACATAGGTGACCAACTTACGTGTGTGCAATTGTATGCGAATATGACTTACTTGGCGTTGGACCAAACGATTTATCTATTATCCGAAATGAATTATTCTAGCGATCGGCTTGTAATCTACTCACGAATTATGATTGTAAACGAAAAAACCACCCAAGAGAGCCAAACATATGGTTGACGCCCAACTGCTAGCATGTAAGTAATTACGGGACTAAATCAAGGATTAAATGCATCGAAACATAAAAAAAAATATGAGAAAAAAGAATAAAATATCAAGCAAATTCTAGAATGTGTTTTAGCTGGAGCATACGATTATCCATGAACTTTATATATATAAAAAAACAAATAATAATAAAAAAAAAGACTTGTTAAAGAATTAAACTTTAATGTCCAAATAGGCCCGCAACCCTCCACTGATTCGTTCAAAATCCTAAACCCAACCCAATTATCCATCACATGTGAACATGAAAACTTAGGTTTAGCATCATGGGTCGAAACAATCAGAATCTACTGGCCTTGACCTGATATATCAGTTAATTATTAAGGCAAAACACCATGTGCCAAAAAAAAATTAAAATAAAAGAAGACCATTAACTACCGCCCATACCCACCAATAAGACCATGTGGCGTCAACATCACCTACATAGCTCGTGGACATGAAAGAGCCTTAGGAACCTGGCTTCCGCATCATCGGTCCACGCAAAGACCAAAGGAAAAAAGTAAACTGAGAAAACAACACGCATAACATCCAAGGGAGACACACGTGTCTTGAGTAATGCAAGGTGGCATAAATTAAGCATAAAACCAAAACAACACACTAAACAAAATGAACGTTCAGATTATTACTACTATTTTTTTTAAAAACACCACAAGAGTCAATTATTAACAAGATGGAAACCAAAACAAGTGTGGCCTGATTTGACACAAAGAAAATGGATCTCACGAAAAAAAACCTCATCAACCTTTTTAGTCTCTCTCCCTATTCATTCATATAGACTCTATCGTCGTATTTTGAAGAAAACAAAAGCGACTTCATCAAACCGAACATACCCATCAGCATCGTAACCAATATACAAGAAGAGCCAAGCCCCAAATCTAAACCCTAGCTTTGTCATAAACGGACGGAATCAAGCACTTAGAAGAAAATTTGAAACTCAGTTAAACATGGAGGGCAAGAACAAAAAAGCTAAACAAGAGTACTCATACCTGAATCGGAAGGAGTCCGATTTCGAATTCCACCGTGAGAGGTAACTTCTTGTTCTGGCTCCCACTCTTCAATCTCCTGGTCATTGACCCTGCTCCTTCTTCTATGTCATGCTATGATGGATGAATATGGTTGCGTTGCTATGTTTCTTGTCGCGGTTGAAGGGTTGTAGGAGGCCTTGCTGTTTTTTTGCGATTGATGATTAGGGTTGTCTTCTTCTGTTCTTTTAAACTTTGAAAAATTAGGGTTTTTCCTTGTGTCTCTTGATGCGGCTAGGGTTTTTTCGATTCTGGATGCGGCTAGGGTTTCATTGTGTTTGGGTGGCTAGGGTTTATGATTTTTTTGCCTCTATGTGTGCTTGCGGCTCCCCCCTTTTCCTATGAACTCGTCCCCCTTTTATCTTGAAAATTAGGGTTTCATCCCCCTTTGAATTTACTGAGTGAAACTCCCAAAATGATTATGCTGCTACAAACTTTTTGCATCAAAGGCCCTTTTGCCGTTTTCGTGAAATTTGGTTCTGTGTATTCTGCCATTTTCTGTCTGTTTCTATACTGCACTACTTTAACTTGACTTTCTTGTTCAAAACGAAACGAATTAGTTGAATTCGGATTGAATGAATTTTTACTGCTTTTGTTTGCTTATTACCTCAGTATTTGAAATTTTACTGTGGTAAAACCTTAGTTCTTTGCTGCATAATTTTGACTTTTTATTGGTGCATAAGGAACTGACTTCCATTATTTGATTTTACTAATCAATCTCTTTATTTTGTGTTAACATGTTGGAGTGGACGCCTTAATTGGTTTACGGAGTCGCCTCCGCTTCCGCGAGCAGCAAGGACATCATGATAGTGCTTTCCTTTAAATGTTGTGACCACAACCGGCGAACCAAGGGAAGCCTGTTCGACATGTTTCCTCACTGGACGACCCCTGTTAGTATCCATAGAATTGGGATCGGCCTCGGTTGCAAGAAACAGCTTCACAGCATTAACATCAATTCCAGCCCCACCTAATGCAACACAGTGAATAACAGTGTTCTTGCCAAGACCACAAGTCTTATCCTTTCAAGTTCAACATCTCAGAAACATTTACACTTGTTTTGGAAAGGTAACCCTTTAATTTAACCGTTAACTCTTTTCAAACAGACAACTAAGTTTCCATTTCCTTCTTCTTCTCAGTTCAACACAAACAAGAAGTCACCGTCACTCAGCTTCACTGTCGAGTCTTCTTATAAAATGGTGATTGAGCATGATGACAAGTCCACGCAGCTTGAAGTTGAACCGGATGAGACCATACTGTCATAGCATTGGATTCTGGTTCCTCATGATTGTAAGCTTGGAGTTTGCATGACTTGCCCTGCTCGTCTTATCAGTGGCAAAGTTGATCAGAGTGATGGAATGTTGAGTGATGATGTTGCGGAACGTAGTTATGCACTCCTGTGTGCTGCTTACCCTCGTTCCGAATGTCATATTAAGGTTATACCAGAGGATGAACTACTCTCAATGCAGTTAGCTACAGCTAAATGACTAATCTTGTTTCAGTTTTAAATGTAATTGTCAGAAATCAATGGAATATTGAGTCTTTCCTTGGGATGATTTTATCAATCTCAAATTTTCATCTGCCTTAGCACTATGCCTATCGAAATGATCTAAAGCGCCATACAGCAAAGCTGCAGGTGATGTACTGCCAATCATGAAAATTGAAACCATGGAGTCAGGAACCCATTGTAGAAATTCCATGCTAGGTGCTATGAATCAATGATATATATATATAAAAAAAACGCTGCAAAATCAATATCATGCAACATCCTTTGGCCACTCATGAAAACAAGACTCAAACCCTAAACTTGTCCTTAGTCCAACTTAAGCATACCTTTGGACAAACATGAGTGCATAATTCCCTTTCATCATTTGCAACATACACCTTGTATTTTAAACCCCATCCTTCCATAACTTGAACAGAATTCTTAGCTACACAATAATCATGCTATAAATTACTCAAATCAGATTTTCCATTGTCCCTGTGGAAGATTCCAACTTGGATTTGAAATTGGACTTGGAATAACTTATAATAAAAAGAATTGAAATTTAGAAGTAGAAATTGAAATTAAAATTTAAAAATTTTGAAAAGCTTGAAAGTGAAATGTATAATAAAAAAAGAGAATAGAAAATAAATATAAAACTTGAAAAGTGAAATAAAATAGAATTAGATTCATAAATAAAAGCTTGACAATAAATAAAAAATAAAAGACCTGTTGCAAAAAAAGTAAGGTGACTAATAAGCATCTCGGTATACTAATGACGGTATGAATGTCTGAATAAAAAAAAATTTAGGGGTAAAATTTGGGGTGTGACAGTTGCCCCTATTTAAATAACTTCACTAGATGGCATGAGGAATGTTAATCCTTACAAAATCGCAGTGAAAGGTATTTAAATATAGAAATAACCGAAAATTTTGCCCCTAACTGCAATGGCATGCTATGAACTTATGAAGGACTATTGCTGGAGATATGGTTGCGAGATGCAAGGAAACTTAACATGCTGATTTTGATGAATATGCTAAAAATGGTATGATGAAGACAAATGCAAACAGTAATCCAAATAAACGAAAACGAGGGTGAAGACTCACTAGGGATAACAAAATGCTGGGGATGACAAGACGAAACGGGTTGTATTCAAAGTGATAGACCAATAGGTTCAAGTGTAACTGCTGGCACTAAGAATGACAGAAGACGGGAAATAAAACATAAGATTAAAGACAGACTATCTGAAGTGATGAGTTAGTAAGTTCAAAGTGGTTGCTGGGGATTCCAAAGCAACGATTCGGTGATTGAGAAAAAAAGAAACTGATCTCGACTCGGCAGTCAGGAGAACCAAATAGCAGACACTGACACAGTAGTCAGGAATAAACAAACATCGACATGGTGATCGGGAAATAAAATAACAGACGTCGACACGGTGGTTAGGAAATAAAAGATAGGTAACGACACGGTGGTCAGGAAAATGGAAATAACAGATATTGACACGGCGGTCAGGAAATAAAAGGACAGGTATTGACGCGGTGGTCTGAGAATAAAATGACGGGCATAGACGCGGTGGTCTGGAAATAAAATGACAGGCATAGACGCGGTGGTCATGGAAATAAAATAACAGGCATAGACGCGGTGGTCATGGAAATAAAATAACAGGCATAGACGCGGTGGTCATGGAAATAAAATAACAGGCAAACGACATGGTGGTCTGGAAATAAAATAACAGGTAGCGACACGGTGGTCAGGAAATAAAATAACAGACAGAGATGCGGTGGTCTGGAAATAAAAGGACAGGTATTGACGCGGTGGTCTGAAAATAAAATAACAGGTAGTGACACGATGGTCAGGAAATAAAATAACAGGTAGTGACACGGTGGTCAGGAAATAAAAGGACAGGTATTGACGCGGTGGTCTGAAAATAAAATAACAGGTAGTGACACGATGGTTAGGAAATAAAATAATAGGTAGTGACACGGTGGTCAGGAAATAAAATAACAGACAGAGACGCGGTGGTCTGAAAATAAAATGACAGGCATTGATGCGGTGGTCTGAAAATAAAATAACAGACATTGACGCGGTGGTCTGGAAATAAAACTCAACACGACAGTTGGAGAAATAAATAACTATCATAAATCCAAAATAGTAAATCAACAGGTTCAAGTGTAGCTGTTGAAACCAAGGATTGGAAAATGAAAATAGTATCCAGGTAGTGGCTCTGTGCATACACACTGACACTGGGAGTAGCATGCGAAGCGTTTAAAGATAAATTAAATGGCTCTGAGCGACCAAACTGGAAAATAAGAATAAATGTTGGAGTCTTCAGCGAGATAAACGACCAACCTCAGGAAATTCTTAAAACGAAGAACTCCTAGAATAACTTTTAGGAACTATCAGGGAAACGCAGATGCATTTGAAGTAGACAGTCCTAAGTTTTAAGCAAACAACTTAAAGGATTCATGCCAATGATAATTGGGCTTAAAAGAAGTATTGGTTGTATTAAGGTACATCAAGAGGGGTCTCTGCAGGGGACATCAGTGTTTCTGGGACAAACCTAAGTTAAACACACTACGGGGTACCGACAACAATGGGCTTTAAAATAACAAAAGATAAAAATCGGGACCTGGATTTAGGCAGACGACGACTGGGGAAGACAGATGATTATGCCAAATGCGTATGATTGAACATGATGCGAATGATCATGATATGCAAATGTTGACTCTAGGAAGACAAAGAATTTTGGTAAAGGGAGAAAAGTAGGATCTCAGCACAAATACTCAGACGAGTAAAAAAGAAAGATGCTGGGGAGATGTCTTCAAACTTGGAAATCGGTGTCTGGTCCAAGGATCCATCCAAGTGTGCTACCAGCTTATAATTCTCTGCGGGGAACTTCTTTAATAATGGCATGAGAGTGTTGTCACCAGCCAAAGGTTTTTAGAAGACAGAGAATCTTTTAATTTTTCTAAAGTCAAAGAAATTTGAATGTTTTCCCGTACGTTTTCAAAACTATTTCTAAATTTTTTTTTGTCATTTTCAAAGTTAAATTGTAATTCAGTAAAGACATTTTGCATAACAAAGAAAATAAGGAGCTGAACAACAAAGTTTAAAGGCAAAGGTTGTATTTCATTCAAGAATGGTAGCTTGCCAATAGCAAAAAGCTCCATGGAAAATTACAATTTGAAAATGGCAATGGGGAAAGGTCTACATTGAATCCAACGACCGCTATAATCCCTAATAACTAAAACCGCCCAACACTTTGCCTCTGATAAGAGTGACTGAATTGGTCTTCCAGTAATGATAAACACCATCTGATACAGTCAAATGCCTTTGTCCCTAACTTTTGCCTGGACCGCCCTTTCGGGTTTTCAATCCACCGGGACGCTCTTTTTTGCCTAAGCTGCCCTTTCGGGTTTTCAACTTAGCGAGCTCTATTTTTTCATTTTTATCCCTAACTTTTGCCTGGATCTCCTTCATAGGTTATGATCCACCAGGATACCCATTTTTGCATAGGTCGCCATTTCTGGTTTTCGACCTATCGGGCTTTATTTAGGCATAATATTTTTTGACTGCATCAGAATTCACTGGGTGTTTCAATTGTTCACCATCCATAGTTGTGAGGATTAGGGAACCTCCAGAAAATGCCACCTTCACAACATATGGGCCTTCATAGTTAGGAGTCCATTTCCCACGCATGTCTTTGTGGACTGGCAAGATTTTCTTGAGTACAAGGTCCCCTTCTTTGAATTCTCGGAGATGGACCTTCTTGTCAAATGCTCTCTTGATGCGTTTCTGGTACAACTGGACATGGCACATGGCGGTCATTCTCTTCTCATCAATGAGGTTCAGTTGGTCATATCTGCTCTGGACCCACTCAGCTTCCTCCAGTTTGGTTTCCATCAAGATCCTCAAAGATGGTATCTCTACTTCGATAGGGAGAACTGCATCCATCCCATACACCAAAGAGAAAGGGGTTGCCCCTGTTGAAGTGAGAACTGAGGTTCTGTATCCGTGTAAAGCATACGGTAACATATCGTGCCAATCTTTGTAAGTCTTCACCATCTTCTGCAAGATCTTCTTGATGTTCTTGTTCGCAACTTCAACAGCTTCATTCATCTTCGGACGATACGGAGAAGAGTTATGGTGTTCAATCTTGAATGTCTCACACAACTCCTTCATTGTCTTGTTGTTCAAATTAGTCCCATTATCTGTGATAATTCGGCTTGGGATCCCATATCGACAAATAATTTGGTTCCTGATGAAATGGGCGACCACTTGCTTCGTCACATTGGCGTAGGAAGCTGCTTCTACCCATTTGGTGAAGTAATCGATTGCAACCAAAATGAACCGATGACCATTGGAAGCTTTAGGCTCAATTGCCCCTATCATGTCAATGCCCCACATTGAGAAAAGTCAAGGGGATGACAAAACATTCAAAAGGGTCGGAGGTACGTGCACCTTGTCAGCATAAATTTGGCATTTATGACACTTCCTGGCATATTTGAAACAATCTGATTCCATGGTCAACCAGAAATATCCAGCTCTTAAAATCTTCCTGGACATGGCATGTCCATTGGCATGTGTTCCAAATGATCCTTCATGGATTTCCCTGATCAATAAGTCTGCTTCGCGCTTGTCCATGCATCTGAGCAGAACCATATCATGATTTCTCTTGTAAAGCACATTGTTGTTGAGGAAGAACTTGGACGCCAATCTTCTCAGAGTCTTCTTGTCCAGAGTTGTTGCATCAGCTGGGTACTCCTGTTTTTGCAAGTAGTTCTTGATGTCATAAAACCATGGTTTCTCATCAGTTTCTTCTTCGACCAGTAGACAGTAGGCTGGTGTATTTTTTCGCTCGATTGTAATGAGTGGAGCTTCATTAAGAAATCTGACTTGAAACATAGATGCCAACATAGCTAAAGTGTCTGCAATTTGATTCTCTGCCCTTGGAACATGATGGAAAGTGACCTCGTCAAAGTATTTAATTAACTCCACAATGTGGGCACGGTAAGGGATCAACTTCTCATCACGGGTCTCCCATTCACCTTTGACTTGGTAGATTACTAAGGCTGAGTCTCCATACACTTCAAGGATCTTGATTCTGGTATCGATTGCAGCTTCGATACCTAAAACACATGCTTCATACTCAGCAATGTTGTTTGTACATTCAAAGCACAATCTAGCCATGAAGGGAGTATAACCACCATCAGGGTTCATCAAGACAGCTCCCACACCATGCCCCATGTAATTAGAGGAACCATCAAACATCATCTTCCAACGAGAACCTGGCTCGGGACCTTCATCTGGACCTAGAACTTCGCAGTCCTTTATCAACATAATGTCCTCGTCTGGGAAATCGAACTTCAGAGGTTCATAATCTTCGACAGGATGATCAGCAAGGTATTCATACAAAACACTGCCTTTACTAGACTTCTGGGTTACATACTGGATGTCATATTCGGATAACAACATGTGCCAACGGGCGAGTCTTCCTGTCAAGGCAGGCTTCTCAAAAATGTACTTTATTAGATCCATTTTCGAGATCAACAAAGTAGTGTGACAAATCATGTACTGCTTGAGACGTCTGGCCGCCCATGCCAAAGCGCAGCAAGTCTTCTCTAAAAGTGAATATCGGCTTTCACAATCCGTGAACTTCTTGCTTAAGTAATAAATGGAAAGCTCCTTACGACCGGTTTCATCCTGTTGGCCTAATACGCAACCCATAGATCCCTCGAGTACAGTCAGATACATGAAGAGAGGCTTCCCTGGAGTAGGTGGGATTAAGATAGGAGGTTCCTATAGGTAAACCTTAATCTTCTCAAAAGCCAGTTGACAATCAGGACTCCACTCAATTGCTTGATTCTTCCGGAGTAACTTGAATAAAGGCTCACAAGTAGCAGTCATGTTGGAGATAAATCTGGAGATGTAGTTCAGTCTCCCAAGGAAGCCTCTGACTTGCTTTTCTGTTTTTGGAGCTGGCATCTCTTGAATTGCTCTGACCTTATCCGGATCTACTTCAATTCCTTGCTGACTAACAATAAAACTAAGTAACTTCCCTGATCGGACGCCAAAGGTACACTTAGCTGGATTCAAACGCAGTTGGAACTTCCTGAGACGCTCAAATAATTTCAGGAGATGAGTCAAATGATCCTCCTCACTCTACAATTTGGCAATCATATCATCTACGTAAACTTCTATTTCCTTATGCATCATATCATGGAAAAGGGTGACCATTCCTCTTTAATAAGCGGCTCCCGCATTTCTAAGACCAAATGGCATAACTTGGTAACAATACGTGCCCCATGGTGTGATAAAAGTGGTCTTTCCATATCATCAGGATCCATCTTAATCTGGTTATATCCTGAAAAACCATCCATGAAGGAAAAAACAACGAACTTAGCAGTGTTGTCAACTAATGTATCAATGTGCGAAAGAGGGAAATCGTCCTTGGGACTGGCTTTGTTCAAATCTCGATAGTCCACGCACATCCTAACCTTGCCATCCTTCTTGGGGACTGGCACGATGTTAGCTACCCACTCAGGGTACTTTGCAACTGCGAGGAATCCAGCATCAAACTGTCTTTTGACCTCTTCTCGAATCTTCAGAGCCATGTCTGGTCTTGTTCTTCAGAGTTTTTGCTTTACTGGAGGACAATCTGGTCGAAGCGGCAACTTATGAACAACTATGTCTGTGTCCAAACCGGGCATATCCTAGTACGACCATGAAAACACATCCACATACTCTTTGAGAAGCTTGACCAATCTTTCTCTGACGTCTGCCTCAAGCGTTGTACCAATCTTGACTTCCTTCTTATCTTCATCAGTGCCAAGGTTGATGGTCTCAACCTGCTCCTTATGGGGATGAAGATCTGTGTGCTCATCCTCAACTAATCTTGCCAGTTCTTCAGGAATGTCACAATTTTCCTCACTTTCATCTTCCGCTTGGTAGATGGGCGAATCGAAGTTAGGAGAGAATATAAAGTCATTGGATTCAACAGGGTTTACATTTGTTCTGCATATGGGAATGACTTGCTTTTATTAAAAGTGAAAATAGAGGGATGCAAGAAAAACCTTTTATTAACTTTGAAAGATTGCCATTTTCTTTTTTAAAAGGTGAAAAGAGAAAAATAGTAAATAAAATAATAAAAAAAACAAAGTAAGAATTTAACAAAATGCCTTCATTGATTGATTAACTTGAAAATGAGAAGGGGCCTTACAAAATGATCCCATAGCTTGGGCAGAGCTAGGGAACTTTGAAAACACTTAAAGAAAAATAATAAATTACTTTGACAATGGAAAAAATTCTGGGATCTCAACTGCCTCCCAATTGCCCAAAGCTGCTTCACACTGATAAACCAAATGATCCACATCTTCATCTTCAGCATCCCCATTAATTGCATTGATCTGATAGCCGGCACTGGAAAACACTTCTTGAATGGTCTTTGGACGTCCTTTGATGGAGGTTGACGCTCCTTCCTTCATCTGAGTTGGTTTGTAACCCAACCCGTAACGATCTAGCTTCTGCTTGACTTCAATGACATCACCCCAACCTTCATGGCTTCCTTCTTCAATTGTGGAAATGGTACTCTTCAATGATGCAAAAGATGGAATACCTTTATCCTTTGGTTCCTATACTTCCATAAGGATGACATTGGCTATCTCTAGAGCTTGGAAAGCAGTTTCCAAAGCATCTTCATCAGCCTCAATGTAACTAAAAGAAGAAAGATTGCTGACCATGAGATCTTCTTCCCCAAACACAGTTACCAGCTTATTATCGACTACAAACTTCATTTTCTGGTGTAAGGTAGAAGTGACTGCCCCAGCAGCATGGATCCAAGGTCTTCCCAGCAAACAACTGTAATTTAGGTTAATGTCCATAACCTGGAAAGTGATCTTGAACACCTGTGGTCCAATCAAGATTGGCAAGTCGACTTCTCCAATAACAGTCCTCCTTGACCCATCAAAAGCTTTTACAATCAGTGCACTGGGCCTCATCTCTGCCCCTTGATAAGATAACTTGGCAAGCGTTCTTTTCGGCAAAACATTCAATGAAGATCCTGTATCCACAAGAACTCTTGCTAAAGTATCCTCCTGACATTTTACAGATATGTGGAGAGCACGGTTATGGTCCAAACCATCCTTTGGAAGATCCTCCATACTGAAGCTGAGATTGTTACATGCAGTGATATTGGCAATGACTCCATCAAACTGATTCACAGTTATATCATGCGTAACATGAGCTTGGGCTAGTAATTTCTGGAGAGCACCTCGATGGGCCGGCGAATGCATAAGAAGTGATAAGATAGATATTTTAGAAGGTGTTTGATGTAGCTGATCAATAACCTTATAATCACTCTTCTTAATGATTCTGAGAAACTCTGCATCCTCTTCTTCCAAGACCACCCCTTTATCCTGGTTGACAACAGCTGGAATTACTTCTTTAGGTGGAACTATATTGGCTTGCTGAGTATAAACACGGCCACTGCAAGTTAAACGACATGCACCTGCTATGTCAGCACTTGCCACTTTTGAACTAGCTTGTTCAAACTTCTAATGAACTCTTTCCACATCATACTTCCACGGAACTGCTTTAGTGTCTTCACAAAGGAAAGGGTTACTCCTTTGCTCAAACCTTGGCTCAGGTATATTGAAAATGGGCACCACAGGTTCTGGCATATTAAAGATGGGTTGAACCCTTGAGGATTCAGGCATGTTAAACACTGACACCAAGGTAGAATCAGATTCAGGCAAGTTGAAAATGGGTTCAATCATTGCCACTTCATTCCTCTTCACACGACCACTCACTTGTAAAACACCCATATTAATCAAACTTTGAACATCTTTCAAGACCAATTCACATCCCTTTGGATTATTCGCACAAGCTTCACAATTCTTATGACAGTTCTTCAGCATACCCACTTCTACTAACTTCGCATGGAAGTCTCTAAGCGGAGTTTTGATCTCTGTGGCGTTGAAAATCAAATCTTCGTCAGACTCGTCGACAATGGCATTTATGGACCCATGCTTAGGTAAAGGATTATTTTTAACATTCGGACCAGTATCTCCAAATGACAAAATTTTCTTATCCATTAGATCCTTCACAGCATACCTCAAAGAAATACAATTTTCCAAATCGTGCCTCGGAGCACCTTCATGGAACAAACAGTGGGCACTTGAGTTGTAACCTGGTGGAAGTGGGTCTGGTGGAGGACCCAAAGGCCTTGGAGTAACCAAGCCTTTCTTCAATAGTGAGGGATACAATTCAGTATAGGTCATAGGGATCCGAGGATGGGGAGGCCTTCCTCCTGGTCTTCTATTCTGAAAGTTGGAATTCGGATGAGGAGCTGGAGTCCTCTGCTGGTAGGCTGAAGCATTGGGCGCTCGTTGATAGCCTGGATTGTTGAGCATCGGTTGATAAGTTGGAATCACTGGAGCCGCTTACTGATACATCGGTACTGCTTGAGTTGGCCGATATATCGGGACTTGTGGATTGTATGACGGTTGAACTGCCGCCACATAAGGATGTTGAACAAACTGAGGTGGGTAGACAAACTGGGGTTGAGCCACAGGTGGAGGCCTCTGCCAAAGCGGATTTCTCCTTTGACTTGCCATTATTGCATTTGTCTCACCCTCTTTCTTCTTGTGGAAGTTACTGGTAAATTTCTTGACATTATTTCCACTACCATTGCTGGAACTGCCAGACGCACCGCTCATCTTTCCACTTTTCAATCCAAGTTCAACCTTGATTCCTACAGCTACAAGGTCAGAGAAGCTAGCAGTGACGCTTCCTACCATTCTCTCGAAGAATTCTGGTCGCACCGTGTCAACAAACCAATCAGCTAACTCCTTTTCAGATAACGGGGGATCTACCTGAGAAGCGGTCCCTCTCCACCTCTGAGCATACTCTTTAAATGATTCGGAATCCTTCTGTGACATACTCAACAGCTGCCTTCTATCGGGAGCAAGGTCCATATTGTATTTGTACTGCTGGATGAAAGCATCTGTCAAGTCTTGAAAACTGCGAATCTTCGACTGGTCTAGCGTTAGATACCACTTGGAGGAGATTCCCTTCAGACTGTCCTGGAAGCAGTGGATCATTAATTTGTCATTGTCCACCTGAGCAGCCATTCTTCGATAATACATCAAGAGGTGATTCTTAGGACACGTCGCGCCCTCGTACATGTCAAAAGTGGGTATCTTGAACTTTGGAGGAATTACCAATCCAGACACCAGGCACATCTCTCTTGCAGCAGCCCCGAAGATCTGGTCGCCTTCGATTGCTCTTAACCTTTTCTCAATAGTCTCAAAATTCTCTTGCATCTTCTCATGTTTCTCGTTTCCATTCTCCGACATATCCGGCACGTCATACACCTGAGGGTCATTGAAGTATGGTTGGGCACGGGTGTGCATAATGTCTGGTGTAAAATTAGTAACCACATGGTTCTCTTCATTAGTCACAGGAATAGTCTGCTGAGCAGCAAATCCTTGAGGGTGAGGTACAAAACCTTGGGAAGGAAATGCAAGACCCTGAGAAGGAGGTACGAAGCTTTGGGAAGCGAAACCTTGGGAAGGAGGGAAGAAACCCTGAGCAGCAAGTCCTTGAGAAGGAGGGATAAAACCCTGAGCAGTAAGTCCTTGGGAAGGAGGGATAAAACCCTGAGCAGTAAGTCCTTGGGAAGGAGGGATAAAACTTTGAGAAGCGAAACCCTGAGGAGGAGGTACGAATCCATGAGGAAGCCCAAAAGGAGGCCAGGTCACAGGAGTGGTGACTGACGACGTAGGCTCAGTCGTTGCAGTGACAATCTCTGACACTACAGTCTGTTGGGTGTCTAATTTTGCTCGGATGACCTGCATCATTTCCATCATCTGACCCATATTTCCACGAAGATCAGAAAGCTCTTCATTCACTTTGTCCATTTCGGGGTCCCTGTCAGCCATCTTCTTCTTGGCCTGGGCTCGGGTTGAATACTTGCGTGAGATCCTCAGTGTGACAGCTGGAAAGGAGTTGACGAGAATGAGTTTTGACAGAATGTAGATGCAAAGATGCAAATATGAGTAAAATTTAGTAAATGCCTCAAGGGACTTAAGAAGTTGTTGCAAAATGTCAAAATGGGTAAAGTTTCTTGTTATTTCCCAAAACTAATGAACTGAAATCCATTCCAGGTAAAATTTATGAGGTTTGTAACAAAACTTCTTTATTCCTTGAAACATTTGCTAAAATGATGCATATGATGCTAAGATGCAAAGATGCAGGGATGTGAGGACGCAAGGTGCCACAGGTAAATTCGGAACCTTCCTAACAGGTGGGCTGTAAGAGATTGGTTCTACGTTTTGTTACCCATAATTCCCACTCACAGGATGGTTTCTACGGTGATGGTTTAAGGAAACTCAAGGTCACAGACGTTTATCGTATTAATGCCCCGTCGCAGGCTAGTTGCATTGTGACGATAATAACGATAAGGTCTACCTTGAGTAGAATTCTCATGCTAGGCGTGCAAGGAGCGAGTCCTTGGAGCCTAACATTACACAACTACCAATATTGAAATAGGCCCTAGGGGGTCCCAGAATCACAGCCCTTTCGTGAATCAGGTCACGCGACAGGCTAGCTGCGTTGCGACAAGATCTACGAAAAGTCTAACTATCTTGGGGAGCTTTCATGTTAGGCGTGCAAGGAGCGAGTCCTTGGAGACTAACACTAATAACATCCAATTCTAAACTTAGGTGTTCCCTCTGCTTTTTCCACCACTCAAATTTACTTGCAATGTGACCCCGAGAACCCATAAACAAATATAATGAGAAATAAAGTAAAGCGGTAAAGGAACAGATAAACAAACATAAATAATAAAACATAGAGAAGACAAGAAAAGATAAGATCAAACAAATAAGCACACAAAGCTAAGTTAGGCTCGACTCTCTCTAGCATGGAGCTTGTCCCCAACAGAGTCGCCAACTGTCGTACCTCGAAAATAATACGATCCTAAAACAAAACAACAGAGCCGCCACCTAATTCTATTTATTCTACGAGAGAAAAGGGAGATATAGATACAACCTAAAGGAAGGATAAGAAATGGTTCACGAAACCAAATTCTAAGTTCGGGAGTCGGTTACGCAAGGGGAAGGTATTAGCACCCCTCACGTCCGTTGTACTCAACGGGAACCTCTTAGCTAATTATGCGATTAAATGTTTGATCTTAAGTCTTATGTCTTCTAAATGGTTATTAATATGTTTGTTCTGAAGGGAATTAAAGTTATAAATTATTATGACGGAGAAAAGATTAAGATTTTTTATTATTGTGCTCGCGAAGGATAAAAATCCCCGTGCCTACGTATTCCCGTGTACAATGGGAAAGTCAGAGCTTCGTAGTTCGTGCTACTACGGTTTGCAATTTTTAATTGAACGATTGTTTGAAATGCATTCTACTGTTAAGCATTGGCTTATACTCGCGGTGGAGGCTGAAGCACTAGCTTGTTCGAGAGATAGAATGATTTAAACAATGTTCGTTTTTAGAGAAAAGGTGTTTGAATTTTGTTAAGATGTTTTAAGCAAAAGGGCGAATGAACCATCGCATGGGGCTAGCCCAGTTGCGGTTCAATCCAGAACGTGCGGAATGCTAGACTCCGGAGTTCTGTCTTTCGTGATTTAATTTAAATAAATGATTTGAATATTTTGATATACGAATGGTGATTGAACCATCGCGTGGGGCTAGCCCAGTTGCGGTTCAATCTAGAACGTGCGGAATGCTAGACTCCAGAATTCTGTTTTCGTAATTTAATTTAAATAAATGATTTGAATATTTTGATATACGAATGGTGATTGAACCATCGCATAGGGCTAGCCCAGTTGCGGTCCAATCCAGAACGTGCGGAATGCTAGACTCCGGAGTTCCTTTTCGTACGTTAATTTGATAAATTGAATAATTGTTTTAGCATACAAATGATGATTGAACCATCGCGTGAGGCTAGCCCAGTTGCGGTCCAATCCAGAACGTGCGGAATGCTAGACTCCGGAGTTCCTTTTCGTACGTTAATTTGATAAATTGAATAATTGTTTTTAGACATGTAAAGTCGTGTCGATGACGATCACATAGGTGACTGACTTACGTGTGTGCAATTGTATGCGAATATGACTTACTTGGCGTTGGACCAAACGATTTATATATTATCCGAAATGACTTATTCTAGCGATCGGCTTGTAATCTACTCACGAATTATGATTGTAAACGAAAAAACCACCCAAGAGAGCCAAACATATGGTTGACGCCCAACTGCTAGCATGTAAGTAATTACGGGACTAAATCAAGGATTAAATGCATCGAAACATAAAAAACAAATATGAGAAAAAAGAATAAAATATCAACCAAATTCTAGAATGTGTTTTAGCTGGAGCATACGATTATCCATGAACTTTATATATATAAAAAAAACAAATAATAATAAAAAATAAAAAAAAGACTTGTTAAAGAATTAAACTTGAATGTCCAAATAGGCCCGCAACCCTCCACTGATTCGTTCAAAATCCTAAACCCAACCCAATTATCCATCGCATGTGAACATGAAAACTTAGGTTTAGCATCATGGGTTGAAACAATCAGAATCTACTGGCCTTGACCTAATAAATCAGTCAATTATTAAGGCAAAACACCATGTGCCAAAAAAAAATTAAAATAAAAGAAGACTATTAACTACCGCCCCTACCCACCAATAAGACCATGCGGCGTCAACATCACCTACATAGCTCGTGGACATGAAAGAGCCTTAGGAACCTGGCTTCCGCATCATCGGTCCACGCAAAGACCAAAGGAAAAAAGTAAACTGAGCAAACAACACGCATAACATCCAAGGGAGACACACGTGTCTTGAGTAATGCAAGGTGGCGTAAATTAAGCATAAAACCAAAACAACACACTAAACAAAATGAACGTTCAGATTATTACTACTATTTTTTTTAAAAACACCACAAGATTCAATTATTAACAAGATGGAAACCAAAACAAGCGTGGCCTGATTTGACACAAAGAAAATGGATCTCACGAAAAAAAAACCTCATCAACCTTTTTAGTCTCTCTCCCTATTCATTCATATAGATCTTGTCGTTGTATTTTGAAGAAAACAAAAGCGACTTCATCAAACCCAACATACCCATCAGCATCATAACCAACATACAAGAAGAGCCAAGCCCCAAATCTAAACCCTAACTTTGTCATAAACGGACGGAATCAAGCATTTAGAAGAAATTTTGAAACTCAGTTAAACATGGAGGGCAAGAACAAAAAAGCTAAACAAGAGTACTCATACCTGAATCGGAAGGAGTCCGATTTCGAATTCCACCGTGAGAGGTAACTTCTTGTTCTGGCTCCCACTCTTCAATCTCCTGGTCGTTGACCCTGCTCCTTCTTCTATGTCATGCTATGATGGATGAATATGGTTGCGTTGCTATGTTGCTTGTTGCGGTTGAAGGGTTGTAGGAGGCCTTGCTGTTTTTTTGCGATTGATGATTAGGGTTGTCTTCTTCTGTTCTTTTAAACTTTGAAAAATTAGGGTTTTTCCTTGTGTCTCTTGATGCGGCTAGGGTTTTTTCGATTCTGGATGCGGCTAGGGTTTCAGTGTGTTTGGGTGGCTAGGGTTTATGATTTTTTTGCCTCTATGTGTGCGTGCGGCTCCCCCCTTTTCCTATGAACTCGTCCCCCTTTTATCTTGAAAATTAGGGTTTCATCCCCCTTTGAATTTACTGAGTGAAACTCCCAAAATGATTATGCTGCTACAAACTTTTTGCATCAAAGGCCCTTTTGCCGTTTTCGTGAAATTTAGTTCTGTGTATTCTGCCATTTTCTGTCTGTTTCTATACTGCACTACTTTAACTTGACTTTCTTGTTCAAAACGAAACGAATTAGTTGAATTCGGATTGAATGAATTTTTACTGCTTTTGTTTGCTTATTACCTCAGTATTTGAAATTTTACTGTGGTAAAACCTTAGTTCTTTGCTGCATAAATTTGACTTTTTATTGGTGCATAAGGAACTGACTTCCATTATTTGATTTTACTAATCAATCTCTTTATTTTGTGTTAACATGTTGGAGTGGACGCCTTAATTGGTTTACGGAGTCACCTCCGCTTCCGCGAGCAGCAAGGACATCATGATAGTGCTTTCCTTCAAATGTTGTGACCACAACCGGCGAACCAAGGGAAGCCTGTTCGACATGTTTCCTCACTGGACGAACCCTGTTAGTATCCACAGAATTGGGATCAGCCTCGGTTGCAAGAAACAGCTTCACAACATTAACATCAATTCTAGCCCCACCTGATGCAACATAGTGAATAGCAGTGTTCTTGCCAAGACCACAAGTCTTATCCTTTCAAGTTCAACATCTCAGAAACATTTACACTTGTTTTGGAAAGGTAACCCTTCAATTTAACCGTTAACTCTTTTCAAACAGACAACTAAGTTTCCATTTCCTTCTTCTTCTCAGTTCAACACAAACAAGAAGTCACCGTCACTCAGCTTCACTGTCGAGTCTTCTTATAAAATGGTGATTGAGCATGATGACAAGTCCATGCAGCTTGAAGTTGAACCGGATGAGACCATACTGTCATAGCATTGGATTCTGGTTCCTCATGATTGTAAGCTTGGAGTTTGCATGACTTGCCCTGCTCGTCTTATCAGTGGCAAAGTTGATCAGAGTGATGGAATACTGAGTGATGATGTTGCGAAACGTGGTTATGCACTCCTGTGTGCTGCTTACCCTCGTTCCGAATGTCATATTAAGGTTATACCAGAGGATGAACTACTCTCAATGCAGTTAGCTACAGCTAAATGACTAATCTTGTTTCAGTTTTAAATGTAATTGTCAGAAATCAATGGAATATTGAGTCTTTCCTTGGGATGATTTTATCAATCTCAAATTTTCATCTGCCTTAGCACTATGCCTATCGAAATGATCTAAAGCGCCATACAGCAAAGCTGTAGGTGATGTACTGCCAATCGTGAAAATTGAAACCATGGAGTCAGGAACCCATTGTAGAAATTCCATGCTAGGTGTTTTGTAATAAAAGCCACTTTGGCGTCATGCAAATTTGTCATGCTATGAATCAATGATATATATATATATATATAAAAAACGCTGCAAAATCAATATCATGCAACATCCTTTGGCCACTCATGAAAACAAGACTCAAACCCTAAACTTGTCCTTAGTCCAACTTAAGCATACCTTTGGACAAACATGAGTGCATAAGTCCCTTTCATCATTTGCAACATACACCTTGTATTTTAAACCCCATCCTTCCATAACTTGAACAGAATTCTTAGCTACACAATAATCATGCTATAAATTACTCAAATCAGATTTTCCATTGTCCCTGGGGAAGATTCCAACTTGGATTTGAAATTGGACTTGGAATAACTTATAATAAAAAGAATTGAAATTTAGAAGTAGAAATTGAAATTAAAATTTAAAATTTTTGAAAAGCTTGAAAGTGAAATGTATAATAAAAAAAGAGAATAGAAAATAAATATAAAACTTGAAAAGTGAAATAAAATAGAATTAGATTCATAAATAAAAGCTTGACAATAAATAAAAATAAAAGACCTGTTGCAAAATAAGTAAGGTGACTAATAAGCATCTCGGTATACTAATGACGGTATGAATAAAAAAAAATTTAGGGGTAAAATTTGGGGTGTGACACACGAATTGGAACTTGGAAGGCTCGAGAAGCACGAAAGTCAAGAGAAAAAGTCCAAAGGAATTGCTTTGAAGATTGACACGAAGGATAACAAAGATGACGAGATTTCCGAAGATGAGAACTTCATGCTTCTCGTTAAGAAGCTTGGTAAGTTTTTTAACAAAAATAATAATTCCTCTTTTCCTAAAAAGAATAAACATTTCAGGAAGAAGGATGCATCCACATCGATTCAAGAAGTTACATGTTATGAATGTGGGAAGCAAGGTCACATAAAACCAGATTGTCCAAGACTTGCAAAGAAAGGAGGATTCAAAGGCAAGAAGGACTTCAAAAATAAAAAGGCTTATGTCGCATGGGATGACAATGAAGTTAGTTCCTCATCGGAATCGGAAAGCGATGAATGTGAAAATATGGTCTGAATGGCATCACATCACTCCGATGAAGAAAATGACGAGGTTAGTAGCAACTTTTCAATTTATGAAAATGATGCACAAGAAGTCATAGATGAACTTCTAAAAGAATGCAAGACTTTGTACAAAAATATTTCATCCCAAAAGAAAAGAATATTATTTTTAGAAGAACAAAATACATCTTTTGAAAATTACATTGAAAATGAAAAACAAAAGATAATGGATGAAAAACAAAGCCTTGCATGCAAAAATTGTGAGTCATTATCAAATTGTTCAACTCAAAAGAGTTTTAGAAAGATATGAAAAAGGTCAAATTGGCTTGGAGGAAATTCTTAGGCACCAAAGATATCCAAATGATAAAAGTGGCTTAGGATATTCTAAGTTTTCCAAACCAAGCACAAGTGAAACCGTTTTCGTAAAAGCTAGTGAACAAATTGTGAAAGAAAAGACTAACAATTCTAAAACTATGCATCAAATTCATAAAAAGAAAAGAATCATTAAGAAACAAAAATATGTTCCTAGATTTAAAAGTCAATTTCAACCTACTTGTTTTTATTGTGGAATCAAAGGTCATACACCTAATGCTTGCTATGTGCACAACATTGGTGTTGCTAAAGGGCATTATGTGTGGGTTGAAAAGGGTACTAACTATCAAGGACCCAAAGCAATTTGGGTACCTAACAATACTTGACTTTGTTTTGTAGGTATGCTTGAAAACAACTTCTACTCAATGGTATCTCGATAGCGGTTGTTCAAAGCATATGACGGGCGATATCAACAAATTTTCAAGTCTAACACTTAAGGCCAAAGGATACGTTACTTACGGTGATGATAATAAAGGAAGAATTCTTGGAGTTGGAACCATTGGTGCATCTCCTCATACAATCATCGAAGACGTCCTTTTTGTGGAAGGCCTTAAACACAACCATCTTAGCATAAGTCAATTGTGTGATAAAGGGTTCCGAATCAACTTCACAAAGGAGGAATGCTTGATAGAACACGAAGTCACTCATGAACTCTTGCTAAAAGGTAAACGATTTAATAACATTTTCATGATTTCTTTTGATGACTCTTCCTTGAAGGTAAAATGCTTAATGGCAAACAACAACAAAGCATGATCTAGTTGTTGGTCTTCCAAAGATAAAGTTTATCAAGGATAAGCTTTGTGACGCATGTCAAAAGGGGAAGCAAACCAAAACATCCTTCAAGACCAAGAAAGTGATATCTACTTCAAGACCACTACAATTGTTACATATGGATCTCTTCGGTCCATCAAGGACAAAAAGCTTCAGAGGTAACGTTTTTGCCTTAGTTATTGTTGATGATTTCTCTAGATACACTTAGACTTTGTTTTTAGTGCAGAAAAGTGATGCCTTCAAAGCATTCAAGAAGTATGCCAAGCAAATTCAAAACGAGAAGTCACTCTCAATAGTTTACATAAGAAGCGACCATGGTGGCGAATTTCAAAATTCATCATTTGAAGATTTTTGTGAAGAGCATGGAATCTCTCACAATTTTTCCGCACCAAGGACTCCTCAACAAAATGGTGTCGTAGAGAGGAAGAATAGGGAATTAGTGGAACTTGCAAGTACAATGCTTAGCGACTCAAATCTTCCTAAATATTTTTGGGCGGATGCAGTTAGCACGGCTTGCTTTGTAAGTAACCGTGTCAATATTCGACATATTCTCAAGAAGACCCCATATGAGTTGGTCAAGGGAAGGAAACCCAACATATCTTTCTTCCACATATTCGGATGTAAATGCTTCGTTCTCAACAACGACATGGACAACCTTGGTAAGTTTGATGAGAAATCCGATGAAGGTATATTTCTTGGCTATTCTCTATCAAGTAAAGCTTTTAGAGTTTTCAATAAACGAACACTTACTATTGAAGAATCTATACATGTTTCGTTTGTTGAGACTAACCCCTCGAAAGAGGATAATATTATTGTGGATGATGATGATGATGTAGTAGATTTATCACAACAACAAAAGGAGACATCAAAGGAACAAGCAAAATCACAAGAAGATGACTCACCAACCATTGAAGAACATCAAGATCTTCCAAAAGAATGGAGAACTCATAGAGATCACCCGATAGATAAAGTGATTGGTGATATTATCCAAGGCGTTTCAACTCGACTTAATCTCAAGGATGCTTGTCTCAACATGGCGTTCGTATCTCAAATTGAACCAACAAAAATCGATGAAGCCTTAGGCGACGATCAATGGATAATAGCTATGCAAGAAGAACTCAACCAATTCTAAAGGAACCAAGTTTGGACTCTTGTACCAAGACCGGACAAAAAACATATCATAGGCACAATATGGGTGTTCAAAAACAAACTTGACGAGAATGGGATCATAGTTCGTAACAAAGCAAGATTGGTCGCACAAGGCTACAACCAAGAAGAAGGAATCGACTTTGATGAAACGTTCGCTCCGGTAGCAAGGTTAGAAGCAATTAGATTATTACTTGCTTATGCTTGTTCAATGAATTTTCAGTTGTACCAGATGGATGTCAAAAGCGCTTTCCTAAACTATTACATCAATGAAGAAGTCTACGTCAAACAACCTTCGGGTTTTGAAGACTTCAAGAATCCCTCTCATGTTTACAAGTTGAAGAAGGCTCTCTATGGCTTAAAGAAAGCACCAAGGGCATGGTATGATCGCCTTAGCAACTTCCTATGTGAGAAAGGTTTTACGAAAGGAAAGGTTGACAAGACTTTGTTCATCAAGAATCTCAAGGGCAACACCTTACTTATTCAAGTCTATGTCGACGACATCATCTTCGGTTCAACGAACAAATATCTTTGCGAGGAATTCTCTCTTATGATGCAAGGCGAATTCGAAATGTCCATGATGGTAAAGATGAACTACTTCCTTGGTTTACAAATCAAGAAAACAAAGGATGGCATCTTCATCAACCAATCCAAGTATTGCAAGGAATTATTGAAAAGATTTGATATGGACAATTGCAAAGAAATGTCTACTCCAATGGGATCCGGAACGTATGTTGATCAAGATCTTTCCG
This sequence comes from Lathyrus aphaca, assembly GCA_963966055.1. NCBI lineage: Eukaryota > Viridiplantae > Streptophyta > Magnoliopsida > Fabales > Fabaceae > Lathyrus > Lathyrus aphaca. The sequence goes on from OZ014524.1 coordinate 286,629,448, forward strand.
GCACTTCAATAGATATTACAAAGTATCAAGGTATGATCGGTTCACTTTTATATTTGATGGCAAGTTGTCCTGACATTATGTTTAGTGTTTGTTTGTGTGCCCGCTTTCAAGCTAATCCAAAGGAATCACATCTCACCGCCGTGAAGAGGATCATGAAGTATCTCAAAGGAACGACGCACGTCGGATTATGGTATCCTAAAGGTAGTAATTGTTCTTTAATTGGTTATTCTGACGCGGATTATGCAAGATTTAAGACCGATAGAAAAAGTACAAGTGGTACTTGTCACATTCTCGGGAATGCACTAGTGTCATGGGCATGTAAGAAGCAAGCATGAGTTGCACTTAGCACGGCCAAAGCGGAGTACATCGCAGCAGGAAGTTGTTGTGCCCAAATCTTGTGGCTTAAACAACAACTCCTCGATTTCGGTATAGACCTCGGTTGTATCCCTCCCCGGTGTGACAACACAAGTGCCATCAATATCACGAAGAACCCGACCATGCATTCAAGAACAAAGCACATAGATATCCGGCATCACTTCCTTCGAGATCATGTTCTAAACGGAGATGTCGATGTTACATTCGTGGATACACACAATCAACTCGCCGATATATTCACTAAACCATTGGCTAAAGAGCAATTTTACAAGATTCGACGAGAACTTGGTATTCTTAATGAAGGTGACATCTAACCTTTACTTTAAAATTGCTTGTTGTATGTTTTTATTGCATTATATGTATGTTTTTTCACTTTTTAGTCATAAAAGGCTAGCACTTCCATTTTTCCGGTTTTTGTTTTTCTCACTTTCGTATACCCGAAAATAATCGGTTTCAAAAATTTTTTTGATCGAAAGTTGCGTTTTGATAAGTGCTAACACTTTATGAAATTTGTTTTATGAAAAACTCTTTATTTTTGCTCTAAAACATGCTGCTGGATTTTTGAAAAAATTCAAAATTTTTAACCGTTAACCGGTTAACGTAATAGGTTAACCGGTTAACACATCAATAACTTGGATTTCCAGTGCAAGTTTCAGACTCTGTTTTTTTATTTGTTTTATTATTTTGTTTTACTATGTCTTTAATACATGTTTTAAGTACATTGCATTGCATGTTTGGTTCGTTCACATTCACATGCTTTGACTCTTCAACTTTTTGACTACCATAAACTCTATTTATCATCCTCTTCCAACTTCCAACCTTCACAAATTAAACCCCCATTAAAACCCACTATCTCCTCATCTTTATAAACACTCTACAAACTACATTCAACTCACCCAACATCAAATCCGAAAATATCATCTCCTCCAAACCCTAACTCCATCATTGTTCATGGCACCCCAAAGGAAAGGAAAGGAACCTGCCTCAGTGTCAGAAGAAACTCCAGTTGCAGAAACAATGGAATCCACCAAGAAGAGGAGGCTAGACTTCAAAGTTAGAGTCAGACCATTACTTAAGTGTAAATATGTTCTTCTGAAATCCTTCAAACCTCCAACTTTTCAGTTTCCTACATTGCTAGCATTTCAAGGAATGAGTGACTTTGTTGCTCACAACGGGAGAGTTTACCCGGATTTGGTCCAATCCTTTATGCATAACTTTTCTCTCAACTTGGATAGGCATGGTAAACATAAGTTGTATACTCTTGTTAGAAATTGTGAAATTAAGGAGGATTTAGGTGCTTTGGCTGCATCCTTGAACATTCCATTTTCCGGTGTATTTCTCCGCAAAGGCGTGAACCATATCGATGATATTTGGTCCACTTATAATAAGATGGAATATTATTACTCAATCTGCCGTTTTCCGAAGGATGTTGTGACATCGGGACATCGCACTTCAAGAACTCTATGTTATGCGAAGAATTTGACCGTTGATGATCGGTTGTTACACTATATCATCTGTTATGTACTGCTGCCCAAGGATTCAAACCACTCTCAAATCAATGATTGGAGATGTAAGTGATGTTTGCTATCAAGAAAAGGGTAAAGATTAATTGGATGCTCACTATGATGTATCATTTGAAGCAACAACTCTCGCTCAAGACAAGACTTCCGTATGCTAGGCTCATTTCTCGGATCATTGAGCAAACCGACTTGGTTATTGGTAAGGAACCTTTTATCGCCATGAAGGCTACGGCGAATGAAATCAATGAGATTACAATTGTGAAGAATACCATAATTGTTCAACGCAACGATGGCTCTTATGAATATGCCGATGGTTCCTCCGCTCCATCCTTTCCTATTCCCGAAGGTGGCATAACCAATGACTTCCTTTACACCACCATCATGACACACCACCGAGAAGCTCAACAAAACCACTGTGAAACCCAACGCACTCTCAAAAGTCTTCGGAAACTCATTATCGATTCTTCCAACCAAACCGAAGAGGATGATGAAAGTGAAGTCGGTAGTGAAGATGGTGAAGATGGTGAAGATGAAAGTGATGAAATGTCGGATGATGAATGACCATGCATGCATGTTATTTTTATTGTTTTAATTAGTTTTAAAAATTCTGTTATAAGTCCTACGTTTGTTACGCAATTTTGATTTCTTTTCGTTGTATGTTTTCCATACTCTTTTCCCATTTTAATCCAATATGTTTGTGTTATATTTGTGCTATTGTGTATGTTTTCATGCTAAATTGCATCATGCTGAATTTTATGCTGTATTTTCATGATTATGCTTGATTCTCTCTTCCTTTTTGCTAATACCAAAGGGGGAGAAGAGCTTGGTTTCTAATATCTCTCTGTGTAGAATTTTGCCTCTGCTTAGATAGGGGGAGTTGTTGGACATAGGGGGAGAAGAAAGCCTAGAACAACATCGATCGATCAAAGCTTGTACGCAAAATTTGTTTGGTTGTCATCATCAAAAAGGGGGAGAATGTAGAAGCATACTTCAAGCTCAATGTTTTGATGACGTCAACATTATTCAAGCTCATTCCATATTGCAAAAAGTCGAGATGACAACAAAGATTAAGATCATGGCTATACATCATCAATGGAATGCTTCCGTTCGATTCAAGCTTTTGTGCAACATTTTTCAAGACTTGGACACAAGGCTTAGGTATATCAAAATTTACTCCTTAAAATGATATACAAGTGTTCAAAATAATTATCATGTTTTTTTCAATGCATATGCACTTTTTAAAAATAATTGGAACTGGTTTTAACACTTAAAACATATATATTTTTCTGTGTTTTAACAATGTTAACCGGTTAACCCATGGTGGGTTAACCGGTTAACGGTCTTAATTTTTCAATTTTGTGGTAACGTTTCTGGGCGTTAACCGATTAACCCATATGGTTAACCGGTTAACACTGAAGAAATTGTGAAAAATTGTTTCTCTTAAATTCAAATATTTTGTTAAGTGTTATACCTCTTCATGATTTTATTTCATAACTTTTTTCATAACTTTTCAAAGAATTTATTTCAAATTCTCATACCTTTTTGAATAGGTGTTTCAACTATTATAAATTCTTAAAATTTCAAATTCATAAACACCTCCTAGAATTTTTCAAATATTATCACATAATCAAAATCACTAAATTCAAATATTTTCATACTTTCAAGAAGTGTTCATAAGTTCTTCATTTTTCATTTTTCATTGAACACTTGTATTGAATCTTAAGTAGTGATTTTTGAATATAGGAGAAGATCAATTTATATTGATACCAATCATTGTATTCTCACTCAAACAAAAATTATAGAAAGTGTTTTCTATTTGAGACTTGTGTTCCAAGGATTGTTTGGACATAAGGGTAAGTGTGGCAAGAGGATTTTTCTTGCACCCTTGTTTGTTTAGTTTGTTAGAAAGTAGGCCTCACCATTGAAGGTGTGATAGGTTGTACTGTTCTAAAGAAACTAGTGGAAATCTCTTTCTTGTTGAAAGGGGACTGGATGTACCTTCGGATTGTGAAGGGAACCAGGATAAACCTCCGTGTCATTTTTACTTTCCTGCTTTACCGTTTTCATTCCATAAACCGTAAAAAGAAAAATCCATCCATCGAAGAAAAAGAATCGAAAAATTTGATAACACCTAATTCACCCCCCCTCTTAGGCGCACTTTGATCTTACATTCTGGACCCCCGAGTCAATGTTTTTGTTCTTGGCCCCCTAGTCATTGTGTTTGGCGTTTATGCTTTTTTCGATTCCTGAGTCGATGTCTTCTTTATCCCTTCAACCCCCAAGATGATATGTTATCTTTACTTTCTCAACCTCTGAGTCAACATGTTGTTATCCCCAGTGAATCTTTTACTCTAGGTCATCGACATATCTCATTTTATCATTAAAAAAATCATCATGCTAGGGTTCATCCCACATCATATCCCCAACATAACAAAAAGGAGTCCCTCGTGAATTCATAACATTGCATATCCTATCATTTCATTTGCATTCAGGGACAAAATTTAGATCTTTTTAATATTTAATTATCTCCCACTGCGAACATACAAAGATTAATCATCTTCATATTTTCTGGTTGAAGATACTTAAATAGGGGAAACTGTCATACCCTAATTTTGACCCTAATCTTTTTCATTTGACGCATTCTTATCATTCAACGTCTTTAGTCATATTTTATTCTTAAATTCATATTTTTTTTGTTTCGATTTTTAGAACTTAAAATATTTGTCTATATTTTAATCCCTATTTTAGAATTTGATTCAATTTTAGATTTTTAGGAATTTTAATCAAATAAAATTATTTGTTCCTTGTCGCTCCCAGGATTTTCATCCTAGTACAAACGCAAAAGTGGCGCGGAAAAGGTAGAGTCGTCAGCCAGTCATTTTTATCCCGAAAGAATGGGAAAGGTAATGCTGCACAAACCTGAGGAAGAAGGAAATGACAAGGTATTTCAAACTAAAGATCTAGGTTCGGGAGTTGGTTACGACTTGGGAAGGTATTAGCACCCCAGACCATTCGTCGTACCCGGCGGGATCCACGTTGTTTGTTTGTTTCAAAGGGTGAGAATATAACGGATGTTGAACAAATGAACTGCTAACTGGAATGGGAATGGAAATGAGAAAAGGAAAAAAAAGAGAACAAAAATAAAGAATGGGGAAAATGTAGGGAAATTAAAGAATGTGCTCGAACGGGCCCTACCCCGCTGCCTACGTACCTCATCGGGAAAATGAGGATCAGAGCCAACGTAGTTCGCCTAACTAAGGCGGGAACTATTTGTTTGTGTTTTTTATAGTTGGAACTATGTATGTCTCTGCTCAGGTGTTGCAGGCTCGTCTGGAACGAGTGCGTTTACCGTCTTGCATGCGAGACAAGTCGTCGCGAGTTCGCTTTCAGAATGAATGAGATGAGAAAGAGAAGTTCCCGCAAGATAGTCGCTTATTGTTTGTTGTTTTCTTTTTAAGAGTTTTATATGAATTTGCCTCAAGGAAGTGAATCCAAACTCTTTTCCATGGAATGTGTACTTGCTACTACAATCCAAGAAGGAATAGTAGAACAAGCACACCAAGTAAGGAGAATTTATCCAAGACTTGTTCCCAAGGATTAGGGTCTAAGTTCACTAGCTTGTTGAACTTTATTACATGTTTTTGTTGTTTTTGTGAGGAAATATCTTTTATATTTTTCTTTGTGAAATAACCTCTTGATCAGACTTGTACATCATGCTAGACAAGCCTACACTATTCCAAGATGGAATGAATGTAAGTGCCCCATGGAATAAGGCTATACACAAAAGATCCTTTCATGAATTTATTAAGTGTTTTTGACCTTTGTTTGAAGATGGGAAAAGAAGACTCAAGAGGAAAAAGGTCAAAGCTAAAGAGGGGACTAAGACATAACCCTAAGTTATCTTATTATGTACAAAAGGTGATCCTATGGTTTATGAGTAATTCTAACCTAAGGAGAATAAAAGCAAGTTAGAGTTCAACTTACTTCCTAAGGAAGTTAAGTTGAATCTAAAGAACAAAAGGGAAGCCTATGAACAAAGCACCAAGTGCTAAGGAAAATACAATAAAAATTCTTAAGAAAATAGGAATGAATAATGATTACCTCATCTCCCCCCCCCCCCTACAAAACAAATGTTAGCATGATGAAGTGATATGGACCATTATAACATGGCAAACATCAATTAAGAACTCACACTAGTTAATAAAGGAATTAATGAATTTCTAAGCCTAAAGTCAAGTCCTAAGGTATCTTATATGCTATCTAGCTTCTAAGGACATGATCTAAGTCATACCAAAATGATCTAAGGTTGAAAAGAGAAACACACTCAAACTATGTCCTAAATGGCACTAAAACACCTAAGTGGAAACTAGGTGGATTTGCATGGAAAACTCGAATAAAGTCAATGATATTAAATCCTTAAGGTCCCTAACCTAAATCTAATGTTGTGTTAAAAAATCTCCTAAAAATTCATAACCTAACTATACCAAAAAGGTCACTTAAATATACATAAGATTTGTTCACAAACTATGCTGCCAAAATAGTGGATAAAATGAACCTAAAAATATGACAAAAATAATTCCAAGTTCTATTATGAATCCTCTAATCATATAAAAAAGAATGGGGCAAAAAGATTACCGGAAGTGGGAGAAATAAAATGAACAAAATGAAGTGTAGCTGAAAGAATTCCATAGAAAACTAATTAAATGGAAAATCGACCAAAAAATGGGAAATGGCTAAAAATCAGAAAGTAAAAGTGTGGAAAATTTCTAAAATGAGTTAGGAAGTCTCTGTGATTTTTTGTAGAATTTTAATATGGGTTTTGTTTTTTTTGTGTGGATTAAAACTAAAACTATATCAAAACAGAAATTAAAAAAACAAAGAAAGTGGAAAGGGGTGCATGAAGTGGAAAGTTGAACTGAATTGGGCTGGACCCAAACATGCTGAGGTGCAAATAGTGATATGAAAAACTCTTCACAAATTATGGCACATGATTGGCACATGTTCATTAATGTGGTGGCTGATTCTGGTTCGTCAGATGGAAACTGATCTAACGGTTGTGTTATGTTCCAACATTAATGCTAGGCTTACTATTTCGGTCACTGGAGCTAAACTCCAGTCATCTTCTTCGATCACTCTCCGATTAGGGTCTGGACAAATGTCTACCAAACTTAAAAATAAGGCCATGGACAAATTCGTCTCCTCAAGTACGTCAACAATCTAGGCTTGATTTTCTCCTAAGGCTCATGAATATTGCAAATCGAAGCACACAAGAATCAACCTAAGAATTGAATCTAAGCACCTAAGGTGCCTATCAACTAGCCAGCACAAGCATTGCTCCTATTGAGCTCATATCAACACAAAACAACCAAAAAAATCAGAATTCATGCAAAATTAATTGAAGATGAAACCTGAAATTCAGTGGTGTTTAGAGTTGTAGAAATCCAGAGAGGAGGTTTCAATGTCTTCTATGCTTGATATTGATCCTTTGTGGAGTGAAATAAACACTTTGTAGATGAAGAATCTTGAGAAATTGATGAATATGCAGAAAATTTTCAGAGATGGAGTCTTGATCTTTTTAATCCTTTAGATCCATGGAGAGTCTACAAATCATGATGTTGATGATGACTTAATGAAGAGTGGGACTGAATTGATGAAGATCAAAGTAGATAGAAGCAAAAATGCAGAAAATTTCATTGGTAGAGAGTGGATGATTCAATGAAATTATACCATGGAAATGAAGCTCTTGATGATGATGATGATGATGAACAGATGAAGATTGGGACTGAATTAATTAAGATTGGGACTGAACTGATGAAGATGAAGTGCAATGTAGCTTCCAAAATCAGAATGAAAAACAGAGAGAAAATGGATGAAGTTGTGATAAAATTTTGGTTAGAATGAAGCGTGTTCTCAAAATCTAGTTGGAGAAAGCCTTATATATCTCAGGTTAACTGTTAACCCTCATGGTTAACAGTTAGTACCCTGGTCAATTATAACTTGAGGTGTAAGGTGCAATCTGGGTGGATTGGAAAATTCAATTATGCCACTCTTGGGTGTGATCTTATGTGGTGAAGTTTAGGACAGTCATCGTGAGAGTGTAGCCTCTTTCAAGTCCTTGAAACAACTCCAAAATTGAGGCATACAAAGCTTCTTTGAGTGGTGTTTACATGATTCCTTCATAGATACAATCCATGAGCTGAACTGCCATCATTCAAAGGTTTTTAGCAGCAAAACAGGCTTATGTATCGATACATAACACATATGCATCGATACATGTCAATTTTTTAACTGATATGTATCGATACATGCATGTATGCATCGATGCATACTGAAGCAATGGCAATTTTCAGCAGAAAAAATCAACTATGTATCAATACATAGCTATATGCATCGATGCATACTGAAGGTTTTGGAAATCATGCATCGATACATCCTTCTTATGCATCAATACATAGTCCATTTCCAAAACTACACAGCAACATGTATCGATACAAAACTCGTATGTATCGATACATAGTCTCAAAAAAATTGTTTTTCTTTGATTTCGACATTCCTTCTTGATCAAACCTGGTCCATAAGTCCATTGTGACCAAAATTTCATGACCTTGACCTCTAGAAGTAAAAAGTTGACTTTTTACTCAGCCTAGTTGACTTTTCCCCAATTTTCTGATTTTCAATCGACTGAACATTTGAGGGCCTTCCAAAATGATTAAATGGATGAAATTTGAACCCTAGGTACCCATCATCATGTAGAAAACAAATGAAACAAGTTTGGGCCAAAATTCCCTTGGGAAGCCCAGTTAATTAGAATCCCTAATTTGGCCCCTTTTTCCAGGAGATGTTGCACTGCTTGAATCCTCTGATCAATCTACTTCTTTATAGGACTTGTGGCCTCAAATGAAGACTTGTGGGATGTTTGTAGCTCCTTGGTTATCTCTGTATAGCCTTCAATTGCTCCAATCAAAGATCACATGCCTATGCCTCAACTATGATACACATGATGCAATGTTTTTGATTATTTCATGAATTTGTTTATTCTACAATGTTGAGGAAATGAGAGGGAAAATTTTGAGGTATTACATTCCTTATTTTTTATTTCAAGTTTAGAAACTTTTTTAGAATTTATTATTATTATTATTATTATTATTATTATTATTATTATTATTATTTCCATTTCCCATTTTTATTTCCAAAAAAAAAGAGCATTTCTCAAATTTCCTTTTCTATTATTATTACTTTTTTTTATTATTAGTTTTATTATTATTATTATTATTATCTATCCAAAGTCCTAAACAAGCTACACTCTTCATCCTACAACCAGCCTTGCCTCATCGTACTCCCCACTCTGTCACCAAAATTGCAAAAAAACTCTAATGCACATAAAGTATTTCTTGCGCCATCCATGACCATTGTACAAATTTATAATTTTTCTGTTATCCAATTGCTGCTACAAACAACCAAAATCCTACAATTCAAACCATAGCAGATGCTGCTATCACCTATGCATTTGCGTCAACACAAGAAAACAAGTGAACTTGCTCCATTGAAAGAGACTGATCAATAAGAGAAAGCTCGTTCAAGAAGTTGTTCAATTGATTATAAAAAAATGTTCATACGATACAAACAAGGGGGAGAAACAGGAGAAATAACACAAAACCAATGTGACGACATCAAGAACCTCTCCTCATACCAACTCATCAAAACACAAATATCCACCACCACAATAGCCAATCATCAATCACAAACCTTCCATGACCTCTGTTCTCTTTCAACAATAGAAGATAACTTTCAACAATAACGATCAAAACCGACCTCTACCTTCATAAAACCCTCTTCAAAACTGCAACCCTTGCAACATCTCAGAATCGTCAGAACTGAACCCTCATTCCACACAAAACACCTTTTGACACAGATTCATGGTCACCAACAAAAACATCATCGTAACCATATATCAAATTCATCCCGCAGACTCACCACCAAACCAAAACTCAAAATAACGTTCTGCAACGTATCCTAAAATAAACCAAACCCAATCATAAAAACGAAAAAAAGAGAGTGAGATGAGATGAGATGAGAGAGCGAACAAATCTCCGATAAGAAACCATCGAAACCAGACACACTAAAAACACAACGAAAGAAAATGAATCCGAACTCACTGCTGCACAAAACCGAAAACATTGAGAGATTGAGTTTGAACTGATACAACAAACAATCCACCGTGAATCCGCGATCGCCGCCACGAGTGTGAGCGAATAAGAAACGTAGAGCCAATCTAAAATCGAGATAGTGCGAGATTGAGAGCCATGGACGAATTTGAGAGAAGAGTTTGTGTGAACTTCCGTTTTGATTTCACCGTGAAAGAGAAAGGTGGTTTTTGATTTTCTAATTTTTTAAACGTTGCTTTTGGAATGAAGAAGAACGCGTTATGCCCTTTTGTTATTTCTGATAAGTATTTGTTTAACCGTTTAATTTCTTTTTTATTATTCATTTTCTTAAGTTTTTTTTTTCTGGATTTTATATGATTATTTGTCTTATAGTTTGTTTTAGACCTCTCAGCCCACCGATTTTAACACGCACCACCCCTCCTCTTCAAGTATTTTTTCATTTTTTATGTTTTTTATGTTAGCTTTATGGGCTTTAAGGCCCACCCGATTTTCTGCTAATACACCACTAAATTCACAGCACCCCTCTGTTTCCTTTGTGTTTTATTTTATTGTCTTTTTAAAATTCAGTTTTTAATCTCTATTTTTTTAGATCCATAGTTATTTTTGGATTTTCATTATTATTATTGGTAGTACTTGATTTTTTTAATTGTTAATATCATTTACCTTTATTTATTTATTTTTTATTTTTCCCTTTTTAGGACCGATGATATAACAAACGACCGAAAATTTGCCCGATTTTATTAAATCGGCGAAACCCAATCAATATGAGGACAATTTTAATTTAGTTATTTATTTATCATTTTATTTCGATTAACTTCCCTTGTGGCAATTCAATACAATTAATTTTATTTTATCATTTTGGTTTATTCTATTTTATTGTTTTATTTTATTTTTTATGGTCGATGAACATCCAATTATCTTGAGATTCGTCGCAAGCCGAGTTGAAATCTCGGTTAATGATGAGACCAGTTTATTTTATTTATTTTCGCATTTTAATACAAATTGACGCTCAACTCCTCTTAGAACGATTCTAACATTGAATCGGTTCTAAGGTAGTTAAAGAGTTACATTTCGACGCATCCAATTAAATTTAAGCTCCAACGACTCTGAATAGTTAGGACACTTCACACACACTTCCTCTTGGGCAAAATACAACGACCCCTTTTATTTCATGCAATCCCGTGTAATTTACTTTGTACCCCTCTCCCGATTTCCATTTGTGCACAATTTATTTTACAACTTTTATTTATTGTTTTGACCGCTAGGAGCACCCTTTGGGACTAGTACAGATCTCGCCTTAGTTCGCGAACCCTTGGTCCAATAACAAGTGGTTTCACTCGCACACTCGCACATTTCATTCGGTTACTGTTTCGTATTACTAGGAGCACCCCTAGGAACTAGGAATCGAATCTACCTAACTAATCTAACAATTAACCTCCATTTGCATTTACTTTAAAAAATCAAGTGCATCGTGCCTCATCTTCAAATTAAGCAAAACTTTCCAATCCAAATATTCAAACTATTTTTATAATCAAATTACGAAAGAACTGAATTCTGGAATCTCGCATTCCATGGGTTCTTGAATGAATCACTCTTGAGGCTCGCCCAATGAGACGTGTTTCATTCTCTCTTTCGTCTCTAAAACACACTCAACCATCAACCTTAAACCAATGCGAATAACCGCTCAAATCCAACACAAATACTCAAATCATTTTACATAATCAAATAACGAAAGAACTGAATACTAGAGTATAGCATTCCACAAATTCTTGAATGAAATGCTCCTGAGGCTCGCCCCACAAGATGTCATTCATTTAACCTTTTGTCTTTCAAAACACCTAATTATTACATATCAAATAACGAAAGAACTGAGTTCTGGAGTCTAGCATTCCCAGAATTCTTGAATGAATCACTCCTGAGGCTCGCCCCATGGAACATTGTTTAAATTTTTTCTATCTCGCAAACAAGTTAGCGCCTCAGCCTCCTATCGCGAGTAGACAAGCCAATGCTTAGAAGTTAGAGAATAGTTTAAACAATCTTTCATAAAAAACACCAACAAACCGTAGTTGCACGAACTACGAAGCTCTGACTTTCCCATTGTACAAGGGAATACGTAGGCACGAGGACTTTAATCCTTCCCAAGCACACTAATAAAAAATTAACATTTTCTACATAATAATAACAATAATAAAAAACACACGCATTTACCTTAAAATAAACGATTTTAGCAAACGTTTACCATTAGAAGAAGACGAAGACATAAGTTAACATTCAAGCGCATATTAGACTAAGAGGTTCCCGTTGAGTACAACGGACATAAGGGGTGATAATACCTTCCTCTTGTGTAACCGACTCCCGAACTTAGAATTTGGTTTTGTTGACCATTTCTTATCCTTATTAGGTTACGTATATATCTTCCTTTTCTTTAGTTAGAATAAATAGAATTAGGTGGAGACTCTGTTGTTTTTTTTTGTGTCCATCGCGAGGATCGTATTTTTTGAAGTACGATATGTATATTACTCAATATAAAAGGAAATTCTAAGGATGGCCTTAAATCAAGGGTGGACATGGTAAAAATTGGAATAAAAACAGAATTAGCACCCGTGAAGAAAGGAAGATGAACATATCTACCACCTGCTGATTTTACTCTATCTAGAAAGGAGAAAACAATATTGTGTAAGTTTCTGAGTGAAGTTAAGGTTCCAGAAGGATACTCTTAAGATATTAGAAGACTTAAGTTGAAGAGTTTGAAGACACATGATTGCCATGTTATAATGGAACATTTCTACCAATAGGTATACGTTCTATTTTTCCAAAAAAAGTAAGAAGTGCCATAACTAAATTGTGTTTTTTCTTTAGGTCAATTTGTAATAAGGTGATTGATCTCGAGATCTTACCAACACTACAAAAAGAGATAGTTATTACCTTGTGTGAGCTTGAAATGTATTTTCCTCCCTCTTTTTTTGACATAATGGTACATCTAGTTGTTCATCTTGTGAAAGATACATAGTTGTGTGGACCGACATATATGAGATGGATGTACCTTGCTAAATGGTATATGAAAATATTAAAAGGGTACGTGAAAAACAAAAGCCGACCAGAGGGTTGTATTGTTGAATGATACATTATTGAAGAAGCGGTTGAGTTTTGTACTGAATATTTGTCCAACGTTCAATCAATTGGACTCCCCAAAGCCCATACTTTCAAAAAAAGGAAGGTACACAAATAATTGGAAATAAATTGTGACATTATCAAAGGATGAACGAGATCAAGTGCATTTGTATGTTCTGCACAATGGTAATGAGGTTGAGGCATATGTTGAAATGCACAAGGATGTACTCTGAAGGTTAAATCCGAACAGAAATGAAAATTGGATAGTACGAGAGCACAATCAAAGTTTTAGGGCATATATACACATTAACAATGTCATATTTATTATTGGTTTTAGGGCATTTCCGTTTATCAGCTCTACTTATCGTCACCGACTTATCAGATGGTTGGCAAGGGAAAGTGTATAACATTGCGGATCAATCACTTCACACTAACCCCCTCCCTACTGGATGTTTGAAAGTATCAGTTGAAATTGCTATAGAGCCGAATGCATTATTACCATATCCCGACGATGTTTTGGATGCAACAACGTTGGAACTAGCAATATGTTTGTTTGTTGTATGGCCGACAAGCCTCATTAGCGTCAGATATGAGGTATGCTTAAAACCATCATGATCCTTTGTTAACCTTAATGTGTAGATTCAAAGTTTTTACGCGCATTTTACTAATAATTTTTACATGGTAATGTTAATTAGACTCCAACAAGATCCAAAGGAAAAGATAAAGGGATTATGCGGCATACTGATTCCGTTGTTTCAAAAAAAGAGGTAAATCATATTTTTACGTGCATTTTACTAACATGATGAACCTTTGTTAACCATAATGTGTAGATTCAAAGTTTTTACGCACATTTTACTAACATTTTTTACATGGTAATGTTAAATTCGTGATCTTATACTTCATTTAACTAATTATATGATATGTAGTTTCATGGTAAGGAGATTAGCAATGTCTCCACACAAAAAAAGGTTGGTGCTAAGAAGACCGCGGCTAGAAATAACCCTACCTCCAAGTATAGGTCATGCCTTCATACATTTCTAGAATTGACAGATATTCTGAACGGAGGAATTCGTCTTATACATATGGAGGAATGTATTTTTGGCTTTGAATATGAGCAATCAATTGTTAATGACGAATTTGTGCAAGTTTTTTGTCATGAAGAATTAGGCGTCAGTGTTGTCAATACATAAGTGAGGTATATCCGATCTACTTTGTTATATTAATTAAACAACTTATTTATTTTATGTTTCAAATGAATATTCTAATGTTAATGATGTTTTTATTTAAGGTTTTTGTATGACAAAGTGATGCGCCCAAGTGGATTGGACGAAAGATTTGCATTCCTAAGCCCCGCGTCCGTCAACTTAACTTTAATCTTAAATAAACTAGATGAGGTCATGGTGTATGTACGCAACATCTTCATGGCCAACAAAGATACTGAAAAGTTATTCTTTTTACCATTTAATACCGGGTTAGATTTTCATTCTAACTTCATCTATTATACTTTTTTTTTGTATTTTGACGTCGTGTAGAAAGTTTCCATCTAACATTTGTTTAATCTTACAGTGGACATTGGTTGTTGGTCGCAATTAATCCTATCAGAGAATTTGTTTATTATCTTGACTCGTTAGGAAATGATTGGACAACATACTTGGATATGAAGAACATGATTGACACGTAAGTGAGATTGTTCTAAATATTCATGTGTGTATTTATTTATTTATTTATTTATGTGAATTGTTCTAAATGTTCATTTATATTTTATTAGCATTATACAAGATTTTCGAGCCCAACAAGATATCCAAGTATCAAAGAGGAGAGCCAATAACATTACATGGATAAAAGTGGCGGTATATTAATTGTCACATTTTTTATTATATTAGTGTGATACTTGATACAACTTAGGATTTATCCATATTTTCTTTTCATGTGTAGTGTCCTCGACAACATAACGGTATATATTGAGGATATTTCATGTTGAGGTTTATGAGAGAAACTCTTTATTTGGACCGATTAGATATTCCATCTGATGTATGTATTTCTAACTTATGAGTTATTTTAATATTTAACACATATTTATCATATCATTAAATAGTTGAAACTAAATCAAACTATGTTATATTATTATGTAGTACTTTGATAAATTCAAGTGTGCATATTATTCAAGAGATCATTTGGAAGAAATTAAAGAGGATTGGTGTCAATCCATTATGGAGCTCGGAGTGTTATAAGGTATATTGTACTCTTACTTTAATTGATGAAAATTTTGAGTATGTGTAACTTTGTAACTATAGACATATTGTTTATGTTTTGTTTTAATTGAATTACAATATTATTGTGTTGTTTCAGGTTATATGTGCACAAATGTATAGTTGGATGAAAATGTATAGCTCGGAGTGTTATCACATTTTTGTTTATGTAGATTTCATTTGAAGCAAAATGTACAATTGGATGAAATGATTTGTAAAAACTGTTTTGTATATATAAATTGGTGCGTAGTTTTAGTACGTTTGTATAAATTGTTTCGTATAAATAGGTTTGAAAATATGATTGTTTTGTATATATTAAACGGTTCCTAAACTGGTATGTTTAAATAGGTAAATTTTGTGATATTTTTCTGCAAAATGTGGTTGAAAAACAGGTACAAATTCTAGTTGAAAACCTAGTGAAAATGTGGTTTAAAATAGGTGCCTATAATTTGTAAAATCCAGACAGCGCTTTTTAAAGAAAATTATTTTTAAAATTTTGTATACCTTAGACATCACTTTACACCAAAAGCGGTGTATAAGGTGGGGTTTAGAAAACGCTTTCACTAAAAGCACTGTCTAAGGTGGGGTTTAGACAACACTTTTAGTTAAAGTGTTGTCTAAGGTATACCATAAAAACGCCAAAAGCGATGTCTAAGGTATATTAAAAAGGAAACAAATGTTGTCTAAGGTGGGGTTTAGAAAGCGCTTTTGACAATAAAAGTGTTGTATAAAGCACCTTTAGACAATGCTTTTGGCATTAACCAAAGCGTTGTCTAAACCTTTAGCATCGCAGGTTTATATATCGCTTTAAAATGCTATCTAAAGAAAAAAAACGATGTCTAATGTCTTTTATGGCATAGTGAATCGTCTTTCCTTCGGGAATTCTTTTCTCATCTAAGTCACTCCCTCCAAATGAAAGAACTCGCTTCGACTTGTCTTTTTGCAAGACGGTAATGCACTCAGGCCAGATGAGCCTGCAACACCTGAGGATAGGAATAAGCAGTTCAATCATAAAAAACACAAATAATTTCCTCCCTAATTAGGGGAACTACGTCGAATCTCATTCTCATTTTCCCGATGAGAGACGTAGGCAGTGGGGTATGGCCCATTCAAGCACTCTTTTATTTTCCCTACATTTCCCCCCTTTCTTTTCATTTCTCTTTCCAGATCCAGTTCCATTTCTTTTTGAAGTAGCTTTATTCTTACCCCTTTGAAACAGTTTCTATCAAGCATGGATCCCGTCGGGTATGACAGACGATCTGGGGTGCTAATACCTTCCCAATTTGTAACCGACTCCTGAACCCAGTCTCTTTGGTTCGTAAGACCCTGATTTCTCTTTCTTTTCGGGTTTGTGCATCATTACCCTTCCTTCGAGATAAAAATACATGGCTGGCGACTCTATCTTCTCCGCGCCACTTTCAAATTTGTACCAGGATGGAAATCCAGGGAGCGACAACTGGCGACTATGCTGGGACCGAACCCATAGTCTCTGGTTCCCTGTGAGAGTCAATACTAACTCTTATCTATTTCTGTTTATTTGGGTGTTTATAGGTTGTTGTGTCTTTAGTTTACTGTTTTATTTACAGCTTTATGTCGCTCCTGGGATTTTCATCCTAGTACAAACGCGGAAGTGGCGCGGAAAAGGTAGAGTCGCCAGCCAGACATTTTTATCCCGAATGAATGGGAAAGGTAAAGTTGCACAAACCTGAGGAAGAAGGAAAGGACAAGGTCCTGCGAACCAAAGATCTGGGTTCGGGAGTCGGTTATGACCTGCGAAGGTATTAGCACCCCAGACCGTCCTCCGTACCCGACGGGATCCACGTTTGTTTATTTGTTTCAAAGGGTGAGAAAATAAAGTGCTGCTGAATAAAACTGCTACTGGAACTGGAATGGCAATGAGAAATGAGTTGAAAAAGAGAAAAAAAAAAGAAAGAATGGGGAAAATGTAGGGAAAATAAAGAATGTGCTCCAACGGGCCCTACCCCGCTGCCTACGTACCTCATCAGGAAAATGAGGATCAGAGTCGACGTAGTTCGCCTAACTAAGGCGGGAAGTAATTGTTTATGTTTTTTATGCGCTGGAACTGCGTATGTCTATGCTCAGGTGTTTCAGACTCGTCTGGTACAAGTGTGTTTACTATCTTGCATGCGAGACAAGTCATCACGAGTTCGCATTTAGAATGAATGAGATGAGAAAGAGAAGTTCCCGCAGGATAGTCGCTTATTGTTTGTTTTTTCTTTTTAAGAGGTTTGTATGAATTTGGCACAAGGAAGTGAATTCAAACTCTTTTCCATGGAATGTGTACTTACTACTACATTCCAATATGGAATAATAGAACAAGCACACCAAGAAAAGAGAATTTATCCAAGACTTGTTTCCAAGGATTAGGGTCTGAGTTCACTAGCTTGTTGAACTGTATTACATGTTTTTGTAGCTTTTGTAAAGAAATGTATTTTATGTTTTTTCTTTGTGAAACAACCCCTTGATAAGACTTGTGCATCATGCTAGACAAGCTTACACCATTCCAAGATGGAATGAATGCAAGTTTCCCCATGGAATAAGGCTATACACAAGGGATCCTTTCATGTATTTATTAAGTCTTTTTGGATTTTTTGTTTGAAGATGAGAAGAGAAGACTCAAAAGGCAAAGGTCAAAGCTAATGGGGGGACCAAGACACAACCCTAAGTCATCTTATTATGTACAAGAGTGTGGTCCTATGGTTAATGAGGTATTCTAACCTAAGGAGAAGAAAGGACAAGCTAGAATTCAACTTACTTCCTAAGGAAGTTAAGTTGAAATCTAAAGAGAAAAAAAGAGGGAACCTATAAACAAAGCACAAAGTGCTAAGGAAAAACAAATAAATGCATAATAGATTAAGAGTGAAGTGATTACCTCATCTCCCCCCCCCCCTCCTACGAAACAAGAGTTAGCATGATGGGGAAATATGAACAATTATTACATGGCAATTTTCAATAACAATCCACATTAGCTAAGGAAAGATGTTAGTGAACTTCTAAGGTCAATATCTAAGCCTAAAGCACTTTATAAGGTAACATACTTAGAAGTCAGTAGCTAAACCAATTCAAAAGTTTCTAAAGGAATTAATTGAATTAAAATCAAACTATGTCCTAAAGTACCACTAAACCCTAAGGATGAGGTTAGAAAGATAAACTATGTGTTTACTATTGCTAAAATCTCTTAAACTCAAAGGTACATGAAAAATCCAGAACTTAGACTTGTGTGGAAGTTAAGGAAATGAATATATCAAATGAGAAGGAAGAGATCCAAGTTAAAGGTATTCAAGTATGAGATTGAAAGGGGGGAGAATGCATATAGAAGCATGGTTATAAAGATGAAACAAAATGACTTAGGAAAATATTCAAAAATAACCAAAGGGACTTGACTTCCCCATACAAAAACCAGGGGCTTGAAAACAAAATAAAATGGATATTATACTTGGAAAATGTTCACAAATGGTGGGTTAAGAAGCATCCCAAGGCTAGGTGTTCAAATTAGGGTTTCTAAGGTCCTTTAAGTGACAAATGAAGTTCAAAAGGAAGCAAAATGGTTCTAAAAGGAGATGAACAAGTATGGATGATCACAAAACCCTTATAAGACACAAAGAAATGACAAGATGAAGTTAAATCATGTGCAAAAGGATTTTGAAGTGCTTAAGATGGAAAGAGAAGGAAGATTAGGTTAAAATGGGACATGTATGACTTAGGACTCAAGGCAAGCATAAAAATTAAAGGTAAGGACCTAAGGGTGGTACTCAGCATTTATATACATCCTAAATGACCTAAGAGACTTAAGATTGTGACCTCAAAGTATTGTCATGAAGGTCTTAGACTAAAGGGATCAAAAGAAAGAAATGGAAAGACCAAAAACATGACTTGTGAACCAAGTAACCTAAAAAATATCAAAGGGTCATGAAAATTATGAAACTTGACACTTGAATACAAAATCTAGAGGGTGAATTGCATACAAAAAATCTCATAACAATTCCTATTTTTGAGAGCTCAAATGGTGTATGAAAGTAGGTTAGGGTTTATGAGCATGCAAGTGAAAGGATGGAACCAAAACATGGCATAAAAGGACATAAAAATAAAAACAAAAATATGATGAAGTAGTTTAATGGGTCTACTGGTTAATGCAAGTAGAATGGGCCATTTATGTTTTATGGTTTGAGGGGAAGAAATTGTAAAAGGTGATGGGTCAAAATATGAGAAAAATGGAATTAATTCAAATGAGAAATTAATTATGACTAAAATATAAAAGAAAAATGAAGACAAAAATTATGGAAAATTAGGGGAAAATATGAGAATCTCATATGAATTAATCTGGAATTTTTAATGGGGTTTAGGTATTTTTAATAATAAAAAACGAAATTGAAATAAAATGGGAATAAAAGAAAGAAAAAGAAATTAAAAGAATCACTGGACTGGGCCTGGGGGGCGAGAGTAACAAGGATTTGAACTGAAATGGGCTCATGTCAAACGCGTGTGGGGTGTGAATATGAACTGATTGACTTTGTGTTGACTTGGTCATGTGACTGGCACGTGAATTTTAATGCACTGGCACTCTCTGGGCTCTTGGATCACAATCATCTGACGGCTACGTTATAATTTCATCTCCGGCCTAGGGTTACTGTTCAGGTGACCGGAAGTGACCCCCGGTGATCTTCTCCGGTCACCCTAACCTAGGGTTTCTCTAATCTTCCATAAAAATAAAATCTAAGACCACCTTTACACTCGCATCTCCTCACTGATCAAGAATCTACCATTTTTTTTTACTTAAGGTTCATGGATTAATCAAATCGAATGCAAACATTTTCACACCTAAAACTGAATCTATGCATCTAACATGCCTATCATCTAGCCAGATATTGCAGTGCTCTTATTGAGCTTCAATCAGCATGAAAACACTGAAATGTAGGCATTTTGATCAAGCAAAGTATCAGAGCATACCTGATTTATAGAGGTGTCTAAATGTTGCTAGAATACCAGAGATGAGGTTCCAGTGCTTACTTGATCTTGATCTCAATCACCAAGAGTGAAATAAACACTCTGTAATGTGTAGACTTTGAGAAACTGATGAAGATGCAGTGCAATTTGCAGAGATGGAAACTCAGAACTTCAAGCAATGAATACCACTGAAGTTGAGCAAGACAAGATGCTGATGATGGATAGATGAAGATCAGTACTAGAGAGATGAAGATTGAGGCTGCTCGGATCAAAGTGAAGTGATATTGCAAATGGTGCAATTGGATGATTCAGAGGAGTTTCTCCATGGCAAATAAAAATAGCTTGACATTCTGACCACCACATGTTTGATGAATTGTCAGGCAGGGCACGCGCGCTGGCCAGCTTCCTGCCTCGCCCATGACCTAGTTTTGCCCTAGTTTGCTTCAACTTTGCAAGATCATATATCTCTCTTTTTTTATGATATGGGTGAGTTCCACCTATGGATTTGAAGATCAAGATGCCCTCTTTAATTGGCTCCAAGTAGAATTTTCATATCTTTCATATTTTGGGAGAAGGCCTCATTCAAAGTAGCTGCAAAAAGGACCAAAACTTGTCATTTTTGGAAACCATAATTTTCCAAAAATGGTAAGTTTTGGTTTTCTTGATTTCTCTTGATTCCTCCATCATTTCTTGATCAAATTTGAAACATAGGATCCTTGTAACCCTAATTTCATGATTTTGATCTCAAAAAGTCAGGAGTTGACTTTTTCTTCAGCATGGTTGACTTTTCTCCAAATTCCTGATTTTCAATCATCTGACCAATTGAACCTCTTCCAAAATGAATATGTGGATGAAATTTAAACCCTATACACTTGTTGTTGTATAAAACACAATGAAATCCACTTTTGCTCAAAAATTCATGGGGAAGCCCTTCACAATTGAAACCCTAATTTGGATCATTTCCTTAGGAGATGTTGCACTGCTTGCATTCCTTGGAGCCATTAATTTCTTTCCAAGACTTGAGGCTTCAAATGGAGACTTGTGGGATGTTGTAGACCCTTTGTACATGATTTATGAGATTTGTGGCCCTTTGATTGTCTTTGTATAGCCTTCAATTGCTCTAGTCATTGACCACATACCTATTCCTCAACTATGCTACACATGATGCAATGTTTTTGGTTATTTTTATGAAATTATGTATGCTAAATGATATGCAAAATATTGAGGATATGAGAGGCCAAATTTTGAGGTATTACACTTTACTTTACAACTTTATTAATTGCTTTCAGTATTTTATTTTCATGCATCATATATACTGGACTGTGTTGGTTTTCCTATTTGGTTGGATGGGATTACTGTGAGATGAGCCTAGTACCAAGGCTCGAGTGCACCCAAGGTTTTTAAGCATGGACAGTCACTTTGGTCTCATGGTATTTTGTCATGAGGGTAGTAGTGAGTTCCACACCCAGACTACAACTGTCTTGGAAATGTTCTGATATATGGGTTTTCCTTACTTCATTACATGACCATGACAGTTATGTGCATTCAGGGACCGATCATTGAGTACCTTTGTAGAAATATCCCTCTCTAGTGGTGACAGTGGCAGACCATATTCTGTGGCAAACCCATTCGCACCCGAGGGCCCACTAGGAAATCGCATAGGATGGCATGGTTCTCTCGTATGAACTCAGTTAAAGCAACTATTTGTATGACGATATTACTATATCCCAAGGGCTAAACGTACTATTGTTTCTCGGATTCAGTGCTTGAAGTTGGAAACTTATGGGGGATGCTTATTTTTCCTAGACTCGAGCTAAGACCTCCCTGAGTAGTATATAATGCTTAACTGATTCCCTGATTTGGTCGTGAGCCATTTCTTGGAGATGGTGAAGTTATTATTGTTGCTCGACTTTGAGAGTCTGTGATGATTGATCCAGAGCATACTAGTGAGATTGGGGGGTATTTATAGGTTTATAAGAACCCTGACCTCAACATTCCTCATATCCTTCTTGAGTGGAAGGTAAACAAATCTATTTATGGCCTTAAGCAAGCTAGTCAGCAATGGAACTCTAAATTAACTCTCACTCTCACATCCTTATGATACACTCAATCTAAACTTGACTACTCTATTTTTACCAAATCTCTGCCTGACATTTTACTATAATTCTAGTGTCTGTAGATGATCTTTTAATTGCAGGTAACCATATGCCAAAAATTAGTCATATAAAACAGGTTTTTGACAACACTTTTAGCATCAAGGATTTAGGATATATCAAATATTTTCTTGACTTTAAAATAGCTAGGTCTAAAGCTGGCATTTTCAGTTTTCAAAGAAAGTATAGTCTGGATTTATTAAACACTGCAGGATTATTGGGAGCTAAGCCTGCTACAACTCCTATGGATCCTAATCACACACTGAATACTACTCCTGATGAACTACTTCTTGATCCCACACCTTTTAGAAGCTTGATAGGTAAGTTTCTATATTTAACATACACACGACCTGACATCAGTTACTCTGTTTGCAGGTTAAGTAAGTTCTTATCCAAGCCTACCAAGACACACCATCAAGCTGCCATACGCATATTAAGCTACATAAAAAATGCTCCAGGCCAAGGGATTTTTTTCAAGATTGATTATGCACATGTTCTTTCTGGATTTTCTTACTCAGATTGGGGTTTGTGTGCTGAGACGCGTAAATCAACCATAGGATTTTGTTTCTATTTTGGAAGCTCTTTCATCCGCTGGAAAGCAAGAAGCAAACTATTGTCTCTAGATCTTCCTCCAAATTTGAATATCGTGCAATCACCAATGCTACATGTGAAGCTCAGTGGCAACTATTACTTCTCCATGAACTTCATATCTCTCACTCCAAACCTGTGACCATCTATTTCGGAAATCATTCGGCTATACACATTGCCAACAACCCTGTTTTTCATGAAAGGACCAAACACATCGAAATGGACTGTCACATAACTCGAGACAAAATTCTGGACAACACCATTCATCTTATGCCTATCTCTTCTCACGAACAAGTTGCTGACATATTCCCCAAACCACTTCATCTTGGACCTTTTTCTACCTTTGTTGACAAACTTGGATTGTTCAACATACATTCTAGTTTGAGGGGGTGTTAAAATAGATGAGCTCCCACTTTATTAGTATTTGACTGTTACTCTATTTTGTATATATACAGCTGTATGTTTAGTTTTTGGGTTGAGTGAAATAAATGATAATCACATTTTTCTCTTTCTTTATTAGTTTGTTCGCTTCTTTTTCTTGTGTTATGTCTATAACCATGCACATGTTAACACTTCTCATGGGATTTCCAGTGAAAAGTTTTTGGGAATAAGAAAGCCAAAATGTTTTAAATAAAAACTCGTTAGGTTATTTGGTTGGGAAGAAATGATGCATTATTTAATGGGATTAATTTTTGTGTCGACAAAGTTGTTCTTTCCATTAAGTTCTTGACTTGGGATTGGGTAATTATTGTTAGCATCTCTATTCCGAATTATAGCTGGTTCGATTGGTTTATTGTTCCTTCGTTATGTTTGTAATTGGTGTTTGCCTCCTCTGAAAGGGTTAGAGTACCCATTGTACTCTCTATTGGTAATTAAATTTCTTGCTTATAAAACAATATATATTGTTAAGTTGTGTGCCTTGGTAACGATTTATCATTTAAATATAGATTTTGTTAGATTGCTTATCGAAAATTTAGCTTTTTGTATTAATTTTGTATACTTACATATCTCATTCAAGTTGATCATAATTCAACATACCATTTTGATTAGTTTGGTTATTTATTTGATCCAAATTTTCATCTTGTTAACCAATTTAAGTTTTTATGTATATATTTTCTGATAAGCATTATCATTTTTGTACGAACTTTGTTTCCACTCACAAAACCCCTCTTAAACTCTTATAAGTTTTCAAACTAAACGAATTTTCAAATCAGTAAAAATATTTTAGAGAGGTTTATTCATCGTCCTTCTAAACCGTTATAATATCGTATTCCCACCCAACAATTGGCATCACAGTCAGTATTTTGATCATGTCTAAGCAACTCAAAAGTTAAGAATATGGGTAATAACTATCTGAAGGGAGCGTATAATTGATCCATATTTTTTAAAGGAAAAATTATGTTAATTAGAAGGACACTATGTACATTTGCTTAATGTTTATAGACAAAATGCTTTGGGTAGCAACCACACGAGCCTTTTATTCCCAAAATCGAAGTTGATGGTTCAGTTAAACTCCCAAAATATTTGTCGAATGAGTAAACCAAAAAAGGCGTCCTATGTTTTAAAGGCAAGGAATATACTTAACAACCTGGCATGCTATCTTTATCTATTTCTTGATCAGATTTATTTTCTTTCTTTCCTTCATCTTTCTCTCTTTTTCTCTCTCCCTCATTCATCTTCTTTCTTTGATTAGATCCACCATGGATTCCGATAATGAAACCCTTCCACCCACCACTAATAAAAAGAACTTATCCACCACCCACCATTTCTCCTTCTACAACTACCAAAGGATATGATGGATCTTTATTTTATGCATCCCTCTGATAACCCTGGGATTGCGTTTGTTGCTCCACCGTTAAACAACCTTAACTACTATTCTTGGAGCCACTCCATCATCGTGGCCCTTCGTTCCAAGAACAAACTCGACTTCCACGATGGTATTCTTCGTCGCCCTGATGATTTGGATCCTCTTACCATGGCAAAGGACCATTGCAACACCATGGTTATGGTGTGGGTTACCAACTCAGTTGAACCTGATATTGTTTAAAGTATTCTTTGGATGGACACCGCCTTCGAGATGTAGACTGAACTCCGTGATCGTTACCATCAAGGTGATATATTTTTGTATTGCAGAAATCCATGAAGAGATTCTTCTCAAATAAGGTGATCTTAGTATAATACAATTCTTTACTCATCTCAAAAAGATTTGGCAAGAACTGAACAATTTTCGTCCTCTTCCTACTTATTCTTGTGAGATTAAATTTTATTGTAACTTCATTTCTACCATTAAATCATATAGAGGCACTGATTATGTTATTAGATTCTTGAAAGGCCTGAATGAGCAATATGCTCCCGTTTGATCTCAAATCATGCTCATCAAAACCATTAGGTTAATTCTTTCTCTTGATGCATCCCAAAACTGGTATGTTCATCAACTTTACATAAACACTGCTTTTCTTCATAGTGAATTGAATGAAGATGTTTAGAAGAAAGTTCCTCTTGGTTTTACCATTCCTCATAAAAAAATCTAGTGTGTAAGTTAAACAAATCTATCTATGGAAATAAGCAAGCTAGCCGACAATGGAACTCTAAATTAACTCTCACTCTCACATCCTTAGGATACACTCAATCTAAAGCTGACTACTCTCTTTTTACTAAATCTTTTCCTGACAATTTTACTATAATTCTAGTGTATGTAGATGATCTTTTAATTGCATGTAACCATATGCCAAAAATTACTCATATAAAACAGGTTTTGGACAACACTTTTAGCATCAAAATATTTCCTTGGCTTCGAAATAGCAAGGTCTAAAGCTGGAATTTTCATTAGTCGATGAAATTATAGTCTGGATTTATCAAAAACTGCAGGGTTATTGGGAGCTAAGCTGCTACAACTCCTATGGATCCTAATCACACACTAAATAATGCTCTTGATGAACTTCTTCCTGATCCTACACCTTTCAGAATCTTGATATGTAAGTTGCTCTATTTAACACACACACGACCTGACATTAGTTACTTTTTTTGCAGGTTAAGTCGGTTCTTATCCAAGCCTACCAAGACACACTATCAAGCTGGCATACGCATATTGCGCTACATCAAAAATGCTCCAGGCCAATGGCTTTTTTTCAAGACTGATTCTGCACCTGTTCTTTCTGGATTTTCTGACTTAAATTAGGGTTCGTGTGCTGAGACACGTAAATCAACCACATGATTATGTTTCTATCTTGGTAGCTCTCTCATTTGCTAGAAAAGCAAGAACAAACTATTGTTTCTAGATCTTCCTCTGAAGCTGAATATAATTCACTCGCTAATGCCACTTGTGAAGCTCAGTGGCTATTAATCCTTCTCCATGACCTTCATATCTCTCAATCCAAACCTGTGACAATCTATTGCGACAATCATTCAGCTATACACATTACCAACAACCTTGTTTTTCATGAAAGGACCAAACACATCGAAATGGACTGTCACATCACTCAAGACAAAATTCTGGACAACATCATTCATCTTATGGCCATCTCTTCTCACCAATAAGTTGCTGACATATTCACCAAACCACTTCATCTTGGACCTTTTTCTATCCTTGTTGACAAACTTGGATTGTTCAGCATACAATCCAGTTTGAGGAGGGTATTAAAGTAGGTGAGTTACCACTTTATTAGGATTTGACTGTTACTCTATTTTGTATATATACATCTGTATGTTTAATTTTTGGGTTGAGAGAAATAAATGGTAATTAGATTTTTCTCTTTCTGTATTGGTTTATTAGCTTCTTTTTCTTGTGTTATGTGTATAACCATGCACATGTTAACACTTCTCATGGGATTTCCTGCAAAACGTTTTTGAGAACAAGAAGGCCAAGATGTTTTGGATAACAACTTGTTAGGTCATTTGGTTGGGAAGAAATGATGCATTATTTAATGGGATTAATTTTTGTGTCGGAAAAGTTGTTATTTCCATTAAGTTCTTGACTTAGGATTGGGTAATTATTGTTAGCATCTCTATTCCGAATTATAGTTGGTACGATTGGGTTATTGTTCCCTCGTTATGTTTGTAATTGGTGTTTTCCTCCTCTGTAAGGGTTAGAGTACCCATTGTACTCTCTTTTGGTAATTAAATTTCTAGCTTATAAAATAATATATATTGTTAAGTTGTGTGCCTTGGTAACAATTTATCATTTAAATATAGATTTTGTTAGATTGCTTATCAAAACTGTAGCTTTTTATATTAATTTTGTTTACTCACATTTCTCATTCAAGTTGATCATAACTCAACATACCATTTTTAATAGTTTGGTTATTTATGTTATCCAAATTTTCATCTTGTTAACAAATTTAAGTGTTTATGTATATATTTTCTGATAAGCATTATCTTTTTGTACGAACTTTGTTTCCACTCACAAAACCCCTTTTAAACTCTTATAAGTTTTCAAACTAAACGAATTTTCAAATCAGTAAAAATACTTTAGAGAGGTTTATTCACCCTCCTTCTAAACTGTTGTAATATCGTATTCTCACCCAACAATTGGCATCACATCCAGTATTTTGATCATGTCTAAGGAACTAAAAAGTTAAGACTATGGGTAACAACATTCTAAAGGGAACGTATAGTTGATCCCAAATTTGTAAAGGAAAAATATTTTTATTGGAAGGACACTATGTACGTTTGCTTAATATTTACTGACAACATGCTTTGTATAGCAATCACCAACGCGACTTTTATTCCCTAAAATGAAGTTGATGGTTCAATTAAACTCCCAAATAATTTGTCAGAAGAGTAAACCAAAAAAGGCATCCTATGTTCTAAAGGCTAGGAATATACTTATCTTTGCATTAAGCATTAAATATATTACTCTATCTCACATCATAAGAATCCACAATCAATATGGAACACTTCCCAAGTCCACTATGAGGGTACTAAAGACATTAAGATTTCAAATTAATATGTTAATAAAGGAGTATGAAATTTTCCACATGGAACCCGATGAAATCATGGAATTCATATAGAGTCGTTTTCTCCATATAATTAATAAGTTAAAAAACTTAGGAAAGTCCATTTCTAATAAAGATTGTGCTAACAAAATTTTAAGATATATGTTTAGGGAATGGAAACCAAAGGTTAGAATCATTAAAGAATCAAATAGTCTCAGTAATTTGGATATCAAAAAATTGTTTAGAAAGCTAAACAAACATGAAAATGAACTCAAACGGCTTGTTGCAAGCAAAGTAAGCGCCAAAAGAAAGATAGGGTCAAAAAAGAAAAGCACAATATCTCCCTGAAAGTTGTATTTTCAAAGAAAAAGAAAGTACATGATGATAGTGATAATTATAGTAAAGACCATTCCAAAGAAAAAGAGGTGGGTTATTTGTCCAGCGTTAGATTCAATATATAAAGAAACATAAGCTCAAACATTTCGACCAAAAATTGATCAAAATCAAGAAGATACATCTGCAAATGAAGGAAGATAAGAAAAATTAAGAAAATGTCACATGCTACTGTAACACGGTGGGAGAACTGACTTTAGTTAAATGTTGCGGATAGCAAGAGTCGCCACCGACTTTTATTTTATCCAAAGGAAAGGGCATAAAAGAACAGGAAAGACCTTAAAAGATTTTTGGGTTCGGGGGGTAGGTTATGTAAAGGGAAGGTGTTAGCACCCTTTACATCCATGGTTATCCATGGGCTCTTAGTTACTTAGGTCACTTTAAAATGTTTTTGAGAAATGTAATGTGTGGTTAGAAATTTCCTTAAGTACTTTATAATGATCCATGTACGGATATATATAAAGCCTTTGTTTTGAAAATTGCTTGAAAAATGTGAAGTGTTTGAAATGTTTTTGAAAAGTGAGCAAGTACATAAGAGGAACCTACCCTAAGTTAAGTCTTTTCTGTTCTTAAATATCCTTTAAATGGTAAGACTATCCCTATTATTAAGGAATAGGTAGTCATTACCTTGGATGTATGAGGGACAAGTGAAGGGACAACTATTATTTAGGCAACTGCAAGGTGTATAAGCAATTCGAAGGGACTTATCATCTTTATTCGAAAGGGACAAGATCATTACGAAGGCAACCATGAAGGGACTTGATCTTTTTATCTATTAAGGGACTAGATGATATGAGATGAGGGACTTTGCTTTACACCTTACTTGACCTTTTGTTTAGGCAACTTGAGAGGTAACCCTTAAGAAGTGAGATGGCGATCCAAGATCGACTTACGTGTGTGCGTGTACAAATTCATATATTTATCTTTAAGTTAATGATCTAAATTCAATTTTACATACAAATATGCTTTACACTCCCTATTTTACTAACTATGGCATTTAAAAATAAATAATAAAAATTATTCTACAACTATTACATATTGGATACAATTACATTATAAATAATTAAAATAAATAAATAATTAAATGGATTAGTAGTAATAATCAAAAATAAATAAATATAAGAGGGTTAATAATAATAAACAAAAATAAATAAGCATGAGATGAAGAAATTAGCATAATAATAAATAATAAATTAAAAGTTCAATTTTAAATAAATAATTGTTTTTTTAGATTTTTTTAATAAAAAGACATAAATAATAAGAATTATACTAATAAATATGGCTAATAGTCTAATTATTTAATTTTATATACATATTATAAAAATATTTGATTAAATAAGCATATATAAAAATATAAATTATATTCATAAGATAAAATTAGTTTTTTTTTATTATTTAGGAAAAATAAGTATGGGTTTATTAATTAATTAAATTATTTAAATTACAAAACTACATATGATATAAACAAATTATAAATAAATATATACAATTTAAAATTTACAAACACATAAATTACTATTCATAATCATAATTAGGATTAATAAACAAAAATTAGGTTTTATATGAAAATATTAAGGCTAATATAAATAATTTAGGGTTTATGAGTTTAGAAAATAGAATTAGGGTTAATTAAATTATTTACATATAAATAATTTATATACAAATTATAAAATAAATATACATAATTAAAATTTACAAATAAATAAATTAAGAGTTAAAATATAATTAGGGTTAGAGAAAATTTATGAAAAACTAGGGTTTACATATTGAATTAAACTATTAATTGGTTTATTGTTTTAAAAAGATAAATATAATAATAATATATACATATTAATAAATATGAACATAAAGAAAAGTTTAAGAAAATAAATTATATATATTTTTTGAAATATGAGATTTTAAGAAATATTATTAATTATTTAGAAATTATTTTAACTGAATTATATTAAGAATACATGAAAGAAAATAAATAAAGTACTAAAAAAAACAGGACCTAGGATTTGAACCCAGGTCCTTTACCTGGTTGAAGGACTCCCAAAACCACCTGGGCTACTGCGCGCGTGTGATGTATAATGGCAAGCTGATCTTTATATGGTGAAATTATGAGATAAATTAATTTGAGGCCAAAAAAAATGTTGGAGACCAGATTCGATCCCCTGACCTTTGCTTCACATATGCGCTCCCTTACCAATTGAGCCAAACAGCATTTCTGATATAATACAAAAACAAAATCATAAAATATTATTTCAAAATTTCAAATTTTCAAAACGCGCGAAAACTTCATCTTCATCCTCAGGATTCGCAGGTTTTCCTGCGAATTTATCCAGGAAATTTCCTGCGAATTCATTTGCGTTCTTGAACCTGCGAATTTCATACACGGCCAAATACACATGATTTTATCAAATTGTTAGCACAAACATGATCCATACACTTCACTGAATTGATCTATAGTTTCAAAAGGAATTAATATCCATTAAATTAGAAAACCCTAAATTATAAGGTATGAACCCTAACATGGCATCTAACGATTTACCCACTGTTTCTCCAAGATTTTTGCCCAGAATCCATCACAAGCTTCAACTAACCATGAATCAATAAACAAAATTAGTGTGCAATGTATAAATAATGAGAATCGAAAATTTCAAAACCAAGAACAAAACTGATTCGGTTTAAGCAATATGCAATGATTTGGATGCTGCAAATGGTTCAAATAGGTTCAATGATCATCTAGGAACATATTGCAACCTTCAAAATCTTTTGATATGGCCTCTATGTAAGAATCTGAATTGAGGTTTTTTGGTGAGTTTTGAAAATTTGAAACTTGCTCTTGAGGCTGCAATTTTCGTGTCCTTGGCATTGTGATCTCTTCCTTGTATATATGTGAACTGAATTAGGTCAAAAAGTTGTAGGATTGTTTGGACTTTTTGGATCAATGAGATTGAAAAAGATCATGCCTTAAAATTCAAATATTCTTTGATATAACCTTGCCATTTTAAGACAATCACCATAATGTTCATATCAATCTGATCCAATTAACTTTCATGACTTTCTAGAATCAAAATATTTTTAAATCTTCATATTTTTATATTTTATTTGAATTTAAAATGATTTTTAATATAAAAAATCATAATAAATAAAAATAAAATTATGAAAATTATGAAAATATTAAATAAATTTCGTGCATGATGTCATGGAACACATTGGGTCACAAAAAAGTCAGCCCATTTGAAGAATTGTGGTTTTAAGACCCCATTTACTTCATAAACCACTCAAAACTTTCCCAACTTTGCAAGGGCACAAATCCTTCAATTTTAATTCTATGAGGGTGTTCTTGGACATTTTGGAATCTTAAAGAGTCCTCTAACCAACCCCATTGGTTTCATGTCCATATCTTTTACCATTCTCAAGTTATGCTCTTTTGAAGTTGTTGACTTTTTGTTGACTTTCAAAAGGACCTATAATGTCTTAGCTCATACCTTCCAAATGAAGCATTTTTGGGCTTGGCTTGTGAGACACAAAGTTGTAGAGAATTCAATTTCCTTCAAAATGAGCTTTGGATGGGAAAAATTTGATGAATTATGTGAAAGTTATGGCTGGTCAAAGTTCAGTTGACTTTTCGTAAGGAAACCCTAATTTAGAAACTCCTGATTCTTGATGATCTGAAATCTCCTTGATGAATCATGATCAACCCTTGATCAAATGATGAATTTTACTTCATATACTTGATGTTGTAAAAAAATCATGAAGTTTGACTTTGGTTTGACCACAGTTGACCTCAGTTTGACTTTTTAACTACTTTGACTGATTTTGACCTATCTGATCATCTGACTGAGCAAACCTTTGAGAAAAGTCTTGAAACTTGTCATGGGGATTCTTAAACACATATAAGATGTTATGAAGCTCAATTGAAGTCTTGGAAGTCTATTTAGCCTGATTAAAGTCAAAACCCTAGTTTAGGATGCACTGCTTAGGAGGATGCATTGTCTGAGGGAATTGTCAAATCTTCTGACTAATTGTGAACTTTGTGAACCTTGTGAACCTCATAATATGTCTTGTGAACCTTGTGAACCTCATGAGAGGTCTTGTGAACCTTTTGAACCTTGTGAGCCTCTTAGTACACAAATTCTTGTCTTGTGAGGGCAAATTTTGGGGTACAACAGCTGCCCCTGTTCAATTTTCTGAAACCTGAGGGGTTAGATTGGTATATGTGCCATTCGTAACCTGGAAGGTTGAAGGGGATTGAACACAAAAGCCCAAAAATTTGCACTCACTGGTGCGTATAGTAATACTGATGATTAGCTGTATATGCTTGAGTGGGCTTGAAGATGCCACTTGGAAGAACTGGAGATGGGCTTAGAGATGCCATCAGAATGAACTGAAAATGGACTTAGAGATGCCATTTAAAATATCTGGATGTGGTGATGTCTTTATGTTGATACTGGATATCAGTACTAGGTCTTTGTATAGGCCGTCTCTGAATCATTTATGCAACATGATTTGAGTTGTTGAATGGACCAGTAGAAATGAATCTTATGATGATTATCTCTTTTGGAAATATTTTGGATTAGGTAATGGATCTTTGTACAGACCAATTGCCTACTTCCCAGGGCCGAAAGAACGTCAGGATTTGTTCTTAAGGATCAAAAGAGCGTCAGGATTAGTTCTTCTGAATAATGTCTTGAACAAGAGGCCAAAAGAGCGTCAGGATTTGCTCTTAAGGGTCAAAAGAACGTCAGGATTAGTTCTTCTGAAAAAGTCTTGAACAAGGGGCCAAAAGAGCGTCAGGATTTGCTCTTAAGGGTCAAAAGAATGTCAGGATTAGTTCTTCTGAATAATGTCTTGAACAAGAGGTCAAAAGAGCGTCAGGATTTTCTCTTAAGGGTCAAAAGAACGTCAGGATTAGTTCTTCTGAAAAAGTCTTGAACAAGGGGCCAAAAGAGCGTCAGGATTTGCTCTTAAGGGTCAAAAGAACGTCAGGATTAGTTCTTCTGAAAAAGTCTTGAACAAGGGGCCAAAAGAGCGTCAAGATTTGCTCTTAAGGGTCAAAATAACGTCAGGATTAGTTCTTCTGAATAAGTCTTGAACAAGAGGCCAAAAGAGCGTCAGGATTTGCTCTTAAGGGTCAAAAGAACGTCAGGATTAGTTCTTCTGAATAATGTCTTGAACAAGAGGTCAAAAGAACGTCAGGATTTGCTCTTATGAAAGATATCTTGAACCAAGGAATGGATCTTTTTACAGACCGTTTGCCTGTTATTCGAGGACATCTTGAGTAGTGTATGGATCATTTCTGACCCGTTGTAAGTTGTTGATATTGTTTTACCTGCATATAACTATCCTGCAAGGGAAATATTAGTTTATGCATTGTGTATGCATGCATAGTATGATGCACCTAAGTAAATGTATTATGTAGTTATGGATATATATGTTATGGTATGATGTAAATGATGTATGTATGCATCATGCAGCCTGAAGCGTCTGGATATCTTCGTATAACAACTGCTGGCCAGGGAAAATAAATCCCGATTTGTTGCTGAGGAACTCGCCTTGTTTGATAATATAGTGAAGAATATGAGGAACTCGTTCCCGTCTCGTTTGATAACATAGTATTCATAAACCTCCCGTCTTCGTTCGATAGTAAGGTATCCATAACCTCCCGTCTTCGTTCGATAGTAAGGTATCCATAACCTCCCGTCTTCGTTCGTCGTACTCCTATTGAAGGAATAAATTCCTGATTATCCGTCTGAGGATAAAAGAGATGGATATAAATTCCAGGAGAGATATGACTCGAATTATTTATGAAGATGGATTTTCTCTACTGGGGATTTGTGGTTGTTTTGTGGGGATGAACCGGTGAAGCTTCGTTGAATTCCTTCCCTCGTTCGTCCTTAGTTAATACTATTACTGCATTTCCATGAATTTCTGGTAAAAATCAATCATATTAAGCATTTTATGCATTTCTGGTAAATATCAATCATATTCAAAAGCATACATACATTCAAACACAACCAATGGACGTTTCGCTTATGTAAATAGGGTAAAAGTAAATCTGGATTCAAAGATGGAATTTTATTTATATCACAAAATGACCTATACATAGGCAAGTTTGTACAAGGAGACAGAAATCCTAGTAAGAGGAATTTGTCATAACAATTTTTACAAAACAAGGAAAATTAGCTATGTGAGAAATAATCCTATTGAGTTTCAATTCTACTATTGCCATTATCTTCAAGTATCTCATCTTCTGCTGTTGAGACAGAAATGATTGGATTGAGCTTTATCTGTTTGAGCTTGAGTTAAGTAGCACAACTGGTTGGAGTTATATGGGTGATCCAAACAAGACATAGTCGTACGCTTTAATCCCTAACTTTTTCCTGGATTGCCCTTTCAGGTTTTCAATCCACTGGGATACCCTTTTTTGCCCAAGCCACCTTTTCAGGTTTTCGACTTGCCGGGTGTACATTTTTTTTATATATATCCCTAATTTTTTCCCGAACCCTTTTGGTTCGCCGGGATGCCCTTATTTTTGCCTAGGTCAGTCAACCTAGCGGGTCTCTTTTTATGCGTAGTATTTTTTAACTATGTTTGCGTTTACAGGCTGTGGGAAGTCTTCACTATCCATAGTAGTAAGCATCATGGCACCTCCTGAGAATACTGTTTTGACCACAAATGGTCCTTCATATGTAGGAGTCCACTTGCCCCTAGGATCACCCTGTGGTAATATGATACGCTTGATTACCAAGTCACCAGCCTGATATACCTTTGGCTTAACCTTCTTGTTGAAAGCCTTGATCATTCGTTTCTGGTACATCTGGCCATGACAAACTGCTTCTAACCTCTTCTCGTCAATCAAATTTATCTGGTCAAGTCGGGTCTGAATCCACTCATCTTCATCCAAGCTTGCATCCTTCATAATTCTTAAGGAGGGAATCTGAACTTCAATGGGCAGAACTGCTTCCATACCATATACTAAGGAGAATGGGGTTGCCCCTATTGAAGTACGTATTGTAGTACGATAACCATGAAGAGCAAATGGTAACATTTCATGCCAATCCTTGTAAGTAACAGTCATCTTCTATATAATCTTCTTGATATTCTTGTTAGCAGCTTCAACTGCCCCATTCATCTTTGGACGATACGAAGAAGAGTTGTGATGCTTAATCTTGAACTGTGTGCAGAGATCAGCAATCATAGTGTTGTTCAGATTAGAGCCATTGTCCGTAATAATCCTTTCAGGGATGCCATACCTACATATGAGATTATTCTTAATGAATCGAGCCACAACATTCTTGGTAACAGATGCAAATGAAGCTGCCTCCACCCACTTTGTGAAGTAATCAATAGCAACCAGGATGAAACGATGTCCATTAGAAGCAGTAGGCTTGATCTCACCAATCATATCAATGCCCCACATGGCAAAAGGCCAAGGAGCAGTCAACACATTCAATGGTGATGGAGGTATATGTACTTTATCAGCATAGATTTGACACTTGTGACACGTTCTGGAATGTTGATAGCAGTCAGCTTCCATGGTAGACCAATAGTAACCTGCTCTCAATATCTTCTTTGCCATAGTATGACCACTAGAATGAGTGCCAAAGATCCCATCATGCATGTCTTCCATAATCTCTGTTTCTTCCTTCTTATCCACACAACGAAGCAAAGTTGAATCATGATTGCGCTTGTACAAAATGTCATTACTCAAAAAGAACTTAGCAGAAAACCTTCTCAGAAACTTTCTATCTTTGACAGATGCCCCTTCAGGGAACTCCTGGGCTTCAAGATATCTTTTCACTTCATAGAACCAAGGCTTCTCCTCTGCTTCTTCAGTGTCAATCTCATTGCAGTATGCAGGCTTTTCAAATCTATCAATAGTAATCTTGGGAGCCTCATCATCCCAGCTGATCTCAAACATGGATGCCATGGTGGCTAAAGCATCTGCCAACTGATTCTCTCTTCGTGGAATATGTCCAAAGGTAATCTCTTTGAAATGTGGGATTAAAGACAACACATGCTCTCTGTATGGAATGAGATTATCAAGTTTGGTGTCCCAATCTCCTTTAATCTGACTTATTACCAGGGCTGAATCTCCATATACGTCCAGGAACCGAATCTTCATATCAATGGCAGCTTTGATACCCAAGATACATGCCTCATACTCAGCCATGTTATTAGTACAATAGAAACAAAGTCTGGCAGTAATCGGGGTATGACAACCTTCAGGGGAACTGATCACAACACCAACACCATTACCAAGTGCATTAGAAGCTCCATCAAAAACCATAGTCCATCGGGATCCTTGTTCAGGTCTGTAATATTGTCCAGGTTCTTTGGTAATAATCATAATGTCTTCATCAGGGAACTCAAAACTCATTGACTGATAATCATCCACTGCTTGATGAGCCAAATGACCAGCTACCACACTACCCTTAATGGCCTTCCGAGTAGTATATTGTATGTCATATTCTGTTAAGATCATTTTCCATCTTGCTATTCTTCCGGAGAGAGCAGGTTTCTCGAATATGTACTTGATTGGATCCATCTTTGAAATCAACAAGGTAGTATGAGTCAACATATACTGTCTTAGTCGGCGAGCAGCCCATGCCAAAGCGCAGCAAGTTTTCTCGAGCAGTGAGTATCTTGTTTCACAGTCGGTAAACTTTTTGCTAAGGTAGTATATTGCCTGCTCTTTTCGACCAGACTCGTCATGTTTCCCCAAGACACAACCCATTGAGTTTTCTAACACTGTTAAGTACATGATCAAGGGTCTTACATCAACTGGTGGCATCAAAATTGGAGGTTCTAGAAGATATTTATTGATTTCATTAAAGGCAGTCTGGCACTCATCATTCCATTCCATTACCTGATCTTTCTTCAACAACTTGAAGATTGGCTCACAGGTAGCAGTTAATTGGGAAATAAATCTTGCAATGTAATTCAATCGTCCCAAGAAACCTCTCACTTCCTTCTCAGTTCGGGGAGCTGGCATCTCTTGTATAGCTTTTACTTTCGCAGGATCCACTTCAATACCTTTTCCACTGACAATGAAACCCAGGAGTTTACCAGACCTAACTCCAAAAGTACATTTGTTTGGGTTCAATCTCAGCTTGTATTTTTTCAACCTCTCAAACAACTTATGCAGATGATCAAGATGTTGCTCTTCATTTTGGGACCTGGCTATCATATCATCCACATACACCTCTATCTCATGATGAATCATGTCATGAAACAAAGCCACCATAGCACGCTGATATGTTGCCCCTGCATTCTTCAAACAAAATGACATCACCTTATAGCAAAAAGTGCCCCACTGTGTAACAAATGTTGTCTTCTCCATATCTTCGGGTGCCATCATGATTTGATTGTAACCAGAGAAACCATCCATGAAGGAGAATACTTTATGCTGAGCAGTATTGTCTACCAGAACATCAATATGAGGAAGTGGAAAGTCATCTTTGGGGCTGGCCTTGTTCAAATCCTTGTAGTCTACACACATATGTACCTTACCATCTTTCTTAGGTACCGGCACCACATTCGCAATCCACTGAGGATAAGAAGTCACAGCTAAGAACCCTGTATCAAACTGTTTCATCACCTCTGCCTTAATCTTTTCTGACATTTCAGGACGCATGCGATGAACCTTCTGCTTCTTTGGACGACAATCTTCTTTTACTGGTAAACGGTGAACCACAATGTCTGTATCCAACCCTGGCATATCTTCGTAGGACCAAGCAAAGATCTCCACATAGTCATGTAACATCTGAATCAATCTGCTCTTGACACTATCCTCTAATTCAGCCCCTATCTTGACCTCTTTCCTGTTTTCTTCAGTTCCCAGATTCACAATTTCGACTGGCTTTTCATGTGGTTGTATAGCTTTCTCTTCTTGTTGTAACAACCTAGCAAGCTCTACAGGTACTTCACAATCTTCCTCCTTTCCATCTTCAGCTTGATAGATCGGATTCTCGAAATTATAATTGGCAATAGTAGAACTGTTATCAACAGGATCCAGAGTGGATGAGGATCTGCATTTTAGTGATGTGGGTGTGTGTAAGAACACATAGCTGATAAAACAAAAATAAAAGAAAAGAAAGACAAGGAACATAATATTTACGAAAACGAAACGTCCACTGATTTTTATTGAATGAAGTATGCAAATGAAATGACATCCCGAAACAAGCACACCATTGTGCCCCGGGTAAGGCACAAGGCTTAAGAGTTTAATTGTTCAAAAATTACAAACTTTAAAAGTAACAACACAGTAATAGTATTTACTCCTGACTAAAGGAGATAGGGATAACATCTTCAGCTTTCCAATTATTGAGCCCAGCACCCACAATAGGAAAAATCCAAGCATCCAAGTTGTAATCTTCATCATAGTCACCCACAACATTGATCTGATTCTTCATAATCCCCTGATTGGTGATACGAACAGCACGAGCACGACGAACAGCCTTCTGGGACTCTGCAGTGAAACCCGAACCAAATTTGTTAGACTTGTAAGGAATTTCAGGAAGCTGACCCCAAATAGTACAACCACCTTCATCCACCACAGCTCTAGCATCTTTGAGGGAGGCCATTGTAGGAGGTACTCTGGTGACCACAGGAACTTTCTTGACAACAGGAGGAGCTTCATAGTTATTAACAACCCAAGGAACCACTTCGAATGTCTGGCATGGAGTTTCAACATATTCACCTTCCACTTCAAGATATTTAACGGTGTTCACATGGATAACTATATATCCTTCCTCTCCGTAAACAGTGACAACTTTTCCTTCTACTGGATATCTCAGCTTCTGGTGTAAGGTGGAGGTTACAGCACCTGCCCCATGGATCCAGGGACGCCCAAGCAAACAAGAATACGAAGGACGGATATCCATTACATAAAAAGTAGCATTGAAGACTTGAGAACCTACTTTTATTGGGAGATCAATTTCTCCATGCACCACTCTTCTCGAGCCATCAAATGCCTTCACCACTATATTACTAGGCTTCAACACAGCCTCTTCAGGACTAAGCTTATTCAGAACTTCTTTGGGCAACACATTCAGAAAGGAACCATTGTCTATTAATACATGTGACAGGGTAGTGCCCCTACATTCAATAGAGATATGTAGAGCCCTGTTATGATCCCTCTTGGCAGGAGTTAAATCAGCATCGGAGAAACCTAACCCATTATCGTAGGTCAAGTGTGAAACACAATTTTCAAACTGGTCTATAGAAATCTCATTTGGTACGTGAGCAGTCTTCAAAAATTTAATCAAGGCCTTAGCATGATCCTCAGAACACAACAATAAAGACAACATGGAAATCTTGGAGTGAGTATGCCCCAATTGATCAATAATGTCATAATCACTCTTGCGAATGATCTTCAATACTTCTTCCATTTGCTTAGAAAGATCATCAGCATCTGGTACATCAGTTTGTATAGGTTCAATAACAGGACCCTTACCCCGAGCATCATCAGTAGAGGTAGTAGCTGGAGTAACTGTATTCTTGGAGGTAACTGGAGGAGAGAAAACTCTTCCACTTCGTGTGATCTTACTAGATCCAGCAATATTATCAATATCCTGATTTTCACCAACAACAGGTGCATCAGCTAAGGATTCCTGCTTGACACCATGAATATAAACATCGGAGCCATAATGCCAAGGTACTGCCTTATCAGAAGTATATGGAATAGGACCTGGAGTGGTAATGATCATAGGAGCCACTCTAGCTTCAGCAACAATCTTCACAGGGCCTTCAGCTGTAATTTTAATTGGACCCTTACGAGTGATTTTTACAGGTCCCTTGAAAGTAATCCTTACCGGCACTTTATCAACCATATCTACCTCTTCAACCTTCGCACCTTTAGTTATATGCTCAACCATGCTCTCCATAGAAGGTGGTGTCCTCTCAAACAATATTGTGTAATTGTCCATGAGGTGTTGAATTTCGTCCTTCAATCTCCAGCAACTATCCGGCTTATAAGCACAATAGAAACAATCTTCATGACAACCTGGAAAGAACCCAGCTTGTACCAACTTATTCTTGATAACAGACAATGGTGTGGTCACATCTGCAACTGAGGAAATACGTGAAACTTCATCAATGGCATTGACAGTCTTTTCATGATTCGGCATGGGAGCAGTAATCACATTTGGAGTACCTGGAGGGTCAAACTCAATCTCTCCAGCATCAATCATATCCTGAATTTTATTCTTCAATATCCAGCAACTATTGGTATCATGTCCCTGACAATTTGAATGATATGCACATCGTGCATTAGGATTGTACCTGGGAGAGGTAACATTGGGATTCTGAGGAGGGTCCCTCAAAGTGATGAGTTCACCCTTCAACAAGTGTTGCAAAGCTTGGGCCAGTGACATGTTGAGCTTAGTGAACTGTCTTCTAGGCCTCTGTTGATTTCCCTGTGGTGGCTCTGGTGTTACAGGAGTTGGATTGGAGATATGAACTGCACTCACAGACGGATGCCTTCTATTACGATCAGGTTGACCATAAACAACATTTGACTCTTTCTTCCCACTGGGAGGCTTCTTTGCAGCACTGGATGAAGAAGCACCCACTTGGATCTTTCCACTCCTTATACCACTTTCTACGCGCTCTCCTGTCATTATCAACTCAGTGAAGCCAGATGATGAGCTTCCAATGAGATGACTATAAAAAGGACCATTTAACGTACACATGAACATATCCACTAACTCCCTGTCAGTTAGAGGGGGTTGCACTCTACCAGCCAAATCTCTCCACTTCTGGGCATACTCCTTGAAGTTTTCTTTAGCACCCATAGACATGCTTTGTAGTTGCATGCGAGTAGGGGCTAGGTCAGCATTGTATTGATATTGCTTATAAAAAGCCTCAGCAAGATCATTCCAATCACGGATGTTGACACTCTCCAACTGATAGTACCATTCCAACTGAGCTCCAGATAAGCTCTCTTGGAAGAAATGGATCCACAACTTCTTATCAGCAGTATAGGGTTGGATTCTCCGGACATAAGACCTCAGATGCAGCTTGGGACAAGAGACACCATCATAAACTACGAAAGTAGGAACCTTGAAACCAATGGGTATAACCACCCCAGATATCAAACTCAGGTCTTCAAAATCCAGCCCAGAAGACTTTTGCAATTCCATGGCATCTGTAGATGTTTAGAATTGGCAGAATTTTTGACCAACAAGAAATGTTGAATTCAGTTCAGGATGTCCTATCAGATGTTGGGACATTATCAAACAGAGTATAAGTAAATGAACTTAATTCAGGATGTCACACCAGATGTTAGGACATTGTATCAATTAATGAAATAAGTTCAGTTTACAGGATGTCACATCAGATGTTGTGACATTGTATCAGTAAATGAAGTAAGTTCAGTTTTTCAGGATGTCCCAACAGATGTTGTGACATCTCAGACCTGCTACTAGAATTAATTAATGACTAACAGAACTGAGTAAATTAAGGAAAGTTATCTGGAATTAATTATGGATGGACAAAACAGAATAAGGTGCATCTGTAGGGAGTGTTGTTATGTGACTTCAGCATAATCAGAAGAACTGAATCACCTAGAATCTAGCAAGTAACAAACCCTAATTCAAGGTGGAAGCAGCATGCGTTTCAGGATTGGATAAACCTACAGAAAGCCCAAAATCCAAACACCTATTTAAGCAACAGAAACTCTCAGAATAGAGTACGAATTTAAGAAGACCAAATAGGGTGTTTTGTGTTTTAATAGCAGGTTGTTTTAATTGTACCACTTTATGAGCTTTTAAGCAAAAGTGTATTTGTGTATTGATTGAAACTGTGTTGTAAAATCAAGCTGTTTTTGTTTGAAGTATGACTTCAATTTTATTAAACTTGTAAACAAGATCACTGTGTGATTGAGGGGGAGTGAGTTGGTACTCATATCTAAGTTGTGTCTTAGGTAGAAATTGCATTGGGTAGATATTAAGTGAAAGATTAAACTGGGTGGTTTAAGTCTAGAATTAATATTACTTATAGTGGATTTCCTCCTGGCTTGGTAGCCTCCAGATGTAAGTGTGGTTATACACTGAACTGGGTTAACAAATTCCTGTGTTGTTTAATTTTCCTGCACTTTAAGTTTTTATTTGAGTCTTCAAGTGTTTAAACATCTCATTCGACATCTCGTACCTGATCACAGAATTTCAATTGGTATCAGAGCAGGCACCCTGCCTGTTTATACTGGGTGAGATCTAGGGACTGCAAATTCTGGAAACATGGACAGAGATGTAGGATCAGTAAATAGACCACCTATACTGGATGGATCTAATTATGACTACTGGAAGCCAAGAATGATTGCATTCTTAAGATCACTTGACAATAGGGCCTGGAAAGCAGTCAACAATGGATGGGAACACCCTGTCCAAGACACCAAAGATGGAGAAAAAGTGTTGAAACCTGAAGAAGAATGGAGTAAGGAGGAAGAAGATTCAGCACTTGGCAACTCCAAGGCCTTAAATGCTTTATTCAATGGCATTGATAGAAATATCTTTAGACTTGTGCATCACTGTGAGCTGGCCAAAGATGTTTGGGACACTCTCAAAACAACTCATGAAGGAACATCAAAGGTGAAAATGTCAAGACTTCAACTTCTCACCACCAAGTTTGAAAACTTGAGAATGAAGGAAGATGAGACAATTCATGAATTCTACATGAACATCTTAGAAATAGCCAATACTTCTGGAGCTTTGGGAGAAAAGATGACTGATGAAAAGCTTGTAAGAAAGATTCTCAGATCTTTACCAAAAAGATTTGACATGAAGGTCACAGCAATAGAAGAAGCTCAAGACATATGCAAAATGAAAGTTGAAGAGCTCATTGGTTCCCTTCAAACTTTTGAGATGGGAATGAATGACACAATTGTAAAGAAGAACAAAAGCATAGCCTTGATGACAAATACTGATAAAGAAGAAGAAAATGATGAATCAGAAACTGATGAAAACTTATCAGAAAACATTGCTATGCTTGGAAGACAATTCAAACAGATTCTCAGAAAGATGGAAGACAAGTCCAGACCAAGTGGAAGATACACAAACTCTTCTGAGAACAAAAGACCTTATGATGCTAATAGAAGGTCAAATTATGATGAAAAGACCAGTCAAGAAAAAGGGATTAAATGCCATGGATGTGAAGGATATGGACACATCAGGAATGAATGTCCTACCTATTTAAAAAGGCAAAAGAAAGGTCTTTCTGTAACCTGGTCTGATGAAGACTCAGGAGGTGATTCAGAAGAAGAATCAGCTAAGCATATCACTGCTCTAGCTGGATTATGTGAATCTGAGAGTGAATCCAGTGATGGGGAGCTTACTTTTGAAGAGCTTGAGCAATCATACATAAAACTAGTCAAAAGAAGCACTGAAATATGCAGGGAGAGTATAAAGCTAAAGAAGCAGATTGAGGCACTAAAGGATGAAAAAACAAGTGATCTAGAGATCATTGACACCTTGAAAAGTGAAGTAAGTCTTCTCAACTCCAAGTTGGAGCATATGTCAAAATCTGTTAGAATGCTGAACAGTAGCTCAAGCACACTGGATGTTATTCTCAACAACAATAAGCATTCAGGAGATAAAAGTGGACTGGGATTTAACAAAGTTCATAAGGTTGAAGCTAGCACTAACAAAACTACTTCAGAGTCCATACAAGATGTCCCAACAGATGCTTCAACATCATGAAAAGAACACAAAGTCAAACATAATGTTCCAACAGATGTCTCAACATCATGAAAAGAACATAATGAAGAAGAAGTATCAAAGATGGAGATGTTATCATTGTGGAAGATTTGGACATATCAAACCTCATTGCTACAAGTTGCATGGATATCCAAATCAGATGTTTCAGCAACCTCCTAAGCAGAAAATAGAGGTTATCAAGAAAGAGCTGCATAGACATCAACATCAAAGAAATCGGCAACCCCCTAAGCAGAAGATAGAGGTCATCAAGAAGGTATGGGTACCAAAATCTAGTCTTCATGCTAATC
Organism: Lathyrus aphaca; assembly: GCA_963966055.1. Classification (NCBI taxonomy): domain Eukaryota; kingdom Viridiplantae; phylum Streptophyta; class Magnoliopsida; order Fabales; family Fabaceae; genus Lathyrus; species Lathyrus aphaca. Next base: position 286,673,895 of record OZ014524.1, read on the forward strand.
AAAGTTACATGCCCAAGAACAAGATCAACAAACAACCTTGGAACTCTACTGATGGACAATGCACAGGGCAAAGGTATCAAAAGAAATCTCAATACAAATGGTCAAAGAAGGGTGTTGCATATATAGCTCATACATCTCTAAGAGTATCAGCTAAAGAAGACTGGTACTTTGACAGTGGATGTTCAAGACACATGACTGGATTGAAGAATCTGCTAGTAGACTTAAAGTCATACTCATCCAGATATGTAACCTTTGGAGATGGAGCTAAAGGAGAAATCAAGGGAGTTGGGACCTTGGACTGTCCAGATGTACCAAGACTAGATGATGTGCTGCTGGTAAAAGGTTTAACTGCTAACCTGATCAGCATAAGTCAATTATGTGATCAAGGGTACAGTGTAAACTTTACCAAAACTGAATGCATAGTGTCTAATAAAGAACAAAAGGTTGTCATGAGAGGAGCCAGATCTAAAGACAACTGTTACATGTGGGAACCTCAAGACTTCAGTCTCACTTCAACTTGCTCTTTAGCCAAAGAAGAAGAAGTGAAACTATGGCACCAAAGACTGGGTCATCTTCATTACAGAGGCATAAAGAAAATCATATCTATGGAAGCTGTGAGAGGTATTCCTAAACTAAAGATTGATGATGGCAAAATATGTGGTGAATGTCAAATAGGCAAGCAAACCAAGATGTCCCATCCAAAGCTCCAACATCTGAAAACTTCCAAAGTTTTGGAATTATTGCATATGGATTTTATGGGACCTATGTAGGTTGAGAGCCTTAGTGGTAAGAGGTATGCCTATGTGGTGGTTGATGACTTTTCAAGGTATACATGGATAAATTTTATCAAAGAAAAGTCTGATGTATTTGATGTATTCAAAGATTTATGTCAAAGAATACAAAGGGAAAAAGCCAGCTGTGTGATCAGAATAAGAAGTGACCATGGAAAAGAATTTGAGAATAAAAAATTCTTAGATTTCTGTTCTTTAGAAGGAATAAATCATGAATACTCTTCACCAATCACTCCTCAACAGAATGGGATAGTTGAGAGGAAGAATAGAACAATTCAAGAATCAGCAAGAGCTATGATCCATGCTAAAAAGTTACCTTTGTACTTCTGGGCTGAAGCTATGAACACAGCTTGTTACATCCATAACAAAGTCACTCTAAGGAAAGGAACTTTGTCCACAATCTATGAAGTCTGGAAGGGCAGAAAACCCACAGTTAAGTACTTCCATGTGTTTGGAAGTAACTGTTATATTCTGGATGATAGGGAGCAAAGAAGAAAAATGGATCCTAAAAGTGATGAAGGGATTTTTCTTGGATACTCTATAAACAGCAGAGCATATAGAGTATTTAATTCTAGAACCAAGGTTATCATGGAGTCCATAAATTTGATAATTGATGATGCCCCTACAGATGTTACAGAAGATGTTGGAACATCTGCTGACAGCAAAACTGAAGCTGAAGAAAAGAGTGATCATTCTGACTTCACTCAAACTGATGAAAGGACAGAACAATCCAGCAAACCTCCCTCCATCAGAATCCAGAAGGATTATCCCAAAGATTTAATAATTGGTGATCCCAACAGAGGTGTAAGCACTAGATCAAGAGAAGTGATTTCAGGTTCCTGTTTTGTTTCAAAAATAGAACCTAAAAACATCAAGGAAGCTCTTACTGATGAATACTGGATTTGTGCTATGTAAGAGTAATTAGGTCATTTCACAAGGAATGAAGTATGGAATCTTGTTCCTAGACCTGATGACATAAATGTGATTGGCACTAAATGGGTGTATAAGAACAAGTCTAATGAGCAAGGAGTTGTTACAAAGAACAAAGCTAGACCTGTAGCTCAAGAATACACACAAATTGAAGGAGTAGACTTTGATGAAACTTTTGCACCAGTAGCAAGGCTTGAATCAATCAGACTACTTTTGTGAATTGCCTGTATCTTGAAGTTCAAGCTATTTCAAATGGATGTGAAAAGTGCTTTTCTAAATGGATATCTTAATGAAGAGGTATATGTAGAACAGCCTAAAGGATTTGTTGATCCAAGCTGTCCAAATCATGTATACAAACTAAAGAAGGCTCTTTATGGTCTGAAGCAAGCTCCAAGAGCATGGTATGAAAGGCTGACTACTTTTCTTATCAAGCAAGGGTACAGGAAAGGTGGAATTGACAAAACCTTGTTTGTTAAAGATGAAGAAGGAAATGTCATGATTGCTCAAATATATGTAGATGACATTGTTTTTGGTGGGATGTCAGACAGGATGGTTAAACATTTTGTCAATCAGATGGAATCTGAATTTGAAATGAGCCTAGTAGGAGAATTAACCTACTTTCTTGGACTGCAAATAAAGCAAATGGAGGACTCCATGTTCATTTCCCAAAGCAAGTATGCTAAGAACATAGTCAAGAAATTTGGGATGGACAGTGCTACTCATAAGAGAACTCCTGCCCCCACACATTTAAAGCTGACTAAAGATGACAAGGGTGAGAATGTAGATCAAAGCCTATACAGAAGTATGATTGGAAGCTTGTTATATCTGACTGCTAGCAGACCAGACATAGCATTTGCAGTAGGGGTATGTGCAAGATATCAAGCTGATCCAAAAGTTACTCATCTTAACCAAGTCAAGAGAATTCTGAAATATGTTTATGGTACTTGTGACTATGGCATAATGTACTTTCATGGATGAAAACCAATTCTCACTGGCTTCTGTGATGCTGATTGGGCTGGAAGTGCTGATGACAGAAAAAGCACTTCAGGAGGATGCTTCTTTCTAGGAAACAATTTGATTTCTTGGTTCAGTAAGAAACAAAATTGTGTATCCTTATCTACTGCTGAAGCTGAATATATTGCAGCTGGAAGCAGTTGTTCACAGTTGGTTTGGATGAAGCAAATGCTCACTGAGTACAATGTCCCACAAGATGTCATGACATTGTACTGTGACAACTTAAGTGCTATTAACATATCAAAGAATCCTATCCAACATAGCAGGACCAAGCATATTGATATCAGGCACCATTTCATCAGAGATCTTGTAGAAGAAAAAGTGATCTCATTGGAACATGTAGCTACAAATCTGCAATTGGCTGATATATTTACTAAAGCCTTGTGTCGCTCCCGGGATTTTCATCCTAGTACAAACGCGAAAGTGGCGCGGAAAGGTTAGAGTCGCCAGCCAGACATTTTTATCCCGAATGAATGGGAAAGGTAATGTTGCACGAACCTGAGGAAGAAGGAAAGGACAAGGTCCTGTGAACCAAAGATCTGAGCTCGGGAGTCGGTTACGAACTGGGAAGGTATTAGCACCCCAATTCGTCCGTCGTACCCGACGGGATCCACGCTTGCTTGCTTGTTTCAAAGGGTGAGAAAAATAAAGTGCTGCTGAACAAATGAACTACTAACTGGAACTGGAATGGAAATGAGAAAGGAATAAGAAAAAGAGAATGAGAATAAAAAGGGAAATGTAGGGAAAATAAAGAATATGCTCGAACGGGACCTACCCCGCTGCCTACGTACCTCATCGGGATAATGAGGATCAGAGTCGACGTAGTTCGCCTAACTAAGGCGGGAACTATTTGTTTGTGTTTTTTATGCTGGAACTACGTATGTCTATGCTCAGGTGTTGCAGGCTCGTATGGTACGAGTGCGTTTACCGTCTTGCATGCGAGACAAGTCGTCGCGAGTTCGCGTTGTGAGTGAATGAGATGGGAAGAGAAGTTCCCGCAGGATAGTCGCTTGTTATTTGTTTTTTTGTCTTTTATGATTTTTGTATGAATTTGGCACAAGAAAGTGAATTCAAACTCTTTTCCATGGAATGTGTACTTGCTACTACATTCCAAGATGGAATAATAGAACAAGCACACCCAGCAAGGAGAATTTATCCAAGACTGGTTTCCTAGGGTTAGGGCTTAAGTTCACTAGCCTGTTGAACTTTATTAAGTGTTTTTGTTGCTTTTGTGAAGAAGTATCTTTTAAGTTTTTCTTTGTGAAACAACCCCTTGATGAGACTTGTGCATCATGATAGATGAGCTTACACCACTCCAAGATGGAATGAATGCAAGTGCTTCATGGAATAAGGCTATACACAAAGGATCCTTTCATTTATTTGTTAAGTGTTTTTGGATTTTGTTTGAAGATGAGAAAGAATGACTCAAATTGCAAAAAGGACAAACTAAGGGGACTAAGACACAACCCTAATTTTATTTGTTTATTTACATAGGAGATCATATGGTTAATGAGGTTTTCTAATCCTAATGAGAAAAAGGAAAAGAAGAAAAGAGAACTAGAAACTAACTTACTTCCTAAGGAAGTTAAGTTGTCTCTAAAGAAAGGGAAAGCCTAAAAGCAAAGCACAAGGTGCTAAGGAAAACACAATTAAAATGCATAAGAGATAGGAATGAAGTAATGCTTACCTCAATCTTCCCCCCTACAAAACAAAAGTTAGCATGACAATGCATATTGAAAGTAAAATCGAAGCATGAAAGCGTTTAAGTACCATAAACGTCCTAGAATGAAACTAGGGTTCAAAATAAGACCTAAGTCTAAAGGTGGAGGTACCTAAAGGTTAAATGACTTCTAAAGTCAGTAGCTATATGTTATAGGTCCCTAAGTATGCTAGGATACCTTACAAGATCAAACTATGTCCAACTATGTACAAAAAGTTCACATAAATTCACCTAAATGCAAGTTAGGACTCATGGATGAAGTATGAATGCATATGGCTTACAAACATGAATTAGTACATGAAATGAACATCAAAGTCAGTAGTGAATGCTTATGAATATGGATTAATGAATATACAATCATAGATGCAATGGATTAGGCATATGGAGCAATGAGAAGAAGATATGAGAAGAAACGAACAAAAATTGCATAAGATCGCACATGATGAAAGTTAAGGAAGAATGGCATGTGAATATGCATGAAATGATTATGGGTCAGTAGCATACAAGGTATGAGATGAAATTAGAATGCATGAATAGGCATTAATGATTTCCACATAATTCAAGTTATTATTTAGAGGAGAAGAGAATCTAGTTTAGGTTAAAGTTAATTCACATAAGTATGCACTTTGAAACACCAAAACAAACCAAATGAAATATGGTTCAAAAAGTGACCTATAACTGGAATTAAGGATATAAAAATGACCTATAATCAACTCCTAAAATTTACCAACAAGTCTCTCAAGCCAATGGCATGAATGCCTTTCTAATATCTAGGTTATGGAGCAAATAAACACATATTTGGACCTATAATCTAAGTGACATGGAAAAATAGCAAAAAGCCTTTAAAAATTATGAAATTAAATTCCTAATATGGTAGAGTCAGTAACTCACATATTATAAAAGTATTTCACAAAATTATGCACCAAAGTGTCAAAACAATTCCTTGATTAGCAAGGTAACAAGGCATGATCGCCGAAAAATACCTCCACAAAGTAGATCAAAAAGGGCATCTAAAATTATGAAAAAAATGCCTAATGAGCATCAAAATGTCACAAATTACAGTGATTAATCACAACAAAAAATAGGTCTCATACCTATGGGGAAAAATAGTTTTTGGTCCCTTATGTCAAAACATTCCTTTTTGGGACAGCTTATGATCTAAAATCCAAATTAATTATTAAAACCACCCAAATATAGAATAAAAAAATATGATAAATTAATTAAGAGGATGAGGATAACTCATGAATTTTTCCAGAATTTTATCACACCTAAAACTATTTTTAATAATTGCGACGAAACGGGCAAAAAAGTGGATTTTAAGGGGAAGTGAAAGGAATCGAATTCTCTAATCCGTAACCTAATCCCTAAACCCCGAAATCGACACATATCAATATATATCACAAATAAATCCAATGCCTCAGGTGGGAGGGCTCAATATGCACCTTAAGTTATATGATCCTAAGTCACATACAACTAGAATGATGCATTAAAGTAGAGAATCGAGATTACTTACTTGGTCGAAGTGTCGATTCTTTCACATAAAAGCAATCCAAAATAACTTCAAGCCAAGCCTTGTAATCTCCCATGAGCAAAATAAATGCTCATCTTCCATAATTTCTTGGTGAAGATCCCCCATAATTGAAACAAAAACAACGACACAAAATATCATTTGAATCCAAAGGTATCCCACAAATAAAGTGGAATACCAACCAAACGACCGTCGCTAAGATCTTTGCGAGAACCTTGCATGAACTCAACAAACGCATTAGAAACCAAAAAGAGGTGCAACCGGAAGTTACACCTATGTCTCACAACTCAAAATCAAATAGAAAGATGAATGTATGAGTCATGGACATGCATTGAAATTTATGTTTCAAAACGGGGCAGCACTTATGCTCTAACATAAACAACATGCAAACTCAAACCGGAATCGAACAAATTTACATGCAATGAATGGCAAATGATCAACAAACATAATTACAAGTCAAAATAAGATCAATGCATCAAAATCGCACCAAATCGAACTTAAAAATCCTTAAAGCGAAAAAACGCGTCAAAAATCACCGACTCGGAATTGAACGAAAATCGCATGGTAACTTGCAAACGTGCCAACGGATTCAAATATGCAATCGGATTTTGAAAATTCCGCTCGGAAGTGATACTTTTTGGCCGATTTTATCGGCTGTCAGTAGCGAAATAGCCGGAAAAAATTGTCCGAAATTGACTAAAAAGTTTACCAATGGCTCCGGAATAATCAACAAAGTCAATTTACACTATTCACATTCGCGAAAACGCGCTACGGTTAGGAAGTTACGACCCAAACATATTCTCGACGCGCGATACATTAACAACATCAACAATTAAGCCTCAACCTATCCTATTTCAAATTTGCACATTGAAACAAGCATGAATTTAAAAGTCAAGCACTTCAATCAATATCAAGTCACAATAATTAACTCTCTTAAGAATTTTATCAAACATCTAACATGCATCGATTATTCTATGTCAATTTTAACAATCATTTCCAATTATTCACAACAACAATTCTTAGGATCAATTAATCAAGCATCAATCAACAACCACATCAAGAATCAATGCACATAATCTCCACAATATTAATTCAACTTCAAAATTCAATTCAAGAAACAATTCAACAATTATTCATGAATTAAAGTTTAAGAAGCTTACCGAATGAAGAATCGACGAAGAAATTGCGAATCCGAAGGAAGTGAGACGCGATCATGAACAGAGGAGAGGAGGAAAGACCGCGCGGCTGCCGGTGGCGGAAGATGGTGGTCTTACGGTGGTGAAGTTGACCGAAGGTGGTGGTTCGTGGCAGCTCGGCTACCGGAAGCTTGATCGGAATTGTTGTGTTCTTGAGTTCTTGATGAAGTTGTTGTTGTGTTCTTGAGAAAGAATTGAGAGAATGAACTTTGATCCTTTAGAGAGAGTTTGTGAGAGTTTTTTGGTGTTTGTAAATTATGATTGAAGAGAAGGTGAATATTGTGATGAAGGAGAGTGGTGGTTGTTCTGTGAGGTTGCTGCAGAATTGGTTGAGTATGATTTCAGGTTCGACTTCGATGGAGATTTTTGTGAAGTTCCTCGCGTTCTGATGAGGTTGATATATAGAGAGAACATGGAGAAGAAGAAGTTGTCAAAGCTACCATTGATTGAAGATTGAGAGAGAAAGGGAGAAATTGGAGAGGTTCAAGATTCTGGATGGTGGATCCGGCTGCCGAAAAAACCCCCGATACTGAAAACTGATGTACCTTTATATCTTTCTTTTACTGTTCTGTTATATCAGTTATAACCATAACTGATTTTTCCTCCTTTCTTTTTGTTGTATCAGTTATCAAGAGATAGCTAGAATTCTTGTAGTTGTAACTGATTTTTTGGTTATATCAGTTACTCTTGTAACTGATATTTTTTCTTCTGGTTACCTTTTTCTGGTGTAAAATAATGTAACTGAAATTTTTGGTCAATTATCTTCTGTTTTTTTGTTTACCCTTTATGGACTGATTTTTTGTGAACTGCTATTAGTTTTTTTTTCCTATATCAGCCTCCTTGTAGAAAGATATTTTTGTGGTCAAAGGAATTAAGAATTTTATGACATAAAAGGATAACAATTTTAAGAGAAAATACCAAGATAAATTGGTGACTTTCTCTAAGATGACTAAAAAAAAAAAGAGAAGTTTGGAAAAAAGAAAAATATGGATTTACATTAGATTTGGTTAAGTAAGGATAACAAGTGAATTTGATAAAAGAGATGGTTAATTGGACTATCAAGTGGACATTTTGAATGAATTGTATGTGGATTATATATTAATGGGCACCATTTAGAATTTACCAAAATATGGACTTAAATTGGGATTAAAATGGGTAACAATGATAATTTGGATAGCGAATATGGTTTAGACTTTAAGCAACTCTAATCTATCCATGACCATGATTTTGCAATTAGATGAACATGACTTCCACGAACTTTGAATGAATTTGTGACTTTGGATATGGTTATGAATCGAATATAAAGGTGGACAAGCAAAATCGGAATAAAATCGGGCGCCTATTGAAAATGGAGATGGACATTTGGAAATTAAACAAATGAACCTTAGGAAGGATTCAAAATGGAGTTTATGCTTGGATTATATTTACCATGTATAATGAACCAAACCAAGGTTTATAGGTTTAATTTGAATAGTGGAAAAAATGTGAATATTAACACGAAAGGGAGGATCATTGAAGCCCAAGTAATTTATGTGACCCATCTTAACACATTTAATCTTAAACTCTCAATCCAACCTTCAGATCTCAAACTCATTCACTCGTATTACAAACAACACGTCGAAAAAGAGGACCACAATACCCTGATCACCGCAAAGATCTGTAGCTTGATCTCTTATACCACCAACCAATATTCCCTTTGCCATGAAACCCTAATCAGTTTTGTACGCGTCACAATCTCCAACGCATTAAGTCCCAAATAATGATGGAATTCCTTAAACGGTAAGACCACCTAGGAAACTATTCTGCAGGTGAACTTTATCGAGTATTTGCCTAATTTGGGAAATAAAACCCTAATCAGGAGCTGGGAGTACAAGCAGATGCTATTAGCCACATGGCCCAAAACCTTGAATTTATCTCACGGCTATAGATAGGGCGTGAAGTTCTAGTTCCAACTCCAGTAGAGTAGTAACCTCAAACCAAAGGAATAACTTGATTTTTCAGAGTGTATTGATCACATTCCCTATGAATCCCTGAAATGCACTATTATGATGTTAATGCCTAGTGAGAAATGCAAATGAATGCGAAGCGATAAGCCAGTTAAGGTAAAAAAGAGTGAGGGCAAATTTTGAGGTATTACACCTTGGATGCTACCCAATTTGAAAACCTAAGGGGTAAATTGGGAATCTGTTTGTGTGAAATTTAGAAGTTATGGAGATGTGCCAACATGTCATATGACATCGTGTGGCATGATCACCAGATGGCAACACCAGTCTGGTCAAGCACCTTGTGTATTCCACTCCTAGAAATTCTCCAAGTAACGGCTCTTATAAGAATATCAGCTCACTTTCAGCTATTCATCTTCTCATCATTCTCTCACAACAACTTGCTTGCTATAGCTAATCTTCAGAGATCATCAAACTCAACCAATCTCAATCTCTTTCTTCACCACATTCTAAAAATGGCTCAACACCAAAACCCTAACATCTCTGAAGAAATCCTCAACAAGGAAGATGTGGTGCATGCAACCCTCATTTCTGTGGTACCCATGGATTCAACTCCAATGGACGAAATCAGAGGAAGTGTTCCTCTTGCTCAAAAGCCAAGAACCCCTACTGTTAGAAGGGCAAAGGAACCTGTTGTTAGCAAAGCCAAAGGGAAACCTTCATCATCAAACACCACTCTAAAAGCTTCTGAGTATGTGGATGATTCCATAAAGGAGCTGGTTAACAGGATCTTATCTGAGCAAAAAGTGGTAAGTGGCATATCTATACCTCTGAACACCATGCCAGCTCCACAGGAAGAACAACAAAATCAGGTTGAAGAAGACACTCCTGCTAAACAGGATGTCCCAATAGATGTTGAAACATCTGAGGAGCAACAAAAGACCTCAACTGATGATGCTGATGAGACATCTGAGGATCAACAAAAGGCCTCTACTGATAGTGATGAAGAAATATCTGAGGACCAGCACAAGGCCTCCACTGAAGATCAAACCTCTGTTGATCCACCTGCTGAAGAGGAGACTGCTCAACCTCCTCTTGTTGTGAACATAGAGCATGATTCTGATACAGAAATCAATGCTTCTATCAACCCTATCATAGCCAAAAGGCTTAGAACTAAGAAAGAAAAGAAGAATGCAGGACATGCCCTCTGGCCTTCCACTACAAGTTGTTCTTGAGTCATCATGCAGCTGATGTTGAAGCTCCCTCTGGGACATCTGCTGGTCCTTCAAAGGCAAAGTCTCCAATCTCCAAAGCTGCCTTGATTGCTGAGCTGAAGATCACATGCAAAGAACTGGATGCAAGGAAGCAGAAGCTTGAGGAGATTATCCAAAGGCTGGAGATTGAAGAAAGTGCTCAGAAAGCTGCTACTTCTGATGAGGAGACTGAGGAAGAGGAAGAAACTGACTATGAGGAGTCTGAGTGAAAAGTGTATGTGAGGAATATGTAATGACTGCTTCTGCATTGTCATTTTGAATTAGTAACTTTGGCCCCAAATTTATGTCTAACAAGGGGGAGAACTGGACAACAACAACAATGTATGATACTGATTAATGAAAAACTTATGTTTGCTTTTGTTTGATTAATGAAAATTCCTGTTGCAACAAGACTGAATACATGTATGTTTGAGGGGAAGTAAACTCACACATGACTCAACAGAATTTTTGACCAACAAGAAATGTTGAATTCAGTTCAGGATGTCCTATCAGATGTTGGGACATTATCAAACAGAGTATAAGTAAATGAACTTAATTCAGGATGTCACACCAGATGTTAGGACATTGTATCAGTTAATGAAATAAGTTCAGTTTACAGGATGTCACATCAGATGTTGTGACATTGTATCAGTAAATGAAGTAAGTTCAGTTTTTCAGGATGTCCCAACAGATGTTGTGACATCTCAGACCTGCTACTAGAATTAATTAATGACTAACAGAACTGAGTAAATTAAGGAAAGTTATCTGGAATTAATTATGGATGGACAAAACAGAATAAGGCGCATCTGTAGGGAGTGTTGTTATGTGACTTCAGCATAATCAGAAGAACTGAATCACCTAGAATCTAGGAAGTAACAAACCCTAATTCAAGGTGGAAGCAGCATGCGTTTCAGGATTGGATAAACCTACAGAAAGCCCAAAATCCAAACACCTATTTAAGCAACAGAAACTCTCAGAATAGAGTACGAATTTATGAGCTTTTAAGCAAAAGTGTATTTGTGTCTTGATTGAAACTGTGAAGTAAAATCAAGCTGTTTTTGTTTGAAGTGTGACTTCAATTTTATTAAACTTGTAAACAAGATCACTGTGTGATTGAGGGGGAGTGAGTTGGTACTCATATCTAAGTTGTGTCTTAGGTAGAAATTGCATTGGGTAGATATTAAGTGAAAGATTAAACTGGGTGGTTTAAGTCTAGAATTAATATTACTTATAGTGGATTTCCTCCTGGCTTGGTAGCCTCCAGATGTAAGTGTGGTTATACACTGAACTGGGTTAACAAATTCCTGTGTTGTTTAATTTTCCTGCACTTTAAGTTTTTATTTGAGTCTTCAAGTGTTTAAACATCTCATTCGACATCTCGTACCTGATCACAGAATTTCAGCATCCATTCTATCATCCAGCATCTTAAACTTATCTTCATTAGACTCATGATAGTAGTTAGCTTCAGAATCAGAGTCCCCCATTGTATTATGGAGACTGCCTCCCTTTTTGTCAGACTCTTCAGACTCATATTCTTCAACCTGTTCCTTGGTCTTGACAGAACCTCTGAACCTTCTTCCCATGTTGATCAGGCCTCCTGACCTTCTAGTCTTCTTAGTCTTCTTGGCCAGCAGTGTCTTCAATTCATCCTGCCCCTTGGACAAGTTCAGGATCAGCTCTTGGAACTGTGCATTTTGTGCCTGGAGATCTTTGACTGTTTGTTCAAGAGCCATTGCTGAAATAAACAGTGAGAAAATAAGAAACTTGTACACAATAAACCTGTGATGCAATGATATGGTGCATAAATGCGTATGCAATGTTTCCAAGGACCGCAGGATTTAAATTTGTTTAAACAACCACGAAAGTAAACTTTTATTAGTAATAAATTTGTTTGCCCTTTGGGCTTACAAAATGAAATGAAATAAATACAAAAGATGGGGTTTTAAGTCTCCCATGGACGTTTCCTCTTTGTGTTGAGGTATGAGTTGAGATTCCGCTCCTCGTGAAGTTGCTTTGTTAGCTCCAAGATTCTTTCTTGATTTGCTTTGTAATGAGTCTCGAAAGTATCCCTTTGCTCCTTCAACTGGATCCAGGACCTCTGTAAGTCTTCCATGTCAGTGGGCATGTCTGGGTGAAGGATGGTATAAGAGGTATCTCCTTCAGCAACAGGCTCCATAGTAACTGGCAGGATGGCAGGATATGGCATCATGAGAGTCTAAGCACGAGATCGCACCCATATGAGGTAAGCTTCCATAGGAATAGTGGACTTGGGCTCCAGAATCTTGCTGTCAACCTTGTTCACTTTCCCCCATGCTCGTATGAACCTTTGACGGTAACCTTGAAGATCGTTGTCATAGTCAAACACAATGCCCTGAATCAACATGTCATGAGGACCATCACTCCGAGCGTAACCAAACTGACGTAAAGTTAAGGAAGGGTTGTAAGTAATGCCTTCTCTTATGCCTAGAAGTGGCACATTGTCGATCCCGAAGATTTGCATCCCGGTACAAGCGCGAACGGTCGGCGAAAAGAGGAATGAGAACACACAGGAGTGAACTCAGAAAGACAAGAAAAGAGTCGCCAGCTAGGCATTTTTATCCCGAGGGAAAGGCAATGCTGCATAGACCTAGAAAGATATGGATAAGACGGTTGCGAACCAGAGAGACTGAGAAAGGGGGTTGGTTACAACCTGGGAAGGTATTATCACCCAGATTGTCCGTCGTACTCGACGGGATCCACGCTTAAAAGATTTGTGTTTTAAAGGGGTAGTGTCAGTGCAATTTGTGTATAAAGAGCTGGAAAAGGATGTACAAGTGTCAGTGTGAAGTGTATAAATGATGTGAAGTATGAAAGTGTCAGTGTAAGAACAAGAATGAAATGCTCAAGATCATGAGGCTAAAGAATGATACAGGAAGGAGGGGGAATATACAGAGAATTTTGTTCGATAACTGTTAAGTTATGCCTACGTATCCTCTCGTGCAATGAGGAAGTCAGAACACCGTAGTTCGACCCAAAGAGACTGAAAGATGAATTGACTTGTGAACTTCTTACTTGTCAATGCTCAAGTGTATGACCTGTCTGGCTCAGGTGCAAACTGTCTTGCATTAGACGGAAGAAGCAAGTTCTCGTTTATGAGTGAATGAGATGAGAAAAGAATCCCGAAGGAGACGATTATTGTTTGTTTTTGTGTTTTCAATCTTTTATTGCTTTTGAAAGTTTGGCATAAGTTAATGAGCTTAAGCCTGAACCAATGGGTTAGTAAACTCATCACATCTTCCCTCTGATTAGGGGTAATGAGAATACCTTAAGTGTGAAGTCAGCATCTCACACTTAATCACCTTTGATGTAGAATTAAGATCATTAACCTACTTGTAATTATTTATATGTTTTTGGTGTTTTTGTTTAGTGTTAAGTAATGAGATTAAGCCATAATCAAGGATTAAACAGACTCATTACACCATCCTAATAGAAGGATAATAGATGAGAATGTTTAAGTTGAGGAAAACTCCTCAACTTAACCCATGATTAAGGATTAAACTCATGAAAAAACAAAGCCTTTATTAAGTGGATTTTAGTTAATGATATGATGAAGAAGTGAGTTTTATGGTTGGTAAGACAACTTGAGGGGGACTTGTCCATTAACACTAGGGTTAGTCCTTCTTAACCAATTAAGGAAGAATTAGAACCCTAATGCAAGGCCCAAGTTACAAGCTTGATGTCTTGATGATTATTAGGTGAATTGATTAGAGGATTCAAACACATTAAGGGTTTAACACTTAGGATTAAAGTTATACACTCCATCCTAATAGAAGGATGCAGGCATAAGCTTAATCACAAAGCCTTAAAGCCTTTAGGGTTTAGTCCCTGATTATGAGATGAGAAGAGAGGACTCAAAGAGACACAAAGGTAAAACTAAGTGGGGGACTAATCAAAACCCTAATTATTGTCATGCTTGGTTGTTCCTAAGGTTGGTGAGGTTTACAAGAAAGATCTTCAAAGGAACCACCAAGAAGCAGATGAAAGGAGCAAAGAGAAACAAAGTAACTTGCTTCATTCAAGAAGACAAGTTACTTGAAGAAAGAAAGTAAGATGAAGAAGAAGGAGAAAGCTCAATCTCAAACACAAGGCAAAATTCAGCAATGATGCACAAGAGATATGAAAAGAGATTGTGAGAAGTGAAGGCAAATTCACTTCTCAAAGTAACTTACCACCTGAAAAGTTAGTGAAAGAAATGCAATGCAATGCAAAATGAGATGAAATGGCATGATGCAAACCAAAACCAGAAGCATGTGTGTGATGTTAATGATGCTAAATGATGATGCAAACATGAGGCAAGGCATGAGAATGATCATACACACATATGGATGCAAATGAAACATGTTTTGAACCATGGATGTACATGAAAAGTTATGAAATGCAAATGACATACAACATGGAAAATGAAAGATGCAATGATCAACAATGATTCTAATATGTCTTAAGATGTATCATGGATCAAATTAATGCATAAAATGTCATGGCAAGTCTTGGTATGCAAGCAAATGCAAGATGAATGCAAAAGAAAGCCCAAATTAGGGTTTATGATCAATGCACAAAACAAAAATCAAAACCAGAAGCAAACATCATGATAAAAAATTGAAAATGCACTCAAAGGAACCCTAACCCTACACAAACTCACTGCCCAAAGGAGAGGATCCAATTCTTAACCTAGTGTAAGTTATGAATTTCTTAAGATTTCTAGGGTTTTAAGGCACCTTGTCAAGAAAAATGCCAAACAAATAGGAAATGCAAGATCAATTCATGCCAATTTAATCCTATAAACTACATGCTATACAAGATGCAATGCAAAAAGAATCAAAGTCCAACTCTCAAAGGCTAGAGAGAAATGAATTTTTGAAGATTGGATCAAAATAATGCCTTGAAATGAAATTAATTCCATGGAAAATTGTCAAAAGACATCAAGATCAAAATAGAAATTTGGTTTGAAGGTTGGACAATGTTTCTAAATGATTTTGAATGTTTCATGAAATTTTTTGTGATTTTTAAATACCTAAAAGTATTTTTAATTAATTAATTCTCATTAATTAATTAAAAATAATCTTTTAAATGATTTAAAAATAATTTTTAATGAAAAAAATAAAAATAAAAATATTTTTGGTTTCTAAAAATTAATAAAAGCTTGAATAAAAATTTTCAGAATTTTTCAATGATTTTTACTATTTTAAATAAAATGTAGAAAACAAATGAAATAAAAAGAAAATAAAACTAAATTAAATGAAAAGTATGCTGATCCAGTGGCCAGGATTTAAATTTGACACGCGGGAATTGACTGGCGCGCGTTTGAATGGCTGGGATTCACTCTAAAATTTGAATTTAATTAATCCTGATTAATTACACAAATGACTGGATTAAGGTTTAATCAATGCATCTGGGGCGTTCATTTGCGCGCGGGTCAAACAAAGTCAGCCTATCCTACGTACCAAATTCAAACTTCATTTAATTATATAGATTAGCCCTAATGAGTTTCAGGTGGCCGGAGAAGACTTCCGGTCGTCTTCTCCGGCCAGACCCCCATCTGAAAATTGCTAACTTCCTCAAAACTTCCCCCCAAACCCCCTAAAGCTCCAGAATCAAACCTTAAACCATTCTAAACACAAATCAAACCTCAAAAATCATTTATCACTCAAGAACAACATGAATCGAAACAAACAAATTTTAGGTCAGAAAGTTTCAGAGCAATCATACATCCTGGTTTCTCAACCATTTTCAAAAATAATCATATCCCCATGATCGGGGGAGCACATAGAATCTTTTAAGAACTCAAAATGGAGTTTCTGGAAAAAAGTTTGAGATGGCTACCTGAGATGGAATCTCCTGGTCCTGAGCTTTCTGACCTTTCCTTTGCTGCAAGTCCACTCCTTTGAACCCTCTGATGATGAAATGAGGCTTAGAAAGCTTTGAGGATGGCTGGTTTGAGAGATGGCAGAAGTTCTGTTCAAGGGAGGGTGGTGATCGTGTTTTTGTTTCAGTGACTTTCAGGCTATGGTGATGAGTGGTTTTTGATCAGTGAAGCATGTTGAGTTTGTTTGTGAAGTTTGTTTGTGTGTTTGCAGCTTGTGGAGAGTGTTTCGAAGAGTTTTGCAAATGGGGTGGAAAATGAGAGTGCTATGTTCTTGGTGCTTTCAGGCTTGTGTCTTGAGTGAAATGGCTTGCTTTTGGTTTGTATAAACAAGTGTGATAGGTCAGATGAGTTGATGTGTACTGCTGTGATTGGTATGGCTCAAGTTGCCAAAATGTCAATTTTGTGTAAGAGAGGTATGGGCTCCTAGCTAGCCAAGGACAAATGGGGTGTCCTGCGCAGCAAGAAGTGTGGAGAGCCCTAGGATCATCTGTGAAGTCAGCAAGCAAGTGGATTCATCTTTGAGTGAGGTTTTGCAACTTGCTTCATTCTTGGCCCTTTTGAAATTTCTTGTTCCACAAGTCACAAAAATGAGCAAATTCTTGGTGAATTATGATCTTTAGGCATTGGCTCATGTTTGTATGAAGATTAGAAGTCCATTTGATAGCACAAATTGCCTTGGCAAGTGATTTTGCAACTTTGCCTCTTTGGTAGAAAACTTCAAATTTTGTGATTTTAGCCAACTTTGACAAGCCATAACTTTTGATCCAAAATGAATTAGGTCATGTTCTTGTACTTTTTGAAAAGGGAATGATCCATTCTACAACTTTCATGACCAAAGTTTTTCCATTTGAATCATTTTTGAATCAAAAAGCAAGGGTTGAAAAAGTTTCCCAAAATGGCAATTTTCAATATAAGTCAACTTTCCCAAAAAGTCAACTTTGCAAATGACTTGAAATTCTTCAATTTTATGAACTTATAACATCTTCTATGATCAAATAAAGATCATACATAATCAAAATGATGATGAACACCCTTTGGTTGGGTCATTGGGGGCCTCAGATGCCCTGATTTTACACTGGCTTGCTTAGAAAGTCAACTCTTGATCAGATGACTTCCCCATTGAATTTCTTCATGAAAATTGATATGCATGATCCCTATGCCATATAGAGACCAATAGAAACAAGAATGGCCAAAAAAATTGGAGTTATGGCCTTTGAAACCAAAACCCTAATTCTAGGTCATCTATGCAGTCAAACCTGGCTCTGCTTCCATGCCAATCTCAGTTCTTGTGATTCTTTGACATTCTTGACTTTGAGAGGATATAATATGATGCTTGAACATACATGGACCCCTTTGAAGTGATTGATGACCTTTAGAGTGGCTCATGAAGCTCTTGGATTGCTCAGATCACAAACCCTAGATGCAGATGACTTTGAACCAATGCAATGAATCAAAAATGTGATATGAGATGCTATGATTGAGTTTATGCATATGAGGAGATAACAAGCCATGGTGTGAATGGGTGAGAGAAAATTTGTGGTGGTTACAGCTGCCCCTATTCAAACATGAGTTAGCTGTGCAGGATGTAAGCAACGGCTTAACAGGCAAACAAGATAACTTGTGGTTGAATACCAAAGACAGTCCAAAATTTGCACTCACAGAATGAAGAAGAAAAGGGATATAGATTGTAAAAGAAAATAAAGTATATTGTAAAGTGTGGGCAACGGAGGACGACCGTCGAGCAGGGGACGACTGCTGGGGAAAGAGCAATGACGGGGACGGCCGACATGCTGGGGATAAAGCGGGAAATAAAGCAATGACGGGGACGGCCAACAAGCTGGGGATAAAAGGGATTATGATGGGGACGGCCATCAAGTAAAGCTATACGACCCTCTGGGGATTAATGAAAAATGATGGAGACGGCCATCAGGTTCATAAAGTAATGTAAACAACGATGGGGACGGCCATCGGGCTAAATTGATGAAGGACGATCATCAGGAAAAGGAAAAGGGACCACGACGGGGACGGCCATCGGGTTAAAGAATAAATGAAATAATGATGAGGGACGGTCATCAAAGGTGAAGGACGATCACCTAGCAGGGGACGGCTGCTCTGAAAGGGGTAAGATGAGGAACGGTCATCTAAGGTGAAGGACGATCACCTGGCAGGGTACGGCTGCCGAAAATATTGCGACATAGGACGAATGCCGGATAAAAGGTCAACGATGGGGACAGCCATCGGATGAGCATGATGAAGGACGATCATCAAGAGGTGAAGGACGATCACCTAGCAGGGGACGGATGCTCTCGTATGTCAGATAACAATATCAACGATGGGGACGGCCATCGGATAAAATGATGAAGGACGATCATCAAAAAGGTGAAGGACGATCACCTAGCAGGGTACGGCTGCTAAAAATATCACGACATAGGACGAATGTCGGATAGAAAAGATCAACGATGGGGACGGCCATCGGATGAGCATGATGAAAGACGATCATTAAGAGGTGAAGGACGATCACCTAGCAGGGTACGACTGCTCTCAGGGTTTATCATGACACAGGACGAATGTCAGATAGAAAAGAAATTTTGCTTTGCTGGTGATCTACCGGGGAATAGTAAACACAGACGAGTGTTTATATCCAAGAAATAAAGGTATAAGTGTTTTGACGTTGTGTATAGATTAAAGATGTGGACGAGCATCCCTAAGACTACGATATGGACGAGTATCGGGTAGAAACAAATACTGACACATGTTCAGAGATGATGATACGGACGAGTATCAACTGGTTAACAGAGAACACGGACGAGTGTCGAATCTGAGGGGACCCTTCTGGGGAATAGTAGACACAGACGAGTGTCTAAATTCAAGAAGACACGAGTGTTTGACACGTGTATGGATTAAAGATGCGGACGAGCATCCTTAAGACTATGATACGGACGAGTATCAGGTAGAAACAAACGCTTGACGCATGTCCTGAGATGATGGTACGGACGAGTACCAACTGGTTAACAAAGAACATGGACTAGTGTCGAATCTGAGATGATATAAGCGGTGTATATAAGATACAGACGAGTATCTGTATGAGTGAAATATGAGTAATAAGTATGAGTAGTGTATAGACGGGTATTTTAACCTGCTGGGGAGAGTGACACGGGCGAGTGTAAAAAGAAGAAAAGCGTAGTATAAACAAATATCTGATATACAAAGTGTTTAGGTTACCGTGCTGGGGAAGGTGACACGGACGAGTGTCAAGGAATTGTATATATATGTATCTGTGAGTGCAAAGAGGATGCTTTGGCTTTCTGCCGGGGATATGACACGGACGAGTGCCATAAGGAGGTATTTGTTTTGTGAGAGGAATGTTTGGGCTCTCTGCCGGGGAATCTGGTGAGCATTCTGTATATGGTCGATAGATAGTCATTATTCACAAGTGTTTGATTCAGAACATGGCTTATGATTATGCAATATGTTGGATTTTTGCCGTAATGCTCCGTTTTAGACGGAATGCTACGCTTTGTGGGGGCGAATATGATGTGAATGCTATGATTATGCAAAGATACCGATCCAGGATTCGAATCCCGTTACTGCGGGGACCTCTGGTTGATCTGCTTGAAATGGACATCCCAGCTGGGGATGAGATCATTGGTAGATCTAACGCATATGATTCTGCTTGGGGAAATGGGTCAATGATAGACCTATTCCAGTAAATGAAGGACCCAGCTGGGGTTTGTAGAAGCATTCGTCACTCTGTTGTGATTCCTTCATGCGTTGCTCTTCTGGATAGAGGCTGAAACTCTGTGGGGGAAGTGGTTCCCTGGCTTTTGTACTTAGCTGAGGAGGAAGAATGATTGGCACCTCGGCTGGGGAGAAATAACAAGTGGCAACTCAGCTGGGGAGAAAACACTTTGGGTGCTAAGACTGAGTGAGTATTGATTTGCCAGCTTGCTGGGATGAAGCTTACATGCCCCATGTTGCGCTTTGAATACCTGCAATCCTGTAAAGACATAGGGACGCACAAGTAATCCCGAGGTATCCTTTACTGGATCCCATCATGAGAGTTCAGACACTCCCGGGAATAAGTACATTTCCTGCAAGCACGTAGTTTCAGAAAGACGCATCTGTATTTATGCAATCGATATATTAATGACATCAGACATTTTTGCAAATAAAAGAGTACGAGACAACGTGTGACTAAAAATCTGATTTTATTAATTCATGTGCCCTGAATTGGCAAGATACAGTCAAAGAAACATATCTCCTAAAATGAGGAGATTGTTACAAATTGTGAAACAAAATGCTGGCAATGCTGGTGACGCTTCGAGGAGCTTCCCTTTTGCTATGACTCGTATGACATTTGACGTTCTTCTCGTCTTGCTTTCTGAAGAAGGCTGATTCTGAGTGAAGCTTGATCCTTTCGAGGTTTACCAAGTTGTAGGTGATACAGACGAATTCAGAATGCAGTTGTTCGCCTACCCCCTTATTTTGCATGGATCGCCCTCTCGGGTTTTCAATCCATCGGGATACCCATTTTTGCCTGAGTTGTCCAATGCGGCTTTTCAACTCAGCGGGTGTACACATTTTTTTTTGTTTATTTTCCCTTATTTTTGCCCGAGTCTTTTATTCTGTTTTTGACTCGCCGGGATGCCCTATTTTTCCCTGGACTTACATTCTGTTTTTATGCCCAGCGGGTCATTTTTTATGCGAAGTATTTTTTAACTGCATCTGAATTCACAGGGGACGGGAAGTCTTCACCATCCACGGTGCTGAGCATGAGTGCTCCACCCGAGAAAACCTTCTTTACCACAAATGGTCCTTCATAATTCGGAGTCCATTTGCCCCTGTGGTCTGTATGAGGAGGGAGGATTCTTTTCAGCACAAGATCCCCTACTTGGTACTCTCGGAGCCTGACTTTCTGATCGAAGGCTTTCTTCATTCTTTTCTGATACAACTGCCCATGACAGATTGCAGCTAGCCTCTTCTCTTCGATCAGACTCAGTTGTTCGTACCAGGATCGGACCCATTCTGCTTCGTTCAGCTTAACATCCATCAGTACTCGTAGGGAGGGTAATTCAACTTCAACAGGTAGGACTGCTTCCATACCATACACAAGCTGATACGGTGTTGCCCCAGTGGATGTCCTGATTGACGTACGGTACCCATGCAAGGCAAATGGTAGCATTTCATGCCAGTCTTTGTAAGTGACTACCATCTTCTGCACAATCTTCTTGATATTCTTATTAGCTGCCTCAACAGCGCCATTCATCTTTGGCCTGTAAGGAGAAGAATTGTGGTGTTGGATCTTGAAGTCCCGGCATAACTCTGGCATCATTTTGTTGTTTAAATTGGAACCATTATCAGTAATGATTCGCTCGGGAATTCCATACCGACAGATGATGTCTCTCTTCAGAAATCGGGCTACTACTTGCCTTGTAACATTTGCATAGGAGGCTGCTTCAACCCACTTGGTGAAATAGTCAATGGCAACCAAAATGAATCTGTGGCCATTCGAAGCAGTTGGCTCAATCTTGCCAATCATGTCAATGCCCCACATAGAAAAAGGCCAAGGTGAAGACATCACATTCAGAGGATTGGGAGGCACATGCACCTTATCCGCATAAATCTGGCATTTATGGCATTTTCTGGCATATGCACAACAGTCGGCATCCATCGTGATCCAGTAATAACCTGATCTTAGCAACTTTTTAGCCATGGCATGCCCTTCTGCATGGGTACCAAAGGATCCTTCGTGCACCTCGTGCATCAACAAGTCTGCCTCTGTTCTATCAACGCATCTGAGGAGTACCATATCAAAGTTTCTCTTGTACAGGGAACCGTCAGTGTTCAGAAAGAAACTACCAGCAAGCCTTCTTAAAGTCTTCTTATCATTGTAAGATGCCCCAGGTGGGTATGTTTGATCCTCCAAGAAGCACTTAATGTCATGGAACCAAGGCTTATCATCCTTGACAACATCTTCTGCGAACACATATGTTGGTCTGTCAAGTCTGGACACTGAAATTTGAGGTACAAAGTTGGCAGCTTGAACTTTGATCATGGATGAAATGGTAGCCAGAGCATCTGCAAACTGATTCTCGTCCCGAGGGATATACTCAAGCTTGACTGTTGTAAAGAAAGTCAATAACCTCCTTGTATAATCCCTGTAAGGTATCAGATGATCCTGGTGTGTGTACCATTTGCCGTTGGTTTGATTAACTACCAAAGTTGAATCTCCGAATACAGTCAATGTCTTGATCCTGAGGTCAATGGCTTCCTCAAGACCCATAATGCAAGCTTCGTATTCAGCTTCGTTGTTAGTGCAGTTAAAGGTGAGTTTTGCCGAGAAAGGCATGTGAACTCCTTTAGGTGTAATGAGTACTGCACCAACACCACGACCATTCATATTGACAGCCCCATCAAACATCATAGTCCATCCTTCTTCTGGGTCATGCCCTTCAGTGTGAACAGGCTCTTCATGATCTTTTGCTTTTATGAACATGATGTCTTCATCAGGGAAGTCAAATCTCATAGGCTGGTAATCATCAATGGGTTGCTCAGCTAGATAATCAGACAATACACTGCCCTTGATGGCTTTCTGAGACGTGTACTGGATGTCATATTCTGTGAGGATCATTTGCCATCTTGCAACCCGTCCGATAAGCGCTGGCTTCTCAAAAATGTACTTAACTGGGTCCATCTTTGAAATCAACAAGGTAGTGTGGGTCAACATATACTGTCTTAGTCGGCGAGCAGCCCACGCTAAAGCACAACAAGTTTTCTCGAGCAGTGAATAACGCTGTTCACAGTCGGTAAACTTTTTGCTTAGGTAGTATATTGCATACTCTTTTCGACCAGACTCGTCATGCTGGCCCAGCACACACCCCATTGACTCTTCTAATACTGTCAAGTACATGATTAGAGGTCTTCCTTCAACTGGAGGCATAAGGATTAGGGGCTCTTGTAAGTATTCCTTGATCTTGTCAAAAGCATTCTGGCAGTCTTCGTTCCACCTGACCATTTGTTCTTTTCTTAGTAATTTGAATAAGGGTTCACAGGTTGCTGTAAGGTGAGATATGAACCGTGAAATGTAGTTCAATCGACCTAAGAACCCTCGAACTTCTTTTTCTGTCTTCGGTGCAGGCATTTCTTGAATAGCCTTGACTTTATCAGGGTCAACTTCAATCCCTTTCTCACTTACAATAAATCCCAGCAGCTTACCGGATCGCACCCCGAATGTGCATTTGTTGGGGTTTAACTTTAGCTGGTACTTCCTCAGACGCTTGAATAGCTTCAGCAGATTTACCAGGTGGTCTTCTTCAGTGAGGGACTTGGCGATCATGTCATCCACATAACATTCGATTTCTTTATGGATCATATCGTGGAATAATGTCACCATAGCCCGTTGATATGTTGCACCAGCATTCTTCAGTCCGAATGGCATCACCTTATAACAGAACGTGCCCCAGGGTGTGATGAAGGTTTTCTTCTCCATGTCTTCAGGTGACATCTTGATCTGATTGTATCCTGAAAATCCGTCCATGAAGGAGAACACCGAGAACTGAGCCATGTTATCCACCAATACATCGATGTGAGGTAATGGGAAGTCATCTTTCGGGCTGGCTCTGTTCAGATCCCGGTAGTCAACACACATTCTTACTTTGCCATCTTTCTTAGGCACAGGTACTATATTAGCAACCCACGGCGGATAGCTAGTCACAGCAAGGAACCCGGTGTCCCACTGCTTTTGTATCTCTTCTTTGATCTTCATTGCCATATCTGGAAGAGTATGGCGCAACTTCTGTTTAACTGGTGGGCAATCTTCTCTTAAAGGCAGCTTGTGCATAACAATGTCGGTGTCCAACCCTGGCATATCCTGATAAGACCAAGCAAACACATCCACATATTCCCGAAGCAGGTCAATCAGTTGTCTCTTCACTGAGTATCGTAAGCAGGCCCCAATTTTAACTTCTTTCACATCTTCATCTGTACCAAGATTAATCGTTTCGACCTCCTCCTGATGAGGAGTGATAATCTTCTCCTCTTGCCTTAACAACCTGGCTAGCTCTTCAGGAAGCTCATAATCTCCTTCAACCCCTTCATCAGCTTGATTGATTGGATTGTCAAAGTCATACGAAGTCATAGCCGTGCTGTTGTCGGTGCGGTCTGAAAGGCACTCTCTGCAAGGGTTCAGATTTATTCATTTTAGTGATTGATTTTAATCTTGTTTAGAAAGGGTGAAATGAAGTTATCATTTTGAAAACATTGTCATTTTATTTTTGTACAAAAAGAAAAATGGAAAAACAGTGAGCGGAAAAGAAAAAAGACTCATTTGCAAAAGATGTCTGATATTCATTGATTGATCTATTTGCACAAAATTACAGATGGCCCGATTACAAAATGAGTCTTGTCATCTTGGGCAAGATGCAAGACTTGATGCATGCTTAAAAATACAGGAAATAATAATTACTCTGCAGGAGTAACCCTTATAATTTCCTGGGAAGACCAGTTAAGGACTTGGCTCCCCGGAATCCTTGGACGTATCCAGCTCTCCAGGTTGCGGTCGCTTTCATCCTCGTCTTCCAAGTTGTTCACTGCATCTGGGGTGAGCATCCCCCCACTGACAAAATTGGGCTTCTTAGCAGCCTCTGCTTGATCTTGTTGAGTTGGTTTGTAACCCAACCCAAATCTATCCTCCTTCTTCTCTACAGGCAGCAACTTACCCCAGCCTTGGGCAGTCCCCTCTTCAACAACCTTCCTGGCTTGCTGATAAGATGTCATTGAGGTTCCAGGTACAGCGGATGCTTCATTTATGTTCAAGGCCTCAAACCCTTGACTCATAGTTTCGTGGATCTCTCCATCCATTTCAATGTATTTGTATGTAGCCAGATGGCTAACAAAGATATCTTCTTCCCCACAAATAGTAACGACTTGGCCCTCCCACTCGAATTTTAACTTCTGGTGAAGGGTTGACGTCACGGCGCCAGCGGCGTGTATCCATGGTCTACCCAATAGACAGCTGTAGGCAGGCTGTATATCCATCACAAAGAAGGTCGTTTTGAAAACCTGTGGGCCAATCATTATAGGCAACTCTATCTCTCCCAGAACTGATCTTTTAGAACCGTCAAAGGCTCTCACTACCAAGTTGCTTGGGTGTAATGCCAATCCTTCATACTCCAGCTTCACAAGGGCTTTCTTAGGTAGTACATTGAGGGATGACCCTGTGTCCACCAATACATGAGAAAGAACTGCACCCTTGCACTCCAAGGTAATATGCAAAGCCTTGTTGTGATTGCGACCTTCCGTTGTCAAATCAGTGTTGGTAAATCCCAGTCCATGACTAGCGTTGACATTTCCAACCACAGCCTCTAACTTATTGACGGTATTCTCCTCTGGCACGTAAGCTGCGTGCAAGACTTTTAATAGTGCGTTCTGATGAGCCTCGGAGCACATTAGCAATGATAAAATGGAGATTTTGGAAGGTGTCTGGTGAAGCTGGTCTACTATCTTGTAATCACTTTTCTTTATGATTCTCATGAATTCATCAACCTCTTGATCAAAAGGGGTCTTTGAAGCTTCTTTAGCAACTTGTTCTTCTTGCACCATGCTCTTCCCTTTTGCTTTGGCAGCAGCTTCTGCTTCAGTAATGGGTCTTGGAATTTGCGGGGTAAAGAGACGTCCGCTTCGAGTGAAGCCTCCGCCTCCCCCCACATTGTCTATCTGAGGTGAAGAAGTTGATGATTCTAAAGTGATTTTCTGCCCCTCGCAGTATAGATATGAGCCGTAATGCCAAGGGATGGCATTATTGCTTTCGTAAGGAACTGGCCCAGGCACTGTGATAGTGACTGGACTGATAGCAGCTGCAGAAGGGAACACGATAGTGTGTGGATCATAGTATATTGTAACTGGTGCTCTGATAGGAGTAGCATTTTGTGAGTTGTTGGCAGGAACATTTGCAGGATCATAGTATATTGTAACCGTTGAGACACTTTCATTAATTGTTGTTGATGTTGTAGGAGGCACTGTTGACTGGATGGGTGTTGAAGTTGTAGAAGAGATGGTTGTTGATATTTGGTTCGTTGAAGTGACAGATGAAGCATTTGTTGACGAGATTGAAGAGTTGTTTGGAACAATTGTTGTTGCAGTTGTAGAAGAATCAGGAATTGTTGTTAAGGAGATTGTTGGATTTGTAGGTGTTGATGTTATGATCTGAAGTAAGCCACTCTGGATAAGGCCATTTATGCCGCTTCTCAGGTTATCACACCCGTTTACCGAAATGTTGCAATAAGCACAACCGAGCTCACACCCGGGGAACATCTGGCATTCTAGGAGCTGAGCTTTGATTTCTACCAGAGGTGTCCGAATTTGCCCAACACTGGTTATTAAGAAAGACGCATTATCTTCCTCAATAGCATTAATTCTTGGTCCTCTGTGGTTGGGCATGGGGTTCTTGCTGACATTTGGCGGGGGTGCAAAGTTTAGAGCTTTGGAATCCACTAGATCCTGCACTTTCATGTGTAAAGCTCTGCATTTCTCTGTACTGTGGCCAGGTGCGTTGGAGTGAAAAGCACATCTGGCACTGGCGTCATAATTTCTGGGCAGACTGGCAGGATCTGGAGGTGCCAACGTCCTTAGCTCAACCAGGTTGAGTTTCAGGAGTTGTGGCAATAAAGCGGCATAAGGCATAGGGATCGGATCAATCACCCTATTGGCCTGTGATGGTCTCTGCTGAAAAGGTCTTTGCTGATTGTTGTTGCTGGTGTTGTTGTTGTTATAATTTCTCTGAGGTGGATACTGAGCTTGTTGCTGGTAGTGGGGTTGTTGTTGTGGTTGGTATGCTGGTTGTTGAGGAATTGGAGCGGGAATAGTGACAGCTGCCACTGACCTATGAACATATTGGGGCCTGCCCCTGCTGGTATGGATAGCATTAGTCTCACTGGTTCTTCTAGGCCCCACAAAAGGCTTTCTGGGGTTGCTGGACGAGCTCGCTCCATTGTCGGAAATCTTACCCATCTTTAATAGGCTTTCAATTCTTTCTCCAGCTATGACTACGTCAGTGAAGCTGGTGGAAGAAAAGGAAGCTAGCCTGTCAATGTATGTCCCTTGAAGGGTGTTCATGAACATGTCGGCCATTTCCCTTTCCGACATGGGTGGCTGGACAGCAGCAGCAAGTTGTCTCCACCTCTGGGCGTATTCCCGGAAGCTTTTTCTGGATGATTGAGACATTCCCATCAGGAGGGTCCTGTTAGGAGCCATATCCAAGTTGTACTGGTACTGTCTGATGAAGACCTCAGCTAGGTCCTTCCAGCATCTGATGGTTGCTCTGGTTAAATGAGAGTACCATTTGTAAACACCCCAAATTTTCCCTCACCCATTCACACCATGGCTTGTGATCATTTCATATGCATAAACTCAATCATAGCATCTCATATCACAGTTTTGATTCACTGCATAGATTCAAAGTCATCTGCATCTAGGGTTTGTGATCTGAGCAATCCAAGAGCTTCTTGAGCCACTCCAAGGGTCATCAATCACTTCAAAGGGGTCTATGTGTGTCCAAGTATCATATTACATCCTCCCAAAGCCAAGAATGCCAAAGAATCACAAGAACTGGGATTGGTATGGAAGCAGAGCCAGGCTTGACTGCACAGATGACCTAAAATTAGGGTTTTGGTTTCAGAGGCCATAACTTCAAATTTTTTAGTCATTCTTGTTTCTATTGGTCTCTACATGGTATATGGAGTATGCATATCAATTTTCATGAAGAAATTCCATGGGGAAGTCATCTGACCAAGAGTTGACTTTTCAGACAAGTCAGTGCAAAATCAGGGCATCTGAGGCCCCCAATGACCCAACCAAGGGGTGATCTTCATCATTTTGAGTGTATATGATCTTTATTTGATCATGGAAGAAGTTGGAAGTTCACAAAATTCAAGGATTACAAGTTTTTGCAAAGTTGACTTTTTGGGGCAAGTTTGACTTTTAAGGAATTTGTCATTTTAGGCAACTTTTCAATCCTTACTTTTTGGTCCAAAAATGCTTCAAATGGAAAAACTTTGATCATGAAAGTTATAGATTAGATCTTTCCCTTTTCAAAAAGTACAAGAACATGACCTAATTCATTTTGAATCAAAAGTTATGGTTCATCAAAGTTGGCTAAAATCACTAAAATTCAAATTATGCACCAAATGAGAAACTTGCAAAATTTTGTACCAAGGCAATTTGTGACTTCTAATTGATGTCAAACCATTACACAAACATCACATGTGACCTAAAAATCAGAATGGACCAAGAGTTTCTCATTTGTTTGGCCTATAGAGCAAGATATTTTCATGAAAAGCAAAAGCAAAGTCAAGTTGCAAAAGCTCATGATCACTTCCCATCCACTTGCTGCCTTGGATGCTGAACCACCCTAGCCTTTCCCCTCACCATGCTGCGTAGCCCACAGCCCTTGTACTTGGCTAGAACAAGACCCATGCCTTCTCTTACACAAAGTTGACATTTTTGCAAAAGCCACCATACCAATCAATAAAGGGCATGTCACATCTTCTGACCAATCAACATTGTTTATACAAACAAATTGCAAGCCAAACATCACAACACACAAGCCTGAAACAAGCAAGAACAGAACTTTCTCATTTTCACTCTCAAAAGCAAAAGCTTTCGAAACTCAGTGTACAAGCTACAAACTCACAAACAAACTTCATAGAACTCATCACCACATCCTTCTGATCATTTCCCTGCCTTCATTCATCCTTGAAACACCACATAAGCCAAACACGATTCTCACCTGAGCTTGAACAGAACCTGCTCAAACTCTTAAATCAGCCACCATAAACTCCTTCTAAGCATCCAGACATCATCAAGGGACCAAAAGGAGTGGATTGCATAAAGAGGAGAGGTCAGAAAGTTGCTAAGTTGAAAGCTTCAAAACTCAGGTAGCTCAAGAACTTTTTTTCCAGAAATGATTTTTAAAGTTCCTAAGATGTTCTTTGTAGTTCACTGATCACTCTGATGTCTTTGCTTTTGAAAATGGTGAAGAGATGAGTGTGTATGCAGTCTCTGAAACTTTTTGCCCTAGAACTAGATTGATTTGATTCAGCCAGTTTAGGAATGATAAATGTGTTTTGAATGGGGTTTTTGATTCGTTTTTAAGTGGGGATCATTTATGTTTAATTAGATTTCATTTTAGATGCGTTTAGAGAGAGTTTGAAGTTTGGAGTGATCGGAGAAGATGACCGGAACACTGTTCCGGTCACCTGAGAGTCATTAAGGCTGTGATTAGGGCTAATTAATTAGGGTTAGTGAATTTGAATTCCAGCCGTAGGATCTGGCGCCAAGTCAAACGCGCGCGCAGCAAGTTTAAATGAGGGCCATCAGATTGTTTGACTTTTCCTTTTCAGCATTTAAATTCATTTTATTTTCATATTATTTCATTTGATTTGTACATTTATTTAAAAATAGTAAAATTTGTTTAAAAATTCTGAAATTTTTTATACAAGCTATTATTTAATTTCAGAACACAAAAATATTTTTATTTTTATTTTTCGCATTTAAAAAGTATTTTTAAATGTTTAAAAGTTTATTTTTAATTAATTAATGAGAATTAATTAATTAAAAATACTTTTAGGTATTTAAAAATCACCAAAAAATTCATGAAACTTTTAAAAACATTTAGAAACATTGTCCAACCCTCAAACCAAATTTATTTTTTGATCTTGATGCATTTTAAGAATTTTCCATGGAATTAAAATCATTTTGATGCATTATTTTGATCCAAACTTCCAAAAATCATTTCTGCCTAACCATTGAGAGTTGGACTTTGATTCTTTTTGCATTGTGTTTAGCATATCATGTAGTTTGTGATATTAAATTGGCATGATTTGATCTTTCATTTTCCATTTGTTTGGCATTTTTCTTGTTAAGGAACCCTAAAACCCTAGAAAACTTAGAAAAATCATAACTTGAATTGGGTTAAGAATTGGAACTTCTCCTTTGGGCTTTGGGTTAGTATAGGTTTAAGGATCCTTTGAGGGCATTTTCAATTTTTTGTGATGTTGTTTGCTTCTGATTTTGGTTTTTGTTTGATGTATTGACCATAAACCCTAATTTGGGCTTCCATATGCATCCATCTTGTATTTGCATTCATATCTTGACTTGCCATGACATTTTATGCATTCTTGTGATTCATTTGACATCATAAGACATATTGAAAGCATGTTTGATCATTGCATATTGCATTTGCCATGTTGTATGCCATTGGCATTTCATAACTTTTCATGAATGTTCATGCTTCTTAACTTGTTTCATCTGCATCCATTGGTTCATATGATCATCCTCATGTCTTGCCTCATGTTTGTAGCACCACATAAAATCATTAACATCATGTATGTGCTTCTGGTTTTGTTTCTCATCATGCCATTCCATCCCATTTTGCATTGCATTGCATTTCTTTTCTAACTTTTCAGGTGGTAAGTGGCTTTGAGAAGTGAATTTGCCTTCACTTCTCATAACTTCTCTTCATCTCTTTTATGCATCCTTGCTGCATTTTTGTATGTGTTTGAGATTGAGCTTTCTCATCCTTTTTCTTCTCACTTTCTTTCCCCAAGTGACTTGACTTCTTAAATGAAGCAAGTTACTTTGCTTCTCCTGATCCTTTCATCTGCTTCCTGGTGGTTCCTTTGAAGATCTTTCTTGTTAACCTCACAAACCTTAGGAACAACCAAGCATGACAATGATTAGGATTTTGATTAGTCTCCCCACTTAGTTTTACCTTTGTGTCTCTTTGAGTCTTCTCTTCTCATCTCATAATTAGGGACTAAACCCTAAAGGCTTTAAGGCTTTGTGATTAAGCTTATGCCTGCATCCTTATATTAGGATGGAGTGTATAACTTTAATCCTAAGTGTTAAACCCTTAATGTGTTTAAATCCTTTAATCAATTCACTTAATAATCATCCAGACATCAAGCTTGTAACTTGGGCCTTGCATTAGGGTTCTAATTCTTCCTTAATTGGTTAAGAAGGACTAACCCTAGTGTTAATGGACAAGTCCCCCTCAAGTTGTCTTACAAACCCTAAAATTCACTTCATCATCATATCATTAAATAAAATCCATTTAACCAAGGGCTTGTTTTGTCATGAGTTTAATCCCTAATCATGGATTAAGTTGAGGAGCTTTCCTCATCTTAAACACTCTCATCTATTATCCTTCTATTAGGATGGTGTAATGAGTCCGTTTAATCCCTGATTATGGCTTAATCTCATTACTCAACACTAAACAAAAACAACAAAAACATCTAAATAATCACAAGTAGGTTAATGATCTTAATCCTACACCAAAGGCAATTAAGTGTGAGAAGCTGACTTCACACTTAAGGTATTCTCATTACCCCTAATCAGAGGGAAGATGTGATGAGTTTACTAACCCATTGGTTTAGGCTTAAGCTCATTTTCTTATGACAAACTTTCAAAAGCAATAAAAGACTGAAAACACAAAAAAAAAAAAAATAATCGTCTCCTTCGGGATTCTTTTCTCATCACCTTCACTCACAAACGAGAACTTGCTTCTTCCGTCTAATGCAAGACAGTTTGCATCTGTGCCAGACAGATCATACACTTGAGCATAGGCCAGTAAGCAGTTCACAAGTCAATTCACCTTTCAGTCTCTTTGGGTCGAACTACGGTGTTCTGACTTCCTCATTGCACGAGAGGATACGTAGGCATAACTTAACAGTTATCGAACAAAAGTCTCTGTATATTCCCCCTCCTTCCAGCATTATTCTTTAAGCCTCATGATCTTGAACATCTTATTCTTGTTCTTACACTGACACTGTACATACTGCACTTCACACTTCTTTTACACAGACACCTGTACATTCTTTTCCAGTTCATTTATACACAAATTGCACTGACACTACCCCTTTAAAACACAAATCTTTTAAGCGTGGATCCCGTCGAGTACGGCGGAAAATCTGGGTGCTAATACCTTCCCAGGTTGTAACCAACCCCCTTTCTCAGTCTCTCTGGTTCGCAACTGTCTTATCCATCTCCTTCTAGGTTTATGCAGCATTACCTTTCCTCCGGGATAAAAATGCCTAGCTGGCGACTCTTTTCTTTTCCAGTGAGTTCACTGCTGTGTGTTCTCATTGTCCCTCTCGCCGACCGTTCGCGTCTGTACCATATTTGAGCCCCGGTCTCATCTTTTGGGAGCGACACCATTCCCTTGAAGCTCCTGTTAAACTGTCTTCGAAATAAAACATCCACAGTTTTTCATCCATGGTGTATGCCTTCAGCCTCCCCAGAAAGGATTGCAAGTGGGTTCGCGGACAGGAGGTTCAGTTGTACTTCTCAAAGCACGGAGGTTTAAACTTGTGGGGAATCCTTACCCCGTCCACTAATCCCATGTCCATGACATCAAAGCCCAGGGAGTTTTGAGACTCCAGAGATCTCAATTTTTCAGCAATTTCATCTAGCCTTCTGTCATAGGCTTCATCCCCAGCTCCCATTACAGTGAATTGATCCTCTTGGGGGTCTTCTTGTAATACTCTGCCCGCAGTAGCATTCCCTTGTACATTAGCAGGGATGTTAATTTCTGGGTGAAGATGAGGCCCATACACAGGTGGGTTGACATGAGGCTGAACCCTCTCATTGTTGCTCGTTCCTCGAGTCCCCAGATGGGGTTCTTCTTGGGTCTGCCTCTCTACCAATGCTCTTAATCTTTCTTGGCTCTGAGCCAAACCATTCATCACTTCCATGAACTGAGTCATCTGGTTTCTCATTTCCAACCTCTCATTGGCCATTTGAGTTCTGACCTCCGTAAGATCCTGTTGTACCTGGTCCATCTGTATACCCGGAAGGTTGTTGCGAGTGGGATATCTGTGCGGACGGTTGAGTGGGAACACCCGACGGCGAGCAATAGTTCCTGAACCACAACAGAGTTAGTAACAAACAAAACAAAAGCCTACAAAACAAAACGAAAGGTTAGTATGCAATGAAGTATGCTTATTTGTTTCCAAGGTATCCGGCTTGGCACTTGGTTTTGACCTTTCCAGACCCCGAGGAAGATGCTTTGATGTTGCTTGAGAGAAAAAGAACTCAGATGAAACAAACTAATGAATATATTACAAAAGGTGAATCATACATAGTTTGTTTTTTACAATACATGCCCCTGAGGGGTCAAAAATACAACATAAAAAAAGAGTACATGAAATGAAAGCAACAACAAGCAAAAGGTCAGACACCAAGACCAAACTCATCCTCCCTAACCTCCTTCAGGAGTGATTCAGTTACCGGATCAGCTGGATGTTCTGTGAGATTCCTGATAAGGAGATTCCTGGTGGTGATAGCAGTGGTTAGCTTCTTGTGTCTGCCTTGGTCCTTTGACCTCTTCACACCAGCCCTAAGTTTTAATTCTGAGATCTCCTTCTGGGCTGCTAGCAGGGCTTCCTGTTGCTCCTTTGCATTAGCCTCCAACTGCTCAATCCTGTCCTGAGTTCTCTTATCTTCCTGAGTGCGAGCTTCAGTGATCCTGACCCACCTAGCTTGACTTTCTTTCAGATAGAGATCAGTCCTAGCCTTCTGGAACTGGGCCTCTTTACAGGCGTTCTTCAGAATCTGCTCCCCAGCTCTTGACTTCTTGATGTAGTCCTCTGACTTCTCAATCCTGGCTAGATGTTCCACCTTAAGCTTTTCCAACCTTTCAATGTCCAGACGACCATCACTCCTCTCCCAGAGGGTCTTTTGCAGAGCTTGAGTCAGGTCTCATTCCTCTCTTTCAGTTTCTCGAATTCCTCTAAGCTGACAGTGGCTGGAGGTGGTGCTGTGGATGGTCCAGGTGCATCCTCAATGGTGAAGGGCATCCCAGAAATTTGAGCCCTGGCATGAGACCATTCATGATACTGTGCTGAGGCCACATTGTTGCATCTCCCAAGAATGGCCATCCCCTTGGTCTGGACATTGTCCCAAGCCCAGGATGCTTGCCTGACAACAGCTAGATTAGGCTTAATCTCACAATAAAGGGTTTCAGCCAAGTCTTGTGTTCTAGGAGGGTGGACCAATGCATAGCCCAATTGTCTTTTGAATAACAGAGGGTTGTAGTTGATGCAACCCTTCACTCCTATCAGAGGTACATTGGGGAACTGCCCACAACTAGTGATGATGTCCCTGCCTTTGGTGCTCTGGGTGCACCACCTGATGTCATCTGAGGCCAAAGCAATAAGTCTTCTAGCCCAATTCTTCTGTTGGTGAGGATTCAAGAATGCATCAGTCTCGGGCAAGTGTTTGAGCAGCCAGGTATGGAACAGGGGAGCACAGCATCTCACCAATCTTCCTCTTTGCTTTTCATTCCTTTGATGAATAGAGTAGTAGAAATCTCCCAGCAAGGTGGGCACTGGGTTCCTTAAAAGGAAGAGGTGAATAGCATTCTTGCTAATAAACTTAGGCTCATCTGCAAAAAGTATAACCCCATATACACTGAGGGCTAACAATGCACAGACTGCCTTCCATTCTCCCAAGGAGGCCTTCAGGATAGCCTGAGAAGTCAAGAAATCCAAGTGTAGACCAGAGATTCCAGCCTTGGTTGTCATGTTCTGCTCAATCAGAAAAGGTTCCAGATACAGTGCCTTTGCCACTTCTTCATTGCTGGGAAAAACCATTTCTGGGTTGAAGGGGACACCACCCCTAACAGGTACACCAATCAGTGATGAATATTCTTCCAACAAGGGTCCCAACTGAAAATTCTGGAAGGTGAAGCATCTCAAAGGAGGATCATAGAACTGTAGGCAAGTGTGAATCAAACTCCTCTGAGAAGGGTCCAAATCCATAACCACATCAAGGATGCCTCCATAATGTTCTCTAAATAGTGGTATATGGTCTGGAGTGATAAGGGCCTGGACCTTCCTGATGCCAGTCAGCTCAGGCTCAAAGAAATGATATGAGATGTTGCTCTTCTTGGGTGCCATGTCTGCTGATGAAGAGCTGAGACAGATGCTGATGGTGATGACTGATACTAGAAGATGGGCCACTGATAGGCCGATGCTGGTGCTGCAGGTGACTGAAGCAGGTAGCTGATGAATGTAGCTGAAGAAGGTAGCTGAAGCAGATAGCTGGTGAACAAGGGCCTATGCAGATGAAGGGGTCAAAACCAAGCCAAATGTAATGTGGATACCCTGGAAAAAAAAATAAGCAAATGTCAAAATGGTGCAATGATGATGTATGCAAATGGTATGCAAGGGTTTGTGATCAAGCTGGATCTGACTACTGCCTTGATATAAGTCCATGTATGTTCAAGAAATCCAGATGGAGGTTCATAAGTCCAGTAACCAAGGTGGGGGACTCAAATAAAGAGTCACATGTCCAGGGTTAAAATCACAAGAACTGTTCCAAAATGGAGTACTCTTAATCAAAACAAAGTAACAGGGTATGCTGAGGTCAAGGGTACCTGCAAACCTGTAAACAACCCAACCCCCTCACAGGTGATGTTCTAAAACAAGGATCCTCAGACTTGGATCAGTTATGAGAAGTGTAAACACTTCTAACCCGGAGGTACAGTGTTTACAATAACCATAAAAGATCCTCCTCTAAATTCACCTCAGTTTCTGAAGGTCATAATAAAGGTCATCCAGACTTAGCAGGCTTCCCAGATAGCCCTAGCACTACAGGAGATCTGTAGCACAGAGTTCTCAAGAAGAAACCCATATCTGAACCGTGTTTCATATTCCCGCACCAGACCGAAATGGAATGGGAAAGAACATGAACCACTCTAGCCTAGGTGTCACTCAGGTCCCAGGTATAGGACCTTAACTCTCAATAGAACCCCACCCACCAAAGCAACAAAACCAGATCCAGCCGAAACAGTATGACAGTATGATGTATATAAAGCTGTAAAGAAAGCAATAAATAACTGTACATAAAGCAGTAAGTAAAGCAAATATACAAACACAAATAGCACATAACACCCCAGTAAACACAAATCAAACAAGCGCTAGGAGGAACCCACAAAAAGAACCAGAAGCCCTGGTTACAGTATAAGGGTCCCCAGCAGAGTCGCCAAGCTGTCGCTCCCGAAGATTTGCATCCCGGTACAAGCGCAAACGGTCGGTGAAAAGAGGAATGAGAACACACATGAGTGAACTCAGAAAGACAAGAAAAGAGTCGCCAGCTAGGCATTTTTATCCCGAGGGAAAGGCAATGCTGCATAGACCTAGAAAGATATGGATAAGACGGTTGCGAACCAGAGAGACTGAGAAAGGGGGTTGGTTACAACCTGGGAAGGTATTAGCACCCAGATTGTCCGTCGTACTCGACGGGATCCACGCTTAAAAGATTTGTGTTTTAAAGGGGTAGTGTCAGTGCAATCTGTGTATAAAGAGCTGGAAAAGGATGTACAAGTGTCAGTGTGAAGTGTATAAATGATGTGAAGTATGAAAGTGTCAGTGTAAGAACAAGAATGAAATGCTCAAGATCATGAGGCTAAAGAATGATACAAGAAGGAGGGGGAATATACAGAGACTTTTGTTCGATAACTGTTAAGTTATGCCTACGTATCCTCTCGTGCAATGAGGAAGTCAGAACACCGTAGTTCGACCCAAAGAGACTGAAAGATGAATTGACTTGTGAACTGCTTACTTGTCAATGCTCAAGTGTATGACCTGTCTGGCTCAGGTGCAAACTGTCTTGCATTAGACGGAAGAAGCAAGTTCTTGTTTATGAGTGAATGAGATGAGAAAAGAATCCCGAAGGAGACGATTATTGTTTGTTTTTGTGTTTTCAATCTTTTATTGCTTTTGAAAGTTTGGCATAAGTTAATGAGCTTAAGCCTGAACCAATGGGTTAGTAAACTCATCACATCTTCCCTCTGATTAGGGGTAATGAGAATACCTTAAGTGTGAAGTCAGCATCTCACACTTAATCACCTTTGATGTAGAATTAAGATCATTAACCTACTTGTAATTATTTAGATGTTTTTGGTGTTTTTGTTTCGTGTTAAGTAATGAGATTAAGCCATAATCAAGGATTAAACAGACTCATTACACCATCCTAATAGAAGGATAATAGATGAGAATGTTTAAGCTGAGGAAAACTCCTCAACTTAACCCATGATTAAGGATTAAACTCATGACAAAACAAAGCCTTTATTAAGTGGATTTTAGTTAATGATATGATGAAGAAGTGAGTTTTATGGTTGGTAAGACAACTTGAGGGGGACTTGTCCATTAACACTAGGGTTAGTCCTTCTTAACCAATTAAGGAAGAATTAGAACCCTAATGCAAGGCCCAAGTTACAAGCTTGATGTCTTGATGATTATTAGGTGAATTGATTAGAGGATTTAAACACATTAAGGGTTTAACACTTAGGATTAAAGTTATACACTCCATCCTAATAGAAGGATGCAGGCATAAGCTTAATCACAAAGCTTTAAAGCCTTTAGGGTTTAGTCCCTGATTATGAGATGAGATGAGAGGACTCAAAGAGACACAAAGGTAAAACTAAGTGGGGGACTAATCAAAACCCTAATTATTGTCATGCTTGGTTGTTCCTAAGGTTGGTGAGGTTTACAAGAAAGATCTTCAAAGGAACCACCAAGAAGCAGATGAAAGGAGCAAAGAGAAACAAAGTAACTTGCTTCATTCAAGAAGACAAGTTACTTGAAGAAAGAAAGTAAGATGAATAAGAAGGAGCAAGCTCAATCTCAAACACAAGGCAAAGTGCAGGAATGATGCACAAGAGAGATGAAAAGAGATTGTGAGAAGTGAAGGCAAATTCACTTCTCAAAGTAACTTACCACCTGAAAAGTTAGTGAAAGAAATGCAATGCAATGCAAAATGAGATGAAATGGAATGATGCAAACCAAAACCAGAAGCATGTGTGTGATGTTAATGATGCTAAATGATGATGCAAACATGAGGCAAGGCATGAGAATGATCATACACACATATGGATGCAAATGAAACATGTTTTGAACCCTGGATGTACATGAAAAGTTATGAAATGCAAATGACATACAACATGGAAAATGAAAGATGCAATGATCAACAATGATTCTAATATGTCTTAAGATGTATCATGGATCAAATTAATGCATAAAATGTCATGGCAAGTCTTGGTATGCAAGCAAATGCAAGATGAATGCAAAAGAAAGCCCAAATTAGGGTTTATGATCAATGCACAAAACAAAAATCAAAACCAGAAGCAAACATCATGATAAAAAATTGAAAATGCACTCAAAGGAACCCTAACCCTACACAAACTCACTGCCCAAAGGAGAGGATCCAATTCTTAACCTAGTGTAAGTTATGAATTTCTTAAGATTTCTAGGGTTTTAAGGCACCTTGTCAAGAAAAATGCCAAACAAATAGGAAATGCAAGATCAATTCATGCCAATTTAATCCTATAAACTACATGCTATACAAGATGCAATGCAAAAAGAATCAAAGTCCAACTCTCAAAGGCTAGGCAGAAATGAATTTTTGAAGATTGGATCAAAATAATGCCTTGAAATGAAATTAATTCCATGGAAAATTGTCAAAAGACATCAAGATCAAAAAAGAAATTTGGTTTGAATGTTGGACAATGTTTCTAAATGATTTTGAATGTTTCATGAAATTTTTTGTGATTTTTAAATACCTAAAAGTATTTTTAATTAATTAATTCTCATTAATTAATTAAAAATAATCTTTTAAATGATTTAAAAATAATTTTTAATGTAAAAAATAAAAATAAAAATATTTTTGGTTTCTAAAAATTAATAAAAGCTTGAATAAAAATTTTCAGAATTTTTCAATGATTTTTACTATTTTAAATAAAATGTAGAAAACAAATGAAATAAAAAGAAAATAAAACTGAATTAAATGAAAAGTATGCTGATCCAGTGGCCAGGATTTAAATTTGACACGCGGGAATTGACTGGCGCGCGTTTGAATGGCTGGGATTCACTCTAAAATTTGAATTTAATTAATCCTGATTAATTACACAAATGACTGGATTAGGGTTTAATCAATGCATCTGGGGCGTTCATTTGCGCGCGGGTCAAACAAAGTCAGCCTATCCTACGTACCAAATTCAAACTTCATTTAATTACACAGATTAGCCCTAATGAGTTTCAGGTGGCCGGAGAAGACTTCCGATCGTCTTCTCCGGCCAGACCCCCATCTGAAAATTGCTAACTTCCTCAAAACTTCCCCCCAAACCCCCTAAAGCTCCAGAATCAAACCTTAAACCATTCTAAACACAAATCAAACCTCAAAAATCATTTATCACTCAAGAACAACATGAATCGAAACAAACAAATTTTAGGTTAGAAAGTTTCAGAGCAATCATACATCCTGGTTTCTCAACCATTTTCAAAAATAATCATATCCCCATGATCAGGGGAGCACATAGAATCTTTTAAGAACTCAAAATGGAGTTTCTGGAAAAAAGTTTGAGATGGCTACCTGAGATGGAATCTCCTGGTCCTGAGCTTTCTGACCTTTCCTTTGCTGCAAGTCCACTCCTTTGAACCCTCTGATGATGAAATGAGGCTTAGAAAGCTTTGAGGATGGCTGGTTTGAGAGATGGCAGAAGTTCTGCTCAAGGGAGGGTGGTGATCGTGTTTTTGTTTCAGTGACTTTCAGGCTATGGTGATGAGTGGTTTTTGATCAGTGAAGCATGTTGAGTTTGTTTGTGAAGTTTGTATGTGTGTTTGCAGCTTGTGGAGAGTGTTTCGAAGAGTTTTGCAAATGGGGTGGAAAATGAGAGTGCTGTGTTCTTGGTGCTTTCAGGCTTGTGTCTTGAGTGAAATGGCTTGCTTTTGGTTTGTATAAACAAGTGTGATAGGTCAGATGAGTTGATGTGTACTGCTGTGATTGGTATGGCTCAAGTTGCCAAAATGTCAATTTTGTGTAAGAGAGGTATGGGCTCCTAGCTAGCCAAGGACAAATGGGGTGTCCTGCGCAGCAAGAAGTGTGGAGAGCCCTACGATCATCTGTGAAGTCAGCAAGCAAGTGGATTCATCTTTGAGTGAGGTTTTGCAACTTGCTTCATTCTTGGCCCTTTTGAAATTTCTTGTTCCACAAGTCACAAAAATGAGCAAATTCTTGGTGAATTCTGATCTTTAGGCATTGGCTCATGTTTGTATGAAGATTAGAAGTCCATTTGATAGCACAAATTGCCTTGGCAAGTGATTTTGCAACTTTGCCTCTTTGGTAGAAAACTTCAAATTTTGTGATTTTAGCCAACTTTGACAAGCCATAACTTTTGATCCAAAATGAATTAGGTTATGTTCTTGTACTTTTTGAAAAGGGAATGATCCATTCTACAACTTTCATGACCAAAGTTTTTCCATTTGAAGCATTTTTGAATCAAAAAGCAAGGGTTGAAAAAGTTTCCCAAAATGGCAATTTTCAATATAAGTCAACTTTCCCAAAAAGTCAACTTTGCAAATGACTTGAAATTCTTCAATTTTATGAACTTATAACATCTTCTATGATCAAATAAAGATCATACATAATCAAAATGATGATGAACACCCTTTGGTTGGGTCATTGGGGACCTCAGATGCCCTGATTTTACACTGGCTTGCTTAGAAAGTCAACTCTTGATCAGATGACTTCCCCATTGAATTTCTTCATGAAAATTGATATGCATGATCCCTATGCCATATAGAGACCAATAGAAACAAGAATGGCAAAAAAAATTTGGAGTTATGGCCTTTGAAACCAAAACCCTAATTCTAGGTCATCTGTGCAGTCAAACCTGGCTCTGCTTCCATGCCAATCTCAGTTCTTGTGATTCTTTGACATTCTTGACTTTGAGAGGATATAATATGATGCATGAACATACATGGACCCCTTTGAAGTGATTGATGACCTTTAGAGTGGCTCAAGAAGCTCTTGGATTGCTCAGATCACAAACCCTAGATGCAGATGACTTTGAACCAATGCAATGAATCAAAAATGTGATATGAGATGCTATGATTGAGTTTATGAATATGAGGAGATCACAAGCCATGGTGTGAATGGGTGAGGGCAAATTTGGGGTGTTTACACACATTAGGAAACTCCCCACAACGGTCAATGATAGTGACATTCTCCATAGATCTGGAGCACCAATGGATATCTGAATGAGAGAGTGACATGGTCCTTTTAGACCACCGGAACCCTTGTTCATTCTTCATCACTGAGCGAGGAAGGTGAGAAATAAACCACCTAGATAGCAAAGGTATGCAACACATCAGAGTTCCTCGTGCCTTCGTAGTACGAGTATGAAGAGAGTGCAGGATGTCTCCAAGCAATGTAGGCACTGGATTGTGACTCAGTAATATGTTGATGGCATGAATGTCTATGAACTGATCAGGATTGGGAAACAACACTAAGCCATAAATCAACAAGGCTAAGATCTCCTCAAAAGCATCATAGCTCATAGCCTTCAAGAACACTTGAGCCTTCTCTATCAACACCTTAGCAAGAATACCCTTAACTCCGCTTCTCGTTTCTAGAATAATGTCTGACTTCTTCAGATGTAGAGCTGCAGCAATAACCTCTGGTTTAAGCTCTTTTTCCAAGCCTGTGAAGGGTCTTTGATCAAGAACAGGTATACCCAGAAGTTTAGAGAACTCTTCCATTGTAGGAACCAGCTGATAGTCGGGGAATGTGAAGCAATGGTGCTTAGGATCAAAGAACTGAAACAGAACACTCATCATATCTTCATTGAATCCTGAAGTGACTAGATCCAGTAGGTGACCATGCCTCTTGATGAACTGGGAGTTTTCAGAAACTTGAGAGACCAATTCCTTAAGCTTAGAAGGTATTCCTACAAAGTTGATCCGGATAGTAGTCCTACAAGCAGAAGCCATGACCTGCAACAAAGAACAAAGATAAATCCTTTGGTCCTTGAAATGGTCAGTGAAAATACTATGCTTATGATGCATGATGATGCTATGATGTTATGCTCAATCACAAACATGTGGCACATACAAACAAGTCACATAATTGCCCTAGGTTTGAAGGCTTGCATGAGGTTTAAAGGTAAGTACCCTCCCCTGATGTTTAGATGGTTCATCCTGTCCTACAAAAGTAACCAGGTTCTAAGGGATCTCAATATCATTGATCCTTCACAAGGGTGGTTGTTCAGTAGGCAACTTACTTGCCAACCAAAACCCTCCAAGTTTAGAATCTCAATGAGCGTAGTATCGAGTATCAACCAACTTCAGTCTTCACCAAAGTCGGTTATCTCACTACTTTCTAAAGGCCAAGATGGGATGACTAGGGTTCTAAAAGTTAGTTAGTGTATTGACAACATATGGCAGCCTCATATTATCCTCAACTTGACTTAAGGAACATAAGCACCAACCAAGAAGTCACACTAACTATGGCCACCAGATCAACCATATCGGTATATGCCGTACAGTTTCCTTGGTCTATTGCCATTTACCTAAGGTACACTAGATCCGGGTTAGGATCTTTTACACATAAGAGCACCCAACAATTAAAGTAAAGCAAACAAAGCAAATAAGTTTAAAGTGATCTAATTCCTAAGGGTACCCCTCTTTTATTAAATCCCCAGCAGAGTCGCCAGTTCTGTAACACGGTGGGAGAACTGACTTTAGTTAAATGTTGCGGATAGCAAGAGTCGCCACCGACTTTTATTTTATCCAAAGGAAAGGGCATAAAAGAACAGGAAAGACCTTAAAAGATTTTTGGGTTCGGGGGGTAGGTTATGTAAAGGGAAGGTGTTAACACCCTTTACATCCATGGTTATCCATGGGCTCTTAGTTACTTAGCTCACTTTAAAATGTTTTTGAGAAATGTAGTGTGTGGTTAGAAATTTTCTTAAGTACTTTATAATGATCCATGTACGGATATATATAAAGCCTTTGTTTTGAAAATTGCTTGAAAAATGTGAAGTGTTTGAAATGTTTTTGAAAAGTGAGCAAGTACATAAGAGGAACCTACCCTAAGTTAAGTCTTTTCTGTTCTTAAATATCCTTTAAATGGTAAGACTATCCCTATTATTAAGGAATAGGTAGTCATTACCTTGGATGTATGAGGGACAAGTGAAGGGACGACTATTATTTAGGCAACTGCAAGGTGTATAAGCAATTCGAAGGGACTTATCATCTTTTTTCGAAAGGGACAAGATCATTACGAAGGCAACCATGAAGGGACTTGATCTTTTTATCTATTAAGGGACTAGATGATATGAGATGAGGGACTTTGCTTTACACCTTACTTGACCTTTTGTTTAGGCAACTTGAGAGGTAACCCTTAAGAAGTGAGATGGCGATCCAAGATCGACTTACGTGTGTGCGTGTACAAATTCATATATTTATCTTTAAGTTAATGATCTAAATTCAATTTTACATACAAATATGCTTTACACTCCCTATTTTACTAACTATGGCATTTAAAAATAAATAATAAAAATTATTCTACAACTATTACATATTGGATACAATTACATTATAAATAATTAAAATAAATAAATAATTAAATGGATTAGTAGTAATAATCAAAAATAAATAAATATAAGAGGGTTAATAATAATAAACAAAAATAAATAAGCATGAGATGAAGAAATTAACATAATAATAAATAATAAATTAAAAGTTCAATTTTAAATAAATAATTAGTTTTTTAGATTTTTTTAATAAAAAGACATAAATAATAAGAATTATACTAATAAATATGGCTAATAGTCTAATTATTTAATTTTATATACATATTATAAAAATATTTGATTAAATAAGCATATATAAAAAAATAAATTATATTCATAAGATAAAATTAGGTTTTTTTTATTATTTAGGAAAAATAAGTATGGGTTTATTAATTAATTAAATTATTTAAATTACAAAACTACATATGATATAAACAAATTATAAATAAATATATACAATTTAAAATTTACAAACACATAAATTACTATTCATAATCATAATTAGGATTAATAAACAAAAATTAGGTTTTATATGAAAATATTAAGGTTAATATAAATAATTTAGGGTTTATGAGTTTAGAAAATAGAATTAGGGTTAATTAAATTATTTACATATAAATAATTTATATACAAATTATAAAATAAATATACATAATTAAAATTTACAAATAAATAAATTAAGAGTTAAAATATAATTAGGGTTAGAGAAAATTTATGAAAAACTAGGGTTTACATATTGAATTAAACTATTAATTGGTTTATTGTTTTAAAAAGATAAATATAATAATAATATATACATATTAATAAATATGAACATAAAGAAAAGTTTAAGAAAATAAATTATATATATTTTTTGAAATATGAGATTTTAA
Source organism: Lathyrus aphaca (assembly GCA_963966055.1). Lineage (NCBI taxonomy): Eukaryota > Viridiplantae > Streptophyta > Magnoliopsida > Fabales > Fabaceae > Lathyrus > Lathyrus aphaca. Next base: position 286,718,453 of record OZ014524.1, read on the forward strand.
GAAATATTATTAATTATTTAGAAATTATTTTAATTGAATTATATTAAGAATACATGAAAGAAAATAAATAAAGTACTAAAAAAACAGGACCTGGGATTTGAACCCAGGTCCTTTACCTGGTTGAAGGACTCCCAAAACCACCTGGGCTACTGCGCGCGTGTGATGTATAATGGCAAGCTGATCTTTATATGGTGAAATTATGAGATAAATGAATTTGAGGCCAAAAAAAATGTTGGAGACCAGATTCGATCCCCTGACCTTTGCTTCACATATGCGTTCCCTTACCAATTGAGCCAAACAGCATTTCTGATATAATACAAAAACAAAATCATAAAATATTATGTCAAAATTTCAAATTTTCAAAACGCGCGAAAACTTCATCTTCATCCTCAGGATTCGCAGGTTTTCCTGCGAATTTATCCAGGAAATTTCCTGCGAATTCATTTGCGTTCTTGAACCTGCGAATTTCATACACGGCCAAATACACATGATTTTATCAAATTGTTAGCACAAACATGATCCATACACTTCACTGAATTGATCTATGGTTTCAAAAGGAATTAATATCCATTAAATTAGAAAACCCTAATTATAAGGTATGAACCCTAACATGGCATCTAACGATTTACCCACTGTTTCTCCAAGATTTTTGCCCAGAATCCATCACAAGCTTCAACTAACCATGAATCAATAAACAAAATTAGTGTGCAATGTATAAATAATGAGAATCGATAATTTCAAAACCAAGAACAAAACTGATTCGGTTTAAGCAATATGCAATGATTTGGATACTGCAAATGGTTCAAATAGGTTCAATGATCATCTAGGAACATATTGCAACCTTCAAAATCTTTTGATATGGCCTCTATGTAAGAATCCGAATTGAGGTTTTTTGGTGAGTTTTGAAAATTTGAAACTTGCTCTTGAGGCTGCAATTTTCGTGTCCTTGGCATTGTGATCTCTTCCTTGTATATATGTGAACTGAATTAGGTCAAAAAGTTGTAGGATTGTTTGGACTTTTTGGATCAATGAGATTGAAAAAGATCATGCCTTAAAATTCAAATATTCTTTGATATAACCTTGCCATTTTAAGACAATCACCATAATATTCATATCAATCTGATCCAATTAACTTTCATGACTTTCTAGAATCAAAATATTTTTAAATCTTCATATTTTTATATTTTATTTGAATTTAAAATGATTTTTAATATAAAAAATCATAATAAATAAAAATAAAATGAATAAAATTATGAAAATATTAAATAAATTTCGTGCATGATGTCATGGAACACATTGGGTCACAAAAAAGTCAGCCCATTTGAAGAATTGTGGTTTTAAGACCCCATTTACTTCATAAACCACTCAAAACTTTCCCAACTTTGCAAGGGCACAAATCCTTCAATTTTAATGCTATGAGTGTGTTCTTGGACATTTTGGAAAGCTTAAAGAGTCCTCTAACCAACCCCATTGGTTTCATGTCTATATCCTTTACCATTCTCAAGTTATGCTCTTTTGAAGTTGTTGACTTTTTGTTGACTTTCAAAAGGACCTATAATGTCTTAGCTCATACCTTCCAAATGAAGCATTTTTGGGCTTTCCTTGTGAGACCCAAAGTTGTAGAGAATTCAATTTCCTTCAAAATGAGCTTTGTATGGGAAAAATTTGATGAAGTATGTGAAAGTTATGGTTGGTCAAAGTTCAGTTGACTTTTCCTGAGGAAACCCTAATTTAGAAACTCCTGATTCTTGATGATCTGAAATCTCCTTGATGAATCATGATCAACCCTTGATCAAATGATGAATTTTACTTCATATAATTGATGTTGGCAAAAAATCATGAATTTTGACTTTGGTTTGACCACAGTTGACCTCAGTTTGACTTTTTAACTACTTTGACTGATTTTGACCTATCTGATCATCTGACTGAGCAAACCTTTGAGAAAAGTCTTGAAACTTGTCATGGGGATTCTTAAACACATATAAGATGTTATGAAGCTCACTTGAAGTCTTGGAAGTCTATTTAGCCTGATTAAAGTCAAAACCCTAGTTTAGGATGCACTACTTAGGAGGATGCATTGTCTGAGGGAATTGTCAAATCTTCTGACTAATTGTGAACTTTGTGAACCTTGTGAAACTCATAAGATGTCTTGCGAACATCATGAGAGGTCTTGTGAACCTTGTGAACCTTGTGAGCCTCTTAGTACACAAAGTCTTGTCTTGTGAGGGCAAATTTTGGGGTACAACAGCTACAAATGTAGAAAGTTAGGTCATTAGCGTACAACATGTCAGAGTATCAACAAACGTAACAAGAAGAAGCATAAAAACTCCTACAAGACGAAATGCAATCGTGATAAAGGTTGTGTGACCTATATTTCTTGGGAAGAAGAAGATGAGAGCTCCTTTTCATCTTGCAGTTCTAGCTCATATGATGAATGTGCAAATTCGGGCTTAATGGCGCACAAGAAAAGTAAAGACTCAGAGGTGTATGATTCTGATTCTGATTTTAAATTGTCTTACAAATAATTGTCGAAAGCGATTAGAAAAATGCATGCAGACGTATTAGGCACATTTAATAAAATCTCGTCAAATAAAACTTATTCCAAAACTAGAGAAAGATATTTGTGATCTTAATAGTGCCTTAGATTCCTTAAAGGAAAACATGCATCTCTCATTAGTGAGTAGTTTATTGTTTCTTACACTTTAGTTAGAAAGGTAGTAAAAGATAGAATATGACAGTTTTACAATTTGAAAATTTGAAAATTAAAACCTTAAAGGACAACTGGTTTAAGTTATTTCTCTATCAACTATTGTTTCTACTTCTTCAAGTGAAAAAGAGAATGTTTTTAAGCAAAACCATTGATTTTCTATAAGAGATAGAAAGAACATTTCATCTAAAGCAACATTTCATTATTGTGGTGATAAAAGTCACATTACGTCTCTTTTTCATATTAGAAATGTCAAAGTTCCTACTGGTATCATGGCTTGGATAACTAAGTATTATGTAACGAACCCTTCAGGGTCCACTAGCTAGGTACCTAATTACCTATTTGATTTTCTTTATGATTTTATTGCCTCTAAAAAAATCTTTTGTTTCCTAGATAGCAGTTTCTCAAGACCTTGACGATAAACACTTCAATGTTTATCAAGTTTGATCAGAAAGAAATCAGCCATGTCACTTATGGAGAGAATAAGAAAGTTAAAATACTAAGAGAATGTGTTGTGGGAAATCCCTCCACAATTGCCATAAAAGGCGTTTAATTGGTTAAAAGGCTTACAAACAATTTACTTATCGTTAGTCAATTATGCGACAATGGGTATTCTATTTTTTTAGACACCTTGAGTTTCTTAATTGAACATAATGCTATTAAAATTATTGTTTTTGAGGGCTCTAGAGTTAATAATATCTATTTGCTTGACTTAAATGATATGTCAATGTACGATACTAAATGTTTGGTCACTAAGAATGAAGATTCTTAGTTATGGCACAAACGTTTAGGACTTGTACATTTTGACTTGATAAATATGATAACATCTAAAAACCTATTAGTTGGTCTACCTAATATAAAGTCTTCTAAAGATAAGATTTGCGATTCTTTCCAAATAGAAAGCAAAAGAGAGTGTCTTTTAAATTGACAAACATTGTTTCAACCTCAAAATCTATTGATCTTCTCCATCTAGATTGATTTGGCCTTTCGAGGACAAGAAGTCTAGGTGATAACTATTATGAATTTTGTTATAGCGAATGACTATTCTAGATTTACTTGGATTCTCTTATTAACCCACAAGGAAAAGACCTTTAGAGTTTTTGTTAAGTTTTCTATGATTGTCTAAAATCTTTATAATTTGAAAATTTTCACTCTCCGTAGTAATCATGGTGGTGAGTTTGTAAACCATCGGTCTAAAAACTTTTGTAACGAAAATAGGATAACTCAACTTTTCATGTATGTTTGTAAAAAAAGGTGTTTTAGAAGAATTGGCTCAGACAATGTTTAGTTAAATGAGTTTGCTTAAATACTTTTGGGCAGATGTGATTAATACCGCATATCATGTCTTAAAAATGGTGGTCCTCTGAACTATCCTAGAGAAAACACCATATGAGTTACTTAAAGGCATGAAACTTAATATTTCCTACTTTTGTGTTTACAGCTAAAAATGCTTTATTTTAAATAACAAAAAGGATCATATTGAAAAATTTAATGCAAAGTATGATGAAGGTATTTTTCTAGGTTACTCGTCATCAAGTAAGGCATATAGGGTTTACAACTATGAAACGTCATATGTAAAAGAGTTTGTCCATGTAGTTTTTTATGAGACCAGGCCCAAAAAGTTTTGGAAATGTAGTGTTTATGATGTTTCAGGTGTGATAACAGAATAGATGGACATCAACGATATTCCCAAAGAATATCCTCTCATAGAAGAGGACATTAATGAAGATAAATAGGAAAGAGAGTAAGAGGAAGAAAAATAAGAGAACTCGACTTAGCTACCTCCAGATTGGATTCTTATGAAATATCATCTATTAGATCAGATTGGAGTGTTATGAAAGATCATATACAAGATCAGATTGACGATATCAAGAAAGGTGTAAGTACAAGATCATAGGTTAACAATTTTTATAAGTATTTTAATTTCATTTCCCAATTTAAACCTAAGACAATATCTGATGTTTTACTTAAGAAATTATGGTTTCTTGTTATGCAAGAAGAGCTTATTCAATTTAAATGTAATGACGTTTGGGACCTTGTTCCACGTCGTAAAGATAAAACTATCATTGGTACTAGATGGGTGTTTAGGAATAAACTGAATGAAAATGACAGAATTACTAGAAATAAAGCTAGGCTAATGGAAAAAGGTTATAGTCAGGCTAAACAGATTGACTATGCGGAAACTTATGCTCCTATAGCTTGTCTTGAAGCGATATGAATCCTTTTACCATTTTCCTGTAATTTGGATATTAAGATGTATCAAATGGATGCAAAATCAGATTTTCTTAATGCCTTTATAAATAAATAAGTCTATCTATATCAACCTCCTAGTTTTGAGGATCATGAAAGTTCTTATTATGTTTTTAAACTTAAATGAGCCATCTATGGTCTTAAACATGATCTTGGAGCTTTGTTTGAGTGTCTTAGTGGATTTTTTTATAAAACATTGATTTAATTGTGGTAAACTAGATACTACATTGTTATTAGTTGTAAAGTAAAACATATCTTGTTAGTTCAAGTTTATGTTAATGATATTATATTTGGATCTACCGGTGAATCTCTATCATTAATTGATACTACTTCACACTATCATTAATTGATACTACCAATTGTGCGGACTACATTTGTCGAATTAATAAAAAAATTATAGATACATCTGGAAGTATATCATAGCTATGTCAAATCATAACAACAATTAATACTATAGAAATTAAGATTCAAAACTTGGTATTGCACTTAATTTTTTTCTCAAAATACTTACATCTAATTTCAAGTTAAAGTTCATTTTTACTCCCCTTGTTGCTTAATAAATTCAAATTATTCTTATCAAGTCCTTCCAAAAGTTTTTAGTAATTAGTTTAATATAAAGAGTAAAAATCATAAATAAAAATTCCATAATGTGAACAATTTCTATGAACAAATAATTTTTTTACACTGGTTCAAAAACAAAATAAAATAGAATATTGATTTAAACTAAATTAAATATTGCATTAAAAAATCAGAAATATTTTTGTGCAATTCTTGCAAATAAGAACATCAAATAAGTGTTTACAAATAATATATATAATATAAAAGAAAAACAATAGTTTGCAAATTATTAACATTTGAATTAGGGGTAAATACATATTCTTTTCAGACTCAATTTCTTGTTTTTTAACAACCTCATATCTCTTTTCCTTCTTTGTAACGACTACTTGCTAATCCTCATCTTAAAATTCCTCTAGATTCATAGTTGCAATGCTTTAATGTTATCCCATTTCACAATAAAACTTGACTATGGATAATTTAAGAATAAAGTATTTATGTTTAATGGTATCTCACATTAAGTCACACTTAATAATTTATTAAATGAGCTAATTATTCTTGGGAATTTATTATTTTGGAAAAACAAACATAACAAAGAAATTTCTTTTACTATTAATAAATAATTTGATAAAAGTACTAAGTTTTAATAAAATTATTGACTTTTAGGACTTACACCAACACTTTAAGTAATCCAAACTTATTAGATGCAATCTTCAACATTGGTATGATACTCCAGAGCTGGTGATGTCACATTATTCCCATTATCTTATTTACTCTTCAAAGACAACAAGTGACTACTATAAGTTAGATATATGGATCATTCCTTAAACCATCATCTTAGTTATTCAATGGTAACCTTTTGAATTTACACTTTATACCACTAACAACCTTTTACACTAGAGGACCATCCATAAAATTTTCTACAACAATTAATGGGTTTAACCACCTTGATTTAAAATTATTTAAAATATTTTTAAAAATTAATCAAATACTTTAAAGAAATTAATCAAATATATTAAAGAAATTAATCAAATATTATTATTATTTGAAATTCTTTAAAATATTTTAAAGAAATTAATCAAATATTTTCTTTAAAAATTATTTTATTTGATTAGTTTTAAATATTTATAGAAATTAATCAAATATTTTCTGTAAAATTATTTAAAACATTTAAAATTAATAAAATATTATTATGATTTAAAATTATTTAAAATATTTTAAAGAAATTAATCAAATATTATTATTATTTAAAATTCTTTAAAATATTTAAAATTAATCAAATATTATTATTATTTAAAATTCTTTAAAATATTTCAAATTAATAAAATATTATTATTATTTAAAATTCTTTAAAATATTTTAAATAAATTTATCAAATATTTTAAAGAAATTTATCAAATATTTTCTTTAAAAAAATATTATTATTTGATTAATTTTAAAATTAATCAAATGATTATATTTTTTTGTTATTTTTGTGAAAATAATATTTTGAATGTATGAATAAATTATGTGCAAAAAATTATTCAAAAATGATTATAGCTAGCCCTTAAGAAAACGCTTTAGAAAAAGTGCTCTCTAAGGTCAATTATTAATTAAAATATAAAACTTTCAGAAATCCTATTATTCATTTCTAATCATTTTCACCGGTTCTTCTCTTACTTTTGCGCCCGTTTCATTCAATTCTCCCTCTGTTTCATTGTTATACATTGTTGTTTCATTCTGTTTCATTTCGATTCGAGCCTTTCCCTCATTTCGTGAAGTGTGTTTGTGAAGAAGAATAAGAAGAGGTATGTTGTTATACATTGTTATTGTTGTTCTTGCGGATGTTGTTGTTATGGTACATTGTTGTTGTTCTTTCCATTTTTGATATTGTTTTGGTTTTTTGGTGTTGTTGTTTTTTTGTTGTTGTTGTCGCTGCCATTGCCATTCTTGTATGTTGTTGTTAGGGTACATTGTTATTATCCTCAAATCCTCTTTTCCTTCAAAACTTCTTCGTGTTGTTGTAAATGTTGTTATTGATGAGTTTGTTAGACGACTATGGTTTTGTGGCTCCATGAATTCTTAGTGATGAAATTTTGATTAGGATGATATTTGGAATTTCTGAATAACAATGGAGGCTATAGTCTAGGTTTTTTTGTTAGGGTTTTCTGAAAGTGTATTGCGGCTAGGCCTCTATTTGTTTTCTCTTAGATGGTGGCTGCTAGGTGATGATTTTTTTTTGTGTTGTTAGAATTGTGTTAGTGGCTGGTTTTCTTGAATGGATGTTGTATTGATATGAATGTAACATGAATTAGTATGAACTTGAAATTGAACCATGAAATAGAATGTTGATGATATGATGGAATTGCATTTGTATGATTGTATGAATTATAATGGATTTGAATGAAATGATTATGAGTTGAAATGAAATTGAGTTTGAAAATGCTATGAAATTGTTATTTTTGAATGGATGGTGTTTTGAATTTGAATGTGAAACTAATAGAATGAATTTGGATCATAATATGTATGAATGAATGATATGCTAGAACATGTTTGAATGAAATTATTTGATTAATTGAATGAATTTTAATGATTATGGGCATGTATGATTATGATTATGGTTATGTGCATTTGCAACTTACAGGTGAATTGTGGGCTTAGTAAGTTTAATTGTTAATGTTTCCACTTATCAAGTTATGACTCATAATTGGTCAATTATGATATTTCATTTTATGATACGTGTACAGGGGGATCTTGGTAATTCTAACCTATCTAGATACTGTGTGGGTCTAGAAGGTGTTTACATCTCTACAGGTAATTAGTTTGTCTTTCTCGCCACTGTAATTAGTAGTGCTTTGAATTAACTGATATGATAGGATTTCTAACTTATTGAATTTTCTATATATAGGGGTTACTTGTGATCAAAGTGTGAAAGTCGGATTGTTTCCCTATTGGTAAATTTTTTTTTTGTTTGTTTTAATTAGTATAACTATGGATAAGAAATGGATGTCTTCAAGTCAATTGTTGAAAGAGTACGAGAATGGGGTATCAGAATTCGTTAAGTTTGATGTTGCACACGCCAAAGACCCCAGTTGAATGAGATGTCCTTGATCGGGTTGCTGTTTGGTGGGTCAGATTGACACAGTTCAGTAGGCATCACATTTAAAGAGACATGAAATTGATCGAAGTTATACATGTTGGAATTTTCATGGTGAGAAAAGTAACGGGAATGTTGAACCAGATGATAATACGACCTATTCTTCAAACGACAATGACACAGATACATACGATTATGATCAAGTCGAAGAGGTTGCATAAGCACTTGAAGATGAACTTAAGGATTGTCCTGAAATGTTTGAGAGGTTGGTAAGCGATGTAGATAAACCGTTATATAATGGTTGCACTAAATTCACAAGATTTTTTGTAGTATTAAAGTTGTACAACTTAAAGGCGGACAATGGATGGTCGGATAAAAAATTCACAGATTTATTGGCCCTTATGAAAGATATACTTCCAGAGGATAATGTTCTTCCCAATCGAACATATGAGGCCAAAAAGATATTGTGCTCTATTGGAATGAGCTATGCTAAGATACATGCCTATCCAAACGATTGCGTCTTGTTTCAAAACGAGTATGCATTTTTAAATGAGTGCCCTAAATGCAGTGTTTCTCGATATAAGAAGAAGTTATCTCTAGCAAAAGTCTTATGGTATTTTCCTATAGTTCCAAGATTCAAACGCAAGGTTCGTAGTGAAACCGATTCAAGACACTTGACTTGGCATGCAGATGAAAGAATTATTGATGGAAAGTTTCGACATTTGGCAAATTCACCACAGTGGATGAAAATTGATGATGATTATCCTGAATTTGGAAAAGTAGCAAGAAACCTTCGCTTAGCGTTATCTACTGATGGAATGAACCCACCTAATCTTCAAAGTATCTCAAATAGCATTTTGCTTGTGATTTTAATGATTTATAACCTACCTCCATGGCTATGTATGAAGCGTAAGTACATGATGTTATCTATGTTAATTTCTGGGCCTAAACAACTAAGGAATGACATAGACGTATACTTGACACCCTTAATCGCATATTTAATGTTTTTGTGGGAGAACGGTGTGGAGGTTTATGATGGGTATAGGAAAGAAAGTTTTAACTTGAGGGCGATGTTGTTTGGCACAATTAATGATTTTATAGCATACGGAAAACTATCAAGGTACAACATAAAAGGGCAATGTGTGTTCCTATTTGTGAATATAAAACAGATTGGACGCGATTGGAGTTTGGTCAGAAGAATGTCTTTCTCGGTCATCGTAGATTCTTAAATTCGAAACATCAATATCGTGGGTGGAGAAAAGCCTTTAATGGAGACAAAGAACAAGGTAGAGATCCACCTTTATTGACATGTGATCAAATTTTTTAAAAGGTGAAAGATGTGAGTACTCAGTTTGGCAAGCCTTTTGCACATACACTTGTCAAGAAAGGGTGGAAGAAGAGGTCAAGTTTTTTGAACTTCCATATTGGAAGTCGTTCTATGTAAGACATTTTCTCGATGTTATGCATATTGAAAAAATGTGTTTGACAATGTTATTGGTACGTTACTCAATATACAAGGAAAGTCTAAGGATGGCCTTAAAGCAAAAAAGGACTTGATAGCAATGGGTATAAGAAGTGAATTAGGACCCTTGAAGAAAGGAAAACAAACATATCTACCACCTGCGGTATATACTCTATCTAGAAAGGAGAAAAAAGTATTGTGTAAGTTTCTAAGTGAAGTCAAAGTTCCAGAAGGATACTCTTCAAATATTAGAAGATTTATGTATATGAAAGACCTCAAGTTAAAGATTTTAAAGACGCATGACTGCCATGTTATAATGGAACATTTTCTACCAATAGGTATACGTTCTATTCTGTCTGAAAAAGTAAGAAGTGTAATAACTAAATTGTGTTTTTTCTTCAAGTCAATTTGCAGTAAGGTGATTGATCCTGTGATTTTACCAACATTGCAAAACGAAATAGTTATTACTTTGTGTGATCATGAAATGTATTTTCCTCCCCCGCTTTTTTACATAATGGTTCATCTGGTGAAAGAGACACAATTGCGTGGACCGACTTATATGAGATTATGTACCATGTTGAACGTTATATGAAAATATTAAAAGGGTGTGTGAAAATGACATCGACCAGAGGCTTGTATTGATGATTGATACATTATTGAAGAAGCAATTGAGTTTTGTACTGAATATTTTTCCAATGTAAAATCAATTGGACTCCCCAAATCTCATATTGTCGGAAAAAAAATAGGAAAAAGGTTAATTGGAAATGAAGTTGTGACAGTATCAAGGGTCGAACGGGATCAAGTGCATTTGTATGTTTTGCACAATGAGAATGAGGTTGAGCCGTATGTTGAAATGCACAAGGATGTTCTCTGAGGTTTAAATCCGAATAGAAATGCAAATTTGATTGTATGATAGCACAATCGAAGTTTCATACCTTAGTTTAAGGATCACATTTTCTCAAAGTATTATTCAGTTCCTGCTTCAATAACAGAAATATTGAGATGTTTAGTATATGGTCCAAGTTTGGTTGTGTTTTCTTATAGCTCATACGCAATTAATGGATACACATTTTATACCAAAGAACAAGATGATAAAATTACTATGCAAAATAGTGGTGTCACCGTGGTAGCTGAAGCAATGCACATTTAAAGTGTGAAAGAATTAAACCCCAAATTTGCAAATATGTCATATTTTAAGGTTATCGAGCGCATTTGGGTGTTTGATTATGAGAAGTTTCAGATTCCTATATTTCATTGCAAGTGGGTTGAAAATAATAATGTCGTACGAATGGATAAGTAGGGATTTTTGCAAGTGGATCTTAATAGGGTGGGGTACAAATATGAGCCTTTTATTCTAGCCTCTTAAGCTAAACAAGTGTTCTATGTCACTGATCCGGCAAGTACAAAATGGTCTTTATTGCTTTTATTTAACAAAGTAATTGATGAAAACATTGGAGATCAATGTGATATTGATGTTGATATTGAATCATTTACTAGAAATGATCAAGATGAAAATATTATAGTGAATGCATCATATACTAGAAATGATCATAATGAGGGTATTTAGATTAATCCAACCGTATGTGTTGTTAAGAGACGGGTATAACATATTCCAACAAAGAAAAGAAAGAGACGTACCTAAAAAAGGTACTAGTTATAAATAGATTATGGATTTTTATATTTGTCATTTAATTTGTCGTGTTATATCATTCAATGGGTTATAGATTATGGATTTTATAATTTGTCATTTAAGTTTTGTTTTATTCTTTCTTACAGGTCTATTGGCTAGTAATGAGGAAAACAGACATGAGACACATGATACAAATGAAGCTCAAAATGAAGTTTCGAAGGTAGAAAGTGAAATAAAATGTGGAATAACAATTATGAAATCAACCATCCATGCTAGAGACAAAGGGGTGAAATTTGATGTACATTGGAGTGAGGAGAACCAACTAATTGAGCCTAACGGTTCAATGTTGTCTTCGTACATTGGTTCACTTGTCCGCCAACACATTCCAATTACCAGTGATAATTGGAGGAATCCATTGTTGAAAGCTGGTAAAGATAAGATATAGACTGAGATACAGGTACTTACCAAATATGATTGATCTGTTATTAGTATTTTTTTGCTTATACTAACACATTTTATATTTATATGTGTATGTTGTTTTGTAGAGGTCCTTTAATATTGATGAAAGTCGACGGAAGTATTGTCTCCAATTGGTCAGAAAGAAATATAGAGGGTTTCGAGCCTTATTATCAAACAAATATCTGAGGGATGAGGGGAAAAAATTGTTGAAGCAGAACTTCCACACTTGTATGCGAATTTGATTATACCGGAAGAATGAGGCACTTTTGTAGCCAAACGGAAAACCGAAAAATTCAATGTAATGTTATCTTTTCATGTCTATTAATTGTATTATATCCTTGTTGTATTAGTTTGTTCTGATATGAATTAAACTTGTTTATCCAGAATTTGAGTGCCATTAATCACCAAAGAGCATCAAATCCCGCATATACATACATAAAAAGGGCATTTGGGATATGTACGCTTACATCAACAAATGATAACTATATATAAATGATATGATCTTATAAATTGTCTCAATATGCTATAATTGAAGATCTTATTATTTGTCTCAATGTGTAGTTAAAAGAGGAGAAAAGTGATGAAACATCTCTTCCGGAACATGTTTTGTGGAAGGTTGCTCGTGTGGGCAAGGATGGAGTTGTTAATGAAGACATTCAGCATGTTTATGACAAATGTGCAAGTATATCATTATGTATTTAAGTTAATCGAAATTTTATTAAAATATAATTAATTTTTAATCTCCACTAATAATTTTCGATTTGTCAATGAATTTCAGGAGACTACATCTAAATCCTTAACCACCGGTGAGGAGGATTACATGAGCACTCTTAGTCGAGTACTAAATTTTTCTGAGTATTTTGGTCAGGTGAGGGGTAAAGGATTTGGTGTGACTCCATCTTCCTTGTATAAGCAACTAAAGAGGAAAAATCCCAACAACCAATAAGTCATGCAATCATTGGAGGAACTAAAAACGCAAGTTCATGAATTACAAAAGGATAAAGAGAGATATGAGGCGGAAAAGCGTGGTTCCGGGTTGAAAGATACTAGTGAAAAATCTAGTATCAATTGTGAAAATAAAATTCCTGAGGTAATTAGAACATATTTATTTTAATTAAATTAATATATTTTAATTGACCTTTATACATATTAACAATTATGCATTCACTATTGCTTCAGGGTATTTCATTTTGTCGGCTGTATTTGTCGCTACCGACTTATCACATGGTTGACAAGGGAAAATGCATAATAGAGTGGGAGAGTTACTTCACAATAATCTGCTCCCTCGTGGATATTTGAAAGTTTCGGTTGATATTGTTTTAAATACGAATGTGACACTACCTATGTCTGACTCGGTTTTAGAGGTTACATTGTTGCGAGATGAAATAGGTTCGTATGTTGCATGGACGTCAGATCTCATTTCAACAGATGATGAGGTATGTCGAAAACCATTACGAATCTCTTAGTATTCAAATGTCAATTCTGAATCATTATGAAAATAATTCTGAACCATTACGTATACTTTTTTTTAAAATGGTAATGTTAGACTCTTACAAAACCCATATCTAAGGATAAAAGGATTTTGCGAAAAAAGAGTCTGTTGCATCACAAAGAGAGGTACATTTAAAGTGTTATTCTATGATCTGAATTCAAAAGTTTCATGATTTCCTGCTTTACCTAACTTATATGATTGTTAGGTTCCTGCTCAAGCTTCATAATAGGTCATCAGCAAGATAAAGGTTTCTGCAAGGACCGTGCAGGAAAAAAGAGCTCTTGCACCTCGCTTTTGGTAATGTCTTGAGACACTTGTATCAACATCAAATGTGATGAAAGGTGCTGTTTGTAACGCCCAAATTATTTAATTAAATATTTTATTAAGTATTTAAGTAATTAATTATGTTCGTCAGTATATTCTATGTTGAAGTTGATTAAGTCGATAAGTCGGAAAAATAAATCGAAAGCCGTATAATTTAATTAGTAGAATTAATAAAATAGTTGTTATGTTAATTGATTAGTGGGCTAGAATTCGCGTTCGGATTAGTAAAATAGTGAGTGTTATGTTTAGGCCCGTTAGAATTATAATACTTAATTAATTTATTAAAAAGAAAATGAAATAACATAAGTTATAGAAACACAAAAACAGAAGGTGGAAAAATCAATAGAAGAGGAAATTGGAATTGTTGTACGAACGTGAGAGAACGAGGACTGAACCACCGGAATCTGATTCTTAGATCAACCTTCGATCCAAAAACATAAGGTAAGAATGGGTTCGATTCTTATAATCGGGTATGAATTTCGATACCTTGATTTGGATTTTTAATTGGGTAGTTTGGTTGTTGTGTGTAAATTGTTGACTTAATTGTTGTGTGGAGAATCTAGTGATTGAAAAGTTTAATCGTAAATTTGGTTATCTGAATTTTGATCTTGTTGATTAATAAGTTGATTGGTTTATGTTGCTGGTTGTTGTTGTTACTGGGTTGTATTTAAATGCTGGAAATTTGTTGATTTAGGGACGACGAACATGACCGGTAGTATAAACTGAGAGGTGTGGCGCAGGTCACACCTATATGGGACACATGGTGCAGGCCATGCACCCTCTCACATGCTTATGGCGCAGGCCATATAGGAAAAAGAAAGAGATATTTTGTGGCCCTCTTATGCCTATGGTGCAGGCCATATGGGCCCACAAAGCAAGCATGGCGCATGCCATGTGCTAAGGACAACCAAGTATGGCGCATGCCATATACTTGGAGAGACAAGGGTGGTGCAGGCCACCCTGTCTATGTGAGGGAAATTCTTTTTTTAATTAAACTCCTTCCTAAATAAATAATCCAATTAATTCTTATGAAATTAAATATAAATTATATGATTTTCTAAAGTATGGATTAGTATATTTTAAGGAGAAATAAAATAGATAATGAGGCTTAGCATTGTAAATACAGGTAGCACGATCAGTAAATAAACATGTTCTAAAAACAGCACTGTGTTATGTAGTTTAGCAGATAGTTGCTGGTTTAGAAATTTGACAGAAACAGTAATAGCATCCTATATTCTATGACATATGAGTTTTAACAAGACTTAGAAAATTCAAGTTTCGTAATAAAATCGTATTAATCTTAGAAATTTAGAAAACAATACAGTTAGTCAGTTTGGTCGAATTAGGCGAAAAATGAAGTTGCTCGGAATTTAACGAAATTCGTCGGGGTAAGTCGGGTAATATTATAGTTGATTTTAATGAGTTGTTTTGTGGGAACTATGTTGTAAAAATGTTGTTACAGGTACAACTGAGTTGAATAAGTTATTCCGGTTACAGAAATGTCTTAAGTTGATATGATGTAGACTTAATAAGCCAAAGTTGAATATAAGTTGATTATGTTGTAAATGTTGTCGTGTTGCTTATGTTGTTACGTTGTCTGAGTTGTGGAGTCGTGTATGTCATTTAAGTCATTTGCATTTGTCGGAGCCGTTGCTCACACCACGTTGGCCTGGATTGACAATTTAAGTTGAAAGTTGAAGGTTTATGCCTTGATGCCTCGATAACCTGACAATTAATTTAAGTTGGGAGTTCTACTCAAATGGTACCACATGCATAATTAGTCGAGTCGCATTAAAGTTGCATTTTCGTTGAATTGTTTATTTTGATGTTTGATTGAAGTTGTGAAGTGGTGTTTTGTTTATGATCCTTATTCATTGTATTGTTTTTCATATACTGCTTATAATTATCGTAACTCACCCTTTCTATCGAATGTTGTCCTTATATGACAACGTGCAGGTAATCCTGAGGAGTAGTCAGTTACCATTAGTCGAGTCGGTGGTCAGTCGCTCTGATACGTAGCACTCGAGGGGATTGACGCATGTCTGCTTTGTTGATTTTTATTATTGTTGAATTTTATTTAGTTGAAGAACTTAGAGTTGCTTATTTCTTATTTTTAAAGTTGTTTTATGTTGTTTAAAGATGCTATGAATCAAGTTTATGAATTCGCTGCGTGATATTTTATGAAGTTGAATTATTGGAGTGAATGACGTTGTTTATGTTGATTTTATGAAAAAGTGCTATGTATTAAGCATGAATTTCCTTAGGTTGGAATTTGTTTAAAGTTGAAAATGTGATATCCCGTTTTTGTGGAAATTTTTATAAACTTTGATTTCAGTTACATTCGCGGGTAGAGAGAGTGTTACATTATTCGTTAAGTAGACATGGAAGATGGTGTTTTTGGTTTTCCTCATTCCGAGATAATCGGAAGAGAGGACATGAAGTAGACCTTCAAGCATCTTGAATTAGGCATCGGTGTTATACATGCATATATATGATACTTAGATCAATCTATTATATATTTAGTTGAACAATTTACTTACACATTTTTATGAAAATAGTCTTATGTTTATTATGTGTCAATGCAACGACAATTGATTTGAATTCAGTTTCAGTAAGAGACCACTTAATTGAGAGATTTACGGAGGCCAACATAGAAACTTTGTTTTTTTTACCGTATAATACTGGATACGGGTAATATTTTTATTCTAATTTCGTTCTAATCTTTGTATATTTTGCATAGAAATTATCCATCTAAACTTTTGTTATATTTTACAGTGGACACTGATTGTTGGTTGCTATTAATCCTACAAAATAAATGGTCTATTATATGAATTCATTGGAATATGATTGATCAACATATCCGAGTATGAAGGAAGTGGTTGATACGTAAGTGAGATTGTTCGAAATATTCGTGTGTATTTGTATATTTAATTATTTCTGTGAGATTGTTCTAAATTTTCATTTTTCTTTTATAGAGCTATACTAGTATACCGAACACAAAGAGATGCTTGAGTAGCACAGACTAAAGCAAGCACTATCCCATGGGTCCAAGTGGAGGTATATTAATTTTCACAATGTTTCTTATTAGTGATGCTACTTGATAACACAAAACAACTATATATTAATTCTTATTTGTTTGTCTATGTGTAGTGTCCTCAACAAAAAAATGGCATAGAATGTGGGTATTACATTTTGAGGTTTATGAGAGAAATCCTTCAAATGGATCGATTAGAGATTCATATTCAGGTATGCATGGATTTATAACTTCGGATTTATTTTAATATTTATCAGATATGTCATAATTTATTATTTTAAACTAACTAGTTCATATTTTGTTTTGTTATGTAGTACTTTGATGAATACACATGTTCTTATTACACTCCCTCAAAATTGAAAGAAATTATGGAGGAATTGTGCGAATATCTTATTGAAAAAAAGAATAGTTTAATGTGTAAGATTATGAGATTATGTGAATGTTATTGACTTGTGGTTTACGTAAATGACTTGAATTGTATAGTTTTGGATTGAAATGGTATTAATGGTATTAGTGAAATGATATTAGTTTTGAGATGTAAATGACTTAAATTGTATAGTTTTGGATTGAAATCGTATTTGTGGTTTATGTGATTTATGGGATTAGTGGAAATGGTTAATGAATCATACTAGAAATTGTTACTGGAAATGTGAATTATACAGGTTTATTGAAATGACTTGAATTATACAGGTTTCTGCATAAAAATGGTTAAAATGAGATTTTAAAAATATTCATTAAAATTATACGTATAGAAAAGACATCGCTTTTTACAAAAAGTGTTGTCTATAGTCCACAAAAGAAAACGCTTCTTCTAAAAAGCGCTCTCTAAAATTATAGAAAAAAATTCATTAAAATTATAGGTATACATTAGAGAACGCTTTCAAAAGCGTTGTCTAAAGGGGGATAAAAGAAAGCGTTTTTTTCTTCGAAAAGCGTTTTCTAAAGGAATATAAAAAAATTCATTAAAATTTTATACATATACATTAGACAGCGCTTTTAAAAGTGTTGTCTAAAGGCTCATTTTAGAGAGCTTTTTAAGGAAAAAACATTGTTAAAGGTCTACTTTAGAAAGCGCTTTTAAAAGTAAAATGCTTTCTAAAGTAGGTCTTTAGCAGCGCTTTTTCTTTAAAAAAACGTTGTCTTTACCTACGTCAACGTCATCTTAGACAGCCCTTTTAAATGCTGTTAAAGGTATAAAAAAAAACTTTGCTGTAACCCTTATTTGATATAGTTATAATAATTAGATTTTGGTGTCGGCCTTATTAATTATTTTACTTCAACAATCTTCACTTCAAAGCTAATAGAAAGTATTTGGGGACAACTATTTCAGCCTATAAAGACTGGTCCAATCCATAAGCTCAATCTAGATACATGCACGACAATCACTGACATACATGTGGACTTTCATTTATAGGCGCCACACACGAGCACACACCTTCTAACATCATGCTCGTGAATTTTTTACTGTTATGCCACACTCCCCAAAAATATATATAAAAATACCACCATTTGAAAAAAAATTACTGAAATGCCACACAAAGTACTTGGGTTCGTCCACCTCATGTACAAATCTTAACCGGTTCGCCCACCTAATGGACAAATCCTATTTTTTCTAACAGTTTTGCAGCGGTTCGTCCACACCAAGGACTTACCTTTATGGCCTATTATTGGACTTAACCCATTTGTGTTTTTTCTTTTTCCAATTTTAATGGACTTAAATTAATGTAATATTATTTTGAATTATATTTGTGTATTATGTTATTTTTTTATTTTAATTAAAATGTTGAATTTAATTAAAAAAAATTAATTATTGTATTATTAAAGTGTAAGAATTATTTTTTGTATTATTAATATAATAATTAATTTATGTATTATTAAAATTGGAAAAAAAAAAACACAAATGAGGTAAGTCCAATACATGGACAATCCATTGAAGAAAATAATAGGCGATAAAGATACGTAAGTCCTTGGTGTGGACGAACCGCTGCAAAACTGTCAGAAAAAATAGGGTTTGTCCATTAGGTGGGCGAACCGGTTAAGGTTTGTACACGGGATGGACGAACTCATGTACTTTGTGTGGCATTTCAGTATATTTTTTCAAATTGTGACATTTTGGTATATATTTTTGGAGAGTGTGGCATAACAGTAAAAAATTTCATACTCGTTTATCCAACTGCTCCTCATGTATAAATTGACTCTATGTACTTACTTGGACGTCAAAATACTTATAAAAAAATATATTTGCAAGTATCTCTTTAATTGCTAAAGAATTGTCACCATCATACAAAATTTTTCTATGGGTGTGTTTGTTTCAAGTTTATAAAAAATTATTCCTTGAAATCATATTCCTTGGATTATTATTCCTAGGAATTATATTCCCACTTGTGTGTTTGGATAAAAAAATAAAGAGCAATGTTATTTAGTAAGAATGAATTTGAAGAAAAAAATGTAAGAATGCACACATGTCATTGTTTTAGAGGTTAATTTTAAATTGATTTTAAATTTAACTTCTTTTTTAATAGGGATCATGGGGTAGTGGTGATAATGAATGATTGAGATTTATTCTTGCATTTCTTTTTTTCACCTTTTCTTACTATTAAGCATTTTCCAAAAATAAATTTCCAAGGAATGATTACATATTTATTTAATTTAAAAATTAAAAAATAATAAAAAATAACATTATGTGAGTAGTTGTGGGAAGTTATAGAAAGTTAAATTTATTATCATGAGAATGTTGGATTCCCACCCTTTATGCATGTGAATAAGTATGACAAGAATTATGTGGAAAAAACATTTCTGGGAATAAAAAATATCCGAGAATAATTTTTAAAAACTTGAAACAAATTTAGGATTGTTGCATTTTCAATGTCACATTCCCGGAAATGTAATTTCAATCCTTGAAACAAACACACCCTACGATAGTTATCATTTCTCAATTCCAAGAAAGAATAAGAATAATAACAAAAGATTTTTACAAAATAGATTAACTATCCTCGAATAATAATAACAATTCCATGTGGTAAGAACACCTCTCTTTTTTAAGTTTATCATTGAAATAGACAAGTCTAACTTGAAAAAATGACAAATCTATAACTATTTATCACATACAGAAATTATCACCAACAACAAAATCATAGAAATATGAATAGTGGAGAATGCTGAGGAGAAAAGGACTAATCATGCAAGAACAAAATTACAGAAGAAGAATTTGTAGGTGATGTGAGTTAACATTCCAAGTGCCATGATATCCATCACAAACTACATTTTTAACTTACTCAAATTCATGCAGTTTGACACCATGTTCTTCTGTCAGACAATGCCAATAATGACTGCCTATTTTCGTTGTGGGTCAATTCTGAGTACAAAAATCACTTCTAAACAATCCAACTTTGTTTTACCGCGCTTTCTCTTTTGGAAGGAACTATACGATTCTACTTTAAGAAATCAAAACTGGCATGGGGTCATATGTCACAATAGACTGATAATGGATCATTACCAATTCCTAACATAAAATAATGTGACTCTCTTTTCCAAATGATAATAATAGTAAAGTGAATTATGAAAAGCAGAAAGTAATTATTGTGTACATTCTTAATTTCACGTGGATATTTATATATATTAGAATTAGAGTTTGACCTAACTCATCCTATAAAATCGATTGATAAGATGAGAAGTGTTATTCTATTTAAATTTTTTGTGAGTTTTTTGAATTATATATTTAACCAACGTGAGACTTTGATTTTTTTCCAATAATATATTGTAATTTGTATGTAAGTTGTAACCAACAAAATTGAAGCAACATTCTAAAGCTGCCTAATAACATGATCATATAGTCATATGAGCTTAGAGCTACCGTGCTTAATTTGTAGATAAGTTAATGTCACCTAACATTGGGGGTACGGTCATAAATGTTAGCTAGATATGTTTATTCCCTATTTTGGGAAAACATTGATTTATGTTTATAATCATCATTCCTTTTTGTGTATTATATGAACACACAGAAACCAAAAGTTTTGATATTATGCTGTGAAAGTATGGCTAAAACTTGTTTTAGAGTCCAACTTGTAGTTTCGTGATTTATGTCGATGTGATTAAGTTCCTTTTATGATCACATTGACAGGATTTTAGAATTTGCAGTTATAATATTGTTATATGAATCAAATTCATATTTATATCTATTGCCCTTGTACAAGGGTGGTATTGGTTGTTAGTGCGTGAGATATTTTGTGTCAGAGAAGGAATAGAGAGAATGAAAAGTGATTAATGAAGTGTTAGTTGTTTGAATATATATATATATATATATATATATATATATATATATATATATATATATATATATATATATATATATATATATATATATATATATATATATATAATATTATTTGCATATTAAGTAACTAACATATTTATGACTCTAACTAATTTGAGTTTGGATTACAATTTGGATTATATCAAACATATTCATTTATAATCCAAATTGTCGAACATAAACTAATTATAAATGATGTGAAATATTCCTAATTTCTTTCTCAAAGTTAGGAATTTGTCTATCTTCGATCTTTTGCTGAAAATGTCAGTCAATTGTGCTTCACTCGAGCAATGCATCACTTCAAATTCACTCTGATTTACCTTCTCCATTAGGAAATGAAATGTAACATCAATGTGCTTACTCCTTCCATGCAGAATTGGATTCTTTGCAAGAATAATGGTTGACTAGTTGTCGATCAGCAACACAGAGGATTTTTCACTTCGACCTCCATCTCTTCCAGCATAAATCTGATCCAAATTATTTGACAAATATCATAGGATCCTGCAATATATTCAGCCTCACATGATGATAATGCCACCACAAGTTACTTTTTCGAGCACCATGAGATTGGGACAATAAATACTTGAAAGAAGTTACCAGTTGTGCTTCTTTGATCTTCCTTATCCCCACACCAATCAACATTTGAATAACAATTAATCACAACTTCTATGCTTTTAGAATCTCTTTGAAATAAGATTTCATAGTTCATTGATCATTTTAAGCATCTCAAGAATAGCCTTCATGTGCGACATCTTTAGTTCATCAATGTATATTCTCATTAATCCAACGGAAAAACCTATATCAGGTTGACTATTGCACACATACCTTAGAAATTCCACAATATGTTTGAACAAAGAAGCGTCGACAGTGTCCTCCTCTCCATGTTTCTCAAGTTTCACACACACACACACACACACACACACACACACACACACACACACACACACACACACACACACACATACACACACATGCAAGAACACACACACACACACGCATGCACATGCACACACATAATGTGTTCATTAATCTCATCATTTTAAAAAAAAATCTCAAAAATCAACTTTGGCATTATGATAACCAATTAGGAGAGGTAGATAATAAATTAGGAAGCAACAACTCACTATTTATTTGATTAAAATGTGTGTCTATTTAATCATGGAGAAAACTCACCCTACAATCTATTAAAGTCACTCTTAAACAATTTGGCTCTAAACCAGACTAATTTCTTTCCTAAAAATCTAAGTTTAATCGATTAGCATTGCAAACTAATCGATTAGAGAGAGAGAGGCTCTAACCCATTTTTATTTTCTTTTTTAGACAGTTATTTTTCTATATAAAGGAGGACTTATGCTCAATTATCGATATAATATATATGATATTCTATTATTCTCTCGTAATCATTGTCTTTTTAGTCACTATTTTATTTACTTAATATTATTTTAGTGTTGAAAGAGTGAAAGACTTAAGTAAGATCCCTGTAATTGTTATTTTAATTAGATTATGTTATAAGTTTAAATCAAGTGTTTCTTTCTCTTATAAAGTTGATATTTTTGTAAAGGTTTCCATATGAGTCTAGGTAAAATCTTAATATAAGAAGGTTGTGGGTTGATCTTGTGATAAAATGTCAATTTGATAGTGGAACTCTCAAGAAACAAAATCTTAGGGATTGTAGTAGGCTACGTGATTTAAGGTCAAACAAGTATAAACCTTGGTGTACATTTATCTATTCTCTCTTGTTTTTTCATGTTATTTATCTATCATGTTTAATTCTCCGCTTCATCTTATTTCTTGAAATTAACCAAGTAAAATCAATCATTTTTTGTAAAAGGTTTTCAAAAGCCATTTATCACAATCCATCCCCTTCTTGTATTTGAAGTCACTTGGTCAATACATAGAGTCATGTTCAAATAATAAAAGAAGAATGATTGCATAACTTACATTCAATAAAATGTTGATGCTTATCAATTTGAAAATATCTCAAAGGTAACAATATCAAATGAAGCATGGGATATACTAGAGAAGTGGAATGTAAAATGGAGAAAATGTGAAGCAAGTGAACTTTAATCTTTAAGAAGGAAGTATGAGTTGATATAGATGAAAGAAGATCAAAAGATAAGTGATTACTTCTCTAAATTGATTACGGTATTGTTAGATGAAGAGAATGTAGATACAACCATGTATAAGCGAATTGTAGGCTCATTGAAGTACTTATGCAATAGTAGACCTTACATCTGCTATGCAGTAGGTATTATTAGCAAGTTCATAAGCCTATGTGTGAGATATTGGATTGAACTCTAGTTTTAGCATGTCATCAAAGTTTACTCACACGCTGATGTCAAAGTAATGTGTGTTGTAGTCGAAGTTTGTTCTAACATGCATTAGTCAATATTGTTACGTTTGTTAGCATGTTGAATTGGGCCTTGTTTGTAAGCTCAATTGTTTAAGTTAGATTGTATCCTAAGTCGGCTTGTAATGGGTAATTGTTAAAAAAAACATTAGGTTAATGTGTTAGTTTTATTATAAATAGCATACTAGTCTCTCATCTTTTGAATAAGGGAAAACGGGAAGATGAAACCCTAATTCAAAAGTGAGAGAGGTTATTTGTTATTTTGGTATACTTCTAATCTTGTTTCAAGACAAAGGAAAGAATATCAGTTTATAACCAATCCTTGTTGTTATCTTTGGTTACCTTAAACCCTAACCCTTGTGGATTTCTTGATCATAAAGAAACCTATTATACTTTGTTTCTAAGGTATCTGATTCACAACAAATTGGTCTGGTGAACGTGGAGAAGATGCCTTTAACAAAGTATGAGATTGAAAAGTTCATCGGAGTGAACGATTTTGGTCTATGGTGCTTGAAGATGAAAGTCCTACTGGTTCAACAGGGTTGTTTGGAAGCGTTGAAGGGAGTGACATCCATGAACGATGCGTTAACGAAAACTGAAAAGACATTGACCAGTTGTAAGTTCTTCCACTGTATGTAGTTGATAAAGTTGCATGAAGAAAGATAGTTTGTTTCTTGATGTTGTAGAGTTTGTTCCAAGGTGGAGATTTGTGAGATATTGGACCGAACTCTAGTTTTAGCATGTCATCGAATTTTGCTCACATGTTGATGTCAAAGTAACGCGTGTTGTAGTCGAAGTTTGTTCTAACATGCATTAGTCTATATATCTAGGTTTGTTAGAATGTTGAATTGCGTCTTGCTTGTAAACTTAATTGTTTAAGTTAGTTTGTACTCTAAGTTGGTTTGTAATGGATAATTGTTAAAAAAAATCATTAGGTTAGTGTGTCAGTTTTCTTATAAATAGCACACTAGCCTCTCATCTTTTGAATAAGGGAAAATAGGATGATAAAATCCTAATTCAAAAGTGAGAGAAGTTATTTGTTATTCCTTTATATTTGTAATATTGTTTCAAGAGAAAGAAAAGAAATATAGTTTATAACTAATCCTTGTTGTTATCCTTGGTTACCCTAAACCCTAACCCTTGTGGGTTTCTTGATCATAAAGAAACCTATTATACTTTATTTCTAAGGTATCCGATTCACAACACTATGAAATCACATCCACCGACTACAAAAAGAATATTTATGTACCCAAAGAGAATCATGAGACTTAACTTATTATTTTGTGTTATTAGGAAGGAGAAGAAAGCATGATTGATAAGTCACATATATTTTGATTAGTGTGATGACATAACCAATATAAGGAACATCTAAGATTATGTTTTCAAGGAAAATGATGTTGTTATATCATGGTGTAATAAGAATTAATTTTGTCACAACTTTAACATATTATGAAGCTTAGTATATTGTTGGCACGTTTGTTTCTTGTCGGGCAAAAACTAATTTAGAGTATAAACTAATTTAAATAATTTGATTCATAACACAATGTTTAATTTGACAACTGCATGCATATGAGTAGATTTTAACAACATGTTAAACCTAGAATTCGTTCCAATATATTAAAGTATTTTTCTACGCCTAAAAAAAAAAAAAGAAGGTATTTATTAGATAGAAGAAGAAAGAAAAATGACTGCATGATTTGTGATAAGTTAAGTGACCACATTGTCGGTAGCTTTCTCCTAATCTAGGAAACCATAAAGAAAAAAAAAGCTTAGTTGTAGTGTTGGGTCATTAGAGTGAAGAAGCAATTAATAAAAGTTCTTTGTAGTTGCTTATAGTGGAGTTGCTTTTTTGTTCTGAGTCAATGTGGTCAAAGTCAGATGCACTAATGAGTTTACCATAATTTTAATTGCATTGTAATCCATTATAAGAATGAACATCCAAGGAAAAGAAAAAATATATATTTATTTATCGTAATTGACAATTAAAATTGACCAAAATACATATAAATGCTACATACTGTCCATTATTCATATGAACTTGTGCTTGTATTGTGTTAGCCAAAACTGTTTATATATATATATATATATATATATATATATATATATATATATATATATATATATATATATATATATATATATATATATATATATATATATATATATATTCATGATCAACTCACTCCAAAAATAAGACTTTTTAACTTATTCAATAATCATAGTCTTTAAATTATTCAATCAATGGTTAAATTAATATATACACTTATAATCATTGGATTGAATCTAATTTAAAGACTACGATTATGTAGTAAGTTAAAAAAACTTACACTTGAAATAAGTTGATCCTGACTTTTATATATATATATATATATATATATATATATATATATATATATATATATATATATATATATATATATATATATATATATATATATATATATATATATATATATATATATATATATATATATATATATATATATATATTCGGCTACTAAGGTTTCAAATAAAAAATTAAAGTTATATGTGATTGTGTATAATAAATTAGGAAGGATAATAAAGTTATATGTGATTGATTAGAAGTTTGTTTAATTAATTAAGAAGGTAAAAACACTATCTAATTGATTAAGAGGTATGTTTAATCGTTAGATCAATGTGTAACACCTCGTAATCGATTAGGAGGCTAATAATTGATAAAGTGACATAGAGTTTCAAATGTTTCTATTTTAGCTCAGTTAATAGATTAATACATATATTTAATTGATTAAATCATTAGAATGGTCCATGAATTGTTTTATTTTTAGCTAAAAAAAATTCTATATAAAAGAGGTTTCTCGTCAATTCAGAACATACAAGTTTTCTCAATAGAAACATCTTTACTATATTTTTTATCTCATTATTTTATAAACTCATTTTTCACTATATTTTTCTTGGTGTCAAGAGAGTGAAAAGTTTCTTCTGAGAGTCGTGTTGTATCGGTGTTGCACTGCAAATTTTATTCAAGAGCATAACTCTCATGTGCTCTTTTTTGTAATTGATTTTAAAGATTGCAAGCTAAAACTGAAGAAAAAATTGGTTAAAAGTTATTGAGTTGAGCTTATATAAAATCTCTTTTTGTTGTTGTTGTTGTAAGTTTTTGAGTTTATCCTATAGAAAACTCAAGTTGATGTGAAAGATTGTTTGGGCTAATCTTGTAAAAAAACACAAGATTATTTTAGAGGAAATATTAAGGATAAACTCTTGGAGATGAGAGTATGCCAAGTGGTTTAGTTATTTATTTTATTTTGCCGCATCTTCACACACACACACACACACACACACACACACACACACACACACACACACACACACACACACACACACACACACACACACACACACACACACACACACACACACATATATATATATATATATATATATATAATAAAATTACATATATGGTCTAAAAAAACTTATTAAATAAGTAATATTGTGAATCGGATACCTTAGAAACAAGGTATAGTAGTTTTCTTTGTGATCAAGAAACCCACAAGGGTTAGCGTTTAGGGTAACCAAGGATAACAACAAGGATTGATTATAAACTTTTATTATTTCCTTTCTCTTGAAACAAGATTACAAGTATAAACGAATAACAAATAACCTCTCTCATTTTTGAATTAGAATTTTATCTTCCTATTTTCCCTTATTCAAAAGATGAGAGACTAGTATGTTATTTATAATAAAACTAGCACACTAATCTAATGGGTTTATTTTAATAATTACCCATTATAAGTTATCTTAGGGTACAAGCTAACCTAAATAATTGAATCCATAACACAAGGCCCAATTAAACAACAACATGTGAGCGGACTTTGACAACATGATATTCGTACTAGGGTTTGTTCAAATATTCCACAAATCTCCACCTTTGAACACACCCTATACCAACAAGAAACAAACTAACTTTATTCATGCAGCTTTATTAACTACATACAGTAGAAAAAATTGCAATTGGGCAATGTCTTACTAATCATATCAGCAACATTATGATTTGTCAAAACCTTCATCACTTGGACTTCTCCATACTCGATTACCCATCTGACAAAATGCAGCCTCACATCAATATGCTTGCTTCGCTCATGATAGATTGGGTTCTTTGACAGGTGTATTACACTTTGACTATCACATTTAACAATGATACCTCGACCTTGATGTTTTAGCTCATTTGCAAAACCTTAAAGCCACAATACTTCCTTTACAGCTTCAGTTAGGGCGATATATTCCGCTTTAGTGGTTGATAAGGCAACAACCTTCTGAAGTGTTGCTTTCCAACTAATTGTTGTGCCAAACATAGCAAAAACATATCCAAAAATAGTTTTCTAGAATCCATACAACTTGCATAATCAGAGTCGACATATCCTTCGATTGTTGCTTTACTATCTTCATCCAAGGCTCCACCATAAATTAGGAATATGCTCAGAGATCCATTTATGTACCTTAGAATCCACTTCAATGCTTGCCAATGAGCCTTTCCAGGATTCTCCATGTACCTGCTTACAAGACTTACAACATATGATATATCGGGTATAGTACATACCATATCATACATCAAAGAACCAAATATATTAGCATATGGAATGCTACCCATATAAGTTCTTTCGACATCAATACTAGGACACTGGTCTATACTCAGCTTGAATTGAGGGTTTGTCAGAGTTACAACAGGCTTTTGAATTCTAAATACCAAACTTTTCGAGGATTTTCCGTAGGTATGCCTCTTGAGATAAGCATAATTTTGACTGCTTTCTATCTCTTCGGATGTCAATCCCAAGAATCATGGACGCAACTTCCAGATCCTTCATATTGAACTCCTTATTGATTTCATCCTTCACCCTTTTTACATCTTTGACATTGTTGCTTGGTATTAGAATATTATCCATATAAAGCAACAAAATGACAAATGAATTACCCGGTCGAAATCGGAAGTAAATATAGTGGTCAAACTGACTTCTGATAAAACTTATGTGTGTCGTTAACTTGTCGAATATCCTATTCTACTGTCGAGGAGATTGTTTCAACCCATATAAAGATTTCTTCAGTTTGCACACATAATCTTCTTTCGCCTCTTCGACATACCCTTCAGGTTGCCTCATCAGGATTGTTTCATCAAGATCACCATACAAGAACGCAGTCTCCACATGCATTTGTTCCAATTCAAGGTAGAATTGTGCCACTATGGAAAACAACATTCGAATAGACTTGTGCTTTACAGTAGGAGAGAACACATCATTGAAGTCGATACCTTATTTTTGAGTGAAACCCCTTGCAACCAACCTTGCCTTGTATCTCTTCGACGCCACTTCTTCAATTCCTTCCTTAACTTTGAAATTCCATTTACATCTGACTAACCTGGCTCCAGCAGGTTTCTTGATCAGTTCCCATGTGTTTTTATCAGGAAGATACTTCATCTCATCATCCATGGCCTTCACCCATTCAGTCTTAATTCGACTCCTTATAACTTCCTTATAGTCTTCTGGTTCTTCGTCTAGAACCTCACTTGCAGAGATTAAGGCATAAACTATAAGATCTGCATAACCAAGTCTCTGGGTGGCTTGATGACTCTTCTCGACCTGTCTCTTTCCAGCAGGTAGTCATTACCATTCTTCTAATCTTCGACAAAAATCTTTGCTTCTTCTTTGACTTCATTTGCGTCATTGATCCGTGTTTCGCGCAGGGATCAAAGACGAGTATTTTTTAAATGGTAGTTTGCGACAATGACTCAAGTCGTATCACAAGGATTCTTATAATTTTATTAACCAATTATAAAATGGATTATGGGGGAGTCAATTTTTTTATTAATAGAAAAATAGTGCGAAAAAGTGATTAAAATAAGTGCTTATAAAAATAAGTTAATATGTTGTTCGTTCTCCTACTTATCATCGATCATATAGTTACCAAGCCCTAAACGGATTCTAATCTCTTTTCGGTTATAGGACCAATTAACAAGTGAAATTGACACTATATAATTTACACTCCTATTATCCGAATAAAGCAAACGGATTACAACACTCACGAATTAAGCAGACGTGATTATACACAAATTAACGGTAAAGCTACGATAATACGCGATAATGATCAAGGAATATCAATCAATCGAAACAAATCAATATATATTTTATATAAATTAAATTAAGCAAACAAAATATATAGAAGAATATTGAAAGAGAAAAGAAATTGAATTAGAAATTATAATAACCTCAAAGTTAACGGAGATACGGTTACAGCAGATCAACAAAATGTTTAATTTTCCATGGGAATCGTAAAATCGTAAAAGCAAAAGGAAAAAGCGTGAAAAGAAGGTATATGAATAGTGCTTTCGGCTGCTAGGTATTAGGGGAAAATCAAAACAACCCGTTTACAACCCAACTGGGTCAAGTACATAACCCAGGGCCATTACAAATGACCTAAAACAACAATATTTCTAACATTCAGAACTTCAATGACTTCTTCGAGGTATTTACAGTCCGAATCAGAACTTTCGTCAAATACGAAAGTTGTAGCTCTTTGTCTCAGCTTTCCGTCGACTGGTAGAACATCTTAATTCAATCCCCGAAGCTCCAGTTATGAATTTTTAACTAAAAGCTGCAAAAGCTGAAAATAAAATACGAAAATCAAATAAGTGCAAAAATAAACTATTTTATAAAAACATATTAAAATTGAAAAATAACCAAAGTAAAGTGTGGAAATGCTAAGTATAAACATAGTGGAATGTGCATGAAGAGACACTGATCAAATTCCCCCACACTTAAACTTTTGCACTCCGAGCAAAACTAAAAATTTAAAACAGAGAAACTTCAAAACAAAAACGAAACAAAGCATGCAAACTCAAAGGTTATCATGATACAAGGTGCAAACAAACTTCTAAGTCTAAGCTTCAAGACATGACATTATTAAGTGATTCAATTGTGACATTCAAAGTAAGTATGAAAAATAGATTACCAAAAAGCACATCAAAAGTATCAAGATCCTCACAAGATAAACTGTTTGTACTCAACTCTCAAGTGTTTAGGTTACTGTTTATACTCAAAGCACAACATGAAAGTTAGTACTACCATAAGCTTGAAAAGACTCTAACATTCACTATTGAAATACATTGCACAAAAGATCAAAAGATCTTTTATTATGGTTGTAACTTGGTCAAGGTCAGGGTGAGATACTTCCTAAGAGGGTACTAGGCTAAAATTCAAAGAGTTAAAATAAAATTGAAAGAATTGCAGGAGTTGAACTAATAACTTCCAAACAACAAACTCATAACTTTTTCTCTTCTCTTTTTCTTTTATTCCCTTTTTTTCTTTTTGGAAGGAATATGTAATGAAATCCTTCTTCTTCTTTTTTTTTCATTCTTTTTTTCATTTTTCATCAATATTTTCTATTTTTTTCTGCCAACATATGGAACATCACAACAACATCACCAAAAAAACAATATTATGTTCAACCCCACACAACTCCATACAAGACTCTTTAAACTCCTTGAATAGGGTGATAACATTGTTTTTTCACTTTTCGGCTTGTAATGAGTTTTAAACACAAAAAAGGATAATAGGATCAAAGGGGTTTTCAAACCAAGAGATAATATTATCAAGGTTGGCCCTTTTTTTAACTGGCTAAAAATAAAACAAAATAAAACGCATTTATCATTTTAGTATGCACAAGTAAATAAAAAGCTTCAACAAGAATCAGTTCAAGTTCTAGAGACTAACAAACATGAGTGAAATCACACAAGAAAGAAAAGATGGATTTTTTTATGTGTTATCCATTATTAGGCTCAAAGTATCACAAGGGTTAATGATCTATCACTAGTGATGTACAAATTAGAGTTTAGTCAAACATATATACTAAGAATTCACAAAAAGAACCAACCATATCACATCACAAGTCTTTCGACAAAGAACAGAGAGAATACTCGCAGTTGTAGCAAAATAACCAACAAGAAAGCATGCGATTTAAAAAAATTATTGAAAAAGAAACAAACAAAAACAAAGAAATGAAAACAAGAAAAAGGCTCCCTCCCCCACACTTAAAATGTACATTTTCCTCAATGAAAAGAAATCAATTATAAAGTAAGAGTGAGAGAAAGCAAAAGGTGCTCCATGATCATGTTGTAGTGTAGTTGGGCACTTCCAAAGAATGTTCTTCAATGGTTGCCTCTTCAGGTACAAAACTTTCATGGAATAACTTCAGGCGCTGCCCATTTACCTTGAAAACTTTGTTAGTACCTGCACTTTTAATTTCTACTGCACCATGAGGGAAAACATTAGTAACAACAAATGGGCCAATCCATTTGGATTGCAGTTTCCCAGCCATAAGCTTAAGGCAGGAGTTAAACAGTAAAACTTGTTGGCCCATAGAGAATTCCTTCCTAGAAATCATTTTATTATGGAAGTGCTTAGTTTTCTCTTTATAAATCCTAGAGCTTTCATAAGCCTCTAGCCTAAGCTCTTCAAGTTGTTGTAATTGGAGTTTTCTTTCAACACCTGCTTGTTGCATCTCCAAATTACAACTTTTCACCGCCTAATAAGCATGGTGTTCTATCTCTACAGGAAGGTGACAAGCCTTACCAAAAACAATTTGATAAGGAGACATCGCAATGGGTGTCTTGAAAGTTGTTCTTTGAGCCCAAAGTGCGTCTTCTAGACGGCGGCTCCAGTCCTTCCTGTTTGGTTGCACCATTTTCTCTAAAATTTGTTTGATCTCCCTGTTAGAGATCTCAACTTGCCCATTAGTTTGTGGGTGATATGCAGTAGAGATTATGTTCACAACTCTGAACTTCCTAAGTAAAGCTTCCATGGTGCGGTTACATAAATGAATGTCTTGGTCACTTATGATAGCTCGGGGGATCCCAAACCTGCAAAAAAATATTGGACCTGGCAAAATCTACAACAACTCTAGAATCATTAGTCCTAGTGGGGATAACTTTCACCCACTTTGAAACATAATCGACAACAAGTAAAATATAGAGAAAACAAAATGATATATGAAAGGGATCCATGAAGTCAATTCCCTATACATCAAATACCTCACAGAAAAGCATAGGTTGCTGGGGCATTTCACTCTTACAAGTAATGGTTGTACCTGTTATCTGGCACTCTTTATAAGTGTGGTAAGTCTCATAAGCATCCTTAAAAATAGTGGGCCAATAGAAACCTTAGTCAAGGACTTTTCTTGCAGTCCTTTGCGGACCAAAGTGTCCCCCTACTTGAGAGGCATGATAAAAATTCAAAATAGATTCAATCTCATAGTCGGGTACACACCTCCTAATAACCTGGTTATAACCAAACTTCCAAATATAAGGATCATCCCACATGTAGTATTTGGCATCACTCTTGAGTTTGTGAATTTGTGACTTAGATGCACCTGCAGGAAAAACACCAGCAACAAGATAATTAACAATATCAGCAAACCAAGGAGTAATGCCATGAAAAAGTAAAATGTAATACCCATATATAAAATACATACATCCAAGCATATTTTTCATATATAAAATTAAGTTTGGTACTGAAATACAATAAGTTCTTAGAAACACATTGCATAAATATAGCCACTACAATATAAGGTACTAAAACAAAAGGCTATAAATAATACAAGATGTTCATAAAATAAAAAGTCTAAGAACTAGATCCGAAGATCTAAAAAGTCCACAGGGGAAGAAAAGCCAACAAACAAGTAAGGATAATCAAGTATCCTTATCTTTTCCCTTTGCGGAACCTGAAGTACATGAAATAACAACATCAACATGGGGTGAGATAAAACATCTCAGTGAGTTCCCTATCTTAGAGTTATCCCGGCTCTAAAAGGTTTGAATTAGTCACTACTCAAGTCGGGGGAAACCTATACTTTGATTTCACATAAAATTAGACACACAAAGTAAAACAAAATGGAGCACACACAAGGTGCTTTGAGGCGTCTTTCCCCTCCCAGCTATAGCCGTAGCAGACGAGCACAAGTCACTCTTCCCTCAATGTATAGATAACTTTCCCCGCCCAGCCACACAAGGGAACTACAACAGGGGTCACTCATTATCTACCAAAGGTACTTTCCCCGCCCAGCCACCCCAGGGCACTTCAGCACGGGTCACGGTACCTTGCCACAAAGTAACTTTTCCCGGTCATCCAACTCACGGAGATCTCGACATGGGTCACTCGTTACTTATCCTAATGGATAACTTTCCCCTCCTATCCACACCAGGACAAGCACGGGTCACGGCTCATCCATTAAGGGATTCGAATCCATAGATTAAGTATATCTCCCCGGCCGTCCCGCCTCGTGGGACCTCGACACAAGCTAGATATAATTAAATTAGGATTATAACGCAAAGGAAACAAACTTTCAACTCATCACAACTACCTAGTCCGAAGACACTATTCGAGTATCGACACCTAAGTATTATCATGTCTCTAAAACAGTTCCGTAACAACCTAGAGTAACCTAGTTATCTCACAAGTTTAAACTTTTTATTACCTTTAGTTCACAAATTTTATAACTTAACATTTTTACGGTTTATTCGGAATGTCAGGAAAAAGTCGGGTAAAAATAATATTTTTCGGCATCATGTGATAGTACATAATTTTAGCTTTCAAACGGTATAAAGAATACTTGAATCGGATAACCGAGTAAAAAGTTATGAATTTTCAAAGTTGGAATAAAAACAATTTTTCCCAAAGCTACAGCTTTAACCGGTTAACATCTGGGGTTAACCGGTTAACCAGGACCAAAACAGAATACAAAATCCAAAATGCAACAGCGTTAACCGGTTAATGCCCTGGGTTAATCGGTTAACCGAAACCAGAATCCCGCAAATACACGTTTTTATGATCACAGAACTTATCAAAACCAAACCAAAATATTATTAAACCTCAAAACAAGCCATAACAATGTTCATATACCTAATGACAGCATGCTCAAGCATTTATATCGATTTCTAACCGTTAAATCTACCAATTCTAAGATTTTTCCATAATAACCCTAAAACTTATAAGCTCTAAAACTCAACCAAAACTAAAAGTAAACGTTTCTAGCTATGAACCCACCTCTAGCAAGAAGATTGGAGAATATTGAGTGATGAATGGATGGTGGAAGCTACAAGATCAAAAGCTTTCTTATTCTTCTTCTTAAAGACTTTCTCTTCTTCTTTTTTCTCTCCCTTTTTCTCTTATTTTTCTCTCTATATTTTTATTTTTATAAAAACAAGGAAAGAAGACTTAGGTCTTATATTTTTACTACCGACGGGTCCAAATAGAGAGTATCCAAAAATGTCTTTTAATTCATACTTTTATAAAACCTCTGAGTCAGCAAATATCAATTGATAAAATAAAATCCTGTTGATTACTCTAATTATTTCCGTTAAAATGTCTTAGAGTAATCTGAAACCTTATTAATATCAAATAATATTATTCAAAGCGTTAAATAAATTATGGGGTATTACATCCTCCCCCCTTAATTAAAAATTTATCCTCGAATTTAAAAGATTATCTGAATAGGTGAGGATATGATTCCCGCGTCTCTGATTCCTACTCCCACGTAACATCTCCCGGATGCGTCGCATCCCATTGTACCTTAACAAGTGGAATTTCTTTGTTCCTTAACACCTTGGTTTCTTTTCCAACAATACGGCTCAGTTGGGGTTCAAAAGTCAAATTCGCTTCTATCTTGATAGAATCCGGCAGAATAGGCTGAAGAGGATCAGGAATGAACCTACGAAGTTGAGATACATGGAAAACATCATGCATTTCAAATAGAGAGGGTTGTAAGGCCAATCGGTAAGCAACTTCACCAATCCTTTCTAAGATCTGATATGGTCCTACGTATCTCGGACTTAACTTGTGCGACTTAAACATTCCTTTCAATCTCAATCTCGGAGTGACTTACAAGTACACATTATCACCTTCATTAAATTCCAAAGGTCTCCTTCGGTTGTCAGCATAACTCTTTTGATGATCTTGGGCTTGCTTAATCTTTTCTTGAATCATCCGAATCTTTTCCGTAGTCTCTTGAATAACCTCGGGTCCCAAAATCCTATCTTCACCCACTTCTGACCAACACAACGGTGTTCTACACTTCCTTCCATACAAAGCCTCATACGGAGCCATTCTTATGCTCACATGGTAACTGTTATTGTAAGAGAATTCTAAAAATGGCAAAAGTTCCTTCCAATTTCCTTTACTTTCCAACACACAATCCCTTAACATATCTTCCATTGTTTGAATCGTACGTTCCGTCTGACCATCTGTTTGAGGATGATTAGAAGTACTCAAACGTAGATCTATACCCATAGCCTGTTGGAACACTTTCCAAAACCTTGAAGTAAACTTTGGATCTCTATCAGACACAATGTTAGATGGAACGCCATGCAACCTCACAATCTCATCAATAAACAACCTCGTAAGATGACTTGCCTTTTACGTAGTCTTAATGGCTAAGAAATGCGCAGATTTCGTTAGTCAATCCATAATCACCCAAACAGAATCATAACCACCTTGAGTACTCGGTAAACCCATTGTAAAATCAATAGAAATACTATCCCACTTCCAAATTGGGATGTCCAAAGGTTGCAATAAACCACCCGGTCTTTGTTGCTCAATCTTCACTTGTTGACACACCGCACATTCAGACACAAATACCGCAATATCCTTTTTCATACCGGACCACCAATACTCTTTCTTAAAGTCTTGATACATCTTCGAAGAACCCGAATGTATCGTAAAAGAACCTTTATGAGCTTACTCCAAAATCTTTCTTTTTAACACCTCATCATTCGGAATGCAAATTCTTTGGTTGAATAGGATAATCACATCCAACGCTCTTACAAAACCCGGTTGGAGTAACATCTTTTGCAACTTCTCATATAGAACTTGTGCTTGTTGAATTTCATTCCTCAAGATAGAATTGATATTCAAATTTCCCATAATCAGACCATTCGGAGTCCAAACAAACTGAAGGTTAATGTCTCGAAACTTCTCCAACAGTGCATATTCCAACATCATCAACTCGGCACTATGAATCACTTTCCTACTTAAAGCATATGTCACTTTAATCGCTTTTCCCGGATGATACTTCAATTCAAGTTCATAATATTTCAAATACTCCATACCGTCTTTGTCTCATATTCAATTCCTTCATATCAAAGAGATACTTCAAACTCTTATGATCACTAAACATCTCAAAACGCACACCATACAGATAGTGCCGCCACACTTTCAAAGTAAACACCACGGACGCCAGTTCTAAATCGTGAGTTGGATAATTCTTCTCATGATACTTCAACTATCTAGAAGCATAGGCTACAACTTGACCTTCTTGCATAAGAACACCTCATAAACCTATCTCAGAAGCATCGCAAAACACTTTGTAAGATTTGTTAGGATCGGCAATGATCAAAACTGAAGCAGTTGCCTATTTCTATTTCAAACACATGAAACGTTGCTCACAACTAGAATCCCATTCATACGCGAAATCCTTTCTAGTAAGCTTAGTCAATGGTAATGTCAACTGAGAAAAACCTTTAATGAACCTTCTGTAGTAACCTGCCAAACCTAAGAAACTTCTCACTTTTGAAACACACTTCGGTCTCTCCCAATTAATCATTGCTTCGATCTTTGATGGATCCACTACTACACCTCCATGAGATATAACATGTCCAAGAAACTTGACTTCTGACATCTAGAACTCACACTTGCTAAACTTAGCAAAAAGTTGCTTCTCGTGCAGTACCGATAGGACAATCCTCAAATATTCTCCGTGTTCTTGCGGAGTAAGCGAATTAATAAGAATGTCATCGATAAAGATCACAACAAACTGATCCAAATAAGCTTTAAATATCTGATTCATGTAGTCCATAAGAACAGCTGGAGCATTCGTCACACCGAAAGGCGTCATTAGGAATTCATAATGACCATAACGGGTTCTGAACGCAGTCTTCGGAACATCGGAACTCTTCACACAAATCTGATGATAGCCCGACCTCAAGTCAATCTTCGAGAACACACAGGCTCATTTCAACTGATCTAAAAGGTCGTTTATCCTTGGCAAGGGATATTTATTCTTGATAGTAACCTTGTTCAACTTACGGTAATCAATACACAACCGCATACCACCGTCCTTCTTCTTTACCAACAAAACAGGAGCTCCCCACGGTGAAACACTTGGTCTAACAAAATGCTTCGCCATTAAATCCTCTAATTGATCCTTCAATTCTCTCAACTTAAGCAGTGCCATCCGATAAGGGGAAACGGATATAGGAGTCGTTCCTAGTATCATGTCAACTGAGAATTTAACTTCCCTCACCGGAGGTAAGGAAGTGACATCCTCAGGAAAGACATCAGGAAATTCACAGATTATCAGAATATTCAAGACTTGATGACCCTTACTCTCCTCTTTAGTAAAGACAAGCAAAACAGATTTCTCTTTCTCAAATAAAAAGTTCACCATTTCAATCGTACCTTCTAAGATCATTGTCAACACATCTTTCGGAGGCGCTTCAACAGATGGAATGAGGATCAACTTCTCTTCACACCCAATAAACACATAATTAGCAGACAACCAATCCATTCCCAGGATAACATCAACTTTCTTAAGGGGCAGACAAATAAGATCGATTTGAAAAACTCTACCATCCACGGACAAGGTATAATTCTCACACCTAAGAGGTATCTCAATGATTTCGTCCATAGCGGTAGTAACCACCATAGGAGGAGAAAAGGGAAAAACTCTTAACCCAAGTTGCTTCACACAACTAGTAGACACAAAAGAGTGTGTCGCTCCACAATCAAATAAAACAAGACAAGGATGATCATTAACAATACATGTACCCGCAATAAAGAGTTGTCGACTTTGGCCTTTCTAGCATTCATAGTGTAAACCCTCGCTTGAACTTGATTCCTTGGCTTCGTACAATCCTTTGATATATAGCCCACTTCATTACGATTGTAACACCTTAATCCTCCACCATGACACTTACCAAAATGGCGCTTGTTACATAACCTACACGTGGGTGGAGTGTTAGGTCTAGTACTTTGAACTTGCTTCCCATTGAAGGGTTGAGGCCTTGGCCTAAAAGGTTGATTAGTCCTTCCACGGTCACTTTGAACAACTCTTCCAACACTTGCTTCAGCTTGCACCTTCATCAAACTGTGCTCACCTACATAGCATTGTCTCAATATCTTGGAATAAGTAGTGAACTCCCTCTGAGAGACACTATGTGAAATCTCAGCCGTTAGTCCAAACAAGAATTGATCGATCTTCCACCTTTCATCTGGGGCATACATATCTTACCTAGAATAAGCTTCCATGTCTTCGAACTTCTCAGCATAACTAGCCACAATCATGCTTCCCTGTCTAAGTTGCTGAAACTCAAATTCCTTTTGGGTCCTTAAAGAACTTGGAAAATAATTCTCCATGAAAGTTGTCTTGAACTGATCCCACACTTACGGAATTCCTTGCACGGACATAAGATTAGAAGCACTCTCCCACCATCTTGTTGCAGGACCTTTCAACAAATGTGATGCAAAAGTAACCTTATTCTCATCACTACACAGCATGATCTGAAATATTCTCTACATTCCAGTTATCCATTCGTGAGCCTTAACCAGATCCAAACCACCATGGAATTCTTGAGGATTCATGCGGAAGAAATCACGGAATGTCCCACCTTCAATTTCTTGGACAACCACCTGCGGATGAAAGCCCTCATTCATCTGGTGCATCATCTCCTGCATAAACTAATGTTCTTGTTGCTACATCTGTTGCATAAACTGGAACATAGGAGCATTCCCTTCACCACCTGGCTGATCATTAACAGGAGGAGTGACACTAGATCGACCACGAGTTCCATGCCTACCATCTATATTCCTAAATGTCATCAAAAAAGGATTAAGTTGATCAGGCTAAATACCATAAACATAACATTTAGTTCTACAACGGGATTACGTATATGAACGAAAATAAAATACTTATAATATTCCAAGGCTAGGTCGAGGATACGACCTACTCTGATACCAACTGTAATACCCATATATAAAAGACATATATCCAAGCATATTTTTCATATATAAAATTAAGTTTGGTACTAAAATACAACAAGTTCTTAGAAACACATTGTATAAATATAGCCACTACAACATAAGATACTAAAACAAAAGGCTATAAATAATATAAGATGTTCACAAAATAAAAAGTCTAAGAACTAGATCCAAAGATCTAAAAAGTCCACAGCGGAAGAAAAGCCAACAAACAAGAAAATATAATCAAGTCGCCTTATCCTTGCCCTTTGCGGAACCTCAAGTACCTGAAATAAATACATCAACATGGGGTGAGATAAAACATCTTAGTGAGTTCCCTATCTTAGACTTATCTCGGCTCTAAAAGGTTCGAACTAGTCACTACTCAAGTCGGGGGAAACCTAGACTTCGCATTCACATAAAAATAGAGACACAAAGTAAAACAAAACGGAGCACACACAAGGTGCTTTGAGGCATCTTTCCCCGCCCAGCCATAGTCGTAGCAGACGAGCACGAGTTACTCAATCCTCAACGTATAGATAACTTTCCCCGCCCAGCCACACAAGGGCACTGCAGCACGGGTCACTCATTATCTACCAAAGGTACTTTCCCCGCCCAGCCACCCCAGGGCACTTCAGCATGGATCATGATACCTTGCCATAAAGTAACTTTCCCTGGCCATCCCACACACGGAGATCTTGACACGGGTCACTTGTTACTTATCCTAATGGATAACTTTCCCCTCCCAGCCACACCAGGACAAGAACGGGTCACGGTCTATCCATTAAGGGATTCGAATCCACATATTAATTATATCTCCCCGACCGTCCCGCCTCGTAGGACCTCGACACGATCTAGATATAATTAAATTAGGATTATAACGCAAAAAGGAAGCAAACTTCCAACTTATCACAACTACCTAGCCCGAAGACATTATTCGAGTATCGACGCCTAAGTATTGTCATGTCTCTAAAAAAGTTCTGTAACAACCTAAGGTAACCTAGCTACATCACAAGTTTTACCTTTTTTATTACCTTTAGTTCACAAATTCCCAAACTTAACATTTTTACGATTTATTCGGAAAGTCGGGCAAAAGTCGAGTAAAAATAATATTTTTTCGGCATCATGTGATTGTACATAACTTTAGCTTTCAAACGGTATAAAGAACACTTAAATCGAATAACCGAGTAAAAAGTTATGAATTTTCAAAGTTGGAATAAAAACATTTTTTTCCTAAAGCTACAGCTTTAACCGGTTAACGTCTGTGGTTAACCGATTAACCAGAACCAAAACAAAATACATAATCCAAAACGCAACAACGTTAACTGGTTAATGCCCTGGTTAACCAGTTAACGGAAACTAGAATCCAGCAAATACACGTTTTTATGATCACAGAACTTCTCAAAACCAAACCAAAACATTATTAAACCTCAAAACAAGCCATAACAATGTTCCTATACCTAATGACAGCATGCTCAAGCTTTTATATCGATTTCTAACCATTAAATCTATCGATTCTAAGATTTTTCCATAAAAATCCTAAAACTTATAAGCTCTAAAACTCAACCAAAACTAAAAGTAAAAGTTTCTAGCTATGAACCCACATCTAGCAAGAAGATTGGAGAATATTGAGTGATGAATGGATGGTGGAAGCTACAAGATCAAGAGCTCTCTTCTTCTTCTTCTTCAAGACTTTCTCTTCTTCTTCTTTCTCTCCCTTTTTCTCTTCTTCTTCTCTCTATATTTCTATTTTTATAAGTACAAGGAAAGAAGACTTAGGTCTTAAAAGGAAAAACATATTTTTCCTACCGACGGGTCCAAATAGAGAATATCCAAAAATGTCTCTTAATCCATAATTTTATAAAACCTCTGAGTCAGCAAATATCAGTTAATAAAATCAAATCCCGCTGATTACTCTAAATATTTCTGTTAAAATATCTTAGAGTAATCCGAAACCTTA
This sequence comes from Lathyrus aphaca, assembly GCA_963966055.1. NCBI lineage: Eukaryota > Viridiplantae > Streptophyta > Magnoliopsida > Fabales > Fabaceae > Lathyrus > Lathyrus aphaca. The sequence goes on from OZ014524.1 coordinate 286,760,101, forward strand.
TTAATAACAAATAATATTATTCAGAGTGTTAAATAAATTATGGGGTATTACATAAAAGATGCTCATCGGGAAAGTTATCCTGAATCAGGAAAGGATCTTCATCCCTCTCTATCATACTCAAGTGATCAGCCACCATGTTCTCAGCTCCACTCTTATCTTTAATCTCCACATTAAACTCTTGGAGCAATAACAACCACCGAATTAGCCTCGGTTTTGCTTCTGGTTTCTTCAATAAGTATCTTAAAGTTGCATGGTCAGTTAAAAGAATGACCTTGGAACCTAGAAAATATGATCTAAATTTATCAAGAGCAAAAACAATAGCTAGAAGTTATTTTTCAGTGTTAGTGTAATTAGACTGTGCAGAATCTAAAGTTCTAGAAGCATAATAAATAACATGGGCAACCTTGTTAACTCTTTGTGCAAAGACTGCTCCAACAGCATAGTTAGAAGCATCACACATGATCTCAAAAGGGAGGGTCCAGTCTGGGGGATGAGTGATGGAAGCAGAGGTCAATGCTTTCTTCAAGAAGTCAAATGCCTTTTTGCAATTGTCATCGAAGTTGAAATTGACATCATTCTTCACCAAGTTTGACAGAGGAAGAGCTAGCTTGCTGAAATCCTTAATGAAGCGCCTATAAAAACCTGCATGACCAAGAAAAGAACGAATCTCACGAATGCAAGATGGGTAAAGTAATGTAGAAATAACATCAATCTTAGCAGGGTCTACAGAAATTCCTTTTTTAGAAATAATGTGACCCAAAACAATTCCTTGCTCAACCATAAAATGACATTTTTCATAATTTAAAACAAGGTCAATTTCGATACATCTCTCTAAAACAATATTCAAATTGTTCAAACATGCATCAAAAGAAGAACCATAAATAGTGAAATCATCCATAAACACTTCCGTGCAATTTTCAATAAAATCAGTGAAAATGCTAAGCATGCATCGCTGGAAAGTGCCAGGAGCATTACAAAGACCAAATGGCATCCTCCGGTAAGCAACAGTGCCAAATGGGCAAGTAAAAGTGGTATTTTCCTGATCTTCAGGGGCAATATGAATCTATAAGTAACCAGAAAAACCATCAATAAAACAATAATGTGATTTACCAGCAAGTCGTTCAAGCATTTAGTCAATGAACGGTAAAGAAAAGTGATCCTTTCTGGTAGACTGGTTCAATCTCTTGTAATCAATGTAAACTCTCCAGCAAGTCTGAACTCTAGTAGAAACAAGTTCATTACTTTCATTTCTTACAACTATGAGTCCAGATGTCTTAGTTACAACCTACACTAGGCTTACCCATTTGCTGTCAGAGATAGGATAAATGATACCTGCTTGCAAGAGTTTGGTTACCTCTTATTTCACCACATCGAGGATCAAAGGATTAAGCCTCCTTTGGGGCTGCCTTACTATTTTCACACCATCCTTAATTAAAATCTTGTGCATTCATATGGAAGGACTAATACCTGGAATGTCAGCTAATGTCCATCCAAATGCCTTCTTGTGCTTCTTCAAAACACGTATAAGTTTATTTTCTTGATCCAAATCAAGTTTAGAAGAAATGATAATAGGAAATTTTTAGTTACTCTCCAGATAAGCATATTTTAGGCTTTCACGGAGTTGTTTAAGCTCTAAGGACGGGGGTTGAATGATGGATGAAGTGTTCGAGGCAGTCGGGATGTCAAGAGCATCAGTTGCATACACAACTTCATTGTCATGAACTTCACCTGTAGGAATCATGTCACCCTGCAGGGCAGCATCAATATAAACGCATACAACACAATGGTTAGTGTAAGTACAATCAGTGCATGAGTAAACATCATTATATCCAGTTAAAGAAGGAAAATCATGTGAAAAAAATTCAGAAAATGTGTCATCAATCAATTCAGATATCAATTCAATATGAAAAACGGAGTGCTCCTCCATGGGATGTTTCATGGCATCAAAAATGTTAAATTTTGAGACAATGTCACCAAATTCCATGGACATGGTTCCATCGTCAACATCAATTTTTGTTTTCGCCGTTTTCAAGAACGGTCTGCCTAAAATGACGGGAGCTCTGCTTGACTTAGTTTCTCTTTCCATGTCTAGAATATAGAAATCTACAGGAAAAATCAAATCATTAACTTGAAGAAGGACATCTTCCACTACTCCAGCAGGGCGGGCGTTGCTCTTGTTCGACAGTTGAATGATTAAACATGTATGCTGCAAAGGACCAAGACAAATGTTATTATAAATAGAAGTAGGCATAACATTAATGACCGCTCCTAAATTAAGCATGCTATTCTCAAATCTACAATCCCCGATGGTACAAGGAATAACAAAAGTTCCTGGATCCTTCTGCTTTTGTGGCAAGACATGGGTGAGTGTTGAAACATTTTGCTCGCTTGTAGCTTTTTCAGATGAATTTTGGGGCTGAATAAAAGCAGAAATATTTCTTCCCAAGTAAACTCTCTCACTTCCTTTCATTCTCCTCTTGTTTGTACACAAATCTTTTAGAAATATTGCATACTTAGGAACCTGCTTAATTACATCAAGAAGCAGAATATTTACCACCATTTATTTAAACACATAAAAAATATCTCTCTCTCTTTCTCTTTCTCTTTCTCTCTTTGTCTTCCTCAAGGATGTTCTTATTTTTCTACACTCGGTAAGGGAAAGGTATCTGAGGTATATATTGTTTTTCTTCAACAACAACGGAAGGCTCAGGCTCAGGTTTTACCTCAACAACAACTTCTTTATTTTTTTTCTTTATTATTTTTAGGGGCAGAATCCGCAACCTTTCCAGATCTCAAACAAATTTCACTCGCATTAGGACCTTTTGGATGCGTAACCGTTTGGGCAGGAAGTTGGTTTAAACCTTGGGCTTGATCTTTCTGCATGGCATTCATAGAAGTTGCCAACTGTCCAATCTATGTCTGCATGGCTTGGATACTAGAATCTGTCCGTGGTTGGAATTGGAGATTATTGGTGGCCAATTGCTTCACAATATCCTCTAATGAAGGACTAGAAGAAGATAGGGTAGTAGTGATTGCAGCCTATGGAGGATTTTGTGGTGGTGGCAAGGGTAGCGTCAATTGTTGTTGGTTGGGGTAGTGTTGTTAGTTGGCAGGCTGGTTTACATATCGGTGATTTGGATGGTTCCTCCAATTTGGATGGTATTTATTAGTGGACAGGTCATGAATGTTGTACCAATTTTGGTTGTTACCTTGATTGTAAAGGGTTGCAGAATAAGCTTGAGGTACTTCGGTAGGCTTCTCATCATGCAGAATAGGACATGCATTAGTATGATGATTAGAAGAAGTACAAATACCACATAACCTTGTTGGGATGCTTGAGCTTTACCTACCACTACCAACTATTTCACCAAATTGGTCAGGTCACTCATTCTGTTTTTGAAGGTTTTTTTGGAGTGAGAAACATGAGAAGAAACTTGAACCTCCTTCACACCATTTATTTGAACAAATTTGTCTCTCGCTATGAACTGTTGGGAATTAGGTGACATGTTCTCAAACAGAGCCTTGGCAGCGACTGAAGTCTTATCAATAAGTACTCCACCACTAGCAGCATCCAAAATATTCATATCCATTGGTTTTAATCCTTCATAGAAATAATGAATCAATAATTTCTTGGTGATATGATATTGTGGGAAGCTCGAAACTAATAGTTTGAATTTCCCCCAATATTCAGCCAGTGATTCATTATCCCATTGTCTAATACCACAAATTTCTTTTCGTATCGAGGCAGCTCTGGATGCGGGAAAGTATCTCTATAGGAATACCTTCTTCAAATCATTCCAAGTAGTAACAAAATTTGACTCAAGATAATATAATCAGTCCTTGGTTGCACCTTGTAGAGAAAAAGAAAGGCTCTCAGCTTGATATGATCTTCTGTAATTCCTTCAAGCCTAAGTGGGGTAGAACAAATAATCTGGAATTCCTTAAGAGGCTTGTGTGGATCTTGACCTGCAAGACCACTAAATCTCGGCAACAAGTGTATTAATCCAGATTTTAATTCAAAAGGAACAGCAAGGTCAACATATTCAATACACAAGTTATTAAAGTTAACATCAGGAGCAACCGACTACCTTAAAGTTCTTTGGCCAGCCATATTATCAGGAACAGTTTCAGAATCTGAATCAACCAGGTTATGAAAATAATTTGAATCAGATTCAAAAGTGAGAGGTGTACTATCCTGGACTGCTCTACGTCGTGTGTGCAAAGTTCTTTCTACCTCAGGATCGAAATAAAAAAGATTAGCACATGATGTCCTAGTTACCAAGACTAATGCAGCAACAATTGTTAAAATGCCAACAATGTTCCTAAAAATAAAAAATAAAAAACAAACAGAATGAACAAAAATGGTTAACGAAAATTCAGAAAAATATAAAAATACCAGTATTAATCTAATTAAGAAAATTAAGAATTTTGATAAATTTTTTTGGAGTTTTTCGAAACAGTAAAAACAATAAAAAATTAATTAAAAATAGAAAAAAGAGGAATTTGGGAAAACGAAGGGTGGATTCCAATTATTCCTCCAGATAAGCATATTTCAGGCTTTTAGGTAGTTGTTTAAGCTCTAAGGACTAATACGTGGAATGTTAGCTAATGTCCATCCAATCGCATTCTTGTGCTTCTTCAAAACCTGCAAAAGTTTATTTCTTGTTCGAAATCAAGGTTAGAAGAAATGATAACAGGAATTTTTTCGTTACTCTCCAGATAAGCATATTTCAGGCTTTCAGGGAGCTATTTTAGCTCTAAGGATGGGGATGAATGATGGATGGAGTGTCTGGGGCAGCCAGGATGTCGAAATCATCAGTTAAATAAACAACTTCATTGTCATGAACTTCACCCGTAGGAATCATGTCACCTTGAAGGGCATCATCAATCTCAGCGCATACAACACAACAGTTAGTGTAAGTACAATCAGTGAATGAGTAAACATCATCATATCCAGATAAAGAAGGAAAATCAAGTGAAAACAATTCAGAAAAAGTGTCATCAATCAATTCAGATATCAATTCAATATGAAAAACGGAGTGCTCCTCCATGGGATGTTTCATGGCATAAAAATTGTTAATTTTGCGACGATGACACCAAATTCCATGGACATGGTTCCATCGTCAACATCAATTTTTTTTCTCCCTTTTCATGAACGGTCTGCCTAAAATGATGGGAGTTCTGCTTGACTTAGTTCCTGCTTCCATGTCTAGAATATATAAATCTACAAGAAAAATCAAATCATTAACTTGAACAAGGACATCTTCCACTACTCCAGTAGGGCAGGCGTTGCTCTTGTTCGCCAGTTGAATGATTAAACATGTATGTTGCAAAGGACCAAGACAAAGGTTATTATAAACAAAAGTAGGCAAAACATTAATGCCCACTCCTAAATCAAGCATGCAATTCTCAAATCTACTATCCCCGATGGTACAAGGAATATCAAAAGTTTCTGGATCCTCCTGCTTTTGTGGCAAGACCTGGGTGAGAGCTGTAACATTTTGCTCGCCTGTAGCCTTTTCAGATGAAGTTTGGGGATGAATAAAAGCAAAAATATTTCTTCCCAAGTTAACTCTCTCGCTTCCTTTCATTCTCCTCTTGTTTGAACACAAATATTTCAGAAACTTTGCATACTTAGGAACCTGCTTAATTACATGAAGAAGTGGAATGTTTACCACCACTTTTTGAAACACATCAAAAATATCTCTCTCTCTCTCTCTCTCTTTGTCTTCCTCTAGGATGTTCTAATTTTTCCGCACTCAGTGAAGGAAAGGTATCTGAGGTACATACTATTTTTCCTCAATAATAACAAAAGGCTAAGGCTCAGGGGTTACCTCAACAACAACTTCTTTTATTTTTTTCTGGGGCAGAATCCGCAACCTTTCCAAATCTCAAAGAAATTTCACTCACATTAGGACCTTTTGGATTCACAACCGTTTCGGCAGTAAGTTGGTTTGAACCTTGGGGTTGGGCTTGCTGCATGGCATTCATAGAAGTTGCCAACTGTCCACTCTGTGTCTACATGGCTTAGATACTGGAATCTGTCTGTTATTGGAATTAGAGATTATTGGTGGCCAATTGCTTTACAATATCCTCTAATGAAGGACCAGAAGAAGATGGGGGAAGTAGTGATTGCAGCCTGTGGAGGATATTGGGGTGGCAGCAAGGGTAGCATCAATTGTTGTTGGTTGGGATAGTGTTGTTGGTTGGAAGGATGGTTTCCATATCGTAGGTTTAGATGGTTCCTCCAATTTAGATGGTATTTATTAGTGGACAGGTCAGGAATGCTGTACCGGTTTTTGGTTGCTACCTTGATTGTAAAGGGTTGCAGCCTAAGCTTTAGGTACTTCGGTAGGCTTCTCATCTTGCGGAATAGGACATGTATCAGTAGGATGATCAGAAGAAGTACAAATACCACAAAACCTTGTTGTTTGGGCCTGTTGGTCTGCTTAAGCGACATGTTCTGAATCAGAGCCTTGGCAGCGGCTGAAGTCTTACCAACAAGTGCTCCACCACTAGCAGCATCTAAAATATTCATATCCATTAGTTTTATCCTTCATAGAAATACTTAGTCAATAATTTCTCGGTGGTATGATGTTGTGGGCAGCTCGAAACTAATTGTTCGAATCTCCCCCAATATTCAGCCAGTGATTCATTATCCCATTGTCTAATACCCCGAATGTATTTTCGTATCGAGGCAGCTTTGGATGTAGGAAAGTATCTCTCTAGGAATACCTTCTTCAAATCATTCCAAGTAGTAACATAATTTGGCTCAAGATAATATACTTAGTCATTAGCTGCACCTAGTAGAGAAAATGGAAAGGTTATCAGCTTGATGTCATCTTCTATCATTCCTTCAAGCCTAAGTGGGGTAGAACAAACAATCTAGAATTCCTTAAGATGCTTGTGTAGATCTTCACCTGGAAGACCACTAAATCTCGGCAACAAGTGTATTAATCCAGATTTTAATTCAAAAGGAACAACAAGGTCAGCATATTCAATACACAAGTTATTATAGTTAACATCAGGAGCAACCAATTGCCTTAAAGTTGTTTGGTCATCCATATTATCAGGAACAATTTTAGAATCTAAATTAACAAAGTTATGAAAATAATTCGAATCAGAATCAAAAGTGAGAGGTGAACTATCTTGGACTGCTCTACGTCGTGTGTGCAAAGTTCTGTCTACCATAGGATCGAAATAAAAAATATTAGAACACGATGATCTAGTTGCCAAGACTAATGCACACCAATGCAACAACAATTGTTTAAATGCAAACAATGTCCCTAAAAATAAAATAAAAAACAAACAGAATGAACAAAAACGTTTAACGAAAATTCAGAAAAATATAAAAATACCAAAATTAATCTAATTAAGCAAATTAATAATTTTGATAATTTTTTTGGATTTGTTTCGAAAAAGCAAAAACAGTAAAAAATTAATTAAAAATTGAAAAAAGAGGAATTTGGGAAAACGAAGGGTGAATTCAAGATATTCCTCCAAATAAGCATATTTCATGCTTTTAGGGAGCTGTTTAAGCTCTAAGGACTAATACCTAGAATGTCAGCTAATGTCCATCCAATCTCCTTCTTTTGCTTCTTCAAAACCTGCAAAATTTTATTTTCTTGATCGAAATCAAGGTTAGAAGAAATGATAACAGGAAGTTTTTTGTTACTCTCCAGATAAGCATATTTCAGGCTTTTTGGGTGTTGTTTAAGCTTTAAGGATGGGGGTTGAATGATGGATGAAGTGTTCGGGGCAGCCGGGATGTCGAGAGCATCAGTTGCATAAACAACTGGATGGACATTAGGATAGTCGGATTTTTTCCTTAGGATAGTCGAAACAGTTTTAAGATCGGACACGATTTTTCCAAAAATCGATTTTTTCGACTCTAGACGCAAAACTTGCGACAATGACTCAAGTCGTATCACAAGGATTATTGTAGTTTTATTAACCAATTAGAAAACAGATTATGGGGGAGTACATGTTTTGATTAATAGAAAAATATTGCGAAAAAGTAATTAAAATAAGTGCTTATAAAAATAAGTTAATCTGTTGTTCGTTCCCCTACTTATCATCGATCATATAGTTACCAAGCCCTAAGCGAATTATAATCCTTTTTTTATTATAGGACCAATTAACAAGCAAAATTGAAACTATATGATTTACACTCCTATTATCCAAATAAAGCAAACGGATTACAACACTCACGAATTAAGCAGATGTGATTATACACAAATTAATGGTAAAGCTACGATAATATGCGATAATGATCAAGGAATATCAATCAATCGAAACAAATCAATATACATTCTATATAAATTGAATTAAGTAAATAAAATATATAGAAGAATATTGAAAGGTAAAAGAAATTGAATTAAAAATTATAATAACCTCAAAGTTAACAGAGATATGATTACAACAGATCAACCAAATGTTTAGTTCTCCAATCGTAAAATCGTCAAAGAAAAATAAAAAAACGTGAAAAGAAGGTACGTGAATAGTGATTTTGGCTGCTAGGTATTAGGGAAAAACCAAAACAACCTGTTTACAATCCAATTGGTTCAAGTACATAACCCAGGCCCATTACCAATGATGCAAAACAAAAATATTTCTAACATTCAAAACTTCAACAACTTTTTTGAGGTATTTACAGTCCGAATAAGAACTTTTGTCAAACACGAAAGTTGTAGCTCTCTATATCAACTATATGTCGAGTGGTAGAACGCCTCAATCCGATCCCCGAAGCTTTAGTTATGAACTTTTTACTAAAAGCTGAAAATAAAATACGAAAATCAAATAAGTGCAAAAATACACTAATTTATAAAAACATATTAAAATAGAAATATAACCAAAGTAAAGTGTGGAAATGCATAAGTATAAACATAAAGGAATGTGCATGAATAGGCATTGATCAGTCATGTAATACAACATCACTATGCTACACCTCAACATGAATTTCTCCTTGTTCCAGCTCTTCGACAACATCATCAGTTTTCACGAAAGTCATCTTAGCTTCATTGAAAACTACATCTCAACAGGTGATACACCCCCTGTGACCTGGCTCTAGGCACCATAGCCTATAAGCTTTGACTCCTTCAGGGCATCCCATAAACATGCATTTTAGAGCTCTGGGTTCGACATTGTATTGCCTAATGTGAGCATAGGCTACACAACCAAATACTCTTAGTTTGTCAAGATCTGATGGATGTCCCGACCAAACTTCTTCTGGTGTCTTCATATCTAAAGAATAACTAGAGCGAGTCATGCAACCCTAACACCAACGTTCACCGTCCACAAATACATGAGCTACTACTAATGGACACCAAAGCATAAATGAGGTGAAAAAATCCAAATAATTTTATAAGTAATAATTTAATGGAATAAAAAATATCCTAAAATAATGAGAATGTGGATGTCTTAATACTCATTTATTAAACGATTAGGAATGAAAATACTCTTTTTTATCAAATGGTTCATAATCACCTCAAAACAAAACACATCAGACATATCAGTATATGCCATTAATAACCTTAACAAATATTTGACACGTGAAAATGAGAAACAAAACTTTTTGAAACCCCTGAGGTCACATTGTCAAGTCTGAAAGACGTTTGAGTTGACACATCCCTGGATAAATTTTAATTCTCCACTAAATTCCACTTTTGATATTCCACGGCCAAAAAATTCCTCGTCTTACCTTCGCTTAATGAAAAATCCTTTTTTATTATCCACACCCCAAAGACTTTTTGTGTTACCTCATCCTCTGCAAAAATTCTCTTTGAATTTTCCATGCCCCAAATACTCCTCGTCTCATCTTTGCCTCTACGGAAATTCTCTTGGGGTTGTCCATTCCTCAAAGAATACTCGTCTTACCTCAACCTCTATGAAAACCCTCCTCAAATTCTTCTTCTTTTTTTTATCCCCATGAGAATGTTATTCAAATCAGACCCATCTTGACACTAATATGGTCGTTGAAAGATCTTAACATAAACACACCATTTCAAGTTGGTCCTCAGGTGAGGCTATAAACATTAAGTCACCTCTTTTTTACCTCTTAGAATGACAACTTGAGAGATAACAGTTCTAGAGTGGGTCAAACCCACTCATTGACTCAAAAGAAACCTACAAGCCAGCTAGTAATGATTGGTGTAAGGTCGGAGTTGAATCAATGTTCCCAAAAAAGACGAAGATTACAAAACCATCATTGGTCATAAATGCATTTCATAAGTCTATTCTTCTTCTAACTATATTAAATCTCTAAATTAATGTTTAATGAACACATTGTTTCTATCTCAAAACTTCTCACTCCTCCTTCGCTTATTGACTTGAGTATCAAATTGTTTGCAAATACTTTCTACTAGTTCCAATTCAGAACAGTCAATAACATGCACAACTTCTACAAAGTCATTCATCTAGATTTTTTAAGGAATCCCACTGTCATATAAGATATAATCTAGAAAATATATTTACAAATAGGAACAATATTCACCTTACCTAAATTCTAAAATAGTATTATAGACTATAAAAAATTTCTTAGAGCATCTACTATTAAATTCTCTCTAATGGGCTACATACAATTTATATTAATGCCTCTAATATTATTGAGCTTGAAAGATGTGTTAAAAAGACTCACATTAGATAAAATATGACCAAAATATATATTTATGAATAAAAATAAACCTTATCATACAAGCCAACAAGCCAATTGAGCTTTATAATAAGAACAATATAATTCTTATAAAAAGCCTAGTCTATAATTTACCCTTATGAAAATAAGTAAGAAAAAAGGCATTCAAAAGACTTTATATACAATAGAATACGATGGCCAAACCAAAATAATGCAAGACACTAATATTACACATTTGGTGGCATGCTTTCAATAAACAAAAGAGATATCTCAATTAACTTAGCAAATAGAAGATCACTAGGACCCACACCAACCACAAAACTACAAAGCCTAAATGATACCTATGGCCCACAATGAAATCCTTGTCTGATTGGACCCCACTTTCATTATGATTAGAAACACACAATGGAGCAATAGGCTATGTTTGTTTGTGTGTAAAGAAAAATCGTCAAAGAAACATACATTTTACAATTATTACAAGCTTTTTTGAAAGGTCTATGCAGAAGATATAGATGAGGTAGTTACATAGGAAAGGGACATGTAAAAGACTACTTCTAATAATTTTACACCATATTCATGTTAACCTCTAATTTGGAGATAAATTAAGAAAGTGATAATAGGAAATTGGATTAAAAATAATAGTTTGAAGGACTCACGAGGAGGATTGGATGTATTATTAGAACTGCATGTGAACTGTGAACAAACAAATTTATAAAGTCTTCATGTTCACTCTGTTGTGAAGTTATTTTGTTGTAGTTTTTGGCCACAGTTTGTACTGTTGCCTTTCACAAAGAGAAGTTTTTCCAAAAGTGATTTAAGGTTTCACACTTTAACTATTTACCAGCAGTTTGCAGCTTTTATTGCATTGTGACTGTCACCAATTTTTTTAACTTTACTGCCACAAGAAATAGTTGCTAAAAAGGTGAAGTTTAATTCATTACTTAACCTCTAAGTAATTAAGTCTTTTAATTTTTTTTTCTGTGAATTCTCTTCCATTTAAAATAATCTTATTCGAGACATGTTAACATTGTATATTTGTTTAAGTTGGAACTCAAATATTGATTCTTTATGTTATGTTATGAGAGTTTAGCTCCTTCTAATTGGACTTAATTCTATTGATACATAATTATAATTTTCTTAAAGTTAATCGAATTAATTTTGAGAATTTCTTACCCCAACTCCTGGATGTTTTATGTATCATGTGCATTACCAATTTTGTTATTTTGTTTTCGCTGATGTATCTTTGGATGCATCACTTTTTTTGTTCAACGTTGGTTTGTTCCATAGATATATCAACCGAAAATTTCCGTACCTGAATCAGCGGAATATATTTTGATATACTTCGCACGCAGACCATTCTCCTCCCTCATTCTTCACTTTTCATATTCCTCAAACTCTCAACATCTCTCTCAGCTCTCCAAAAATTCATTTCCACAAAAGTCAGCTTTTGTCGCTCGAGTTCAATACTAAGCATCAACTACAATTATCAACAAACTCCTAATCATTTGGAGCTCCTTTTAATCGGTAAGTTTTCGAGTTTATGACTTTTCGAGATTTTTTCGAGTTTTCTCCGTAATCGATTTAGAATAGCTATTTAGGTGTAGAAATCATTAAATAAGTTTAGAAACATAGTTTAGAGACAATGTAGGTATTATTTGATGGATTAAACGGACGATCAAGGGTTAAAATTGATGAATTTGTCTTGTTGGTGCGTTAATGGCGTTGTCACTGTCCTTTTGAAGTTGCAGGCGTTTTGCAAGTACATCAGCGGAACGAATTAACGTTAAGACGTTTCGTAGATGCACTTGCGGAACAACCCATACATCCTGAATTTTGGATGTTTCCGTAAATGCATTTGCGGAAACCTTTCGTTGATGCATTTACGGAACAAAAAAAATGTAATTTTTATTTTATTTTATTTTTGTTGTATCTAATTTTAATTTATTGGTTATATACAGACTATGACGACTGATTCAGATTACGAAATACCTACATCCAGATGGATACATGGACGGGTTATCCAACATGCCTCTTTTCGGAAGGAGAAGACCCAACCAGATGTACCGTTTACATCATAGGCCGCGGAAGATGTATATTTGTCTACATCACAGGCCGCGGGAGATGTACATTAGTCTACAACACAGGCTGGGGGTACTTCTTCATCCTGAAGGCCAAAGGATGCTACTAAGGATACATCACAGTCTCCGCCCTCCCGCAGGCGACGTCGAGAGAGTCCAGTTCCACTACCGGAGCATGATCTTGATTCGGTTACACCTCCAAAGGGTAATGAGAAGACACAGGTGGATGTTGTTGACGATGTTGATGCTCCTAAGGGTTTTTTGGGGGGTCCATCTGATACGTCTCTGTTGACGGACTATGCAAAGCATACGTCCCCACATGTTTGGCTGAGAGAGGTAACATTACTGAGATTATTTTTATTTCTTTTGGAATATATTATATGTAACATTGTTTCTTATTAAAATTTATTTCTTTGGTAATTTTTCAGTTTCGTGACCCCTAGAGGTTCTATAACCATGGGCAGAAGAGATTGGAGTTGCCAGAGGAGGAGTGGTTTGTGACAGCCATGACTGAGTATAGCCTGAAGGACCTTAGTGGCATTGGGTATTCTTTGAGCCACAACAGTATCATGATGGCTTTTTCAAATAGATGCCATCCAGAGACCTCCTATTTCCATCTACCACACAGGGGGATTATTATTCTCCTTGACGACGTTTCATGTTTTCTACATATATCGATCATGGGTATCCTCCCCCGTCATGGTAGGCTAACAAAGGAGGATGTTGAGGATATGATGGTTGAAGAGCATTATTTTCATCCTGGAGCGTTATTTTTAGCAGGCCATGGCTATTGTAGGATAGGAAGATAATGATCCAGCAGTGGTAGAGGTACATAAACAACGGGCGTTGCAATGTTATTTGTTATACTTGGTGGGCACGCAGCGTTTTATGGACATCAGCTCCTCGTACACATATGTCATTTACCCCTGGTACTTATTGGATCCGGCACGGATCCATGAGTACAACAGGGGTGTGGCGACGTTGGCTTACACTTACTTGAGGCTCTCATATGGATGCCTCTGGAAGACCAGGACTGTTGTGTAACACCCTAATTTTTTTCCTCTAAGTTTGTGTTTGCATTTGCATCATTTTGCATACAAACAAGATCATGCATTGGTTCCTCGGTCCTTTTTAGTTGCCGGTTTTTGCCTCACAGGGGATCATCATTGCTTTTATAAGTTCTTATTTATTTATGTTTACTAATGTTCTGGGCAGGCCCAATTCCCACAATTGGGCCAGGTAAACCAGCTCCACGGAGCGCTCGACGTCGAGCAACATTGAGAATCATGCCCTCTGCCGACCAAAGTCATACCGACCAAGACGAAGTCTTCCAACGACTAGTTTTGGACGTTACCTATCTTTAGGGATTCCGTGATCCGCGCCCAACGGTGTGGACCAATAATCTTCCACTTGGCCCATTATATAAACCCTCTCAGTTGAGAGGGTCAGGTATTCAATTCTCTGACCTTAATTCATGTACTTGCTCACTCTTTGCTCAGTATCTTACTTCAGCATCGGAGTGCCTTGCAGGTACACCCCCTTCCTCTCTTCATCAACTGTCTTTCAACAACGCTCGAAGCCAGCCGTATCGGATCCTGATCTTCTGGTACGATCAGGTGGCGCCGTCTGTGGGAAACTGATTTCACTGTTCTTCTCTCTCAAAGTCTTCAAAGAACCAAAGTTTTTACCAAGATCCATGGCTGCTCGAGACAATCCAGACAACTGATCAAACGACGACATGATCCTCACGCAACGTGAGAGCAACATTCACCATCCTCCGCACGAAGAAACCGTGCAAGATCACCCAGACGGGAAGACGGCTTCGCCTTCTCCCGACCGCGATCAACCTCTTGAGAGTCGCCCGGAAGTCCTCTTTCCCTCGACTCCTTCAGGATCTGACTTCGCCGGACTGGCCGAAATCCTGAATCAGACAAATCTGCTGCTCCTCACCCATGGCAAGAAAATTGCCCGTCTCGAGGACAATTACTGTCGACCCCACTCTCCTGCGAGACACCAGAGAAGGCGCAGTCCCTCTCCTCCCAAGAGAAAGAGGAAGGGACACATCGAAGAATCTACTGGCTACAAACGGCCTCGCCAGTCTCCTCCGCGGTCTTCCCCTCCAAGAATGTCAAGAAGGAGCAGATCAAGATCTGCATCTCCCCGGCGAACGAAGAAGCGCGCTCCCAGATCCCATTCGTTCAACTCCAGCGACGACGAGGACGCTCGAGGCCCCCTCTCGTCGGAAATCATGGCGGCTAAACTTCCAAGAGGTTTAGAGAAACCCCCACCGCTAGGCTCGTATGACAGAACCACAGATTCGGACGAGCATATCGAGAATATCGATGCGCTGCTCGACTACCGAGGAGTACGAGGAGCAATCAAATGTCGCCTCTTTCCTACAACACTGAGGAAGGGAGCGATGACGTGGTATAAAAGCCTCGAAGCTGAATCCATCACTTCCTGGAAACAACTTAGACGCACGTTTTCCAGGCACTTCACCGCCTCAAGGCGGCACCCAAAGACAGAAGCTTCGCTCGAAGCGATCATCCACGGGAAAGACGAGCCTTTGCGAACTTACATCGAAAGGTTCAACAAAGAGGCAGTCCAGGTGTCCACAACCAACGATATGAAGAAGTATTTGTTGGAAAGAGGACTGCGCCCGTCAACAGATTTTCACCGGGCAGTCGGCATCGAGACCCCTGCCACCCTCGACGCATTCTTGCTGAAAGCCCAAGCTTATATCCAGTATGAGGAAAAGCAGGCAACCAGCTCTGTACGAGACGCTCGACGTCGCGAGGATGCGAAGCTCCACCGAGTCGATGAACCCTCGACATCTCGTCGGGGAGGAGACAAAAGAAAGGATGACCGCTCCCGTGAAACGCGAAAGCACAGAGGACCCATCGGCCGATTTCACGAATATACTCCACTCCTGGCTTCCAGGGAGAAAATCTTGTCTGAATGCGCCAACTCAGAATTCAGGCAAGCAGGGGTACGCTTTCCGAAGCAGCAACCTAGCAAATCGGGCACGGAAAAAACTAAATATTGCAGATTCCACAAAAGTCATGGCCACAATACAGAAGACTGCATCCATCTCAAGGACACAATCGAAATTCTTATCAAGGACGGGCACCTTAAACAATTCACTAAATCCAGGGACACTCCTCGACAAGAAGCACAGGAGACTCAAAAGATCGAGGAGGATGTACCCGTTCCTGCAGATGCAAACATGCAAGTTGCCCTGAGCATCTATCGCCCGGAAGATTTATTCCTACCCGATCACACTGGGAGCCCAGGGTATCTTTCCTCCCATAGCCCATGGGAAACCTTTCCATCCGCAATGGTCATCTCAGGGGGAGGGTTCAAAAAAATCACGGTCGGATCCGTAAAGCGAAAGTTCGACCAGCTGATTGCGAAGGGTCCCGCGCAGAACGCAACCCTGGACCCACCGAGAGAAAGCTCGGTACCCCTCGCCTTTTACCGAGAAGAACTCTTGGGAGGGGCGCCAAACTCCAGCATCCCGCTACTCATCCGGGCGCGAATGGCGAATTTTGATGTGAGAAGAATCTTGGTGGACCAAGGCAGCTCCTGCGACATTATGTACTCCTAGTTATTTTCAACACTCCAGTTAAACGAAACACACTTGACCCCATACGTCGGGTCAGACTTGCAAGGTTTCAACGGGGCAGTCTCTTGACCATGGGGCTACGTCGATCTATTTGTCACCTTCGGAGCAGCCGAAACAGCCAGGACGGTCCGAGTCCAGTTCCTAGTCGGGGATTTCCCGTCGCTATACCAGTGTATTCTGGGACGACCAACACTAGCCGAGCTGATCGCCGTTCCGTCCACCGTACACCTAAAAATGAAATACTATACTACTTCGGGCAAGGTTGCTACACTGCACGGGGACGTCGATGCTGTTCGCCGGTGTTTCGAAGCAACTTCTAAAGATCTTAGCTCAATATCCTACCAACTAAACCCTTCAGCGTTGACTTCACCAGATACTCCGCATACATCCAGGACCTTTCCTCAGGTAGACTCGATCGATCTGGACTGCAGATTTTCAGACGACAACGAGGGCATTCAAAATCCGACCAAGTCACTATCCTGGCCAGTCCGAGGCGGAGAGTTCGAGCTGATTCCTCTGGGGGATGACCCGACCCGGTGCATTAAGGTAGGAGCACATATGCCCGACTTGGAAAAACGACTGTTAGAAGCTTGCCTCAAAGGCAACGCGGATCTATTCGCCTGGAGCGCTGCAGAGATGCCAGGACTCGACCCCGAAATAGCCTGCCATCACCTCTCCATCGACCCAACACACAAAGCGGTCGCCCAGCGCAGGAGGAAGCAGTCGACCGAAAAAACTGAGGCAGCTGAATCTGTTGTTAAAGACCTCCTAGAGGCAAAATTTGTAACTGAGGCCAGGTACACAACCTGGCTCTCAAATGTTGTACTTTTCAAGAAATCTAATGGAAAGTGGAGGATGTGTGTTGATTATACCGATCTCAACCAGGCGTGCCCGAAAGACGCATACCCTTTACATAACATCGATAAATTGGTCGACAATTCGTCCAGCTTCAAACTATTGTCCTTCATAGACGCCTACTCAGGGTATAATCAAATACCCATGGTTGTGCCCGACAAAAAGTACACGGCTTTCATGACCGAATCGGGCAACTATTATTATAATGTTATGCCTTTTGGTCTAAAAAACGCAGGCGCGACATATCAGCGCATGATGAATAAAGTATTTCGGGCAGAAATCAGAGATATGCTTGAAGTATATATGGACGACATGATCGTCAAATCCGTCATACAGAAAACACTTCCCTGACCAAGCATTGGGAAACCATCAATCCACCTAGACGTTAATCTCGTAGGCGACGCGAACTGCTGGATGACCCCAGTGTTTAACTACCTAACCAAAGGGGAGTTATCGGCCGACCCGAAAATGGCCAGCATCGTGCGACGAAGATAATGCTCATATTCTCTAGTGGGCGGACGTATGTATCGTCGAGGATTCTCTACACCTCTCCTTAGATGCGTAGAAGAGGAGAACATCCCACACGTACTAAGAGAAGTCCATGAAGGAATTAACGCGCAACATCCAGGCGGACGATCGTTGGCCCGAAAGATTCTCCGAGCAGGATACTATTGGCCTACACTCCAACACGACGCGAAAGAACACGTGAAAAGATGTGACAAGTGCCAACGAAACGGGGACGTACACGTAGCACCCCCTACTGAGCTGAAATCACTATCGTCGCCCTGGCCATTCGCGTGGTGGGGAATGGATATCTTAGGACCATTCTTCATCGGATCCAGCCAAAATAAATATTTAATTGTAGGCGTCGATTATTTCACCAAGTGGATAGAAGCTGAGGCCTTAGCCAAAATCACTGCACTCAACATACTACGTTTCTTCAAGAGGAACATCCTCGCCCGGTTCGGAGTACCGCTCACCATTGTGACCGACAACGGCACTCAGTTTACGGATAAACACTTCAAAGATTTTGTTGCGTCAGTAGGTGTCATACCCCAAATTTGTCCTACCCGCCCTTTTTATTTTACTGTCTCATCATTTTTCAAAAATTAAAAAATATGTACTATTTTTTTTGTCTACCAATATATTCCAAAAATCCAAAAAATGCATTTATTTATTTTCAAATTAATAAAATCAAATTTTCTTTTCATAAGTTTTTATTTTATTCTTATTATTTAATCATGATCCAAAAAATGTATAAAAAATCTATTAATTCATTATCAAGGTTGTTTTTATATAAACTCATTATCCTTTTTCTTTTTAAACTCATTTCTTTTTGTCAAAAATTTTTTTTTCAAAAGATCTCACCTTTTATTCTAATCTCATTTCAACTTCTAGGACCATTTTTAAAAAAAACATTTCATTATATTATTATTTTATTATTATTATTTTATTATTCACTTCTTATTATCTCTATTATTATTATATTTTTATATATATATTTGATATTATTATTTGTATTCACTTTCTACTATTATTATTATTATTATTGTTATTATTAGGATTATTATTATTAGGATCATAATTAGGATTGTTTTTATTAAACCATTTTCTGCACAAGTCATTTAATAAAATTCACAGCACATGTTTTCTACAACTTCCACTACCCATCCACCACACCATTTTCATAATAGAATCTTCACAGCTTGTATACCAAATTAACAGCTCAGCACAAAATCTTTGTACAATCTTTCAATTCTTATCCAAAACTCAGCATAAATTCCAATTTCACCCTCTCAAAATTCATCCTATAAATAACACCTTTTATAATCTCAATGGGAGGAGACGGGGACAGCATAATGCAATTCTAAAAAAAATCATTCTAAAGGGCTTTTTTTTTGGGTGAACTCAGAAAATCCAGAAATACACAGAAAAAGAAAAAAAACAAAATTCAAAAAAATGTCCTTCCAAATCATCACCATCACCTCTTGAACAGTACGAACCTTCATCCTGCACGGGACCGAATTTTTTTTTTCTGCTTCAAAAGTTGAACCAGCCGCGAACCCAATCCTTCATCACTCTTTCCCCACCATAAATAAACTATAAAGAAACAAGAACAACAAAACAAAACCACAACTCAGCCACCCTTCTCGAACCGCCACCCAAACCAAAACAAAAACCGCAAGCCATCTGTTCCATCATCAACTCACCAAACCCCTCACTGTCAAAACACAGTGAAACTAATCGCACAGCCACCGCAAACGTCCTAAAACTGCCGCCGGCCACCAATACATAACCCTCACCAACAAACCGAAAGCCTCCAAATCCGAGCCACAACCGCTTCAACCGTCACCTCACCGCGATTCTTCCGCCAAGCATCAACACCACACCACCGTCAAATACCGTTCAGAACCCGAAATACCGCATCCGCGACTGAGCAACCGAAACCCAAATCGCGGAACTTAACACGCACAGAGAGAGAACCCAAAGTCGAGGATGAAACCAACAAAACCGAGCTTGAGATACCGTTGGAAATCCGGATGCGAGTTTTAAGGCAGAAAATCGGAGACGTTCGTGAAGAGAGAACGAAAGGGTAGGATTTCGTTTTCCCTTTCTCTGAACCGTTGAAAAACGCTCGTTTTCCTTCTCTATTTTCAATCCGTGGAAAAGATGACTCTGTTTATTGAAGATGTGACATATTTTTCTTTTTCTAAAACCGTGTTTTATTAGTCCCTTTTTCTTTTTCTTTTTTTTTAAAAAAAAATTAATTAATTAATAATTATAATAATCTTTCCTCGTTTTGGTTGTGGGTTCAGCTTCTTGGTCCATAGACTTGGATCTGCTATCCACACGTCGAAAACTCACAGTGACACCCCTCTGTTTTTTTATTATTATTTTCTTTTATAATGTTAGTTTTTTAGAATATAGTTTTAATTTCTTGACAATATTTTCTTTGTTAAAAAACACCTAAATAAAAAAATATAGTGAGTTATTTGATTTTCTTTTTTTTATTTTATTTCTGGGCCAATGACTTGACAAAAGGCCATTTTTCGCCCGATTTCATTAAATCGGTGATATTTGGTCAATATGAGGCCCTCCTTGTAATTAATTTTTTATTATTTTATTATTTCGACAAACAAACATGTAAATTAATTTAATTTATTTCATTATTCTTGATATTATTTGATTTATTTATTATTTATATTCATTATTTTATTTTAATTTAATTTTAGCAATTTAATTTAATTTATTCATTTATTATCGCAGTTAAAAAATTACGTTTCGACTCCTTATAGAATGATTCCAATTTTGAATCGATTCTAAGGTAGTTCACGAACTAAATTTCGTCGCGTCCCAAAAAAAGGTCCAACGCCTTCGAATAGTTGTTCTCGATTAAAAGGTCCAACGCCTTCGAATAGTTGTGTCCCGATTAAAAAAGGCCGAACGCCTTCGAACCGTTCAAAACACTGCACACACGCTTCCTCTTGGGCAAACTACAACGAGCCCTCTTTATTTCTCGCAATCCCCTGTATTTATTTTGTATCCCTCTCCCCTTACTTTGTACGCATTTTATTTTCCGTATTTTATTTAAATTCTGAATCCTTGGTCCAACGCCAAGCGATTGCACTTGCACACTCGCACCTTATTTTTGTTTCGTTTATTAGGATCCACCTCTCCTTTGCAAGCCGAGCGCTTTGTGCCTCGCTAACAAACTACAAAATAAACCTCCACTTGCATTTACCCTTTAACCTCAAAAACCAAAACGATTCTTTTTAGATCCAAACCCTTGATCCAACGTCAAGCGGTCTTAGGAAATAAAACATTCTAATAATACGAGAAGATTTGTACGCCACGAGCCTTAAGCGGTAGAAAGGAGGATAACGAGCTCTCGTTACTCGCTCCGATTATTTTCGACGCAAGACGCTTGTCTTGTTGGACGAGATAAACTATCCATAGTCTTTAGTGCATTTCAACTCCTAAACCCTTTCGTCGAAGAAAGGTAATAAAATCAAACAACCATTACCCTTAGTTGGCCGAACTACGAGGCTCTGACTTTCCCATTGCACACGGGAGTACGTAGGCACGAGGATCTCCATCCTTGCCGAGCACCTAGGATCAATCTAACTTATAATTCAACTCATTTCCCTCTAGCAAGCAATTCGTTTAAGCATAGACATCCTTTCGAGCACGATAACTTAGATGGTTCCCATCGAGTACGATGGATGTAGGGGGTGCTAATACCTTCCCCCTGCATAACCGACTCCCGAACCCAGGCAATGGTTCCGTTGACCTTTGTCCTCATCCTTCTCCTCCCGGGTTGTATCTATATATCCCCTTTCCCTCTTCGGGAATTAATAGAATTAGGTGGCGACTCTTCAGTCCATCCAGCGCGTGACTCCGTCCTTTCGGATCGCGTGAGGTCGTATTTTTCGGGGTACGACAGTAGGAACAAAACAGCACTTCGCTTCGGTGGAGCACCCCCAAACTAACGGGCAAGCAGAGGCCGCGAATAGGGTAATCCTAAGAGGCCTGAAACGAAGACTGAACGAGCACAAGAAGCACTGGATCGAGGAGTTACACAACATGCTGTGCGCATATAGGACCCCCCCCCCACTCAACCACCGGTGAGTCCCCATTCCGGTTGGCATATGGGACCGAAGCAGTAATCCCTGTAGAAATGCACATCCGGTCCAGACGAACAGATTCCCCAATGGACCAAGACACCAACTCCGAAGCCTTGAGAGACGAGCTTGATCTGGTCGAAGAAGTCCGATCAGAAGCTGCTCTCCGAGAGGCCATGCTCAAACAAAAAATAGCCGCTCGATACGATTCAAAAGTCATAAGGCGATCGTTCGAGGTAGGCAGTCTTGTTCTCAGAAGAAATCACAGGGACCCCCGCGAGGGAAAACTTACACCCAATTGGGAGGGCCCATATCGCATCCGAGCTAAAACCGAAAACGGAGCCTATTATTTAGAAAACCTACACGGGGAAGAACTTGCTCGGCCGTGGAACGCTGAGAAGCTCAAGAAATATTACAGCTAACTCACAAAGTCACCTCGCTCAACTCTCAAGCGAGGAGCGATAGGACCGACTAAGAATTGCGTGCCCAAGTACAAGCACGACAGCCCAAAATAACATGATCATCAGGGTCTCCCTCCAAGAGAAGGAGAAAACTGTTGCACGGACGGATACTCAAACGAGTCCGACGTCGCCTAAATACCACGACCAGGCAGAACCCCAGCTCGCGATGGGACGTTCAAGCCACGGAGCCCGACCATTACCTTGGCCCGGGCACCGGCCAGGAGCGAAAACTCCAAAATCTGATTGGTCCCCCAAACCAATAGATCGCAGACACACCCCGTATTTATTCGATCACATACAATTAATGCAGGAATGCACGCCAAACACTTAGCGTTTGAAACACAAAGAAAATAGTCCTCCGACGGACGAGCAGTTAAACAAAAAATATTGTAAAATAAATGAACACTAATAACGCCAATCTTCGCTACAAAAATGCGACCTCGAAGGGCCTACTTGTTCATACTTACTTATAAAGGGGACTACGCCCCCAAAAAAGAAACATAATAAATTACAAGGCATGCAGGCCAAAAACTAATTATCCTCGCCCTCAGGGCGACCCTCTTCTTGACGAGCCTCATCCTGGTCCGGCTGCACTTCAGGTTGACCGGGTTGAACAATCGACCCTGGCTGAGAATCCTCCACTACCAAATCCGAGGGAACCACAATCTGGCCGTCCTCGACTTTGTAGAGGTAGCTGATCCGGCTGGTGTCTAAGGCTAGGTCAGGATCAAGAGCCTTTATTTGATCCACAACATTCTGGAAACTGAGCTCAGTTGACGAGTTCAGATCTTCCATATCTTGGTCAATCCGAGCAAGGAACTGAGCCCTCGTTACCATACTCTTGGTTTCAGCATCTTCATCCTCCTTCGGACAGAAGGCATCCTTTAGCTTTTTGTTCTGCTCCAGAACCCTCTTCTTGTCGACCTCCAGTTTGGCAATAACATTGCCCCGCTCGGTCAGCTCCTTGGCCGTGGCAGCGGCTTCTTCATTGGCCGTCTTCAACTTCTCCCCAGCTGCAACCAGCTGCTCCTTCAGCTTCGCCATCTCCCTCTCTTGCCCGGGATTTCCTTCAGTCGTCTGCAATGCCATCGACAGGACCCGCATCACAGCACTCGCGTCCTGAGCCAAAGATACTCGCCGAGCAGGGCGATCCATCGCCTCTAAGTACAGGGAGTCTGCACGGTCCACCTCCATGCTCGTCCCTTCAAAGAAGTTATGCTTCACGAAGCACGGCGGCAGCACATGCTTCGGCTTTGGAGGAGCGTTGGCCGTCAGGTCCACAGTCGCTACAGACTTGTGCTTTTTCATTAGAGAGCTAGTTGAAGCGCTTGGAGAGCCCCGGACCAGGGGGCCTGACCTGGAGCCACTTGTTTCAGTTAGCTTGGTCTGAACAACCCGCGACCTCTTTTTCTGCTGTTGTTGATGCAAGCGTTCTTGAATTTTGTCGAGCGGGTTCGACAAAGAGCCTGAAAAAGAAGAAAAGAGAATTAGACTAATCACGGACGACAAAATATTATCAAAGGCATAAAAAGCAGAAATAAAACAGATACCAAAAAATTCAGACACTTCCTGCCTGGTATTGCACGCCAACAAGTCTGTGACGTCGATCAAAGGACGCTCCACAGCTTCCCCCCCCCCCCACCCCGTCTTGATCCAGCATGACTTTTCCTTCTCCATCCAGCAGGGGAGTCGGGGTAAAAGACGCTATTAATTTCCTAAAGGCCTTAAAGCAGGCCGCATCGTCCTCATTCGGAAAGTCCCCCACCTGGACGAACTCATTGACCGGCCGCTCATAGTGAGTATAGCTCCAAGTGAAGGGGAATAGCCAAAGCCTCCTCGGAATCACTTGTCCTTGGTCGTCAAGCTTAGGCTCGTCATTCTCGTCGGTATCTATCCCCACGAAACTTAGCGCCCTCACAGCTTCCGTGCTCGCAGGTTTTATTAGAAAATAATCTGTCTTGAAAGCCCGGATGGACTCTGAGTGAGCCTTAAAGATTTCTGTACTCTGTTTGAAAGAGACGAATCCCTTCCGATCAGTCCCTCGCCCGACTTGACGCAGCAGGGAAAACAAACGAAAGAACAGAGGGAGCGTGGCTCCAACACCCAGATGGGCGCACGTCACCTCAAACGCCTTCAAAAACGCATAAGAATTGGGATGTAGTTGAGACGAGGCAACACCCAGATGCCCGAGCACGGCACAAACCAAGTCACTGAAGGGAAAAGTTACCCCCAGGACCGAAGTCGCGTACTCATACATAGAGAATTTTCGACCGCCAAAGTCCGAGAAGATGCGATCGTCATCCCTTGGGCAGGTAACGATCCAGTCGGCAGGGTTACCAACAGCGGGCAGCGGTTCCGCGCGAGGCCTCGAAAATGAAGACACTTTATCCAGCAGATCCTCCACCACCCATTCTTCGGGCGAGGTCCTTATTTCTTCAGGGCAGCGAGGCGAATCCGTTGAAACCCCCTCCTCCATGGTGCTTGCGTCTGATTCTCCTGAAGAACTCCCGGAGTCTGAGGGAACTGATGCAGAAGAGCCAGAGTCTTCCGAGGATGTTTCTTCCGAGGAAACCTCCAGCGGGTCCATGAGCGAGTTTTCACCTGAAAAGCAGAGGAAAGGCGTCAGTGAATTCGATTAGGAATATCAAATCCACCCTTCCACCGCTCGACAAGTGAAAGGGCGCACATCTACCCAGGAACAGGGTCCTGAGCTATAGCCCTGGGTGACCATCGCTCAAGGCGATGGCTAACGCCCAACTCCAGAAATGACGGAATCTAAGCCTAAATGCTTATCAGATCCTAAGTGAGGGTCGACCAACACCTATGTCGACCGCTAGCTAGGGTTTATAGCCGACCAACAACGGTGGAAGAGATTCTAATATTCACTAGTTTAAATCTAAAACTACCGGGAAATCTACCCTAAACCACATACATTTCTACGATATCTAGCCTATAACTACCATAAAACACCAAAAAGAAATCGTACCTTGAACTTGAGAAGCAATTTGAAGAAGAGATTGATTCTAGAAACGGTGGTCGACGGTGGAAACTGGTGGTCGGTGGCTGAGAATGGCTGTGTGTGAACAAGCAGAGCAACTGAGAAGAAGATGGAACGAAAAAGTTTGAAATAAAGCTCTGAGATCCTACTTATAGGGAAGGAAACACGTGCAGACGCGCGTGACCCCTACCCCTAGCCAATTATTACCTACGCACTAGCCCCTAGGCTAGCCGTCAGAGCATTAATAGGCGCGGATTCCCAAAGACGCCAACTTTTCGTTTCATATCCTCCTGTCGAGTGACGTGACGATTGCTCGTCTATCGATGACCGTCAGCGATAGCTCCCTGGCCCGCAGACTGGATATCCTGGAGCACAAAACATTACTAAGTCATCGCTCCTTCACACGAGCAACGACTTGGGGGGATCCTATTCTGGGCAGGCCCAATTCCCACAATTGGGCCAGGCAAACCAGCTCCACGGAGCGCTCGACGTCGAGCAACATTGAGAATCATGCCCTCTACCGACCAAAGTCATACCGATCATGACGAAGTCTTCCAACGACTAGTTTTGACCGTTACCTATCTTTAGGGATTCCGCGGTCCGCGCCCAACGGTGTGGACCAATAATCTTCCACTTGGCCCATTATATAAACCCTCTCAGTTGAGAGGGTCAGGTATTCAATTCTTTGACCTTAATTCCTGTACTTGCTCACTCTTTGCTCAATATCTTACTTCAGCAACGGAGTGCCTTGCAGGTACACCCCCATCCTCTCTTAATCAACCGTCTTTCAACAACGCTCGAAAAATATTTTGTTTTCTTTTATTAACATTTTCAGGGGAAGAGCAGGTCAAAATACCAAAAATAGCAGTCCCACAGCTCGAATGAATTTCACAGATAAAAAGTCGAAGTTGATCTGCAAACATTTCAAATTCATATGATCAAGGATTCCAAGTCTTTATTGATTATTATTCAAGGAATTCTAAGGTTCATGTATTTATTTTCATGCCTTCTTTGACAAGTAAGAGAATCGAGCAAGAGCCACAGTAGTGCAAAGCAAAGCAATTATTTTTCAAATTTTGCACTGAGTAATCGGTTACCACCCTGGTAGTAACCGGTTACCAGCGCATAAATTTGAAAATTTTGGTACCAATTTCACTTTTGATCACATTTGGAATATTCTATACCATCTCCATTTAATTCTCATACATCATCAAAATTAATTCCCACTATATACATTCACTAATCACCACTCTTTTGATAATTCCCTCCAAATTTGAATTTCAAGTCTAATTTTGATTTCCAAAGAAAGCTCCATTCAACCAAATTCTCATACCTAAAGTCTTTAAATAACACCCTCATTTCATTCATTTCTTAAGCTTTTGATAGCCAAAACATCTCTTGCAAAATACATCCTCAAACCACAAAAATCACCTAAAGCTCATTTTCTTCTTTTGAACGTTATCAAGAATTTGCATTGAATTCTTGAATAACTTTGAGCTAAACCTTCATCCTTTTCATTTTTCTTCATCAATTTCAGTAGATCAAGCTTGCTAGTGGAGTAATTTTAAGTTTGTTCTTGGTAATTCATCATCCTCCAGTGTTACACCTTCATCACCATCATTCAAGATGTAGATCTTTGGTGCTTTTGGTTGTTGATCCTTTGGATCATAAATTATTGTTTGATTGCAGGTATTCCATTGTTTTTTTACTTTAAAATTTGTTGCAATTCAGTTCATGATCATAAGGTTTTTGAAAATTGTTTTAAAAGAGGATCATGCTGAATTTTGGCAAATTTGCTATTGCGCGTAGTGTAATCAATTACCAGCCTGGTAGTAACTGGTTACTCAGTGTTAATTTTTCCAGAAACTGCGTTTTTGAACTAAGTAATCGGTTACCAGCCTGGTAGTAACCGGTTACTCTGGAACAGAATTGCATTTTTCACTTGTTTTTGGGACTGTTTTTCCTCATTTTCCCTCTTCTTCCCCTCTATTCTTATTTTTACCTTGGGAGACATTTTTGGGACTTATTTCTCTTTAAATTCAATGGACTTTGGGTGTAAATTAGACGAGTTAATGTTCATTAGTTCAAATCGATCTATAAGTGAATTATTTAATTCACTTTAGGTGCTTTGAATTAGTGATATATTTTCACACCTTGAATCCACCAAGGTGGTTAATTATTTGCGTTAGATCCAAGACTTTTGAATCTTGATGCGTAGTTGCTTTGGGTATCCCAATCATCTTTCAAGTTTCATATAATTTGGTTCTAATTGCATCGGTTAATCACCATAGTGTAAGATACTAAACGAAATCAGTTGCCTTTTCGGTTTTAGCATTAAGTGTTTAGTTACTCTTTTGGTTGTGGATGATTAAGTTCACCATAACATTATTATGTATATATTATTGCTACTAATTTTATTTCCCTCTTGCACCTTATCCTCTTTAATTTCCTTCTTGCTCCCTTATCTCCTTTACTTTTATTATTCTTTTATTATGTTTTATCCTCTATTATCATGTTTATGTTTATGTTCATATATCCTTGTGCTTTTTATCCTTTGTCCATTTGGATACAAAAATATTAATAAAGGATTAAGCCTTTAAAAAACTTGTGATCTTGATCTTGGACTATAGTTACTATCCTTAGCATTTGAATTGGAGTTTTGGATGTAGATCCTAGGACACCTTTCCTTTGGTTTGATCATCATGGAGTTGGTACTTTAGTCTTTATTTGGCCATTTGCTAGCTTATGCTTATAAGGATGGAACTATTTTGTTTATGCTTGGAAGTATCATCAAGTTGGTTAGATCTTTCCTCCTTTATCTTTTTTATTTTCTTTTTAGGATAGCCTCTTCATCTCCTCCCCTTCTTCAATTTTCAAAACTTCCTTCTTTTTCAAAGGATTCTTATTTTAAAAACCTTCACCTCTTTAATAAATAAAACCTTGACTTTTTGTCAAGTGGCTTTTACTTCTTGTTTTCTTAAATAAATGTCAATGAACTTAATCATTTTGACTTAAATTCAAAAATAAAAAGAACTAAACTCACTTAAGTTGTTTTGTGCCTTCGTGCACCTTTTTTTTGTTTTCTTTGCAAGTTTAGACTATGAGTCATTCTTCTCTAGTCGGGTGCAAGTCTCTCATTCTCCATGGTTGTAGTTTGATGTAATTTAGTCTTTCATCATTCGTGGGGGTTTAGTGGCATACTCGTTGATTTTATCCGAGTTTGCGCCCTCCCCATAATGATGTATGAGTCCATTCCCTCATTCTCATGGTAGATTGTGAGGCTATCGACTTGAAAATGAAAAATTGTGTTCACTTATTAAAATCAATCAAAACCAACCAATTTTCACTATTTGTACCAAGAAATACGGGGTTTTGATCTTACATTGCACATTGCGGGTATGTAGGCATGAGGTGGTAAACTTCTCCAAACACAAAAACATTAAAAATTAATTCTTTTCTCACCTCCCCATTCTCATCTAAACAAACCATTTTCAAACCAAAAGAAATAAATTTTTCAAAGGGCTCACGTGGAGTACCATAGCCATTTTTGGTGCTTATAATCTTCCCATTTTGTAACCAACCCCCTTACCCTTTTTATGCTTGTTTCTTTAGCTTTTTTCTTTTAGATTCATTAGGATTTATTCTCTCTTTTTTCCTTTTACTTTTGGAATAAAAT
Organism: Lathyrus aphaca; assembly: GCA_963966055.1. Taxonomy (NCBI): domain Eukaryota; kingdom Viridiplantae; phylum Streptophyta; class Magnoliopsida; order Fabales; family Fabaceae; genus Lathyrus; species Lathyrus aphaca. The sequence continues at coordinate 286,789,046 of OZ014524.1, forward strand.
AAAAGCGTGGTGGAGACTTTATTTACTTTGATTTAAATTAATCAATAGCTTACACTCATGTTTTCCCCGTTACAGAAAATGGCGACTCTGTTGGGGAGTAATCTCTAAGCGGGTTCGGCCTACTTTGATTTATTTATTGCTTTGGTTTGACTTCTTTGTTATTTCTTGTTTTTTTTGGTTTGGTGATCCTCTATGAGTGAGATAGATCTTGTACCCGAATCTTAGTGAACTTATGATAGGACGGTGATATTCGAGGAGATACACAGAAAAGTAGTCCTATGCGATATTAATTCGATAATCACCACTCGGTTAGGCTCTCTCAGATTACTGATGTCATGGTGAGTAATCGTATCATGGCATTACTTTTCTAACTTAGAGTTGATCATGCTGAGGACCGTAGAACCCTTAACCCATCCAGGCCATTTTAGGAACGTAGTGCGGAAGCTATCCAGGTGTAAAACTAGGGTGGTTGTCACGCGATACTACACTTGGATGAGATCCTCTTGAGGAAATTATTGGTTAAGGAGTAATCCAACGTACCGATGGTATCCGAAGGATGACTGCTAACTTTGGGAACCTCTGTTAGAACCCTTTTAGTTTTCTACAGGTACAAAGAAGAAAAAACCTTAGTACATACCTTTGTGGGTTGGTGCTCTTATACCTTGACTTCATGCTCGTGACTCGGAACCTTGACATGTGTGCTTTTTGTAATCTTGTTTGTGTTTGTTGCATACATGCACTCATGCTCATGTGCATTGTTCTCAAGATTTCAAGACACTTATAGACACTTTTGCAAATATTTCAGATGTTTTTGGTTTTGAACATGGAAAGGAGGAATACTCGTAAGTACAATTTCAAGAGTCCTAATTTATGAGAGTTGAGAAAGCTCAAAACTTTGGTGGATGATACTGATGATTTTCGAAAATGTTATGGTAAATTTTCATTCATTTTGAAGGCGGATGTACCAAAGGGAATTCTTTATACCTTGGTTCAGTTTTATTATTTGTTGCATCATTGTTTCACCTTTCCTGATTATCAGCTTGGGTCGACCTTGGAGGAGTATACCTATTGGATGGGTTTTCCGCTTTTGGATAAGGAATTTCTTTTCAGTGGTTTAGAAGAAGAGCTTACGAGCAAAGTTATTGCCAAAGCACTTTGTTTTAAGGAATCTGATCTTAAGGGAAGGTTTGTTCCTAAAGGCAATGTTCGTAGAGTCAATACTAAGTTCTTAATGGGGAAAGCTTACACTTATATCAACATGGGTAATATAGATGCATTCAAGGCCATTCTCGCTATGGTCATCTATGGTATTGTGTTATTTCCCAACCTAGATGGTATTGTTGATGAGCATGCTATTCAGATTTTCTTGAAAAGAAATCATGTGCCTACTTTTCTTGGAGATATGTATCATTCTATTCATCAAAGGACTTTCAAAGGTGATGGAGAGATTTTTTGTTGTGCCCATCTTCTGTATAGGTGGTTTATTTCGCACCTACCAAAGTCTGACGTCTTCGTTGAGAATAGAGAGACGCGAAAATGGTCTCAAAGGCTTATGTCTCTTACTCATGCGGATATGAATTGGTATGGCTCATATTATGATACTATAGTGCTTATTGATGGTTGTGGAAAGTTTCCCAATGTGCCTCTTCCTGGTACGCATGGTGGAATTAGTTACAACCCTATCTTGCTAAACAATAGTTTGGGTATTTCTTGAAGGAGGTACCTAGCAATCTTTCATTATTGAGTTTCTTCTTTCTTAATGATGCAGATCATTTAGAGATGAAGAAAAGGATTGCTCATTCTTGGCTTTCGGTTCACCGCAAAGAGAAGGGTCAATTGGGAAGATAACATTTTTCTCCTTCCGAGTGTTATATTCAATGGGTTCGATATAAAGCTTGCAAGCTCAGGATGCCTTATCCACCTAAGGAACCTTTGTTTCCTATATTTCCTTTTTCAGCTTTTCTCCCTTCTGTGGATGAGAAAGTTGTGCTTCAAGAAGAGTTAAATAAGATGAAGCGAGAGAGAGAATCATGGTTACTTGAGAAGTCAACTATGCAAGAACAACCGAAATAGAAGGATGATCTCATTGTGCTACTTGAGCAACGTGTCACGAAGAGACCAAGAGTGCAAGAGGATTTATTTTCCTCTAGTACTTCATCTATTATTCCTCCTGCTTCTAGTTCTTGCAAACTTGTAGTGGATCAACTTTGAAAGGATAAGGAAGACATGGAAATCCGGTACAATAAAGAGATTAGAAGGATTCGTTTGAAGTACCATCCTGGTTTTGGGGTTTCATCAGATATGATCCCATAGGCATAGTTTTCTTTCCTATGATATATTAGGATTGTTGAAACTTGTACTTCAAAGTTGTAATCCTTTCTTTTGATATTAATAAGAATGAGTTTTTCAATATTTTAAAATGTGTTATCCTTTTTAAATATTGCAATTTACCTTATAGTCCATTGAAATCATTGCATTTTTCATTCTGCATACCATGCATCATGCTTGCATTGGTCTTGCTTCCTGAGAGTTCTACAGGGTTCTAATGTGTTTCTTGGTCTTCATCCAATGTTCCCTTGGCAAGCTGACTCATCGTTAAGGTACTCGAGCTAATCAAAGAAAGATGTTGGAAACTCTACAACAAGAGAATTGCGAGCTTCACGAAGAAGTCACAACTCTGAAGGATAGCTTGGAAAGGATAACTGATATGATGGAAAGTCTGGTGGCTGCTAAAAAATAACCACCCCATCCTCCTAATTCTCTGGTTCAACAGACAGTCATCTCTGAGACGGTCACTGCGTTGATTCCGGTGGAAACTGTAATTTCACCTCGTTATCGCATGCCTGCTAGCACATCGTGGGGTATGCCTGTTAATTTCATTCCTTAGGGTTATCATCCTCCTCCTCCTGAGATTTATATGTTTGCTCATGTTCATCTGATAATGACTACGACATCACCTATGATTCATACTACACTACATCTTGATGAAATGATTTACCATGCTGAGCCTAGTGAAGGCGCTGGTGTAAATGAAAGGCTTGATGATTTTCAAGGCCAGTTTGATGAAAAGTTGTTGCACCCCAAACTTTGCCCTCTCTTAATCAAGTAATTGTGTACCAATGTGTCCCAAGATGTTCACAAGGTATCCCAAGAGGTTCACAAGGTTCACAATTAGTCAGAAAGCTTGGAAGTTCTCTCAGACAAAGCCTCCTCCTAAGCAATGCACCCTAAACTAGGGTTTTGGATTTCATCAGGATAAATGAACTTCCAAGGCCTCAAGTGAGCTTCATAGAATCCTATATGTCTTCAAGAATCCCTATGTCAAGTTTCAAGGCTTTCCCAAAAGATTTGCTCAGTCAGATGATCAGATATGCAAAAATCAGTCAAAGTAGTTAAAAAGTCAAACTGAGGTTAACTATGGTCAAACCAAAGTCAAACTTCATGATTTTTTGCCAACATCAAGTTTATGAAATAAAATTCATCATTTGATCAAGGGTTGATCATGATTCATCACGGAGATTTCAGATCATCAAGAATCAGAAGTTTCTAAATTTGGGTTTTCATAGGAAAAGTCAACTGAACTTTGACCAGCCATAACTTTCACATGCTTCATCAAATTTTTTCCATACAAAGCTTATTTTGAAGTAAATTGAATTCTCTACAACTTTGTGTCTCACAAGTCAAGCCCAAAAATGCTTCATTTGGAAGGTATGAGCTAAAACATTATAGGTCATTTTAAAATTCAATAAAAAGTCAACATCTTCCAAAGAGCATAATTTTAAAATTGTAAAGGATATGGACATGAGACCAAATAGGTTGGTTAGAGGCCTCTCTAAGATTTCCAAAATTTCCAAGAACACCTTTATAGCCTTAAAATTGAGGTATTTGTGCCTTTGCAAAGTTGGGAAATTTTTGGGAGATATGTGAAGCAAATGAAGCCTTAAATCCAATTTTTGCCAAATGGGCCTACCAAATTGCCACCCAATCTTCATGATAACCTCAAGCACGACCCAATCCAAGCATTATCTGATTTTTTTTATTTTTTATTTAGTATTTATTTGAATTTTATTCATTAAAATGCAAATTAAATCAAAATAAAATATATAAATCAAATATTTGGATGAGATTGTGATTCTAGAAGGTCATAAACATCATTTAGAGTTGATTGATCACATCCAAATTCGTGCATAATCAATTTGGCATTGTTAGATTTGATTTTTGGTGATTTTCAAATATTTGATTTCTTCATGATCAAGCTACATCTAAAAGCCCACAAATCCATAAGATTTTTGACCTAATTCACTCTTTGATATAAAGACAACAAGACCATTGCATTGAGGACGAAAATCAGCAGCTCAAAGAGGAGTTTCAAACTTCCAAATTTTCACAAACATTTTCAAGTCGGATTCTCATTTGCAGGCCATATTAAAATGTTTTGAAGGTTGCAACATGTTCCTTGAGCATCACTGATACTATCCCAATCATTTGCAGCATCAAAAGCATTGTCATAAGCATGAACCGAATCGTGTTTTCATCACTTTATGCATTTTTTCGTTTTCATACATTTAACTGTTATTGATTGAATTTGATGCCTGGTTTGTGTTTGTAATGATCCTAGGATGCTTTCTGGACAATTAGATTGAAGGTTCATGGCCTGAATCATGAAACGCCATTGTTAGGGTTAGAGCTCTCGAATTGGGGGTTCACGATTTAATAAATATAAATGAAATATGACACCATAGTCTAACTGTAAATAACATGAGGATTGCATATGTATGATCAATTTTGAGAATTGTTACAAGTTTGATGCTCATTGAAGAAAACTAGGAGAACCTATGAAAACTGGCTTGTAGGTAAATTCGCAGGAGGAATCGTATGAAAATTCACAGGAAATTCAAACGAAGAAGATGAAGTTTGGCGCGGAAATTCAGTTTGAAAATTTGTCTTATTTTATTATGATTTGTGTTGTTTATATTGTCAAAGCAGGCTGGTAGCTCAACTGGTAATGTGTGCGCATGTGAAGACCAATTGACCTGGGTTCGATTCCCATGTTTTGCAACTTTTTGTTTTATTTTCTCATAATTATCAACCTTAATATTTATTGATCAGATGGCATTCATTGTTCACTAGCACGTGCTAGCCCAGTGGTCTGGTTTTGTTGTGGTAAGGGGGAGGTCCTGGGATCAAAACCAGGCCTCCCCACCTTTCTTTTTGTCATTTATTTTATTTTATTTGTTTTACATAATTAGTAAATATTAATTAATTTGTTTTATATTAAAACTATTAATTTTATTTAAAACTATAATTAAACTTTATATTTTCATTAATCTCATAATTTTTCTTGATTAGTCATTTTAATTAATTTTATAAATAATTTTGTGTATAAACTTTATTTTTATATAATTTGTAAATAACTTATCTTATTTAAATTCTAAACCTAAATTCTTAACCCTAATTTTCTTAATTAAAATGCTAACCCTAATTTTTCTATTAACCCTAAAAAATTAACTTATTTTTTTTAAACCCAAATTAATATATTAATCTTTATCTTTATTATTATATAAATAATTTAATATTTTGCTTATTATTATTAAACTTGTTATATTTTCTTAATTAACCTTTAAAAAAAAATTTATTTGTCTAACCTAAAAATAATTTTTTCTTTTTAAAATTTTTGTTTTCTTTATTTATTATTCTAATCATTATTATTATTATTATTTTATTATTGCTAATATTTTGTGGTTTATTTATTATTCTTATTATATTTACTATTATTATTTTTATTTGATTATTATGTATCTGCTAAAGCCATGTAATACTTGTAAGTTTATTTTCCGTCTTTATTTTATTTTGTAAATATTTTATTGCATGGTTAGTAATCTTAGGGTGTGTATAACCTAAATGTGATTAAAAATAACTTAGAAAATTAAATACAAGAAAAATATCTGAGTATAAACACTCACACACGTAAGTCGATCTTTGATTGCCATCTAGCACTTCCTAGGTTACCCCTCTCAGTTGCCTTAAAACAAATGGTCAAGTCCCTTGAATATAGGGGTGTCTTAAGCAAAGTCCCTTCAAGTATAAATCATCAAGTCCCTACAGTTTAAAAGATCAAGTCCCTTCGAGTTTGCCTACGATAAAGATCTTGTCCCTTCGAATAAATGATGATAGTCCCTACGAATTGCTAAAGACATCCCTTAAGTTGCCTTCTATGACCATACGATGACCCTATGCTTATCCCTTAACACATCCAAGGTAATGACTACCTATTCCTTAATAATAGGGATAGTCTTACCATTGAAAGAACATATGAGAACATGAAAGACTTAATTTAGGGTAGGTATCTCATAGTTACTTGCTCACACTCTTCAAAATTACTTTTACACCTCACAATTTCTAAACTAGGCTTTGTATACACCCATACGAGGGTCATTACAAAGTGCTTAAAGAAATTTTTCTAATCACACACTACACATTTCAAAAACAATTTAAGTGAGCTAAGTAACTAAGAGCCCATGGATAACCATGGATATAAAGGGTGCTAACACCTTCCCTTTATATAACCTACCCCCCGAACTCAAGTCTTTTAAAATAGGTCTTTCCTGTTCTTTTATGTCCTTTCCTTATGGATAAAATAAAAGTCGGTGGCGACTCTTGCTATCCGCAACATTTATAGAAAGTCAGTTCTCCCACCGTGTTACAAAAGCAAAAAGAAGTTAAAGCTTTGAGACGTAAGGAGTTATTTGGTAAAGATGCTTATGATCTTTGTTTGGTTCCTAATGTTAGGGTTCCTCATAAGTTCAAATTGCCTGAGTTTGAGAAGTACAATGGCAATTCTTTTCCTCTGAGTCACTTGACTATGTATGTAAGGAAGATGTCTACTCATACAGATAATAATCAGCTTCTGTATCATTACTTCTAAGATAGCTTGACTGGTGCAGCATTAAGATGGTACATGGGTTTGGATAGCAACCAAATCAAGTCTCTCAATGATTTAGGAGAGGCTTTTGTAAGATAGTACAAATATAATGTTGATATGACACCGAACAGAGATAAACTCCATGTTATGTCCCAAAAGGACAAAGAAACATTCAATGAGTATGCATATAGATGGCGCGAGCTTACATCTCGGATTGTTCCTGTTGGTGTAAGCCCTAGAGGCCAATACTTTTTGGTACTTGTATCGGATTATTCGTTTAATAATAAAAGGCATTTCTTTATTATGTTTGTCTTTCAGAATAATAAAGTCCCTAGAATAGTTAGTCTGTTTAATGAAATGTTAAGTGTGACTTAATCATGAGATCCCATTAAACATAAAGACATTATTCTTAAAATATCCGTAGTCAAGCTTTATTGCAAAGTGGGATAACATTAAAGCATTGAGACTATTATGAAGATAGACTGATGATCACATCTCATGGATCATGGATAAAGAGTTATCAAGTCTTGACATAGGTATAAATATTAGGAGTAATATTTATACCGGATTGACCCGCTATGAGAATACTACATAGTATGTTATGCAAAGTGTCATAAGTTATTCTCATGGTGATAATGGTGTATTACCACCCTTCGACCTGAAACCACTATGGACCCTAGATGTAGAGTCGGGTGCTTTATTGCTGATCAAACATTATCCGTAACTGGATGATCATAAAGACAGTTGATGGGCACTCCACGAAGCATGCTCAGGGACATGAGTGTCCTAGATGGAATTTGCCAATCCTGCATAACAGGAGAAATGTCTAAGGGCCCAATATTGAACTGGACAAGGATGACACAGTGTATGCCTTGTGTTCAATATAGACATAGGGGCAAAAGGGTAATTGTACAAACATATATTATCACGAAAAAGGTTTTGTCAGATCACATGACATTTTCGTGACTTGGGTAGCAGTGATGTGTTGCTAGATACCGCTCACTGTTTATTATGTTAAATATATAATTTAATATAATTACCAACGTTACGAAATCCTACAGGGTCACACACATAAGGACAGTTTGATGAGAGATAGAGAAATCAAAGGAACACCGTAAGGTACGGTGCACTTAAGTGAAAATAGAAATTCGGATAATATAATAATAATTATTGTTATTTTATAATGGTTATAAAATAATAATAAAATAAATATATTTATTATAATAATAGTTATTATAATAATATATAATATTATTATGGATCATGTGAATTGGGCTTTTAGCCCGCAGCCCACAAGAGAGTCTATAAAAGGAACCCTTGTGATGAAGCTTTCACTTGATGCAATTTCGTTTTTGATTCTCTTTTCTCACTCAAATAATTCCGTTCGTAAGCAGCTAGCACTGTGACCGGAAGCTGTTCGTGTGGACTGAGTAGAGGCGTTGCACTTCATCAACGCTTGTGATCGCTGCATCAAAGATCTGAATCGCCACAAAGAGGTAACGATTTTATCACTGACCATGCTCATTCGTAAGGATCACTAAAGGAAAATTTTGTTTTCCGCTGCGTTTTGATCGCAATTTTCCTTCAGTGGTATCAGAGCAACCTGCGAAACCATGGGTCTGATAGCTGTTAAATTTCCGTTTTTTTTCTGTATTTGATTCGATTAAAACACAGAACGAATTTAACAATAAACGATTAATTAAATTTGGCATCTGTTGTGTACGATTTGGATGATTGATGTTGATTATGCTTCAGAAACCGACATTAGTATGGTGAAGTTGTGCGATACATTGATCATCCATAGGTTACACAATTAGATCGATCACTTTTATATAAGATATAAGAAATTCTGATGCAAAGATGGTATATGGGATATACTGTTTTGATTTCATCCATTCAATCACATAAGGATTGTAATTCTTTTGAAAGATCATCATCTTCATTCGCTTCGGAATCCGACATTAGTATGGTGAAGCAATGACATGTTGATCTATCATATTGAGTTATCAATCGAGTTGTGTTTGATGGCATGAAATTGTTGCATTAGGATTAATGGCAGTACAAGTGTTGTATTGCCGCAGACTTTTCCGGTTGGGGTTGTAAATGCACAAAAGTTGTGCAGGAAACGACGTGAAATACAATGAAGTGTTCATAAAATTTTTCGCCGGGGCGCTGCCCCTGACGACCCCGCAAGGAGGCGCTGCCCCCTTGACCCCCGTCCGCTGAACCCCCTTGACCGGGCAGCGGAACCCCCGGCTAAGTCTGCAAAGTGTGATCAATCAGCCGAAATTTAATTTAGTTTATTTAATTATCGGAATTTTAAACTAATAATAAAAGTGTGTTTATTATTATTTATTTGTGGTGATCAGTTATGGCCTTAGTTTATCCTTTATTATTGTTTTGGGATTTTTAAATACGGCCTGCGTGTCGTGCCTCTCTCTCAATCTCTTTATGTAACTTCTTTTCTCATCTCACTCCCTCGTATGTAAAACGAGTTTTCTTATATGTAATGTAATATTATGTTATGAAGAAAAAGGAAAGTATTCAATATTAAAGGAGGACAACCTTGGAGATCATGCTTGGAGAAGCTTAGATCGTTATTAGGTTAGCTTAGGTTCTCTCATTGGCTTGAGAGAACAATTGCGTTAGGGGCCATAATTGTATCTTTTTATATGTATGTTGATGCATGTAATTGTATGTTGATGCATGTGAGAGACGTTTTGCATGTTAAGCCGGTGAGATCAAACTAATAACAAAATCCCTCAAAATTAAATATTAAGTTTATGCTTTCCAATTTTTTAGCACTCATCAAGACTAGTATCGAGCATTGTAGGTTTCGCCTACGCGAGGTGCATGTTCTATATTAGTAAGGTGTGATGGGATAATTGTAATATCCAATTGCTAAAACAATGGGTCAAACTTAACTAAACAAATTATAATAAGATTATACATGTTTAGAAGCAAGAATTGGGAATGATTCATGTGATGGATCAGAATAAGGAGTTATTCACCCAATTGAAAATATTCGAGAGTTGTATGAGATACAATTGGAAGGAGTTCCTACCTAAATAACTTAGTTTTGTGTAATCTGCCTAACGCTGACTTAAAACAAAGTGAAACATGGATCTCGACCCACTAGAAAGTCTTCCAACGGGATTTTCCGAATCAAATGATGAGGGTCATTTGTTTTGAATAAAATAGTGGGAGCATATTTGATTAAAGGCCTAATTAAATATGTTGTTTTAATGATACTTATATTTTCATATTTCTCTTGTAGATTACCATGACAACAAACACATCGAACAATATTTTGCGATCCATCCTAGATAAGGAAAAATTGTCTGGGACAAATTTCCTGGATTGGCACCGTAATCTGAGGATTGTCCTCAAGCACGATAAGAAGCTGTATGTCTTGGAGACACCAGTTCCTGAGGAGGAACCTCCTAGTTCTGCATCAAAGGCAGAAAGAGATGCTTATAAGAAGCATTTCGATGATGCCAATGAAACCGCTTGCCTCATGCTTGCTACCATGAACTCTGAGTTGCAAAAGCAACACGAGAACATGTCTGCGTTCGATATGATCGGACATCTGAAAATGCTTTATCAAGAGCAAGCAAGAAATGAGAGGTTTCAGGTTTCAAAGTCCCTTTTTAACAGCAAGTTAGCTGAGGGAGCCCCTGTAAGTCCCCATGTACTCAAGATGATTGGGTATGTGGAGAACCTTGACAGATTAGGGTTTCCCCTTGGAAAAGAACTTGCGATTGATCTGATCTTGCAATCGTTGCCAGAGAGCTTCAGTCAGTTTGTCCTGAATTTCAATATGAATGACTTGGACAAAAGTCTTCCAGAACTGCTAGGCATGTTGAGAACTGCTGAGCAGAATATGAAGACAAAAGGGAAATCTATTCTGATGGTCAGTAATGGAAAGAAACAGAACAAGAGGCCCATCAAACAGGGTGGTAGAGGGAAAGGCAAGGAAGTTGCCAAACCCAAACCCACTCCTCCTGTTTTGAAGCCTAGTGGAGGAATAGCAAAGGAGGGCACTTGCTTCCATTGCGGTAAGACCGGACATTGGAAGAGAAATTGCCCAAAGTACCTGGAAGATAAGAAAAATGGAGTAGAGACTTCAAATTCAGGTATTTTTGTTATTGAAATTAATTTATCTACTTCTGCATCATGGGTATTAGATACTGGATGCGGTTCTCACATTTGTACTAATGTGCAGGGGCTAAAAAGGAGTAGAGATTTGGCAAAAGGTGAAATTGACCTACGAGTTGGCAATGGAGCAAAGGTTGCTGCTTTAGCTGTAGGAACTTATGTTTTAACTTTACCTAGTGGTTTAATAATTCAGTTAGAGAACTGTTATTATGTACCTGCAATTAGCAGGAATATTATTTCCGTTTCTTGTTTGGACAAGTTTGGTTTTTCATTCATAATAAAGAACAATTGTTGCTCCATTTATTTGAATGATATATTCTATGCTACTGCAAAAATGAATAATGGACTATATGTCCTTGATCTTGAAATGCCAATTTATAACATTAATACTAAAAGGTTGAAACCTAATGAGTTGAATCCAACTTACCTTTGGCACTGTCGATTAGGCCACATAAATGAGAAACGCATTTCCAAACTCCATAAAGATGGACTCTTGGACTCTTTTGATTATGAATCATATGAGACATGCAGATCTTGTTTAATTGGAAAGATGACAAAGTCCCCATTCACAGGAAAAGGTGAAAGGGCTAATGATCTTTTGGCACTCATACATACTGATGTATGTGGACCACTGAACATACCAGCCAGAGGAGGTTTTCAGTACTTCATCACTTTTACCGATGACTTCAGTAGATACGGATATGTGTATTTAATGAAACACAAATCTGAGTCCTTTGAAAAGTTCAAGGAATTCAAGAATGAAGTACAAAACCAACTAGGTAAGAATATTAAAGTTCTTCGATCAGATCGAGGCGGTGAATATTTAAGCCTAGAATTTGATGACCATCTAAAAGAGTATGGGATTATATCCCAACTTACTCCTCCTGGAACACCACAATGGAATGGTGTATCTGAGAGAAGAAATCGAACCTTGTTAGACATGGTCCGATCCATGATGAGTCACGCCGATCTTCCAAACTCCTTTTGGGGACATGCATTATTAACAGCAGCTTACACACTTAACCGTGTTCCATCCAAAAAGGTTGATAAGACACCATATGAGATATGGAGTGGTAAGAAACCACATATGTCTTACATGAAGATTTGGGGTTGCGAAGTTTACGTCAAACGACAAATTTCAACCAAGCTTGAGCCCAAATCTGACAAATGCTTATTTGTGGGGTATCCTAAAGAAACAAGAGGATATTACTTCTACAATCCTTCTGAGGGCAAAGTGTTTGTCGCTCGAACTGGAGTCTTTCTGGAAAGGGATTTTATTTCCAAAGGAAACAGTGGGAGGAAAATAGAGCTTGAAGAAATTCAAGAATCACAAAACATTGAAACACCTATGGAGGAACTAGAGCAGGAAACACAAGTAGTTGTGGAAGAGCAACCTGCTCAAGTAGAACAAGACCAGCGTAGGTCAAGCAGGACACGTCACCAACCTGAGAGATATGGATATCTCATAAGTGATCAGGGTGATGTATTACTCATGGATCAAGATGAGCCTGCGACCTACAAAGAGGCCATAACTGGTCCTGAGTCTGAGAAGTGGCTAGAAGCCATGAAATCTGAAATGGATTCCATGTACACAAACCAGGTTTGGACCTTGGTAGAACCTCCTATAGGAGTTAACCCTATAGGATGCAAGTGGGTCTTCAAGAAGAAGACTGACATGGATGGTAAGGTACATACCTATAAAGCAAGATTGGTTGCAAAAGGCTATAAACAAATTCATGGGGTTGACTATGATGAAACCTTTTCACCAGTTGCAATGCTTAAATCTGTTCGGATTTTACTTGCCATCGCTGCATATCATGATTATGAAATATGGCAGATGGATGTCAAAACTGCTTTCCTTAATGGGAATCTTCTTGAGGATGTGTATATGACACAACCTGAAGGATTTGACATACCACAAGATGCCCAAAAGATATGCAAGTTACAGCGATCAATCTATGGATTGAAGCAAGCTTCCAGAAGCTGGAATCTTCGTTTTGATGAAACCGTAAAACAATATGGATTCATCAAAAATGAAGATGAACCTTGTGTCTACAAGAAGGTTAGTGGGAGCATGATCGTGTTTCTGGTATTATATGTAGATGACATATTACTCATTGGAAACGATGTCCCTACCTTGCAACAAGTGAAGACTTGGTTAGGGAATTGTTTTTCTATGAAAGACCTAGGTGAAGCAGCCTATATATTAGGAATTAGGATCTATAGAGATAGATCACAAAAACTGCTTGGCCTAAGTCAGAGTACATACATAGATAAAGTGTTGAGACGCTTTAATATGCATGATTCCAAGAAAGGATTCATACCTATGCAACATGGTCTGTGTTTATCAAAAACACAATCCCCTTCAACTAAGGAAGAAAGGGATCGCATGAATAAGATTCCATATGCATCTGCAATAGGATCTATCATGTATGCCATGTTATGTACTCGACCAGATGTCTCGTATGCATTAAGTGCAACGAGTAGGTACCAATCTGATCCCGGTGATGCTCACTGGGTAGCTGTCAAGAATATCCTTAAGTACTTGAGAAGGACTAAGGATTCATTCTTGATATATGGAGGTCAGGAAGAGCTTGATGTAATTGGTTACACTGATGCTAGCTTCCAGACAGATAAGGATGATTTTAGATCACAATCTGGTTATGTGTTCTGTCTCAATGGTGGCGCTGTGAGCTGGAAAAGTTCAAAGCAGGAAACAGTTGCTGATTCTACAACTGAGGCCGAGTATATTGCTGCCTCAAATGCAGCAAAGGAAGCTGTTTGGATCAAGAAGTTCATTAGTGAACTTGGCATAGTCCCTAGTATTGTGGATCCCATTGGTTTATATTGTGATAACAATGGTGCTATCGCACAAGCTAAGGAGCCTAGATCTCACCAACGATCCAAACACATACTTAGGCGTTATCACCTCATTCGAGAGATAATCGATCGGGGAGATGTGAAGATATGCAGAGTACCTACACTTGACAATATCGCTGACCCATTAACAAAGCCTCTTGCGCAACAGAAGCATGATGGTCATACTAGATCTATGGGTATTAAGGGTATGCCTAATTGGCTCTAGTGCTAGTGGGAGATTGTTGGTGTAAGCCCTAGAGGCCAATACTTTTTGGTACTTGTATCGGATTATTCGTTTAATAATAAAAGGCATTTCTTTATTATGTTTGTCTTTCAGAATAATAAAGTCCCTAGAATAGTTAGTCTGTTTAATGAAATGTTAAGTGTGACTTAATCATGAGATCCCATTAAACATAAAGACATTATTCTTAAAATATCCGTAGTCAAGCTTTATTGCAAAGTGGGATAACATTAAAGCATTGAGACTATTATGAAGATAGACTGATGATCACATCTCATGGATCATGGATAAAGAGTTATCAAGTCTTGACATAGGTATAAATATTAGGAGTAATATTTATACCGGATTGACCCGCTATGAGAATACTACATAGTATGTTATGCAAAGTGTCATAAGTTATTCTCATGGTGATAATGGTGTATTACCACCCTTCGACCTGAAACCACTATGGACCCTAGATGTAGAGTCGGGTGCTTTATTGCTGATCAAACATTATCCGTAACTGGATGATCATAAAGACAGTTGATGGGCACTCCACGAAGCATGCTCAGGGACATGAGTGTCCTAGATGGAATTTGCCAATCCTGCATAACAGGAGAAATGTCTAAGGGCCCAATATTGAACTGGACAAGGATGACACAGTGTATGCCTTGTGTTCAATATAGACATAGGGGCAAAAGGGTAATTGTACAAACATATATTATCACGAAAAAGGTTTTGTCAGATCACATGACATTTTCGTGACTTGGGTAGCAGTGATGTGTTGCTAGATACCGCTCACTGTTTATTATGTTAAATATATAATTTAATATAATTACCAACGTTACGAAATCCTACAGGGTCACACACATAAGGACAGTTTGATGAGAGATAGAGAAATCAAAGGAACACCGTAAGGTACGGTGCACTTAAGTGAAAATAGAAATTCGGATAATATAATAATAATTATTGTTATTTTATAATGGTTATAAAATAATAATAAAATAAATATATTTATTATAATAATAGTTATTATAATAATATATAATATTATTATGGATCATGTGAATTGGGCTTTTAGCCCGCAGCCCACAAGAGAGTCTATAAAAGGAACCCTTGTGATGAAGCTTTCACTTGATGCAATTTCGTTTTTGATTCTCTTTTCTCACTCAAATAATTCCGTTCGTAAGCAGCTAGCACTGTGACCGGAAGCTGTTCGTGTGGACTGAGTAGAGGCGTTGCACTTCATCAACGCTTGTGATCGCTGCATCAAAGATCTGAATCGCCACAAAGAGGTAACGATTTTATCACTGACCATGCTCATTCGTAAGGATCACTAAAGGAAAATTTTGTTTTCCGCTGCGTTTTGATCGCAATTTTCCTTCAGTTCCTCCATTGGAAGAAACGAAATGACGAAGATCTTTTTGAAGACGTTGGGTTCTTTCTATTATGAGAAGATGATTGCAAACGCTCCAAGTGATTTCACTCAAATGGTGAATATGGGGATGCGAATAGAAGAAGGAGTTCGTGAGGGAAGATTGAGTAAAGAAAATAATACTAGTTCAAGTTCTAAAAGGTTGTGCTTCGGTAAGAAGAAAGAAAGTGAGACTAATGTCGTGTCTCGTGAGGGTATAGAAGACCTCGTGGTCAAGAAAGTCGTCATCACTAACATGTAACCTCTGTAACTCCAGTGATTAATGTGGCACCAACTGTGCCAGTGGCTCCGAAGTATCAGCCTCGTTATCAGCAGTCTCGTGTACAACATAATGGTACTCAATAGGGTCATGCAAAGCCAGAATTTGATCATATTCGGATGTTGTATGCAGATTTGTTTGCATCCTTGATTGAGAAGAAACTTGTTTAAATGTGTTTTCCACCTCCGGTTCTAGAGGTTATTCCATGGTGGTATAAGCCAGAAGCTCACTGTGCTTTTCATCAAGGTGCCCCGAGGCACAATATTGAGAGCTGGTATCCATTGGAGTATGAAGTGCAGAAATTGATGAGGAATGTGACACCCTTCTAACCCAACATAATTTCACATAACATATGGAAATTAAATCAAATTAAATCACCACTCAAGGGTGTCACATCTTCATAAAAATATCATAATTTTTTCCTGCTCCATAAGATGGGTTACAACATATAGAAATAACAACTTATTTTGGATCAACACCTCTTTTAAAACAAAAACGTCGTAGCGGAATTATCTTCATAAAAATCTCCTTAAAAAAGAACTCATAATAATTAATCTCATCAAAATTGAAATTTAAAAATAACTCAACATCTTACAAATCCTCATGAAACATGTTAATCAAAGAAACACAATATTTAAAACAAAATCATTCTCATCCCGATGTTACATATCAGAGTAAGACACTTCTATTATTAACAGAAATAGAGTAAAATAATTCCAAAGCTAAATCTTCATGCGTCTACGACTAATCTTGATCACCTGTATGTTACCATGTGGAGGCAACATTCGAACAAGCAGGGAGAGTAATCACGATTCATTACAAAAGATATAAGGAAAAGATATAGTAGTCACAACAAAAGTTA
Organism: Lathyrus aphaca; assembly: GCA_963966055.1. NCBI lineage: Eukaryota > Viridiplantae > Streptophyta > Magnoliopsida > Fabales > Fabaceae > Lathyrus > Lathyrus aphaca. The sequence continues at coordinate 286,805,761 of OZ014524.1, forward strand.
CCAATAATTTGTATATTTGTCACATATACCCACATTGTGACTTCATTAAGTCATTCACAAAATCGTTATCTCATCGGGCCATCACCCTCCAAAATGGAGCACAACATAATCACCTCAATCCACACAATGGGATTGAAGCCAACAATTGACCGAAGTCCCAACATCATCACTGGAGCGAAGTCTTAAAACTGCTATGAATGCATGATGCAATACGTCGTAATAATCACCGCCACAACTCGTTAAAGTTGCATCATCATTCTTAAAATGCATCATAAGACTTCACATAACATGTATATCATCAACATTGCATATCATCAATTTAATTCATCATAATATCATAATATAGCATCATCAATAACGTCACAGTAACATCGTAGCAACAACATGCATGTTTCGTCATTTATAGCAAAACATCATTAGTTCCACATACAACTACACACCTCCCAAATATCAATGTATATCATTAAATTATTTCCAGCAACATGAAACTATTTTTAAATAAAATTACATTATCTCATCTTGATGCAGGTTCAAACGAAATCGGACTACCAGAACTAAAGTTATGAATTTCTAAAGTTTTTTGTTAAACATTGACACCGATATCGTACACTAAAACTATAAAGCCTCATGACATACTATTTAAATTTAATTTCAGGACTTGAAATCATTTTTTTGAGAAAGTACATTCTACTAGCTTTCCACGGGTTCGAACGGTGGTCAAAACGGACTTACGGAGCAAAAGTTATGAATTTTTAAAGTTTTCCAAAAAATTGTTTGTTATGGTTATGAATTTTTCACTAAAACTACTCAAATTCTCATACAGGTTCATCATTAAACAAAGCAAAACACACATATTATCATAGTATATCATCAACACATCAAATTAGACCGCATATACATCATTCTACATCAAAAACACATCTTAATTTCATCACTTTCTACCTATTTCATCAAGAACTCATCATAAAACCACAAACATATCTATATTCAGAACCTTATATCAATCATAATGAAAGTTATACTCCACATACCTTAGCTATACAAATCTTGATTCTTCTCTTTGAGTTCTTCAAGAATTCTCTGAGTATAGCTTCTCCTTCTTCTTCCTCAGAGCACTCTTCTCCAAAATTCGATCGATAAAAGTGATTCTCCCCAAACTCCATTTTTTATGTTTTGTCACTCTTACCCCTTGGACCTCATTATATTATTCCATCTTTAACCTCACTTACTCCACCCAAAAATACCACTTTACCCTCAAAATCTCTAATTTTATTATTTATCAAATTATTTAGATTAATCCTCAATAATTCTTATTAAATCGAAAATAATTTTAATTAAATAATAACTTAGAAATTATCCTCATAATTCTCCTTCTTTTACTCTCCCACTTGACTCAATATTATAATTATTAAAATAATAATAATAATAATAATAATACCTGGTTTTCCTTATTTTCCTCTCTTCCACCCAATTATTAATTATTAAAAATAATAATAATAATAATAATAATAATAATAATAACTTCCGATAGTTATAATAATTTCTTTATTAATTCTATTAGTCTCAATTCTACGTCCCGCCATCACTACTTCTATACACCAACAAATTCATTTATACAAATTAGCATAATTCTACCAATTAAATCCACAACTTAATCAACTCACTAACAACGACATAACTTAATCGACTTAATCCACTTAATTAATTCGTCCAATCCACAATATGATTTAATTTAACTTAACTTACTTTAATTCAACAAAAATCAACTTAGCAACTTATCAAAACCAACTTCGACAATTCAACATAAATCAACACCAATAGTACAAATATAATAAATTAAATAATTAATTAATAAACAGGTCGTTACAAGGAATAACATTTTTTCTTTCAATGATGTTAATCTGAATGTTAAGACAAATATGTTGCCTAATCGTGGTAAAGCATCTGTAAACATGGTTGACGATTGTCCTAGTTTGTTCAAGATTTATGATGTCCGCTTGATACGAAGATCTCTGGTTGAGATGTATTCTTTCTTAAGTGAATACCTCGACATTGATCATGGCTATGTTGCTTGTTGCATTTGTTCGGTGAATCCTCGTGGTTGTGTGATTGTTAAGAGAGATCTTCAGAAGATGATGGATGATAAGTTTATTGAGGTAACAACAAAAAGAGATGAGTATGAGAATGAAGTGAATGTCATTGTGTCTCAATTCAATATTCCTAAGAATGTGGTTATTTCTTTTGATAGCCGCAAGTCTGTCGTTACTCCATTGGTGATCAATTTACCTGGTCCAATGCCATTTGAGTCTGATAAGGCTGTTCCGTACATATATAATACTATGATGATAGAAAATGGTAAGGAAGTTCCTATTCCTTCTCCAAAGTATGTGGTTAGAATTGTTGGTGTGATTAGGGTTAGTGGAAGTGGTAAAGTCTTTGCTTCGGATCCTCTGAAGAGAACAGAAGATACAAGGGCGAGTAAACAGGTTGAGGATGTTATCGTCTAGTCAGGCCAGTTTAGTGATTCTAATCAGAAAGTTAGTGAAGATGAGGTTTTAAAATTGATAAAGAAGAGTGAGTGCAATATTGTTGAGCAATTGTTGCATACTCCATCTAAGATATCAGTTTGTCACTCTTGATGTGTTTAGAGGCTCATATGCAGTCTTTGCAGAAGATTCTTGAACAAGATTATGTTGATCATGATGTGACTGTTAATCAGTTTGATAGTATTGTGGCTAATATCACATCGTGCAACAATATGAGTTTATGTGATGATGACTTGCCTGAAGAAGGAAGGAACCATAATTTGGCTCTGCATTTTTCAGTGAATTGTTAGGATGATGTTATATCTAATGTGTTGGTTGATATTGGATCATCCCTGAATGTGATGCCGAAGTTGACTTTGTCAAGGCTTGCGTACCAAGGTGCTCCCATTAGGTATAGTGGGATTGTTGTGAAATTTTTCGATGGCTCAAAGAAAACAATGATTGGTGATGTTGATCTTCCTATTCTTATTGGACCGTTTGTTTTCCAAATTACCTTCCAAGTAATGGATATACATCCAGCTTATAGTTGTCTCCTTGGAAGACCCTGGATTCATGGGGAATGGGTTATGACCTCTACTCTTCACCAAAAGCTGAAGTTTGTGAAGGATGGGAAATTAGTGACTGTCAGCGGTGAACAGGCAATGCTAGTGAGCAATTTTTCATCATTTTCCTATATTGACGCTGATGAAGGCGTCGAAACTCTGTTCCAAGCTCTTTCTGTTGTTGATGATGATGTTAAGAAGAATGTCATGCCTATGTCTTCTTTCAATGATGCTTTGCATGTGCTTGAAATTGGTCGATATGACGGTTAGGGACGAGTTATTGATGTTGTTGACAACAAAGAAGGGGTCGGTCTCAGTTTTGCTCCAGGATTGATTGTCAATGAACCAAAGGGTATTCAAGAAAGATTTAGAAGTGATGGGTTTATTCAATGTCAAAGATCATTCCACTGCGGACATCATTAAAGATGATGAAGATGAAGAAATGCCTAGCTTTGTTACGCACAAAGTGATTTGCTAGAACTGGATTTTTGTTGATGTTCCTTCTGTTATTCATGCTTAAAGTAATTTGTTTTATTTTATTTCAAAAATCCTTTCACTTTTCCCAAGGTGAAAGTGATGTTTGTCGGGTTTTGTTTCAAACTTTTATCATCATCAATAAAATATTATTTGTTATTTTCCATATATGTTTTTCCTTTTTTCTTTATTCTGAAAAAATGGTAAAAAAAAACCAAAATAATAATAATAATAATAATCTCTTTTGATTTGCATGATGTTTTCACTCTTATTCATACTCTAAAATCAAAATAAATCATTGTGCAGATTGATTGTTAAACCCATTGAAAACAATGATCTTATTCCCACTCCCAACTTTGAATTCCCTGTGTTTGAAGCTAAGGAAGAGGATGTTAAAGAGATTCCTGATGAGATTTCTCGGTTGCTTGAGTACGAGGAGAATATCATTCATCCTCATGAAGAGTTATTAGAGATGGTCAACTTGGGTCCTGAAGATGATAAGAAATAAGTTAAGATTGGGGCATTGCTTGGTCCAGGTGTTAAGAAGAGGTTGGTAGAGCTTCTTATAGAGTATGTGGATGTGTTTTCTTGGTCTTATCAAGATATGCCAGGTCTTGATACTGATATTGTGGAGCATAGAGTGCCGTTGAAGCCTGAATGTCCACTTGTGAAGCAAAAGTTGAGAAGAACTCGTCCTGATATGGCAGTAAAGATTAAACAAGACGTTCAAAAGTAGATTGATGCAGGCTTCCTTGTTACATCTTAGTATCCTCATTGGGTGGCCAATATTGTGCCTATTCCAAAGAAAGATGGAAAAGTCCGAATGTGTGTTGATTACAGAGATTTGAATAAAACCATTCCAAAAGATGATTTTCCATTACCACAGATTGATGTGTTGGTAGATAATACAGCTAAGTTTGATGTGTTCTCCTTTATGGACGAATTTTCTGGTTACAATCAGATAAAGATAGCACCTGAAGACATAGAAAAGACAACATTTATTACACCATGGGGAACATTCTACTATAGAGTGATGCCCTTAGATTGAAGAATGATGGCGCGACATACCAAAGAGTTGTGACTACTCTTTTCCATGACATGATGCACAAGGAAATTGAGGTATATATTGATGATATGATCGCTAAGTTGAGGACTGAAGAAGATCATGTTGAACATTTGTTGAAGTTGTTTCAAGGTTTAGGAAGTTTAAGCTTCGTTTGAATCCGAACAAGTGCACTTTTGGAGTTTGTTCTGGAAAGTTGTTTGGTTTCATTGTTAACCAAAGAGGCATTGAAGTTGATCCTGATAAGTGAAAGCTATTCGAGAAATACCTGCTCCAAGAACTAAAAAGCAAGTAAAAGGATTCTTGGGTCGTTTGAATTATATTTCGAGGTTTATCTTTAACATGACTGCCATATGTGCTCCAATCTTAGAGTTACTTTGAAAAGACCAAGGTTGTGTCTAGACCGATGATTGTCAGAAAGCATTTGAAAGTATCAAATTGTATCTTCTTAAACCTCCTATTTTGTCTCCTCTAGTGGAAGGAGACCGTTGATAATGTATTTTACTGTGATGGAAGATTCCATGGGTTGTGTGCTTGGTCATCAAGATGAATCCGGTAGAAAAGAATATTCCATCTATTATTTGAGTAAGAAGTTCACTGATTATGAGTCTCGGTACTCCATGCTTGAAAAAACTTTTTGCACCTTAGCTTGGGCTGCAAAGCGTCTTCGCCAGTATATGTTGAATCATACAACTTGGTTGATATCCAAAATGGATCCGATTAAGTATATCTTTGAAAATCCTGCTTTAACTCAGAGGATTGCTCGTTGGCCAATGTTGTTGTCTGAATATGATATCGAGTACCAAGCTTAGAAAGTTGTTAAATGAAGCATTTTGGTTGATTAATTGGCATATCAACCGATTTATGATTACCAGTCTATCAAGTTTGATTTCCCAAATGAGTATGTGATGTATTTGAAAAAGAAAAGATTGTGATGAGCCTTTGATTGAGGAAGGGCCTGATCCTGGATCTCGACGGGGTTTGGTTTTTGATGGAGCTGTGAATTCACGTGGAAAAGGAATTGGGGCAATGAACATTACTCCTAATGGTTCACATATTCCTTTTGGTGCAACATTGAATTTCCCCTGTACTAATAATGAAGCTGAGTATGAAGCATTTACTATGGGTCTTGAAAAAGATATTGATTTGAGGATCAAGAATCTTGATGTATATGGAGATTCATCCTTGATAATTAATGAGATCAAGGGTAAGTGAGTTACTCATCAACCTCACTTGATTCCTTATAGAGATTATGCCAGGAGGATATCAACTTTCTTCACAAAAGTTGAGTTTCATTATGTGCCTCACAATGAGAATCGGATGGCAGATGCTTTGGCAACCATAGCTTCTATGATACAGGTGAATCAATGGAACAAAGTTCCTATGATTAGTCTGATGCGACTTAAGAGACCAGCTCATGTGTTTGTAGTTGAAGAGGTCCAAGATGACAAGCCTTGGTATCATGATATTAAATGCTTTCTCCAGAGTCTGGAATGCCCACTTAGGGCATCGAGTAAAGATAAGATGAATTTGAGGAGATTAGTAGGAAATTTCTTCTTGAATAGGAATGTGATGTACAAAATAAATTTTAACATGGTTCTGCTCAGATGCATGGATAGACACGAAGCAAACATGTTAATGAAAGAAATTCATGAAGTATTTTTTGTTATTCATGCCAATGGGCCTGCGATGGTCAAAAAGATGTTGAGAGCAGGTTACTATTGGATGACAGTGGAATCTGATTGTTGTAAGTGTGTGAAGAAGTGCCATAAGTGCAAACTGTATGCTGATAAGATTCACGTGCCACTGATGCATCTTAATATTATTTCTTCCCCGTGGCCTTTCTCTATGTGGGGAATTGATATGATTGGCATGATTGAACCCCAAGGCTTCGAATGGACATTGTTTTACCCTTGTGGCTATTGATTACTTCACCAAGTGGGTAGAAGTGACATTGTTTTCTAATGTGACCAAGCAAGTTGTGGTTCGGTTTATCAAGAATCACATTATTTGCAGATATGGTGTTCTGAATAGAATCATTACTGATAATGGTTTGAACTTGAATAATAAGATAATAGAAGAGCTTTGTGAAGAATTCAAGATTCAATACCATAATTCTTCTCCTTATAGAACGAAGATGAATGGGGTTATTGAAGCTGTGAATACGAATATCAAGAAGATCATCTAGAAGATGGTTGTGACATATAATGATTGACATGAGATGCTCCCTTTTACTTTGAATGGGTATCGCACATCTGTTCGCACTTCAACAGGGGCAACCCCTTTCTCACTTGTTTATGGTACAGAAGCAGTGCTTCCCATTGAGGTTGGGATCCCATCAATGAGAGTTATGATGGAAGCCAAGTTGACTGAGGTTGAATGGTGTCAAAGTAGATTTGATCATTTAAATTTGATTGAGGAAAAAAGAATAAAGGCATTATGCCATGGTTGGTTGTACCAGCAAAGAATGAAGAAATCTTTTGACAAGAAGGTCAAACCTCGTGTATTCAGAGAAGGCGACCTCGTGCTCAAAAAAATCAGTATTTCATTACTGATTCTAGGGGAAAGTGGACTCCTAATTTTGATGGCCCATATGTTGTCAAGAAAGCCTTCTCTGACAGTTCATTGATTCTTGCAACTATGGATGGTGAGGAGATCACTCGTCCTGTGAATGCTGGCGCAGTCAAGAAATACTTCGCCTAAAAAAGAAAAAGAACAGGTAGCGAAGTCGAAAACTTGAAAGGGAGGCTTAGGAAAAAATGAGCATCTCGGTGGATTGAAAACTCGAAAGGACGGTCCAGGAAAAATTTAAAGACATAAACAGAAAGAATTATCCCGGTAGATTGAAAACCCGAAAGGGCAATCTAGGAAAAAGTTAGGGATTTTGGCAAGTAAATGCATCAGATCAGATTGGATCACTTGAAACAACTAAGGATTTCAGAATCCTTTCCTCAGTAGAGTCCCATCTAAGACTCTGATTCACTCAGTTAGTTCCAAGACTTTTGAAGCATGATGCGTAGTTGCTTTGGGTATCCCAATCTTCTTTCAAGTTTTATTATAATCGCATCGGTTAATTGTAACACCCCATTTTAATTATATATTCGTCTTGTATTTTTGGTGTATTATAGGCCTTGTTTAAGGTGTGTGTGCTTAGATGTTTTGGTGTAGTGTCCTAGTGGGACGAGTAGACTTATGATGTGGTTATTGTTGGTGAGGTGTGATAATAATAAAATGGCCCAAATAAACATTATTCTTATTATTATTATTGTTTTTATAATATTAGTATAATTAGTATTATTATTATTATTATTTTATTTTAATTAAAATAAGGGCTGAATTAGTAAAACATTAAGGTGAGGGTATTAGGGAAAATTAATCCTTAATCTGAAATTAGAGGAAGATTAGTCATAACAGTTTTTGGAGAAACCAAGGGAGAGCTAGGAAGAGGAAGAACTCTTCTAGGCCAATCTTCATAGAGCAAATTCGCAGGAATTTCTTCAAGGATTTCAGGTAAGGGGAGAGAATAAGTTTAATAACTAGTGATTCTGACATGAGAGGGTAGTGAGGGTTCCTTTCCCTCTTAGAATTTTTGTATCATGTTTGAATTTGAATGTCTGTTTTACTGTGTGTGTGTGTGTGTGTGTGTGTGTGTGTGTATAATTGCTATGAATTTGTTGATATTTATGTTTATAAAGATTTGAAATTCATGTACTTGTGATCATATGTTTTTGTTGATATATGTACTAGTTGATATGATGCAGATATGGAAAATTATGTATCTTAGGGGCTAATTAAATTAAGAATAAATGATTAATAAACCCATTAGAATAATAGGTTGATTGAGTAGAATGAGTTATGAGAATTAAAATGGTGTAGGAACTATTTTAGGCTTGAATAAGTGGTTTGGGAGTGTGCAAGAATGTGAAAATTCGTAAGAATATAGAAAATTGGATTTTGGGGGTGCTGGTTGTCATTACGCGTAACACAGAGGCCTTACGCGTAACACAGTAGGCCATTACGTGTAACACAGGGCATTACGCGTAACATAGTAGGCCATTACGTGTAATGCAGAGGCCTTATGTGTAACACATAGGGCATTACGTGTATGACCAGCGTGAGTGCATAATTTTCCCGTTTTCGTGATTTTTGTCCCGATTTCGCGTCTGATGGAGATTTCCTTAATTTGGAGTGTTGCAATAAGTATCAGGAATCATTTAATCGAGGATTAGTGATGGAAAATAATTAATTATGAAATTTAGGTAAATTAACTAGACGATTAATTAAGTATGTTGTGTGGGGTACTTTTGGTGATTGTGGGAACTATAATGGGAGGTGAAGTTGATTATTAATCGAGATCGAGTGGATTAATCGAATTATTAGCTAATTACGGCAAGGTGATATATCTTCTTAGTATAATGTGTGGGTTCAATTAATGGAACATGTGAGGCAAACTAGGGTGTGTTATGATGAGTATGTATTCCTTAGGTGGTTGGGGGAATCGTGTAGATGTGGAATTATTAGTGTAGTTGTGTAATATGTGGTTCGTTATGATCATAAGGATAGTTATTATGATTGGTTGTTAATGGTTATGTGTTATATGTATTTCTGGTGTGATCTGAAGGATCGTGATAATGTATAATATTTATTATACACATGTTGTATGCATAAATTGCCACGTTGTATATCTTATGTGATCAGATGGATCGTGAATATGTAAATTGATTATTATGCATGTGTTGTGTGCATACCCATTGTCATGCATTCATGATATTATTGTTGATATTATTGTTGGATATCATTCGTTATCGGATGGGCGTATGTGAATCATCCGAACTCCATTATGGAGAGTGTTGGAGATAAATCCTTGTTGGATGGGTGTATATGATTTATTCAGATTCTTTTATGAATCGAGTTCGATTGATTGAACCATGGTGATTTGGTACCACATGCATTGTGCCATTGTTGAGTAACTTTGTATTATTGATGTTGTTGAATCATAAATTATGTTGATAATTGTTGTTGTGAGTATGTGTTGTTTATGTTGAGTGTGTGAGATATTACCCTTTAACATGTATTATACACCGTAATTATTGAATGTAGTTCTCACCCATTTGTTGTTTGTTGTGTATGTGCTTCATTGGAAGCACAAACGATTCAGGTACTTGAGTATGCTTGGAGTACAAGTTGCTTGATCAAATCTTAGGAGTCACTCTGATACGTAACACAGGACTCGGGGATTTTTTATGTTACTTATTCAAATTATTGTTACGTATCAAATTTTTGTTGAAACTTTATAACACAAGAGATGTTGATGAATATTGTTGATGTTGGCAGTTGCCATGAATTTATTAAAATGATTATTTTCCGCTGTGAATAACTCTTTAATAATAAAGAGGTTTTGTTGTTTACTTTATTTTTGAGATGTGACATTCCACGAGTGGTGATTAAAACTATGAATTTTGTATTATCTTAAATTATTTTCTAAAATGGGATGTGGGGTGTTACAATTGGTATCAGAGTAGGTGGGTTTATCCAGTCAGGTTATCGTGTGTAGTTTGTTCCTGAGTACGCGATATGTGTGTGACACACTATCAGTACTTGCTTGTTTTCTAACTGTTTGTCTGTAGTTGTTGGGTGAAAACAAGTGGGGATAAGCTTTTGCTTCTCTGGAGTGTTTGGTGGTAGAATGTTGGCTTAGTTTGTATTGGAATTGTCGAGGTACAGAAGTTGATGAGGCTTGTGTCAACTAAGTATTTGTGCATGAGGAAACTTAGTTCACAAGATGCAAGGAATACTATTGGAGTTGGGAGATATGGTTTAAGCCCGTCATGATTGTCGGCTATCTATTGAAAAATTGAGGAACTGATCACCCTTAATCCCTTGTTAATAGTAGACGAAATCGTGTTGGATGGAATAGACATATTTTCCAGCTCGGATAGTCTGTTCAGCAGGTTGTTCGGAGTGACGCCAAGTGTTTAATAAATTGTCTTGGGGGAGTTGATGTGGATTCCTGTATCTGGAGATGAGATGGATTTGAGACTTTAGTATGTTGATTGGATATTATTAATGGTTACTCCTCAATGAGTAGAGAGTGAATTTGAATTTGACGATGTGAAAAGTCAAGATTTGTGTCTGCTGAGTAAATATAAGGAATCTTTGGGAAGAGACTACGATGATTTCCTTAGTTGCAAAGATTGTGTTATTTGGAAGTAAGGTCACAAAGGTGGACTGTCAGTGGTGCACGAATTACAATTGTGTTTCTGAAGACAATATTAGATATGTTGTTATAGATAAATATGGGACTCTCCATTGATCGGTCCCTGGTACTAAAATAGCCGTTAGGGGATTTACCGATAAAGGGAATTATGAAATCAAGGATGTTTCCTGAGAAGACTTCAGCATTATTTTCAAAGAAGAACATGGGAGCATGGAATGTCGTGAAATCAAGGATGTTTCCTGAGAAGACTTCAGCATTATTTTCAAAGAAGAACATGGGAACATGGGAGCATGGGAATTGGAATTCACTGATGATATTACTTTTGTTATGAGTTGGAATGTCGTGTCGACAGAAACTTTGAGTTAGTCGGGACTTCGTAAGAATGGTAGACATGGCAATGTTGGATTATGATCAGGTGTGATGAGGGGTGAATTGGAAGTTTCTTAGAGGTATGAAAATGTAATTTCTTGCCTAAAATTAATTAGAACCATGTATCTTCACAATGTAGTGATGTTGAATCGGTGCCATAGGAGTGTCCTATGTGTTAACGTGGAATATGGATGGTTCTTAGATGTTTATAGATGTTGAACCGCAAGATGCGGAAATGATTGCAAACTACCTGTTGTTGTTTTGGAATTGAGAGGACAAAGTAGAAGTATCGTTATATACATTGGATCGATAAGAGGAGTATAAAATAGTAAGTGAACAATATTTGTCTTTCCAGAATTGATGAATAGAAGATTTGATTAACATGAGATTTGAAACATTAGAAGGATGATCCAATGGGGGAGTAAATGAAATGAGAGACCATGAATTGATCAAAGACGTTGTGTTGAGGAAAGTGGTAACTGGTATGCCTTAAAGTGTGTATATGGTGTATGGATCATGCCTTTCATATTTACTTGGATAAGTTTGAAGTGGTGTACTTGGAGGATGCCTGGGTATATGATAAAATCAAAAGAGGAATGTATGGAATGTTTGAGAATTGAGGTATAGTATTGGAAAAGATAAAGTTATATACTAAGTTATCTAGTGTGATTTTGGTGGGTAGATGTGGATGTGCTTTGTTATGTTGTTATGAGGAGGATGTTTTTATAAGTCTATCCTAAGTAGATGTGGTCTTACGATAAAGAAACCGAAGTAGGTTAAAGATATTAGAATGTGTTTGGACTTAGTTGGTTATTACTGCGAATTATAAAAAAATTTCCCAAGTTAGCATTTTGTTGTCTCGGTTAACTTGCAAAAGATAAGTTGTTTGTTTGGGTAGATTTGTTGTGAGAAAGTTTTGGGAAGCCGAAATAGAAGTTGACTATGGTCCTAGGTTGTTTTCGATTGATTCTAACAAATTGTGGGTAGAGTGTGGGGATGTGCTTGTGATGAGTTGACAGTGTGTTAGTACATGGTGGTAAAGTCGTAGTTTATATTTTACGATAAACGAGGATTTATGAAAGTATCTATCTTATCCATGGATTGGAATTGGATGGGAGTGAAATTGTCTTGAGTATTCGGAAGTATTATTTTTATGATTGGAGATCAAAGAGTTTGGTAATCACAGGAGTATACAATTCTGGTTTGGTCGGAAAGATTAGAGTCTGAAACGACGAGGATATCGGAATTTCTGGTGAGGCGAGTCGGGAACCTTTTCCTATGTTTGCTTTGATAGTTGGAGAGTTATAATTGAGTTAGCAATCAAAGGACTTACGTCTGGTGTGATGGGGTATATCAAGTGTACAATGATGTTTCTAGTGACTGTTAGAAAGAGTTAAAGTTGGATATGAACTTCATGGAATAGGTAGATGTGAGTAATCGGAGTGCGCAGTGGAAGAGTTAGGTAGTATAATTCGTTTATACCTAAATGTTTAATAAGGGCTCAAGATGTCGAGCGATAAAACCTGTTGGGATAGTGAGAGTATTACACGTCTCAGAATAGGAGAGTTATGAGGAGAAGTTTACATGTTTATCATGTACTACTGGGTATACAAATGCATTAGTCATGTGTTCGACTGATGAGTCGTGGTTATGTTGTTTCGATGGTGAGGACAACGAGGTTGGTTTGTTAGTTGTGTTGTTATGATTGAAACGATGTGTATTGTGAAACTTTTTTTCTTGTCCTTGTTGTTGCCTTATTACCTATGGTGATGGTTCGAGTGCGAGTAGCTAATTCCTATAATGGGGAACTAGGGAAGTGTTACATATGGTAATGGTAACGATTTTTGTTGTGTTTGAGTTCAGGTGTGAACCTGGGTGTTGTAACTCGGTGATTCATTGTGTTTTGTTGTCGTTGTAGTTGTCTTGGCATTATTATTTTTATTGTGTTACTTGTAGGGTTGCTGGTTATTGTAGGGGAGTGATTAGTCGGAATGCGAGAGCATATCTGGGTTGGTTTCACTGAGTATATTTTCGAGGACAAAAATATTTTAAGTGGAGGAGAGTTGTAACACCTCATTTTTAATTATTTATCAGTCTTGTATTTTTGGTGTATTATTGGCCTTGTTTAAGGTGTGTGTGTTTAGATGTTTTTGTGTAGTGTCCTAGTGGGACGTGTAGACTTATGGTGTGGTTAGTATTGGTGAGGTGTGATAATAATAAAATGGCTCAAATAAACATTATTATTATTATTGTTTCAATAATATTAGTATTATTATTTTATTTTATTTTATTTAAAATAAGGATTGAATTAATAAAACATTAAGGTGGGGGTATTAGGGGAAATTAATCCTTAATCTGAAATTAAAGGAAAATTAGTCATAACAGTTTTTGGAGAAACCAAGAGAGAGCTAGGAAGAGGAAGAACTCTTTTAGGGCAATCTTCATAGAGCAAATTCGCAGGAATTTCTTCAAAGATTTGAGGTAAGGGGGAGAATGAGTTTAATAACTGGTGATTCTGACATGAGAGGGTAGTGAGGGTTCCTTCCCATCTTAGAATTTTTGTATCATATTTGAATCTGAATGTTTGTTTGATTGTGTGTGTGTGTGTATGAGCTATGAATTTGTTGGTGTTTGTGTTTATATAGATCTGAAATTCATGTACTTGTGATCATATGTTTTTGTTGATATATGTATTGGTTGATATGATGCAGATCTGGAAAATTATGTATCTTAAGGGCTAATGAAATTAAGAATAAATGATGAATAAACCCATTAAAATAATAGGTTGATTAAGTAGAATGAGTTATGAGAATTAAAATGGTGTAAAAACTATTTTAGGCTTGAATCAGAGGTTTGGGAGTGTGCAAGAATTGAAAAATCGTAAGTATGCAAAAAATTGGATTTTTGGGGTGCTGGCTGCCATTGCGCGTAATACAGAGGCCTTATGCATAACACAGTAGGCCATTACGTGTAACACAAGGCATTATGCGTAACGCAGTAGGACATTGTGCGTAACACAGGATATTACGCGTAACACAATAGGCCATTATGTGTAACGCCAAGGCCTTACGCGTAACACATAGGGCATTACGCGTATGACCAGCGTGAGTACATAATTTTCTTGTTTTCGCGATTTTTGTCCCGATTTTGTGTCTGATGGAGATTTCCTTAATCTGGAGTGTTGCAATAAGTATTAGGAATCATTTAATCGAGGACTAGTGATGGAAAATAATTAATTAAGAAATTTAGGTAAATTAACTAGACGATTAATTAAGTAAGTCGTGTGGGGTACTTTTAGTGATTGTGGGAACTATAATGGGAGGTGAAGTTGATTAATAATCGAGATCAAGTGGATTAATTGGATGATTAGCTAATTACGGCTAGGTGATATATCTCCTTAGTATAATGTGTGGGTTGAATTAATGGAACATGGAGGCGAACTAGGGTGAGTTATGATGAGTATGTATTCTTTAGGTTGTTGGGGGAATTGTGTAGATGTGGAATTATTAGTGTAGTATGTGGTTTGTTATGATCAAAAGAACCATGATTATTATTGGTTGTTGTTGGTTATGTGTTGTATGTATTAATGGTGTGATCTGAAGGACCGTGATAATGTATAATGTTTATTATACACATGTTGTATGCATAAATTGTCATGTTGTATATCTTATGTGATCGGATGAATCGTGAAGATGTATAATGATTATTATACATGTGTTGTATGCATACCTATTGTCATGCATTCATGAGATTATTGTTGATTATTTTTGGATATGATTCGTTGTCGGATGGGCGTATGTGAATCATCTTAACTCCATTATGGAAAGTGTTGGAGATAAATCATTGTTGGATGGATGTATGAGATTTATCCGGATTCTTTTATGAATCGGGTTCGATTGAATGAACCATGGTGATTTGGTACCACATGCATTCTGTCATTCTTGAGTCACTTTGCATTATTGATGTCGTTGAATCATAAATTATGTTGATAGTTGTTGTTGTGAATATGTGTTGTTTATGTTGAGTGCGTGAGATACTACCCTTTTACATGTATTATACACTATTAATTATTGAATGTAGTTCTCACCCCTTTGTTATTTGTTGTGTTTGTGCTTCATTAGAAGTACAAATGATTCAAGTACTTGAGTATGCTTGGAGTACAAGTTGCTTGATTGAGTCTTAGGAGTCGCTCTGATACGTAACATGGGACTCAGGTATTTTTTATGTTACTTATTCTATTTAATGTTACCTATCGTATTTTTGTGGAAACTTTATAACACAAGAGACGTTGATGAATATTGTTGATGTTGGAAGTTGCCATGAATTGAATAAAATGATTATTTTTCACCGTGAATAATTCCTTAATAATAAAGAGGTTTTGTTGTTGACTTTATTTTTGAGATGTGAAATTCCACGGTTGGTGCTTAAAACTCTGAATTTTGTATTATTTTAAATTATTTTCTAAAATGGGAAAGTGGGTTGTTACATTAATCACCATAGTGTAAGATACAAAGTGGAATCGGTTATCTTTTCGGTTTTAGTACTAAGTGCTTGATTACTCGTTTGGTTGTGGATGATTAAGTTTACCATAACACTATTATGTACATATTATTATTACTATTTTAATTTCTCTCTTGCACCTTATCCTCCTTATTTTCCTTCTTTCTCCCTTATATCCTTTTCTTTTATTATGCTTTTATTATGCTTTATCATCCATTATCATGTTTATGTTTATGTTCATATATCCTTGTACTTTTTTTCCTTTGTCAATTTGGACACAAAAATATTAATAAAGGATTAAACCTCTAAAAATATTGTAATCTTGATCTTGGACTATGGTTACTATCCTTAGCATTGAAATTGGAGTTTTTGACTTAGATCCTATGACACCTTCTCTTATCTTTGATCATCATGGAGTTGGTACTTTATCCTTTATTTGGCCATTTGCTAGCTTATGCTTATAAGGATGTAACTCTTTTTCTTATGCTTGGAAGTATCATCAAGTTGGTTAGATCTTTCCTCCTTTATCTCTTTTATTTTCTTTTCTAATAGCCTCTTCATTTCCTCCCCTTCTTCAATTTTCAAAACTTCCTTCTTTTTCAAAGGATTCTTGTTTTAAAAACCTTCACCTCTTTAATAAATAAAACCTTTATTTTTTGTCAAGTGACTTTTACTTCTTCTTTTTTAAATAAATGTCAATGAACTTAATCATTTTAAGGTCAATTCAAAAATAAAAAGAACTAAACTCACTCAAGTTGTATTGTGCCTTTGTGCACCTTTTTTGTTTTCTTTGCAATTTTAGACTATGAGTCATTCTTCTCTAGTCGGGTGCAAGTCTCTCAGTCTCCATGGTTATAGTTTCATGTAATTGAGTCTCTTGTCATTCGTGGGGGTTTAGTGGCATACTCGTTGATTTTATCCGAGTTGGCGCCCTCCCCATAATGATGTATGAGTCCATGCCCCCATTCTCATGGTAGATTTGTGAGGCTATCCACTTGAAAATGAAAAATTATATTCACTTATTAAAATCAATCAAAACTAACCAATTTTCACTATTTGTACCATGAACTACGGGGATTTGATCTTACATTGCACATTCTGAGTACGTAGGCATGAGGTGGTAAACTTCTCCAAACACAAAAACATTAAAAATTAATTCTTTTCTCATCTCCCCATTCTTATTTAAACAAACCATTTTCAAACCAAAAGCAATAAATTTTTCAAAGGGCTCCCGTGGAGTACCACATATATTTTGGGTGCTTAAAACCTTCCTATTTTGTAACCAACCCCCTTACCCTTTCTCTGTTTGTTTCTTTTGCTTTTTGATTTTAGATTCATTAGGATTTATTCGCTTTTTTTTCATTTTCCTTTTGGAATAAAATAAAAGCGTTGTGGCGACTCTGTTTACTTTGAGTTAAGTTAATCAATAACTTATACTCATGATTTCCCTGCTACATGTTACAGGAAGTTGTACAATGTATTTTGTAACAATCCTATACACTTCAAATTTTTATTTCAATATATTATCATGATATTTGCTTGAAACCGGCTTTTTTAAGGCTTAGATCTTCCAGCACTTTCCAATGATATCTGGTTGGGTGTCTATGCCTGAGTACATGGAGGATTAGCCACTGGCACATGCCTTTGTCCCGTTGAGAGGGAACTAGGTTGTACACCCGTACAGAGTCTATCTGGATTATATGGTTGTTGAGGATGTCAGATACGACATATATGCAAATAACAGACA
This sequence comes from Lathyrus aphaca, assembly GCA_963966055.1. Taxonomy (NCBI): domain Eukaryota; kingdom Viridiplantae; phylum Streptophyta; class Magnoliopsida; order Fabales; family Fabaceae; genus Lathyrus; species Lathyrus aphaca. The sequence continues at coordinate 286,823,219 of OZ014524.1, forward strand.
TACACACTCGTTTGATGAGATTTCACTATTCAACGGATGGTTGGCATACAGTTCGACCCTCACTGTGCCATATATGCCTGAACGCGTCAAGCGGTAGCTCGGTTATGCTCAGACCATTCCCATACATCTTGTTGAGTCTGGTCCTCTTGGCCTGAGTCGTAGGGTGATAGACAAGATATTTGCTGACTTTCAGAACCATCTGGTACCAGACGAGGCTTGAATGTTCAGAGCTAAGAACTACTAAAGTTGTGTCGATGGCTAGATCATGTGGTTTTATAGAGTCTCGCATCCCTAAATGGTGCCTAATATAGATGGATCACCTCCCAGACCAGCTCATCAGGAGATAATTGAGGAGGAGGAGTCTCAGATGGACCATACTCATGATGTGTTGACTTGATGTCGTGACATAGTCAGGATTGGCCGATCAGACATTGATGTCGGTTTCTTCCCATAGGGGTCTGGCCAGAGGCGTATATTAGATGATATTCTTAATGTGGCAGGGGCGCTTATGTACCGCAAACATCTCACTATGACTAGTGGTATCAATGGCCGGGGACGCAGACCGGGCGGTCGAGGAGGCGGTAGAGGCAAACGAGGCGGCAGAGGAGAGGGTGCATATGTACTCCCACACACACAATAGCTATTTTGATGTAGTATTTTGATTTATATTATTTTTATGACATTGATGTATTTTTTATGATAACATTGACATATTATTTGTATGCGTACTCTTATGAAGGTCTATTTTAGCAAGTCTTAACTAAAAACTCATTAAATACACCTTAAGGTGCATGTTACGAAAACAATCCTTCATAAAAATAAGTTGGTATATTATAGCAAACCCTACAGAAGTTTAAGGACTCGGACCTAAAATATATATATATATTACACATTAAGTTCTATAAAGAATTAAAAAAAGCTTAAATGCATTTTTGGTCCTTGTAAGTTAGTGAGTTTTTTTATTTTGGTCCCTTTAATTATTATTATCTGAGTCTCTATATATCACTTTTACGTTCGTTTTAGTCCCTAAAATCAAAATCCACAGGAAAATTTGAATGCGAAATTTTCCTTTAGGGACTAAATCGAACGCAAAAAACGAGATATAAGGACTCAGACCAAAAAAATTAATTTACAGGGACCAAAATAAAAAATTCGCTAACTTACAGGGACCAACTGACTATTTAAACCTTAAAAAATATAATAGTTTGTAAGATTTTGTAACATAATGCGGTTTGATTTGGTTTACACAATACAAACCGCAAACTGAATATGCGGTTTTGTTAGAAAATGACCCAAACATGTCATAACTATATGCGTTTTTTTGAAGTTTTCGATTTTGTTCGGTTCGGTTAGCGGATTTCAATTGAGCTTATTCAATTTTGAACACCCCTAATCACAAGATTGGATGAATATCAATGAAATAGAGTTCCTATCTATTTATATATGAAATTACTTGCACTCAAAGTAATAAAAAAGAATAACTAACTCAGCCAAAACTAAGTTAAGTTAATATATTTCGACTCTATCAACTCCTTCTACAACTACATACTTCAATTAATGCATGCTTTGACGAGCTATATTTGACTCTCTGTCAAATACAACAAATACAAACTATGTTCGACACATGTTATTTTGATACACACTAAAATACTTTTCGATATCAGTCGAATACAAATACAATATTTCGACTTCGGCATAGAGAATTACACATTTAACAGTTTGAACGTAAATAATTATCTACATAAATAAGTGAGGTATAAATATGGATACCAATATATTAATACCTACTTTGTCTCATATATACACAATGTTATAATTAATATTATTAAATAAAAATATATGATTAAAATTTTTAAAATATATATATATATATATATATATATATATATATATATATATATATATATATATATATATATATATATATATATATATATATATATATATATATATATATATATATATATATATATATATATTAAAATATTATATACTTTATTATAAGTGTTATAATAATTTTTTTAATATTTTTTAATATTGTTAAAAAACTAAAATTATATAATATTTTATATTTAATTTACTAGAAAATACGCATAAAAGATATGAGTATATGTTGAATTGAAACTCAGTGTGTCAAAGCAGGTTGTTCGACAGAGACAAGGAAATGTTGAAATGCATATGTGTATCGAATTAGATTAGTTGTCGAAATGTTGACTTAGTTTTATTTATTTTGTTTAGCTGAGTTAGTTAGATTAGTTAAGATTTGTTTGGTGCGCAAGCAAAATAAACCTATAAATAGGGAGGTGCCCTATTATTGATTGTAACTTGAAAAAATGAATATCTAATATGGCAAAGTTGAGAGCAAAGAGAAACTCTGGAATTCACAACTCTTCTTTTCCCTTTCATATTGAAACCCTAATTATCATTCTTTCCAATTCAGTTTTCTTGTTTTCCTTCAATGTCAATTGTGCAATGATATAATCTTACAATCGAGGGTGGTTGATTCACTCGAGTGAAAAGTGAAAAACAAGAGGATTAATCAATCAGAAAGATTGAATCTTGTTCATCAAGATTTGGCTCAAAATTCCTCACGTTTTGGTGAAATTCTTGAGTGGGAATCAATCGTATTTCAAACATCTGATATCTAGAGCACTGTCTGATATATTCGTGGGACGCAAAACACGATGGCAATGAAACATTCGAACATATATTTTTCGGCGAACCTCCTAATTATGAAGGGTCAAAATTATGAGAATTGGTGTAAGCAGATGAAGGTTGTTTTTTGTTGTTAAGATCTTTTGGATCTTGTAAAGGAGGGAGTGACATCACTTCCAAAAAACACGACGGATGAAGAAAAGGTTACACACGAAGAATTGAAGAAGAGAGATTATAAAGTTCTCTTTATAATCCATCAATGTATTGATCCAGATAATTTCAAAAAGGTCAATGATGTAAAATCATCAAAAGAAGCATGGGAAGATCTGGAGAAATCATTTGGAGGCGCAGAAAAATTGAAAGATGTGGGGTTACAAACTCACAAGAGAAGGTATGAATTGTTTCATATTAAAGACAGTGAAAGAATAATAATTTTTTTCACTAGGGTTATAAAACTGGTGAATCAAATCAAGGTATGTGGAAAATTGTTGACATCAAGATCAGTTGTTGCAAAGATTTTGAAGTCATTGGAATCAAAGTTCGACCACGTGATAGTAATCATAGAAGAGTAGGAATATTTGTCAACATTGACAAAGAAGAGCTTTAAAAGACGCTTGAATATCATGAACAAATAATGGATGAAAGAGCTGCAAGCAAGTCGAAGAGTGATATGGCTTTGCAGGCGCAATCAGCAAGAGAAAAGAAAGGAAAAGGGAAATGGTTTGACAACAAAGGTAGAGGAGGCTACAACAATTCGACTGGTCGAAATCATAAAAAAGGAGGTTGGTAGAATCAGACAAAGTGCTCATGCCAAAGAAACCAAATAGATGGTGTTGCAGGTAGAGGAAGAGGTGGTGGTCGAAAACCTGACACAATTTGTGTTTCAATTATCAGAAGTATGGTCTCTACTCTAGTTGTAACACTCCATTTTTAATATTTAATCTTCGAGTATTTTTGGTGTTATGTTGGCCTTGTTTAAGGCATATATTTTGTCGTTTTGGTGTTGTGTCCTAGTGGGATGGGTAGAATCGGGGTGCGCTTAGTAATATCGGGTGTGCGAATAATAATAAGACTATTTAATTACTATTTTTATTATTATTATTATTATTATTATTATTATTATTATTATCTTTATGAAACAATATTAGTAATATTAGAATTAAAATTAATATTATTATTATTTGGAATAAGCGACGATTTAGTAAAATGTTAAGTGAGGGTTAAAGGTGAATTACTCAAAACAGAGATTAGTATATGTTTAATCGTAAAAAGTTGTTGTGAAAGTACCAAGAGGCTAGGAAGAAGAAATCAACCTAGGGCACCCAATTCTTAAAGAAATTCGCAGGATTTTGGTCTGAATTCGAGGTAAGGGGGGACGAATTTAAATTCAGGTGGTTTAACATGATGGGTAGTGAGGGCTTCTTTCCCTCGTAGGAATTTTCTGATGTTTATGATATTTGTGAATAATCTGTGAATATATGATGTATGTTGTGAATCTATGATTATGATGATATAAACATGATGAAATTCTGGTGAAATATTGTTGTTGTTGTTCTGGATGATGCAAATTTATGCAGACATTGTTGTTGTTGATGAACAGAACGAATTATAGATCTAGAAAGAAAACCTAAATCGTATATAGTAATGTAGATGAAAGAAGAATGAAAATAAGAGGGTAAAATTGGATTAGAAACAATCATAGGTCTGGTATGAATCACGAAATCGAGAGTTGTGAGAAACAGATCTGGACTGAGAAAGAAAAAGCAGAAAATCCTGTCTCTGCCCATACGTGTATGGCACTAGGCAATACGCGTATGAATGTGCGCAAATTGGGCATGATACGCGTATGGGGATGGTGGTAGGCGTATGGTGAATGGAAAATGGGGGTTCTCTGCCCATTTACGTAGGGAACGTGTATGGGGCAAGAGGGTTACGCGTATCAGGGCGTATGACATACGTATTGGGCATATGGGGGCCAATGGCAATACGCGTATGGCCTTGTCAATACGCGTATGACCAGGGTGTAGGGCAAAAACATGTTGTTTTGCGATTTCTGTCCCGATTTCGTGTGCGTAGCCGATTCTTTTGGTGTGAGGCCTTGATATGGACCCTAATCCATATTTAGTCGAGGATTAAAATCGAGAATGAGTTAATGATGGATTCTAGGTGGATTTAATTAGTAGATTAATCGATTAAATCGTGTGGGTCCATTATTGGTGACTTTTGGTGAAATTATTGTTGTGTTTTGATCGGATGGATCGCGTGGAAGTATAATATGGTGAATTATACATGTTGTATGCATTTTCATAGTCATGCATACATTGTTGAATTATTATTGGGATGATGTATTAGATGGGGGAATACAATCATTTGTACTCCGTAATGGAGAGTGTTGGGATAATCATTGTCAGATGGGTGTATGTGATTATCGTGTTCGATTGAATGAACAAAACTTGGTATCACATGCATTGTGTTGTGTTGAGTCACATTGCATAACTATTGTTGTATTGTTGTTGCTTAATTATTGGTGTATTGTTGTACTTGGTTATTGGTGTACTTGTTGTAATGGTGGTCATGTGTGCGAAACTACCTTGAAGAGGTTATCTGCATCGTTAATGTTTGAATTTGTTTCTCACCCTTTTGTTGTTTGTTGTTGCGTATGTGCTTCTTTCGAAGTACAGATAATCCAGGTACTTGAGAGTGCATGGAGTCATGTTGCTTGTTCGAGTTTAGGACACTCTAATACGTACCACGGGATGGGGATCTTTCATTTGTTTATTTTATTTCCGTTACGTATCCATTTGTATAAACCAGATTATTGAGGATATTTTGTTGAGACTGGCTTATTGCCTGAATTGAATTAAATGGTTGTTATTTCCGCTGTTTTAATAAAGAACTTATTTTTGGTTATTGTTGTTGGAAATAATGTGGCATTCCACTTTGAAAACTCTGATTTATGTATTTAAAATGTTATTTTAATTATCTGGGAAAAGTGGGGTGTTACTCTAGTGATTATTCTGAAAAACACAAGAACCAAGATAATGATGCAAAGTTTGTAAAGCATGAAGAAGAATAGATTTTGTTGATGGTCACAATAAGAGATGAAGAAAGATTATAGGACCAATGCTACTTGGACTCGAGATGCTCATCACATATGAATGGTGGGAAAGATTGATTTGTCAACATAAAACCATCAATGAAGAACATGGTAAAATTTGAAAATGACAAAACTCTAGTAGCTGAAGGTATTGGTAGTGTTCTAATTATGAGGAAAGATGACAAAAGGTTTGTTATTTCCAATGTATTGTACATACCTGGCATGAAGAGTAATTTGTTCAGCATATGGCAGTTGGTTGAAAAGAACTACAAAGTATCGATCAAAGATAAGATGATGAGAGTTCTTAAATCAGAAGGAAGGTAATCTTGAAGGCTCTCATATCTCAAACTAGAATCTTCAGGATTGAACTTAATGTGATGGAGCACAAGTGCACCACAACTGCAGTTAACATGGCATGAATGGATATGGCACTACAGACCTGGCCATCTCAACTTTAAAGACATAAAATAACCAAAAAGAATAAATATGTGAGGAATGTGTGCAGGAAAAGAATCACAAGAACAACTTCAGCAAGGATGTATGAAGCAAGTCAAAGGAAATTCTCGAAATCATATACTTTGATGTGTGTGGTCCTTTCCAAGTGGATTCGATTAGAGGTAACATATACTTTGTCACATTCGTAGATGTTTTTACTCGAAAATTATGGGTTTACTGTAACGCCCCGATTCGATTATTCCATTTTTGTTGAGTCTTTTATTTAAATTGAGTGATAATTGTTTCGATTATGAAATGGGTGTGTTTATGTGATATATTGATGTGTTATATTATTTTACCATTTTGAGAATTTTCGGGTAAAATTAGATTGGAGGGTATTTTAGACATTTGTTAATTAATGATAAGTTAGAGATTTTAGTGGAATTAGAATTTGTGAGAAAATGATATTTGGTAGAAATAGAAAATAGAAAATAGATAGAAAGTTATAAGAGGGAAAAGAGAAAGAAAAGAGAGAATAGAAAGAAAGAGAAGAGAAAGAAAAGGAGGAGAAGAGGAAAGAAGAGAAAAGAGGAAAAAGCTTGGAATTCTTCAAGATTGCTCCTAGGAATCGAAGCAATCGGGTAAGGGTGTGAAATATTGTTATCTTAACCTTGTGTATGATTATGTATGTGTTAGATTGATTGGGTTTTTCTTTTGGAGAAGTTTAGAGAATGTTAGGTTTTTAGGGTTTGATGGAAAATCTAAGAAATTGGTAGATTAATCGGTTAGAACTTGATATAATAGAAGTATGATGATGAATACATGTTAATGATTATGTTTATGGAAGTTTATTTGGGTTTTGGAGGTGTTTGGGATGACTGTTACTGAAATCACAACTCTCGCTCAGCGAGCAATCCCTCGCTCAGCGAGTTTTCCAGAGATTTTCTCGCTCAGCAAGCCTAGGAGTTTTTGGTTTGGTGTTTCTTTTGGTTTATAAATTGAGTTTCGATTATCCGTTTTTAGTGTTCCTTATATTGATTCGAAGCTAAAAACATGTAGAAATTAATGATGCCAAAATATGTAATTTTTACCCCACTTTTACCCGACTTTTTTGATAAGACGTAATTGAGTTAGTTAAGGAATTGTGGGATTGTTTGTGGTATAGTGGCCGTTTGGAAAATAAATGCATTTCGTGAAGTAAATATGAATGCATGTTGATATGAAAGAGTTCGTTGTCGTTTGGCGTAATTGATGCGAATGTGTGTAGTTTGTTTGTGATTGTATGAGATGAATGCATAATTATATTGTGAATATGTATGCATTTTCAAGAATGTTGTGTGTCATTTTGCATGTGAAGCATAATGTACGCATTCTTGTGTTGTGGGATTCTATGTCAATCTGTTGTAACATCGTGTGCCCATGTGGGGTGTGAGTGATGATTACAACACGATTGTGTGCCCATGTGGGGTGTGAGCAATTGGATTGTGTGCCCGTATGGGGTGTGAGCAATCCATAAACATTGTGTGCCCGTGTGGGGTGTGAGCAATGGGTGATTTATTCATGAATGATTGTGTGCCTGTGTGGGGTGTGTGCAATCGGATTGTGTGCCCGTGTGGGGTGTGAGCAATCCATAAACATTGTGTGCCCATGTGGGGTGTGAGCAATGGGTGAACATCGTATGCCCGACGTGGAGTTACTTTAGGTAATGAGCGATGGTTCCAATTGTTCCTGAGTGAACTTGAGATGATTGAGTCGGTACCGCGTTGCATTTGCATAGAGTCGTTAGTCGGTCTCTATGATTTGCATTTATCATCTATAATTGAGAATTGGTGGATAAACATGAATAATGTATGTTTATGCAGAGTGATAGAAATTGTGAATAAACATGAATGTATATGTTTATGTGAACTGGTGAAATTGTGCATGATGAATATGCTTGGTTTGTTTATATATACATTTTGATGTATATGTGTTATGAGTGATGAATTGTGGTGAGAAATGTATATTTGTATTTTTATGTTAAGACATATCATTATATGCATTGTTATTATGATAATATTTCTCACCTTTCTGCTGTTTTATGATGCTCTATGAGGCATTGCAGAGTAGGTTTGTTGGAAGTCGTTTTGTGAAGCGCGTCTTCATTCTTTTGGTCGGTCGACTCTAATATGTAGCACCGGGTAGCTAGGGTAGGCTTGATGCCTTTTTGTGATGCATTTGTATATGTATCCTGGTGATGAATGTTTTATGTAAACATGGATTATTGGTGAATCAAACTTGATTATATATATTTGTGTATATATGTTTGATGTTGATAAATGTTTAGTTTCCGCTGTTATTTTTAATGTTGAGATATGGGTGTAAGGGTTTAATTCCTCTGTTGCAAGTTACCCCATTGTTGCATATTGTTATATGAGCAGGTGTTGTATGTTTTAATTTCAAGTATAATGTGACATGCCTCTTTTATACCATGTTCTAATTATACTCTGATGGAAATTTTATTATGTGATTAATTGATTATTTAGGGGTATAGAAAGGGGGTGTTACACTTACCTGATCAAGAAGAAAAGTAAAGTGATCGAGGTATTTTCCAAGTTTAAATCCATGGTCGAAAGACAAAGCAATTGAAAGCTTAAGATTTCGAGGAATGATGATGGTGGAGAATATGTTTCAAAAGACTTTGACACTTTATGTGAGAAAGAATAGATTATGCATGAGGTGGTGCCACCCTACACTCTACAACAGAATGGAAATGCAAAAAGGAAGAGCTAGATCATCATGAATATGGTGAGAAGTATGTTGAGCATCTACCCAAAGAATTATGGGATAAGTTATGTCGAGTGCAACATACATCTTGAACAGATGTCTGAAAACGAAGCTAGAAAGAATCATGTCGGAAGAATGTTAGTCTGGTGTCAAGCTTAACTTGAGTCATCTGAATGTATTTTGATCTATAACACATAGACATGTGCCAGATTAGTTAAGAAGAAAATTTGATGATAAGTTGAGTCAAATGATTCTAATAAGGTATCATTCGATTGGAGGATACAAGTTGTTCGACCCAGTGAACAAGCACGTAGTGATAAGTAGTGATGTAATCATAGATGAGCTTAAGGTATATGATTGGACTGAAAAATGTAATGAAGTATTCCATGACAATTATATGTGATGAACCAACAAGTGAAGTCTTAATAGAAGTTTGAAAAGAAGAAGTCAAAGGTCAAGCAAGCACAAGAAGACCTCAAAGAACAAGACACGTGCCTACAAGGTTGTAAGAATGTGTGATTACATCAGATGATATGGTCGATGATAAAGGTGAGTTGGTACATTGTGCTTTCTACGCAGATGTCAAACCAGTTAATGCAGTTGATGTATTGAAGGATTAGAAGTGGATGAAAGGAATGAATGAGGAATTGAAGTCCATCAAAGTCAACAACATTTGGTCACTTGTCTAATTACCTCAAGATAAGAAGGAAATCAATGTGAAGTGGGTATACAAGAAGAAGTTGAATCCCAAAGGAGAAGTAACTCAACACATGGTAAGACTTGTGGTAAAAGGATTTCTTCACAAAGAAGGAATCGACTTCGACAAAGTTTTTACACCTGTTGTTAGAATCGAAAAAATCAGGTTGGTTGTTGTTCTAGAAAATATGAATGACGAACACATATGTCAGATGGATGTGAAATGTGCATTTCCAAATTACCACTTAGATGTAGATGTTTATGTTGCACAACCAATTGGGTTTGTAAAATAAGGCAGAGAAAGCAAGGTATACAGGCTGAATAAAGCCATGTATGGACTTAAGCATGCTCCAAGAGCTTGGAATAAGAATATAGATAGGTTTATAAGGGAGAAAGAATTTATGAATTGCACAACTGAGCATGAAGTATATGTAAGAAGAAACTATAATGATTTACTTATACTATGTCTCTATGTCGATGACCTGGTGATAATATGAAGTTGCAAGAAGAAGATCGAAGACTTCAAACATGACTTAAGTGAGGAGTTTGAAATATCAGACTTGGGAAATCTCTCATATTTCCTTGACATTAAATTCTATAAGAGTAGTATATGCTTAATGATGCACCAAAGAAGATATGCAGGCAAAATACTCAAAAGATTTAAAATGCATGATTGCAACCCAACTTCAGCTCCAGCTGAACCTAGATTGCAAATGTTGAAAGACACAGATGAAGTTGATGTCGATCCAACGTAGTATAGAAGACTCATTGTATCATTTCAATATCTTTGTCACACAAGGCCTAATCTAGCATACAATGTAGGTATGTTAAGTATATTCATGCAGAAACTAAAGGTATCACACTTAGCAGCTGTCAGACCCTAATTTTTGACCCTAAGATTTTTCGCATCTCATCTGCATTTGCATACAAACAGGATCACGCACTGTTGATTTATCCTTTTTTCAGGTGCAGGCCTATGCCTTGCAAGAGGATCATCATGTTTAATTTCTGTTACTTGTTTATATTCACTAAGCTCTAACCAAAATACAAAAAAATATGGTGCAGTCTGTTTCTTCTTCTTCTCTGTGTTGCAAGATTTAAAAGACAGGGCAGTGTTTTCAATTCAGAGGCGTTTGTTCAGTCCCAATTCGATTCAGATGAACGTTTGACCTAATATTGGTCAAATTATCAGAAGATTGTTCAACTTCAAGTTGTGTGTGTGCCAATGATTATTTCTCAGGCGATGCCTATTCAATGTCAAGTTGTGTTGTGTGCGAAAATTTTCTGGTTTATCGAACAGTGGATTGTGAGAAGTTTGGTTCAGTTTGTCTTGATTGAGGGTTCATCAGTTCATCAATGGTTCATCTGAGGATTTATTTTCCTCAGTATGGATTTGAATTATCAGGGCAGTGTTCAGATGTTGGTTTGCAGCTTGATTGGCAAATTATTCAGTGGATTTGTGATGACTGTGTTTATTTTATCAGTGGCTTGTGCGTGAAAAGTTCAAATTTGGTTCTGGGTTTAAAACCATCAATCCCATATTCATTTCCTTTTTTTTAATTCAATTCACCATAAAAATTCAAATTCCATTCAATCATCCATTTTCCAAGTAACCATTTTTTTTTATCCGTTTCTATACATTTTTTTTATTCGAACCAATTTCATATCCATTTACAGAATATATACCTCATTCTTTTTTCCGATTAAAACATTTTTATTTTTTCATTTTTTTTATTATCCATATAATTATTTTATTTCCATTTTTTTCTCCTATTAATATTCAAATTCTTTATTTTTATAAACCATCACCAAAAATCTACCATCACTAAAGAAAGAGAAGTACAAAATAAGGCCATTTCTTTTTTCAACCCATTTCACTTCACATCACCTCATCCAAAAGCTACTCTTTCCAACTTGCAGCCTTATGCACGCCTTCCGTACTTCCAAGCCATGACTTTAGCTTTTCAAATGTCACACTTTTGCTAAGCCATTTCCCAGCCAAAAATCCCACGCAACCACACATCCAGCCTTCCTCAAAATTCCTAACGTCATCCCCATACACTTTCCATCAGCTTCTCAACGCCTGGCCCACAATAAGCCATCCACACATACCAAGCCAATACACTCCATGCCAACTCAATACGCCAGCCAATGTTGCACAAGCTTCAAGCCACATCCCAGCTTTCTGTACGGCAATCCAAAGCACCCTCACAAGCATGTGCAACATCACTCAATCCTCACGCTTCACTTCACATGCAACCAACACAAGCCGAAATCCGTACACAAATTTGACGCAGCAGCATCACTAGCCTAAACAAGCTTCAGCTTTCCAACACCAGCCGTATACCCAATTTTTCCCAAGCTTCACTTCACGAAATTCCAGCCAACAAGTTTCCTCAAACCGCGGCTTACCCGCACCTGCAAAACGCAAAGACTCACGCGAAGCCTCACTTATCAAAACGCAGAAAAACAAGTCAAAAAACGCACATCATCACGAGAATCCAGTGCATCCGAAACGCATCTCAATCTTTCACGAAACGGCACCGTAACTTCGCTCCATCCATCTATAAAAGAAAACCCTCTCTTCTTCATTGATCAAGCTTGGAGAGCCCTCAAAAACCCTGCTTAAATCATAATCCAAACTTCAATTCAATTCTTCAAATTTCAATTTCTCCTTTCAATCCAAAACTTTTCTTTAACCTGCAATTCATCCCATCAATAAATATCAACAAAACATCACTCATCATTGATCCCTAAAAATCAAAACAGAAACAAAGAAGAAGAGCTTCCATTCAAATCTGATCAAGAAGCCATACCCGTTGTCGCAACCGCCATCACCGTCAATCCTTAAAAAATCCAATATCCACGTTGCGATTGGAGGAGTTCAGCTGCATAGATTCCGGGTGAGGAACAGTGCAGGACGTTGCTTTTTGAGAACGATGCTTTTTTAGAGTTGAAATTTGGGAATTATTGTTGTTGTCTGCACGAAGAAGAAGAGCAATAGTGCTTATGTTTTGTTCTCCCTTATTTATTATAATTTTATTGTTAATTAATTTTTTTTTAGTTTTCTTTTGTTTAATAAGAATGTGAGTTGGTTTGGGCCTCTTGGCCATGGATCCGCCTGATATCCACCATCTATTAGACCCGTGGACTCCCCCTTTCCCCTTTCCATTTGTTTCTTTATTTTTTCTCTAGTTTCTTTTATTTTATTTTTTTGATATTGTATAGTTCATTTTTAATATGAAAATTTTATAAAAGACATATTTTAGAAAAAGTATAGGAAAAAGTATTTAGAAAGAGGTTTTAGGAAAAGCTTTAGAAAAATATATTTTAGAAACAATTTAGAAAAGTTTTTTTTAGAAAAGGATTTTAAAAAATATTTCTATTTCTTTTTATGGATTTAGCTTTAGATCCATTTCTTTTTCATCCTTTATTTTTCTTTTTGGTCGATGAGATCTCCGATTCGCGATTATTGGTTTTCGAAGATGCTTAATCTTCATTATTTCAAACCTATGGATGAATGATCATTTGGATCATTCTCCATACTTTGGAATCGTGATAGGTTGCCTTCGATAAACACAATGTGAAATCCCGATTAAGATTAGACCATTACCTTTTCTTTTAGTGTGGCATGTTTTCGGAGAACGATTCATAATATCGTTTCTCTAACATGTATTAACACGAATATTTTCCACTTTAATTAGTGGTGGCCGGCCTCATTTGTAGGGTAATTACTCCGTAAATTACTCGGCGATTGCTTAACATAGACCTAAAGTTGTCCCGATTCGGAATCCGATCCACTTGGATCCGGTTGCCTCGATTTTATTATTTTTTTCGTGGTTGTGCTTGATTAAGTTCATCATACCACTTATATTGTAAATATTATAATAATGTGAATATACTAACATTTTAATTCCATCTCTCGCACCTTATCCTTTTATTTCAATTTCTCGTTCCCTATCTCTTTATTATGCTTTATCATATTATATCATATATCATTTGCTTATTGTTTATATTGTTGCTTGTTATTTTTCTTTTGTCCATTTGGACACCAAAAACACTAATAAAGGATTAAACATTAAAAGACTTGTGACTTTAATTTCAGACTATGGTTACTATCCCTAGCATTGGAGTTTCGGACTTAGATTCTAGGATCATCCCTTTGCTCAAGTTGTTATGGATTGAAGACTTTGGCTCCGATTAAGTTCACTTGATTATGAAGATGGAAATCCGATTATTTCGAAGATTGCTTGCCGTATGGTTTGATCATTCTTTCTTTAGCTTTTATTTTCAAGTCTTAGGATAGTCCCTTCATCTCTTCCCATCTTCTTCAATTTTCAAACCTCCTTCCTATTTTCAAAACTTTCTTTGTTTTCAAACTTCAAACATTTTTCTCAATCAAACCTTGACTTCGGTCATGTGCTTTTACCTTTTCATTTCATTTCCTTAAATAAATGTTAAACCACATAAGCATATCGAAACTTTTCTTCTCAAAAACTTTAAAACTTTCACAACTCATTCAATTGTTTTTGTGCCCTCGTGCACGTTTCTTTTAACCTTTTTTATGTTTAGATATGATTCATTATTTCTAGCGGAATTATTCGCTAAAGAATGACGACTTATCTTTACATTTTAAAATCAATTCAACTCATTTGCCTTTTCACAATTTGTACCACGAACTACGGGGTTTTGATCTCGCATTGCACTTTGTGGGTACGTAGGCATAAGACGTTCGTCTCTTTAAACACCAAAATCTTAAAAAACATTCTTCTTCTCATCTCTTCAATCTTTTTTTCAAGCAAACCATTTCAAACCAAAAAATGCAGTAAATATTTCAAAGGGTTCACGTGGAGTACCACGGACAAGTCGGGTGCTTAAAACCTTCCCGATTTGTAACCAATCCCTGTACCCGTTCTCTATTTGATTCTTTTAGCTTTTTAGCTTTTAATATTCTTTAGGGTTTTGTTCGTTCTTTTTCCTTTTTCCTTTTGGAAATAAATAAAAGCGCTGTGGCGACTCTGTGTACCTTGAGTGAAGTTAATCAATGGCTTACACTCATGATTTTACCGCTACAGAAAAGTGGCGACTCTGCTGGGGAGTCAATCTCTAAGTGGATTCGGCCTACTTTGATTTATTTACTGCTTTAGTTTGTTTTGCTTGTTACTTGGTTGTTCTGTTCCAGTTTTTGTGATTCTCTGTGAGATATATTCTAACCCGGATTTGAGTTGGAACTTATGATAGGACGGTGATATTCGAAGCGATATGCAATGGAGTAGTCCAAAGCGATATCAATTTGATAATCTTCACTCGGTTAGGCTCTCTTGGACTATCAATGTCATGACGAGTAATCGTACGTGGCATTATTTTCCGACCTTGAGCTGATCATACTGAGGACCGTAGAACCCTTAACCAATATAAGCCAATTTAGGAACGTAGTGCAGAAACTATCTGGGTGTAAACCTAAGGTGGTTGTCACGCGATACTACACTCGGACGAGGTCTATTTTAAGAATGTTATCGGTTGGGAGTAATCCAACGTACCGATGGTATTCTAAAGATGGCTGTTAACTCCGGGAACCTCTGTTAGCACCCTTCTGGTTTTTTGCAGGTACAATGAAGACAAACCTTAGTACTTACCTGTGTGGGTTGGTGTTCTGTTACCATGACTCCATGCTCGTGATTCAAACCTTTGAACCTGAGTGCTTTGCGTGATCTTGTTTGTGTTTGTTGCATCCACATATTCATCATGATCATCGTCATAACCATTTTTCAAGGAAAATAATTCCGATTATTGCAAATGTTTGGAAAAAATAAATATTCCTTTTTGTCAAGATTTTTCATGACCATATTTTCGATGTTGACCATGTTTGCAATAATCGAGTTGTTTATCTGAAAATGGAAGTGAACATTGCATATCATTGCATCCTCGCATATTCTTGCGTTCATCCGAGTTGTGTGGGAGCTCATCCCGGTTGTTTCTTTCTTCAGTTGTCTGTTGATCCGTCAAGCTGACTCCTCACCACAGATACGGTACTAGAGCTGCTAATAGACGAAGAGCTATCAGATTGAGAATGGAACACCAAGAACAGCATAACATGGAAGTCCAAATGGAAATTGATGAGTTGAAGGCCGGTATGACCAGGCTCACTGAAATGATGCAAGTTCTAATTGCTCGAGGTGAACCACCTCAAAGGACTGTTACCTCTGAAGTTTTTACTGCTGTTGTTGACCCTCCTGTTGTTCAGCAACCAGTTTCTACTTGGCCAGAATATGGGTTACCTCCGGATTATGTGCCAGTTTCTGCTACTGCTCAAGTGGGTGGTCCATCTGTTGTGCCAGTCTTTTCAACTCCAACTTTTGTCGAACCTCAACCTGTTGTGCACACTACTGCTCAGACTACTTATCAGAATTCTCCTTTCTTGTACCAAGCTGCTAGTCCACAAGCTGAAAGTCAGGGTGAACCTGGATATATGGACGAAGTTAGAGAGCAATGTTTGACTCTTGAGAAGAGGGTAAGAGGTCTTAAAGGAAAAGATGTCTTTGGTTCTGCTGCAATAGACATATTTTTGGTTTCCGACTTGGTTTTTCCTGATAAGTTCAAAGTCCCTGTATTTGAGAAGTACAATGGTCATACTTGTCCAAAGATTCATCTGCTGATGTATTGTCGCAAAATGGCTGCACATGCTAAAGATGACAAGCTGCTTATTCACTGTTTTCAAGATAGTTTGAGTGGTGCTTCTATGAAGTGGTATGTTGGACTTGAGAAGAGTCACATTCGAAGCTGGAAAGATTTATCTGATGCTTTTGTAAGGCATTATAAGTACAATCTGGACATGGCACCTGACCGTCGTCAACTTCAAAATATGTCACAGAAAGAGAAAGAATCGTTCAAGGAGTATGCTCAGCGTTGGAGAGAGCTAGCTGCTCAAGTGGAGCCACCTTTGCCTGAAAAGGAATTAACTGGTTTGTTCATGGACACTCTTCAACCGTTCTTTTGGGAGAAAATGGTAGGAAGTGTTTCATCTAGTTTTTCTGATCTAGTCACTATTGGAGAAAGACTAGAGGAAGGTATCAAGAAAGGTAAGATTACCAATTCTGAAGCTCCTAATGCTGCAAGAAAGTCTTTTGGGAATCCTCACAAGAGAAGAGATGGTGATGCTTATGCTGTTTCAACTGAGAGGAGGCCTTATCGCCCTCAACAACGATATGTTCAACCATATGTGGCTGCAGTTTCTCCTGTTGTTAAAACTCAACCTGCTCAAACTCAAGTTCAAGGTCAAGTTCGACCAGCTCAAGCTCAAGTTCAGATTCGAGCTCAAGCTCAGGTTCCTCATCCTGCTGTTGGACAAAATCAGTATCGCAATAGGCCAAACTTTGATCCTATTCCGATGTCTTACACTGAATTGTTTCCTTCCTTGATTGAGAAAGGTTTAATTACTACTAGGCCTCCGCCTCCTGTTCCAAATCCGCTGCCGGTTGGTTATAGATCGGATCTCCGCTGTGAGTTTCATCAAGGTGGAACTGGTCATGACTTGGAACATTGCTTTACACTGAAGGCTAAGGTGCAAGAACTTATCAGGAATAACATCCTTTACTTTAATTACCTTAATCCCAATGTTATCAACAATCCTTTGCCGAAGCTTGGGAAGTGAATTTTCTAGAAGATTTCAACAGTCAAACTTTCTTCAAGGCCAGAATATCAGACGGGATAGCTCATCCTTGTTGTTGATTGATCATTAGGCCATTGTTTCTTTATGTTTGCAATTTTCTTCAATCATATTAAGTTGTTTTCTTTTAAGCTTGTTTGTACTTTCATGTTGATTTTAATGAAATGAGCATTGCTTTGTTTTGATTCAAATTCATTTGCTATTTACATCTTCATACTTTACATTTCAAGTTCATTTATCTTTTCTCAAAGCTTTTACAATGATTGGAGGGAGGATGATGAAAACGAGATAACCATAACTGTTGTTGGTATGCTTTCAATTGAGATTTGGTTGATGATATACAGGCATTGTTTCAAATCCCAAACACTGGAGAAATAAGGAAGTTAATCCTTTGTTAACCCCTTTGAGCCTTGAAGTTGGAGTTTCTTTCTATTCGAAGAACCCTCAATTTTTAACCCAGGGATGGTTAGTTCTCAATTAATTCGAGTGTGCATTCAAGTACAAGAGAATCATTCAAGACACCTTTCAAATAAAGGTTGCAATCTCAAGTTTTCCTTCACACGCATCAAGAAGTATTGAAGATGTCTCTCAATTTAAAAGCCAATGATGGTTCATCGTAACCATTAAGCCATGCAGTCATTATCTTTCAAAAAAAAAATGATATATAAAAAAAATATTATTGAAAAAAATCAAAACCCGTTAAGTCAAAACCTATGAAGGAGACTTAGGCAAAAACTAGGGGGCATCCCGCTGGCTGTAAGTTCAAATGACACAGTTCAGGCAAAATTTAGGGATAATAAAAAGAAATATTTGTCAAGAGGTCATCAGAATCCTCAGCAAAAGCAAGTTGAGTTGACCAAAGTCCCTACTGGAAATAATTAAAAGGAAGAGATGACTGCTATCTCAAAATCCTTTGGCTTATGAACCATTTTCATCTGTGCAATCCCAAATGCTTGGAACTTGAATGCATAGGCTGAATTAATTGAATGTAGGATTGGAGTTCATCACGAAGTTGGGTTGGGTACAAATAAATTTTGAGCCTATATCCTTTGTTTCATAAACCGTGAACCAGACCACGTTACAACCTTCAAAAGTCCTAATTGAATCCAGGTTCCTTTTGAAAAGCATACTACAACAAGGTTGCGTAAACTGACTCTCAAGTTCTTTACCAATCATTTGTTTTCTTACCTTTGCTTTATCTTTCATGTTGTCTCAACCGCCGTGTTTTGACAATGTTTTCATTTACTTTACATCAATAAATTTCATTCCAAAAATGATTCTTAATTTCAAACTTTGCATTGAACTTTGCATTAAAATTACCAAGTTTGTACAAACATTTTTTATTTGCAAATAAACTATCTTCATCAAGGAATTTTCAAACATTTAAGAAACTTGGTCGGTGATCCTACCAAAGGGGGCAAGGTTTTTCTCAGTTCCTATTGTTTCAAGATGTTGTTGCTTTGTGCAAATTGTTCTCAGATTTGGTTAGTCAGAAGATTCTCTGCAAGTTTCATACTGGGTTATTTTCTCAGCATTCATTTCAAGAACGGAAGCCATGATCAGTTTATTCTTCTCAACAGTTATCTCAAAGATGTGATTATTTTTCTCTAGCAGTAGTCAAGAACTGAATCCATTATCAGTTTACCTTCATCAGTCATTGAACCTGGGGCAACTTTCTTCAAAGAATCCCCAAGCAGCTTTGCATGACTTCTCTCAAAAGATTTTCAACTTGGTATAGTTTACTGGTGTGACATAGATTTGTTCAGCAGTAGTATCTCTAATCCGAGCAGAATGGCAGTGATCTTCGTGTTGAGGAATCAGTTGTCCTTTTTTTCTACTCCTCTAAGAGTATAAACTGGTTATCAGCATTTTCTCTCATATTACCTCCTTGGGTGTGTTATTCCCCAGTTTTTTTTGTGTTTGCATATTTGAGTGTTTTAGTCCTCATTGTGCGTTCTCTCGGGTGTGTTATTCCCCGTTCTTGTTAACCTTTGCATATTTGGGCGTTTTAGTCCTCACTATGCATTTTCTCGGGTGTGTTATTCCCCATTCTTGTTTACCTTTGAATATTTGAGTGTTTTAGTCCTCATTATGCATGTGCTTGGGTGGTTTAGTCCCCATTTTTGTAAATGTCTGCATACTGAGTGTTTTAGTCCTCATATGCATTTCTCGAGGTCTTGTTGTTTTCAATTTCTTACTTTTTGGTCAGAGTCCATCTTACTTGGCATTTGTCTGTCTCTCCAGAACTTTTTCTTCACCTACTTGATGTGTCCTCTCAAATATTACACTCTTTTATTCGATGGCCATTATCGGATGTCAATAGTGAAGTCATCATTGATTTGATGTACTGTCCCAGACTTTTTCCATCTCATTCAGTTCTGTTCCTGAATGTTGTGATTCACATTTTATCCGATTGCTATTCTTGGATGTTGTGATCACTTTCCTTCCGATTGCTATTCTCGGATGTCCATAGTGAAGTCATCATTGATTTGATGTACTGTCCCGGACTTTTTCCATCTCATTCAGTTCTGTTCCTGAATTTTGTGATTCGCATTTTTATCCGATTGCCATTCTCGGATGTCCATAGTGAAGTCATCATTGATTTGATGTACTGTCCCGGACTTTTTCCATCTCATTCAGTTTTGTTCCTGAATGTTGTGCTTCACATTTTATCTGATTGCTATTCTCAGATGTTGTGATCACTTTCCTTCCGACTGTTATTCTCGGATTTCCATGTTGGAGTCATCATTGAATTGATGTGCTTTCCCGAACTTTCTCCCATTTCATTCAGTGTCGTTCCTGAATGTTGAGACTCGCATATTTTATCTGATTGTTATTCTCAGATGTTGTGATTACCTCTTTTCCGATTTCTATTCTTGGATATCCCTATTAAAGTCAGTTATGTCATCCTTGGATGCTTCTGGTGTATTTTTTCGGGACTTTTCTTACTTCATTCAGTGCCATTCCTGGATGTTGTGATCTTTTCGGTCCAATTGCCATTCTTGGACATTTTCACCTAGGCTGAGCCATGTGTTGGTCTCTAGCAGGCTGTTTTTCCCGTCGGAGTTTTATGCTCCTTATCCCCGGCATGTATTCTTTTGTCGTCTTGTCCCTCGCGAATTTCTTTGCATTTCATATGTTTTCATATACATTTCATATCATCTCATAAGTTTTCTCATAATATTTCATATGTTGTCGCATATTTTCTCTGCATTTCATATTTTTCTCATAACATCTCATGTGCCTTCATATATTTTCATATGCTTTCATAACATATTTTCTCTATCTTTCATTGGCATTTCATGTGCTTCATTTGCGTCATATCATTTCCATATCATCTTCATATCATTTCATATCGTTTATTTCATTTCATTCCAGTTTTTGGCATCTTAGGATCAAAAATTGGGTTTTTTGATATTTAAGTATCTTTCATCTTGTCGAAACGAAGATTTCGATCTTCATTATCTTTGGATTGAAGAAACTTCAATAGGGGCATCTGTCAGACCCTAATTTTTGACCCTAAGATTTTTCGCATCTCATCTGCATTTGCATACAAACAGGATCACGCACTGTTGGTTTATCCTTTTTTTCAGGTGCAGGCCTATGCCTTGCAAGAGGATCATCATGTTTAATTTCTGTTACTTGTTTATATTCACTAACCTCTAACCAAAATACAAAAAAATATGGTGCAGTCTATTTCTTCTTCTTCTCTGTGTTGCAGGATTTAAAAGACAGGGCAGTGTTTTCAATTCAGAGGCGTTTGTTCAGTCCCAATTCGATTCAGATGAACGTTTGACCTAATATTGGTCAAATTATCAGAAGATTGTTCAACTGCAAGTTGTGTGTGTGCCAATGATTATTTCTCAGGCGATGCCTATTCAATGTCAAGTTGTGTTGTGTGCGAAAATTTTCTGGTTTATCGAACAGTGGATTGTGAGAAGTTTGGTTCAGTTTGTCTTGATTGAGGGTTCATCAGTTCATCAATGGTTCATCTGAGGATTTATTTTCCTCAGTATGGATTTGAATTATCAGGGCAGTGTTCAGATGCTAGTTTGCAACTTGATTGGCAAATTATTCAGTGGATTTGTGATGACTGTGTTTATTTTATCAGTGGCTTGTGCATGAAAAGTTCAAATTTGGTTCTGGGTTTAAAACCATCAATCCCATATTCATTTCCTTTTTTTAATTCAATTCACCATAAAAATTCAAATTCCATTCAATCATCCATTTTCCAAGTAACCATTTTTTTTATCCGTTTCTATACATTTTTTTTATTCGAACCAATTTCATATCTATTTACAGAATATATACCTCATTCTTTTTTCCGATTAAAACATTTTTATGTTTTCATTTTTTTTATTATCCATATAATTCTTTTATTTCCATTTTTTTATCCTATTAATATTCAAATTCTTTATTTTTATAAACCATCACCAAAAATCTACCGTCACTAAAGAAAGAGAAGTACAAAATAAGGCCATTTCTTTTTTCAGCCCATTTCACTTCACATCACCTCATCCAAAAGCTACTATTTCTAACTTGCAGCCTTATGCACGCCTTCCGTACTTCCAAGCCATGACTTCAGCTTTTCAAATGTCACACTTTTGCTAAGCCATTTCCCAGCCAAAAATCCCACGCAACCACACATCCAGCCTTCCTCAAAATTCCTAACGTCATCCGCATACACTTTCCATCAGCTTCTCAACGCCTGGCCCACAATAAGCCATCTACACATACCAAGCCAATACACTCCATGCCAACTCAATACGCCAGCCAATGCTGCACAAGCTTCAAGCCACTTCCCAGCATTCTGTACGGCAATCCAAAGCACCCTCACAAGCACGTGCAAAATCACTCAATCCTCACGCTTCACTTCACACGCAACCAACACAAGCCGAAATCCGTACACAAACTTCACGCAGCAGCATCACTATCCTAAACAAGCTTCAGCTTTCCAACACCATCCGTATACCCAATTTTTCCCAAGCTTCACTTCACGAAATTCCAGCCAACAAGTTTCCTCAAACCGCTTACCCGCACCTGCAAAACGCAAAGACTCACGCGAAGCCTCACTTATCAAAACGCAGAAAAATAAGTCAAAAAACGCACATCATCACGAGAATCCCGTGCATCCGAAACGCATCTCAATCCTTCACGAAACGGCACCGTAACTTCGCTCCATCCATCTATAAAAGAAAACCCTCTCTTCTTCATTGATCAAGCTTGGAGAGCCCTCAGAAACCCTGCTTAAATCATAATCCAAACTTCAATTCAATTCTTCAAATTTCAATTTCACCTTTCAATCCAAAACTTTTCTTTAACCTGCAATTCATCCCATCAATAAATATCAACAAAACATCACTCATCATCGATCCCTAAAAATCAAAACAGAAACAAAGAAGAAGAGCTTCCATTTAAATCGGATTAAGAAGCCATACCCGTTGTCGCAACCGCCATCACCGTCAATCCGTAAAAAAATCCAATATCCACGTTGCGATTGGAGGAGTTCAGCTGCATAGATTTCGGGTGAGGAACAGTGCAGGACGTTGCTTTTTGAGAACGATGCTTTTTGAGAGTTGAAATTTGGGAATTATTGTTGTTGTCTGCGCGAAGAAGAAGAGCAATAGTGCTTCTGTTTTGTTCTCCCTTATTTATTATAATTTTATTGTTAATTAATTTTTTTTAGTTTTCTTTTGTTTAATAAGAATGTGAGTTGGTTTAGGCCTCTTGGCCATGGATCCGCCTGATATCCACCATCTATTAGACCCGTGGACTCCCCCTTTCCCCTTTCCATTGGTTTCTTTATTTTTTCTCTAGTTTATTTTTTTTTTTTTGATATTGTATAGTTCATTTATAAAAGACATATTTTAGAAAAAGTATAGGAAAAAGTATTTAGAAAGAGGTTTTAGGAAAAGCTTTAGAAAAATATATTTTAGAAACAATTTAGAAAAGTTTTTTTTAGAAAAGGATTTTAAAAAATATTTCTATTTCTTTTTATGGATTTAGCTTTAGATTCATTTCTTTTTCATCCTTTATTTTTCTTTTTGGTCGATGAGATCTCCGATTCGCGATTATTGGTTTTCGAAGATGCTTAATCTTCATTATTTCAAACCTATGGATGAATGATCATTTGGATCATTCTCCATACTTTGGAATCGTGATAGGTTGCCTTCGATAAACACAATGTGAAATCCCGATTAAGATTAGACCATTACCTTTTCTTTTAGTGTGGCATGTTTTCGGAGAACGATCCATAATATCGTTTCTCTAACATGTATTAACACGAATATTTTCCACTTTAATTAGTGGTGGCCGGCCTCATTTGTAGGGTAATTACTCCGTAAATTAATCGGCGATTGCTTAACATAGACCTAAAGTTGTCCCGATTCGGAATGCGATCCACTTGGATCCGGTTATCTCGATTTTATTATTCTTTTCGTGGTTGTGCTTGATTAAGTTCATCATACCACTTATATTGTAAATATTATAATAATGTGAATATACTAACATTTTAATTCCATCTCTCGCACCTTATCCTTTTATTTCAATTTCTCGTTCCCTATCTCTTTATTATGCTTTATCATATTATATCATATATCATTTGCTTATTGTTTATATTGTTGCTTGTTATTTTTCCTTTGTCCATTTGGACACCAAAAACACTAATAAAGGATTAAACATTAAAAGACTTGTGACTTTAATTTCGGACTATGGTTACTATCCCTAGCATTGGAGTTTCGGACTTAGATTCTAGGATCATCCCTTTGCTCAAGTTGTTATGGATTGAAGACTTTGGCTCCGATTAAGTTCACTTGATTATGAAGATGGAAATCCGATTGTTTCGAAGATTGCTTGCCGTATGGTTTGATCATTCTTTCTTTAGCTTTTATTTTCAAGTCTTATGATAGTCCCTTCATCTCTTCCCATCTTCTTCAATTTTCAAACCTCCTTCCTATTTTCAAAACTTTCTTTGTTTTCAAACTTCAAACATTTTTCTCAATCAAACCTTTACTTCGGTCATGTGCTTTTACCTTTTCATTTCATTTCCTTAAATAAATACTAAACCACATAAGCATATCGGAACTTTTCTTCTCAAAAACTTTAAAACTTTCACAACTCATTCAATTGTTTTTGTGCCCTCGTGCACGTTTCTTTTAACCTTTTTTATGTTTAGATATGATTCATTCTTTCTAGCGGAATTATTCGCTAAAGAATGACGACTTATCTTTACATTTTAAAATCAATTCAACTCATTTGCCTTTTCACAATTTGTACCACGAACTACGGGGTTTTGATCTCGCATTTCACTTTGTGGGTACGTAGGCATGAGACGTTCGTCTCTTCAAACACCAAAATCTTAAAAAACATTCTTTTTCTCATCTCTTCAATATTTTTTTCAAGCAAACCATTTCAAACCAAAAAATGCAGTAAATATTTCAAAGGGTTCCCGTGGAGTACCACAGACAAGTCGGGTGCTTAAAACCTTCCCGATTTGTAACCAATCCCCGTACCCGTTCTCTGTTTGATTCTTTTAGCTTTTTAGCTTTTTAGCTTTTAAGATTCTTTAGGGTTTTGTTCGTTCTTTTTCCTTTTTCCTTTTGGAAATAAATAAAAGCGCGGTGGCGACTCTGTGTACCTTGAGTGAAGTTAATCAATGGCTTACACTCATGATTTTACCGCTACAGCAGCGAAGAGGATACTGGGGTATCTGAAAGGAACTTTCAACTATGACATTTTGTTTCCTGCAGCTGATGAAGGAAAAGAATGCAAACTAGTGGATTTCATCGACTCAAGTTGGTGTAGTGATACTGAGGATAGAAAATCCACAACTGGCTATGTGTTTATGCTAGATGGTGCACCAGTTGCTTGGAACTTAAGAAAATAACCAATAGTGACACTGTTGTCGTGTGAAGTAGAGTACATAGTTGTTTCTCTTTGTGCATGTGAAACAACGTGGATGGTGAATCTGGTCGAAGATATTACAGTGAATGATCATGAAACAATTAGCATGAAGATCGACGACATGTCTATTATCGATCTGACAAAGAATCTGATGGCTCATGGATGAAACAAGCACATGAAAATGAGGTTCTATTATCTTCGAGAGGAAGTGGAAAAAGTGAAGTTGAACTTGAAACACTGCAAAATTGAGAATCAGGTTGTAGATATCATGACAAAATGAGTGCAGGCCGAAGTGTTCAAGAAATTAAGGTCTATGATGAATGTATAGCTTAGACACAATGAATTAGGTGATATGTTGAATTGTAATTTTGTATATTGAAGCAGGTTGTTCGATAGAGACAAGGAAATGTCGAAATGTCTATGTGTGTTGAATTAGATTAGTTGTCGAAATGTTGACTTAACTTTATTTGTTTTGTTTAGTTAAGTTAGTTAAGTTAGTTAGGGTTTGCTTGGTGTGCAAGCAAACTCAGCATATAAATAGGGAAGTACCCTATTATTGATTGTAACTTGAAAAGGTGAATATTACATATTGCAAAGTTGAGAGTTGAGAGAAACTTGACAGAATTCACAACTCTTCTTTTTCTTTTCATGTTGAAATCTTATTTCCTTTTCTTTCCAATTCAATTGTTTTCTTCCTTCAATTTTCAATTTTGCTGCGATATAATCTTACAATTAAGGATAGTTGATTCACTCGAGTGAAGATTAAAGAATAAACGAAATAATCAATCAGAAAGATTTGATTAAGAATTCATCAAATTTTGATGAAATTGCAAAAATCAAATGTATCTCCAACCGTGTAAATACTTAAATATCATAAACATGCATGTATGATTTAGAGGTTTTTTTCTTTTCAAAACACGGTTATAGAGACAAATATCAAAATCTTACCCATCATCTATAATCATAATCCATTTGTATTAAAGTGGACAGTGGTTTAACAACTATTGCTTAAATTTTATTAAAGCAAATGTTCAAAAGTTATCATACACTGTATTGTAACTTAATTACTACTTCATGCGTCTCAAAATAAGAGTTATATTTATTAAAAAAAAGTTACTTTTTAGTTTTTAATATAATTTTAACTTTTAATTTTTAACAGTACTATCTAATTAATACTTTATATTTATTATTTTAATGATAATTAAAATATAACAATAGTTTATAAGAATAATAAAAAATATATTTTTCTCTTTAATTTTTTTATATTTTTTTAATATGTACAAAAATGTTAAATATAATATTTATTTTGATACGGATAGACTAATTATAATGTTCTAAATTATACATTTTTATTTAAAATTTAACATAGTAAATTGAAAATGTTTGTATATTAATATATCTATTTTATGTATAAATGTTATTAAATTGGCCAAAATACATTTAAATTGTATACACACTTTCTTCCAAGTTTTCATCCATTAGTACAAAATAAATCTACCAAGAAAAAGAGCAAGTAATAAATGCTTTATATATATCATTCCACGTGCTCCACGTCCTTTATAAACAGGAACGTTTGTCTGTGTTCTAAAAACACTGTATATAGTACAGTACATATTAATCTTAAGATGCATGCGAGAGTAAGTGCATATAATTAGTACTATAGTACATAATCAATTAATCAGAAACAAGTTTAAACGAAGATAAGTTAAGGTAAACACACACATTACTCTGATTAGAAAAAGAGATCTAAGAGACAAGTCATGTGTGTGTACTTTGGATTCCCATTGAGAAATAAAATGTTGTTTCATTAACTGTATGGAATTAGTTATCCAAATGAACTAAGCGCTTAATGAGGAACTTTACACGTGAGATACTTACATCCTTGTCATAGTTGGAAGTACTATTGAGTCATAAAAATTGTTTTTTTATTAATTAATTCTAGTTGAAGAAATCACTGCAAGGATCAAAATCCAATGGATCTTCTAATGATCTACACATGGTGGCAGTGTGATTTGTTGTATTCTTATTGTGTCATTTCTGACATCCTTGTTTTGCACGTCTTGTCATGTATATTACTACGTTTATTCTTTAATTTTAACAAGCATTATTTATATGATATTAATTTTATAATGACTATAATTATTATATAATATTGATTTTATAAAATAAAAATATATTTTATTCTAATACATAGATGTGATATAAAATATTTTACGTGAATTTCCTTTTCTTCAATTTATACTACTACTCCTATAAATTAGTATTCAATTAATTATTTTTAAAAATCTAATTAATTAATTATATGTATATTAATAATAATTTTAAATAAATACTTGGTGAAAATATTAAAAGTATTTATTGATAATTTTTTATAAATATTTTTGTGAATTTTTTACTCAAATATCCAACTTTTTCAAAAAAAAAATCACTAAATAATCCATTTTTCAAAAATATTCCCAAAGTACTCTAGTTTTGAAGAAAAAAAAGTGCAGTCTTCAAATGAATTGACGATTGCTTTTGTTGCTTATGAAGTATCGCCAATTGAATTGTAGATACCATATGCAGTCTTCATTCTAATTGACGATTGTGTTGTAATAAATGGAATGGTCGTCAATTCATTTGGAGACAAGGTGAATTTTCAAAATTTATTTAAAAAAACAAAAAATTTTAATAATTGATGAAAAATAATATGATAGTAATAATTAATTAAAATTAAAATTACATAATTTAATGATCACGATCGGGTTGGACATACCGACCGTCGGTTCCACATCCCCTAGGTACCCTCATTTGCTGCCCTCGTTGTTGATTCACTCTAGGTGTTTGTGGAGTTGAGGTCTCCGGAACATCACTAGACTCCCTCAATAATTCTTGAATTTCTACAAAGTCTTGTGTATGGAAAAACGACATGTCGTAACTAAGGTCGAGACCCATGCCAGAGTTGTTTGGATGTGAGGATGGGGTCATTCGTATGTGACATAGACGATTGGAAGGGAACATTGGTGTGAAGGCTTCGTTGGTGAAAAGTTGAAATGGTAGTGGTGTTTGAAAGTCATATGGTGGTTGTGATGCTTGTGTTTGTCGGTTGTTGTGTGATGTTTGTGTGTGTCGGCTATGGTGTGATGTTTGAGTGTCTTGATAATAGTCATTTTGTTGGACATGGTAAGGGAAACGCTCTTGGTATTGTGGTTGGGTGTCTGACATGTTTGAAAAGTGGGTTTGTGTGTTTGTGGCTCGGTGTTTGGGAAGAGTCTAGTACTTAGTAGCTTCGAGTTGGTGTTTGTCGCTCTGATACGTAGCACTTCGGGGGGATGAACGCATGTTTTGTCTTTGTGGCTTCTGTTTAAGTTTATGAACTAGTTTTCAGTTGTTTTATATTGATAAACCAAGTTGAAGTATTTTGATGTTGAATTCATTGAAGTTGTTTAAAGTTGAAACTTGTTGATCTGTTGCGTTGTTTTTTTAAAAGTAATTTCATTAATGAAGTTTGTTATTTGATTTTAAAGTTGGAGAATATGATATCCCATGTTTGTTTATGAAATTTCATAACTCTGATTTAATAATTAAAGTCGGGTAGAAACAGGGTGTTACATCGCCAGCCATGCATTTTTATCCCAAGGAAATGGAAAGGTAATGCTGCACAAATCAAAGGAAAGGAAAGAAAAAGGTCTTACGAACCATAGAGAATGGGTTCGGGAGTCGGTTACAAACTGAAAAGATATTAGCACCCCAGATCGTCTGTCGTACCTGACGGGATCCACGCTTGCTTGTATTGTTCAAAGGGTGTTGTAAATTGCTTCGTCTGCTGCTAACTAGGAAAAAAGAACGGGAAAAATGTAGGGAAAAGAAAGAATGTGCTCGAATGGGCCCTACCACACTGCCTACGTATCTCATGGGAAATGAGAATCAGAGTCGTCGTAGTTCCTCTAACTAGGGAGGAAATTTGTTTGTATTTTTTAGGATTGAACTTCTTATGGCTATGCT
The DNA here is from genome assembly GCA_963966055.1 of Lathyrus aphaca. NCBI lineage: Eukaryota > Viridiplantae > Streptophyta > Magnoliopsida > Fabales > Fabaceae > Lathyrus > Lathyrus aphaca. Next base: position 286,852,420 of record OZ014524.1, read on the forward strand.
CAGGTGTTGCAGGCTCGTCTGGTACGAGTGCGTTTACCATCTTGCAAAAGACAAGTCGAAGCAATTTCTTTCGTTTAGAGTGAAGAAGATGATAGGAGAATTCAACATAAATCAACACACTTAATACGAATATAATTAATTAAATAATTAATTAAATAAACAGGGCGTTACAACTCTCCCCCACTTAGGATATTTTCATCCTAGAAAATCTACTCGATGTACCACACTCCATATACGTTATCTCATCTAACAAATCAACTTCCCTGCCATAGAAGGCAACCTCATGTCTAACACCAAACAATAATACATCACATCAACGACAACAACACGAAGCAATTGCTCGCGCAATGCATTCAAAGATCAACTTACGACAAAAAAATGAACTAACTAAGAACACACAAGTTCATAATGAACCAAAACCCAACACAACGTTACCCTCGCCATGACCAACACTCCCTTAATTTCCATCATAGGAATTAGCTACTCGCACTCGAACCATCATCATAGGAAACGAGGCAACAACAAAGATAAGAACTCCAAGTCCATAACACAACATCAACGTATCCAACTACCAATATCGTTGTTAATCACATAAGAACAACTTCTCTGCAACATCAACATATCCAACTACCAACATCGTTGTTACTCACATAAGAACAACTGCTATGCACTACGCTTTCACTATGCACTCTGGTTACTAATGTAACACCCCAAAACTACCCGGCGGAAAATCATAAATCAGAGTTATCAAAATTTTAACAACAATAGGGTGCCACATTTTCAACTCAATAAACAAAACAACATTTAATCGCATAATCATCATGGACACATAACACATTTAGATCGGGATACAACAACAACTTCATTCATTTTTATAAACCAAAACAGCTTTATTATTAAATAACATGTTCATAGTTTTCAACTTCATTGTCATGACTTCACAGCTTTGTTCAACTAGAAAACTAATTATAGCAACTTATTCTTTTACTCAACTTCAACTTTTAAATACAACAACAACAACAACAAAGAAAACTACAATGATATAACAAGCGTCAACCCCCTGAGTGTTACGTATCAGAGTAACGATTGACTCGAACTATTGAAGATAATAATCTTGCTTCAAGCTAACCTGCACGTTACCAACCAAGGGTAACATTCAACACAGAAAGGGGTGAGATATCGAACCATATAAATAAGAGTATGATAATTAATATGCTAGACATAATCATACAATTTTCATACTATCCCACAACAACATCTTACCAATCACCCCAAACCATCAACATGTTTTATCAACTTAATTAGTATATCAACATAACCAATTTCAACTACAAAATCAACATAGACACCGTCATCAACTTCAACGAATATATACAACATATATACCTTCTTCAATATCAGCACAATCGACATTATGAACATAATTACCTAAACAACTCAGGCAACATAATCCTATAATCAACGCATCCAACATAATAATATAATCAACTTAGCAACATAATCAACTTAGCAACATAATCAACTTATCCAACATAATAATATAATCAACATAGCTACATAATCAACTTATCCAACATAATAATATAATCAACTTAGCAACATAATCCACTCATTCAACGTGAACTACTTACTCAACATAATCGACTTAAACCACTTAATCCACTTAAATCTACATAAACCACTTATTCAACTAGAGCAACATAAACAACGCAAACAACATAATCAATGCGACACAGGATGCGACTCGACTGTGCATATGCATGTGGTACCATTGGAGTAAAACCCCCAACTTAAAATATACCGGATTATCGAGGTATCTGCAAGGCATAAGCCTTCAACTTGATAAATTTGCCAATCCAGGCCAACGTGGTGAGCATCCGCTCCAACTTAGAAATGCAGTGTACGCCATGATACAACGACTCAACACATCACAACAATCAACTCCAACAACATACAACAAATAACATCGCAACTTTAATTCAACATCGATTCAACTTTGGCCATAGGCCTACAACTTTCAACGTTGGTCATAAGACCTACAACTTGAACATCAACATTGGTCTCACTACCTACAACTCAAATAATCAACATGGGTCCTTCGACCTTTAACTTAAAAATGCTCCCAAACCGGGACAAAACAACATACACAACTATACTAGAAAATACACACATTCAACACTAATTAACAAAGTACACTGACTAAAATCACTTACTTATTATTCCGAACTAACTCGTCAATTTTCATTAAATTCCGGATAACAAATTTTTCCGCTTAAATCGGCTAAACCGGCTAAATCGACACTACTTAATTTTCTGCCAAAACTACTCATAAACTCCACTTATTCTGCTTAATTCCAATTTACCAATATCTTCATTTCTCTGCTACTATCTCTTAACTTTTATTGACTTTAAATTCTACTGCAATACCATTACTTGTTAAACCTCATGTTACTGATTTTTTACTTCTGTCTCTCCTAATGATCTGCAAAAATATGCTTCTGCTATACTCCACCTCTCACAACCCAATTAGCATTATCATTTAATTATAATAAACATTTTTATACACATGTTATACTATAATTAATACTTAGTATAATAATATTAACAATAATATTCCTGTAATTATGTTCTTATTATAAAATTAGTAAAACATTATTATATATATATATATATATTTATTTCTTTAAGTTAAAAGTAACGTGCAATATACTAATTACTAAAATCATGGCAAGGGCCATGATTCCGCGGCCTGGGCCATACACGCACGGCCTGCACCATGTGACAGGTGGCCTGCACCATAATGTACATGGTCTGCGCCATGTGACTTTGTTATAACGGATGGCCTGCGCCACCATTCTCATAGTGGGTGGCCTGCGCCACCCTTCCTCTTGCAATGGGTGGCCTGCGCCACCCTATTCGGTACAGGATTCGTCCAAAAAATTATTTTTTTCTAACGACCGATCAATCCATTCAAAATTCAACAGAATCGATTAATCAATACAATTCCTCAACAATTAATCCATCCATAATTATGATAAATCGATTACTTAATTATCACAAAAATTATGTTCTTCGCAACAAATCAAAACGAAACGATCAACACAAAATCAACACCCAACAGTATAGATATTATAAAATCGCAATCCCACATATTAATCATCATAATCCCAGTTATATAATTTGAACCCCACCCTTACCTCAATAGGTGGCCGCTTCGAATCTCCGATCGACTTTCCAATTTGGCTTCCGACGGCGACTTCTCGAAACCGTTTTCTCCACTTTTCCTCGTTCTCCAATTTCACGTTCCACTTTTTCTCAACTTCCACTGATACTACTTCTCATCTTGACTAATTCTCCTTTTATTTTCTCTTTATTATAATAATAATAATAATCCAATTATAACTAATGGGCCTAACTACAACACCCCCTTAATTTGCTATTTCGAACACGGTTTCAAGCCCACTAATTAATCTACTACAACAACTATAATATTTACTCCGATAATATTTCTACGGCTTCCGACTTATTTTCCCGACTTAACGACTTAAATTCACCACAACACCAAAATTTAATTTAATAATTCACTACTAATTATTTTCTCCAGACTTAATTAGATTATCTTCCGATTATTAACCAAATGGTCCAAACAACCCGATCGACATATCCAACAATAAACGAAAATACTTCATATCTTCTTCCATAACTTATATCAACTTAATTAATTAAATTCGACCTAAATCAACTTATAATTATCAACACAATATTCTGATATTTTTGAAATCAACTTAAATACGCAAATCACCGCAAATCAACACAACACAATACACTTATATTTAATTAAATAATTAATTAAATAAACGGGCGTTACAACTCTCCCCCACTTAGAATATTTTCGTCCTCGAAAATTTATCCGATTCAACTACTCCAACTACTTATTTATTCCGACTAATCAACTTTCATCCTCGAAAGGCAACCCCACTTATAATACAGACAACAATTCATAACATCAACGTTAACAACAACACAAACAACAATGAAGCAATACCCTTGACAACCATCAACACAACACAACGAGTAACCAACTTACAACTTAGAACACATCAACTCAAGAACATACAACTTAATCACAACGTTAATACAACCAAACTACCAACATCGTTGTCATCCGCGTACGAATGATGACACCATGCGCTAGCTACGCACTGTGATTACTTGCAAAATACCAAGTTTACCGAGTGTAAATCCAACTTACAATCACCAAAATCGACATATCAACAAAGCCTCCGACTCACTCCTCGGAATTTTCATTCCAACAGGTATTCTAACTCTTCATAGTTACCGAGCACTTCCAACTTAGGCCCATAAGGCAACAACCTTGAACGTTCAGCGTAATTACAACGACGACGACTTCCCAATCTTGAATAAGATATACTTGCTCTTCCCAATTATCCTCAACATAATTTCAACTTTACTATCTTTTAGCAAAACGTCTTCGACAATCATCTTAACCACACAACATCATTATACCAACATAAGGTACAAGGGTCCAACGAATCTCCACAAGATAACTCATACCCTTTGCCTCCAACTAATTTAACTTGCCGAATACTCGATTCTTACTCATACCGACACAACCTTTTATAGATTCTTATCTGAATCAACACAACCAAACAACTCCTCTTATTCCAACCAAAGCCTCTCTTTAATAAACCAACTTATAATTTCACTTCTAATACTTGCAACTCAATTATATCTGACATTCTTATCAAATCATCATTTCACATTTCCACCTACTTTCCTTTCTAATCATCTCAATAAAACTTTAAGTCCCAAGTTACTTAATTCATCATTAAACAACATTTCAATTATTCTGAGTCCAACTATGAATTTTCTTATTACAATTCAATCCAAGCGCAACTTCATACTTCCCTCTTAAATTCCAACTAATACTCTCCTATAATAACTTGCATCAACAAAACAAATAATACTCAAGCACTCGACTTAACTTCAACCAATTCGACGTACATACTATACTAGTTGGCATGACACATCTATCCATCAATTATGATTACGTCTGCTATCAACAATAGATTAAGGGTGATCATTTCCTCAATTTATTGATAGAGATCCGGAAACCATAACAGAGACATCAATCATCACTACCCAACGCCATAATGTACTTCAACTTGTGCCCAGAGTCTGTAAGCATAATGCTCCTCCAACTCTCTACGGCTTATCAACTCCTTCTTAGTCTCCTTAATTCCAACTTCATCAACGATACAAATCATCCAAAAATCCAGTACACATTCTCTTATGTACACACATAGTACCACACGACTTTCAATATCCATCTAACACCAGAGTCGTTACAACAAGTACCATCCAAAACGGTCTGTTCCAATTACAACTTTCATCCAAGCTAAAATATTTAACAACACTAATCAACTTCCATCTTCCTCCCAACATCACCATCATCTAACATAGGCACTTAATTGTTCATATTCTACATAAATCGCATCTCTATGTGTTCTCCGATACTTTCACATTTCCTCTAATGCCAACATCTTATTCCTATCAACATTTCACACTCGTCTTCATCCTTTCAAATATTTCAGCAATAAACGCTTAACTTCGAACACAGATATATCTTCCAATACCGACCTTTAAGTCACAAAATTATATTCCAAAATGAAGATAATTTCGTGTAGATTCCAGAACTTCAAGAATCGCTTAAATCCGACTCACGAGTAAAAAGTTATCCTCCTTGCAATTGGACTAGTGAACAATTCTCGTATGCAGAATTTTCCAAAATTTCGCAGCAGACCTAACTATTAAAACACACTTATCTCCCTCATTATAAACCTCCTGAATACAAATCTTATATGTAAACTGTAGGGAATTTCGTAAGCTTTCCAAAAAGTCTAGAACCGCTTCAATCCGAATCACAGTTAAAAAGTTATGCCACTTCTTGTGACAACTGCTCCAAGATTGCAAAAACCATAATTTTTGAGATTGATGAATACATCTCTCTCCATCTTACTTCCAAGTTCTACCAAAATATTGCTCTACATCCAACTTCAAAAATTAATCGACTTTAATCCAACTACACTCAAGGCATAACAATCTACCGACTTGATCCTTCAACTTGATCCATCAACGTTTCTTTGTATTTGGAATAAATCATTCTTCCTTAAAGAATCTCCATCCAAAATCCACGCACTGCTCAACCCGACCGATACAAATTCATGAATTCATGCTCTCGCCAGTCCGCAACAACATCTCTTCAACAACCTTATACTCCTGCAATCAACATCAACTTTGAACCAACTTCGACATTCCAACAACAGTCCGGGGGTCAAGCTTCTCCCCCACTTAATTTCAACCAACACCTGCAGACAACGACTAAAAACTAACAACAAATACCGACAGTGTTTCACACACATGCCGCGTACTAAGAGATTAACAACACTAGATAACATTGGCCGGACGGACCGACCTGCTCTAATACCACTAATGTAACACCCCAAAACTACCCGGCGGAAAATCATAAATCAGAGTTATCAAAATTTTAACAACAATAGGGTGCCACATTTTCAACTCAATAAACAAAACAACATTTAATCGCATAATCATCATGGACACATAACACATTTAGATTGGGATACAACAACAACTTCATTCATTTTTATAAACCAAAACAACTTTATTATTAAACAACATGTTCATAGTTTTCAACTTCATTGTCATGACTTCACAACTTTGTTCAACTAGAAAACTAATTATAGCAACTTATTCTTTTACTCAACTTCAACTTTTAAATACAACAACAACAACAACAAAGAAAACTACAATGATATAACAAGCGTCAACCCCCTGAGTGTTACGTATCAGAGCAACGATTGACTCGAACTATTGAAGATAATAATCTTGCTTCAAGCTAACCTGCACATTACCAACCAAAGGTAACATTCAACACAGAAAGGGGTGAGATATCGAACCATATAAATAAGAGTATGATAATTAATACGCTAGACATAATCATACAATTTTCATACTATCCCACAACAACATCTTACCAATCACCCCAAACCATCAACATGTTTTATCAACTTAATTAGTATATCAACATAACCAATTTCAACTACAAAATCAACATAGACACCGTCATCAACTTCAACGAATATATACAACATATATACCTTCTTCAATATCAGCATAATCGACATTATGAACATAATTACCTAAACAACTCAGACAACATAATCCTATAATCAACTCATCCAACATAATAATATAATCAACTTAGCAACATAATCAACTTAGCAACATAATCAACTTATCCAACATAATAATATAATCAACATAGCTACATAATCAACTTATCCAACATAATAGTATAATCAACTTAGCAACATAATCCACTCATTCAACGTGAACTACTTACTCAACATAATCGACTTAAACCACTTAATCCACTTAAATCTACATAAACCACTTATTCAACTAGAGCAACATAAACAACGCAAACAACATAATCAATGCGACACAGGATGCAACTCGACTGTGCATATGCATGTGGTACCATTGGAGTAAAACTCCCAACTTAAAATATACCAGGTTATCGAGGTATCTGCAAGGCATAAGCCTTCAACTTAATAAATTTGCCAATCCAGGCCAACGTGGTGAGCATCCGCTCCAACTTAGAAATGCAGTGTATGCCATGATACAATGACTCAACACATCACAACAATCAACTCCAACAACATACAACAAATAACATCGCAACTTTAATTCAACACCGATTCAACTTTGGCCATAGGCCTACAACTTTCAACATTGGTCATACGACCTACAACTTGAACATCAACATTGGTCTTACGACCTACAACTCAAATAATCAACATGGGTCATTCGACCTTTAACATAAAAAGGCTCCCAAACCGGGACAAAACAACATACACAACTATACTAGAAAATACACACATTCAACACTAATTAACAAAGTACACCGACTAAAATCACTTATTTATTATTCCGAACTAACTCGTCAATTTTCATTAAATTCCGGATAACAAATTTTTCCGCTTAAATCGGCTAAACCGGCTAAATCGACACTACTTAATTTTCTGCCAAAACTACTCATAAACTCCACTTATTCTGCTTAATTCCAATTTACCAATATCTTCATTTCTCTGCTACTATCTCTTAACTTTTATTGACTTTAAATTCTACTGCAATACCATTACCTGTTAAACCTCATGTTACTGATTTTTTATTTCTGTCTCTCCTAATGATCTGCTAAAATATGCTTCTGCTATACTCCACCTCTCACAACCCAATTAGCATTATCATTTAATTATAATAAACATTTTTATACACATGTTATACTATAATTAATACTTAGTATAATAATATTAACAATAATATTCCTTTAATTATGTTCTTATTATAAAATTAGTAAAATATTATTATATATATATATATTTATTCCTTTAAGTTAAGAGTAACGTGCAATATACTAATTACTAAAATCATGGCAAGGGCCATGATTCCGTGGCCTGGGCCATACACGCACGGCCTGCACCATAATGTACATGGTCTGCGCCATGTGACTTTGTTATAACTGGTGGTCTGCGCCACCATTCTCATAGTGGGTGGCCTGCGCCACCCTATTCGGTACATGATTCGTCCAAAAAAAATTTTTTTTCTAACGACCGATCAATCCATACAAAATTCAACAGAATTGATTAATCAATACAATTCCTCAACAATTGATCCATCCATAATTATGATAAATTGATTACTTAATTATCACAAAAATTATGTTCTTCACAACAAATCAAAACGACACGATCAACACAAAATCAACACCCAACAGTATAGAAATTATAAAATCTCAATCCCACATATTAATCATCATAATCCCGGTTATATAATTTGAACCCCACCCTTACCTTAATAGGTGGCCGCTTCGAATCTCCGATCGACTTTCCAATTTGGCTTCCGACGGCGACTTCTCGAAACCGTTTTCTCCACTTTTCCTCGTTCTCCAATTTCACGTTCCACTTTTTCTCAACTTCCACTGATACTACTTCTCATCTTGACTAATTCTCCTTTTATTTTCTCTTTATTATAATAATAATAATAATAATCCAATTGTAACTAATAGGCCTAACTGCAACACCCCCTTAATTTGCTATTTCGAACACGGTTTCAAGCCCACTAATTAATCTACTATAAAAACTATAATATTTACTCCGATAATATTTCTACGGCTTCCGACTTATTTTCCCGACTTAACGACTTAAATTCACCACAACACCAAAATTTAATTTAATAATTCACTACTAATTATTTTCTCCAGACTTAATTAGATTATCTTCCGATTATTAACCAAATGGTCCAAACAACCCGATCGACATATCCAACAATAAACGAAAATACTTCATATCTTCTTCCATAACTTATATCAACTTAATTAATTAAATTCGACCTAAATCAACTTATAATTATCAACACAATATTCCGATATTTTGGAAATCAACTTAAATACGCAAATCACCGCAAATCAACACAACACAATACACTTATATTTAATTAAATAATTAATTAAATAAACGGGCGTTACAACTAACAACTACCAAATCTACTAAGTTCATCTCCAATTTTCGACATGACAACAGATATAATAGAAGATTTTTGACTTAACTCTTCAGAAATTCCGACCCAACAGTATTCTACACTTGTGATTATTGAATACTTCATCCCAAATCCATAACAACAATGACTCTGAATATCCAACACAACTACAATTGCAACAAATTCCACATCTTGAATATGATATATACTTCCATGAATCTCCAATCATCATAAAATATAAACTACAACTTTACCATTTGTATTAACACATTGTCTTAACTCATCTCAAACACATAACAACTTTACAGCAGCATAAAGGCACGATGTCCAATTAATCTCAACATAAAATCACCTTTCTCACGCCCGTATTCTGCATCAATAATCTATACTTAACACGACACATTAACCAAACCAATACAAACAACTAATTCACCAACTTCTACTCATACTAGCACAATTCTCCAATATTCTTCATCTGAAGTAACATAACCGAGTAAACTCATCTTCACAAATCAAAATCACACCTGGATAACTCATCATATAATTTCACTTGTTTCCACACTTGTAACTCAACTCTCGATTACTCATCCTGAGTTATAAAACATCAGAACATCCACAACAACAATGAATCCAACGTATCCAACGAGTATGGAAAATTACAATTCATATTCTTTACATATACTTTGAGGCATAATGGCCACTACTATTCTCTATCTGATATCCTTGGTCACGTCATGGTCTTACATTTCCATGTACTTTCTCCTTTGATTCATCTCTACAATGCTTCAAGTTTCATATCAATCAGATTATCGATCCATCACGAGATAAAACTCAAATCATCATAACACAATTGTGAGTTTTCATACTACTCGCCTATCGGTTCGCAACCTCATACTAACATCCTCAAGTTAACATCATCTTTCAATAAAGGAAACCGCATTTACTAATAAAAAAAATCCTTAAGCACTTGGCTCAACTCCAACAATCAGATGTACATACCATTTTAGTTGGTAAGACACATATATTCCATCCAACATGATTCTGTCTACTATCAACAAGAGATTAAGGGTGATCAATTCCTCAATTTGTCAATAGACAGTTGGCAACCATAACGGTGGCATAAATAATCATTACTCAACTATAGTAGCGTCTCTTTCACGCACTCAAAGTCACCTGAGCATACAACTTCACTGTCTATCTAAAGCTTACAACTTTCTTATTGACTTGTTTCCAACTTCGTCAATGATATAAGAATGCACAAAACCCAACACATATATTCCTATACACACTTGTCGTACAACAGAGTTATTGAATATCCTTTTAATACCGAAATCGGTACCACATCAAGTACACTCCAAATCGGTTTGCTCCAATTGAAACCTTCATTCAAGTTAAGAACCTTAACAACACTAAACAATCCTCCATATTTCCTTTAATCTCAGAACCTCTATAATTCATATAGTTCCACACTTGGTTCTCATTCTAATCGCAACCTCAACAATATCATTTCAGCATCTAATTGGTGATAGAATTCCAAAACTTTCCCGACATATATCGACACCATCTCATCAATAACACACCATCCACTTTACTATTTAACATTTTCCAACGATGTCCATTATCTAATCATTCTCATTCAACATAAATTTCATTTCTATGAATTTCTCCGACACTGACACATTCTCTTTAATACCAACATTTTCTTTTCCACGTTCAGCAAGAATTGCTCAACTTCAAACACAACCATCTCATTCAACATAGACCTCTCGAACATAAAATCATATTCCAAAATGAAGAAAATTTCGTGTAGATTCCAGAAATTCAATAATTGCTTAAATTCGAGTTACGAGTAAAAAATTATCGTCCTTGCAATGAGACTGGTCAAGAAATCCCGTATGCAGAATTCTGCAAAAGTCAGCACCAGACCCAAACATTCAAACACATTTTTCTCCCTCTTCAAAAACTTTCTGAAGGAAAAATTTATATGTATATTGTAGAGAATTTTGTAACCTTTCCAAAAAGTCCAGAATCAGTCTCATCTGATTAACGAGTAAAATGTTATGCCCATTATACTGAAGGTTGTTCCTTAGCTACGGAAATCAGAATCGAAATTGGTGAACATGAGTTCTACTTCTTTCTTTTTCTCTTGATTTAAAAATTCTTCCAACTATCCTTTATCTTTACTCAACTATGAAAATCATCCGACTTCAATCTAATTATACTCAAAGCATACAAGTCTACTAGTTGATTCACCGCATCTCATACAATCGTCATCGTACACATGCACTCATATAAGTACCACTCTTAATGAGTCATCTTACTTGCTTCGCGGATAAAACATCATTCCTCAACCGACTCCAACTACAATTTATACTCAAGAGGCAATCATAATCATCTTCAAGAGACCTCAAGAGTTATGTCCCGCTTGCATCTTACCCTTCATCACATTGTCTTCTCTCCTCTAAGAAGCACACATCAACCATACTCACTAGTCGATTCGTAACAACACAATTCCGTCAATGCTTGCACCACTGCAGTTAACATCACCTTGAACCAACTTCACATACCATAATCATCCTTGAGAAGCAATCTTATCCCCCATTTATTTCAAACCAACTTCTGTAGACAAACAATTAGAAAACCTACAAGCAAATATCGACAATGTTTCACACACATGTCGTGTACTAAAGAATAAACAACATTAGACAACTTGGCCGGACGGACCGACCTGCTCTGATACCACTAATGTAACACCCCAAATCTAACTGGCGGAAATTCATAAATTAGAGTATAAAACATCAAGTTATAAATATGTGTCACATTTTCAACTTAATAAACTCCAAATATCATTAATCGCATATACATGTAGATACATAACACTTCAACTTTGGTTGACAATTAACAACATATTTATCCTTTAAAAGAAATAAATTTTATTACTAAACAGTATGTTCATCATTTCAACTTGATTGTCATAACAACTTTATTCAACTTATATAACATCTTCCAACAACTTAACTTCTTAATCAATACAACTGTTACATTCAACTACAGAAAGAAAATAACATTTATCCAACAAGCGTCACCCCCCCCCCCCGAGTGTTACGTATCAGAGCGACGACACCGACTCGAATCTACTAAGGTTAGCATCTCTATTCTGGAACACCTGCGCATAACATAGGGGCAACATTCAAACAGAAGGGGTGAGATATCGAACCACATAAACAAGAATGGAATAAATAACATGTAAATTTAGATTATGTAAATCACCACTCCACAACACTTAAGCAACTTAAACAACACAAATACAACATATCACATACTATGCAACTTAGAAATGCGACTTAACAAATGTGATGCATGTGGTACCATTGGGGTTAAACTCCCAACTTAAAATATGTCAGGTTATCGAGGCATCTGCAAGGCATATGCCTTCAACTTAATAATTTTGCCAATCCAAGCTAACGTGGTGAGCATTCGCTCCAACTTAAATATGATATGTTATGCAACTCAAGGTGACTAACAACCAACAACAACTATATCAACGTAACAACACAACAACATTCAACTTTGGCCAAAGCCCTACAAATCAAAATTTTTCCATTTACAAGGCGTTGCAACATAAAGCAACCACTTCACAACTTACAACAAAACAACACAACCCAAAAACAACTAATTATATCACATTATCCCTCATATAATCTCTGACTAAACCGATTAATTAAATCATCTGCTACATCCTGTTATTTCTACTTATTAGTAGCTAATACTGTACTTCTGTTAAACTCATGCCAATAACTATTTATCAATCTTGTTACCAATTTTACTATACTACTACTTAATTAATTCTTTATAAATTCATTATAGTATCATTACTTAATTTACTCATAGCACCCTAAAGCAATTACCCAGCCTCTGTAATTAATTATCTAATTTAATCATGCTTCTTGTAATAAAAATTAAGTGTATCAGTAAGCCAAACAAGACAACAAAACACAGACAATAAAAGCATGTCACGAGTCCTCTTGACGGACATCACAACACCCATAACGATCGTCACAACAACAACATTCCCTAACGGACGTCAAGCAAGGGGACGATTGTCCCGCTCCCAGAAACCTCATTTTCTCTTTGTTTTCCCCGCATTCATCTCTGTATCTATAATTCTTACTCAGTATTTCTCAGACCAATTATTTCTTGCAATTTCAATACTCGATCCAACCACAATACTTCCTATTATACACAACCATTATTAAAATAATTTGTTTGCGATTTATTCAGCATCACAGACCAATTCACTTAATCAACCACAACAACTTATTAATCAAAATAACTTATTCAAACAGACACTCACGAAATTTCGCAATCAAACATCAGACAACAACAATTCAACAATTCATATATCCGACCCACATGTACTTCATCACATAATTCTGATTATAAGGTTAGAACCACACCCCTACCTTGGATTGGAGATCACTCTATTTCTCCGATTGGATTCTCTCGTCGTCTCTACGTGTTCTCTGCCAACATTTGTACCTCTTCTTTGCAGCCTTTTTACTATCACGTCTTTCACTCCAAACCCTTATTCTTATTTTTTTTTATAACCTAATTCTCTTATTCCACTCAACATATAATTCTCCTTATTTTTCTCCACTAATACTTGACCAATACTTAGTCTTCATTGTTTTTCTCTCTTCCACCCAATTATTAATTAATAATAATATTAACTTCCCAAAGTTCTTATAATTTCTTTATTAATTCTATTGGGCTCAATTCTACGTCCCGTCATTACTACTTCTATATACCAACAAGCTCATTTATCCAAATTAGCATAATTCTAACAATTAAATCCACAACTTAATCAACTCACTTATTCCAACTAACAACGACACAATTTAATAAACTAAATCGACTTAATCCACTTAATTAATTCGTCCAATCTACAATACGACTTAATTCAACTCAACTTACTTTAATTCAACAAAAATCAACTTAGTACGAATATAATTAATTAAATAATTAAGTACGAATATAATTCAACTCAACTTACTTTAATTCAACGTAAATCAACACACTTAATACAAATATAATTAATTAAATAAACAGAACATTACAACTGTAACCATAAATCTCTTCCCTGATGAGGCCTTAGATAACTCTTCATGATATACGCCATCATCATACACACAACTTGATCAAAGATCTTGATTGACTTCACCGAACACCGCTTAACAATAGGTGTTATCCTCCTAAGATATGTTTTGATATCTTAATCTTCAATCACCAGATCAAATGATGACTTAACTTCATTGTTGTTATCATCATAATCAGATTAACATGATCAACATTTTATTATGAAGACTTCACTTTAACGTTTTGCCATTATCAAAAACAAAATATAGCTACGAACATCATCCCTTCAAACATATAGATTCAAATATTACTTCCAAACCTTTTGATCTTATACACTTAAATATATGGGTCCTCTTTATCCTATTTCTTTAAATGTCTTGTTTTACTTCCACACTATTTCGTCATCCTATAAAATACTCAAACGCTCTTAGATACTCATTGAAAATGCACTAAGGATTCCTCTGCAAACAATTTTTTTAGTGTAATAGTGTAAAACGAAATAAAAACTACATTTTGAGACGTTATTCTATTTTTTTATCACCATCGATTTAGTCTGATTCAGTGGTCAGTTTTAACATCAAATGGATCCAGTCCTCTCCCAACGCCAATCTCCATTGGACCAACTAACGATTGATTATTCTAATTATTATTACATGAACCAAATGATCAACCACCTTTAAATCCACATTAAAGACATTTTAATATTATTAATCAAATAATCAACCAACTTGAACTAATTTCCCCCTTCAAAATTTCTTAAATATGTGTTGCGTTGGTTCTAAACAAGAGAGGTAAATTTGAGTTGATTTCTTGTTTCATACTTACTTAACCGTGTAACCACATAGCAAGAGAATCATTTTCAATCCTTAATTTAAGGACAAAATTAGCATCATCAACCAAACAAACACTCTTTATAGTAATAACGTTCTCACTCATTCCTCACCTTATAATAATCCATTTCTAGAGTATATTACACTCTACTAGTACATATACATTACATTATTGGATACATATACATGGACACAAGACTAAATAAAAAGATGAATGTAAATTCCTAAGTTAACGCTATGAAGTTGCGTTCCAACTACTCTTTATATTCTTTACCTTTATTCTTCTTCTAATGCCCCCCCTAAAACCTCACTACCTTACCTATCTATCAATCTTCTTTTCCCATTCTTTCTTTTCTTTTTCATCATCATCATTGTACTTTATCATCATTCTCTCACAAATCAATGCATGCCAATGAAACGAAATGAACCATAATCCAATCAACCCTTCTCCATAATCTCCCATGGCATCACTCCTAGCTAGACCCTTCTACTACTACTATTAAGAAACCAAAAAGATTGATTTTTTGTTGTGAAACTCAACTTATGGCATCCATTATTACTTTCTTCAACAAATTTTGCTATCTTTTCATCCTCATTCTCCATCTTGGTTGCTTCATGTTCACCACCGCCGCTGTCACCGCCGGAAAACAAAAACAAAAACAAGACAGCCGTCATTTGTTACCATCAAAGAAACGAAAAATCTTACCTTTATCTCAACCCTCTTCACCTTCCCACCCTAAATTCAAAACCCATAAAGCTCTTTCTTCTTCTTGGCATTTCGTCAAACACCTCTTCTCCGCTAAATCCTGCAAAACCGCCATCACTGCTTCCACCACCACACAACCATCCCCTCAATCCACATCAACCACCGTGAAATCCTCCCAACAATCGCTTATCTCACTGGTTCAATCCGACCTGAGTTTCACGGATCCCCCACGCAAGAACGAACCAGAATCAAACATCTCCGCCGACAACAACAACCTGTTCTTCCCCCTCCGTAACGACATCTTCCCATGCACCGTCTGCGGCGAGATTTTCCAGAAACCAAACCTCCTCGAGAATCACCAATCCACAAGCCACGCCGTGTCGGAGCTCACCGGATCCGACCCGGGTCACAACATAGTCCAAATCATATTCAAATCGGGTTGGCCTGAAACAAACGAGTCTCCATCTATTCACCGAATCCTAAAGATCCACAACAGCCAGAAAATCCTCTCGAAATTCGAAGAGTATCGCGAATCCGTAAAATCTAAAGCCACGCGAAACACGCGCCGCCGCGACGAACGCTGCATCGCCGACGGAAACGAACTAATGCGTTTTCACTGCTCCACGTTTCTATGCGAGTTAGGACATAACGGGGATTCTTCAATTTGTTCTCAGCAATTTTGTAATATCTGCGAAATTATTAAATCAGGAT
The DNA here is from genome assembly GCA_963966055.1 of Lathyrus aphaca. NCBI lineage: Eukaryota > Viridiplantae > Streptophyta > Magnoliopsida > Fabales > Fabaceae > Lathyrus > Lathyrus aphaca. The sequence continues at coordinate 286,869,442 of OZ014524.1, forward strand.
TTTCACAAAAATTAGACGGAATTTCCACGCTGTCAACAAGCTGGAGGGCAAATATGTCAATTCCTGATGACATCGAACGTGAATTTCGCTTCATGAACGTGAAACGGGCCATGCTTGTTTGTAGGGTTATTGCGGGCCGGGTTGGGTCCGATTCGGATGATGAGATGGATAAAACTGATGGGGGTTTTGATTCGGTGATGGCGCACGGAGAGAGTGAGTTGGTAGTTTTTAATCCTAGGGCTGTGCTTCCTTGTTTTGTGATTGTGTATAGTGTGTGATGAACGGTGTTGATGATTATGAGCTTGATCGAACGGTCAAGTGATGATGGGTTGTAATTTTAATTTTGGTTAAGTGTTATTTTGTATTGTAGTTAAGGAATGCATGTCTTTTTGAGAAATTTCATGTGCATAGAACTTGTGAATTAAATTGATACGAACCATATGGGGTGTTTTTTTTTTTAGGTGAATCACTTGATTGTGTGTGATTAAGGTTACCCTTTGCTAAACATATGGTTTTCTTTAACCATGTGATTCTATTTCCCATTTAGATTGAGGCTATTTGGAACTTGTGAATTAAATTGATACGAATCATATGGTGTCTGTTTATTTAGGTGAATCACTTGATTGTGTGTGATTAAGGTTACCTTTTTGCTTATCTTATGGTTTTCTTTAGTTGAGATTTTAGTCAACCATGTCATTCTATTTCCCATTTAGTTAGAGGCTATTTGTAAGGAGGGGTAGGATACGTATTAAATCCGTAAAAAAAAAAGTTTATCAAGTGAAATCCAACTAAAAAATCTAGTTTCGGAGGCTATTTGTAAATAGGGGTAGAAAAATGGACCGTCGTTCTGTTTTAAACCCGTAAAAAAAGTTCAATCGTATAAGTTTATAAGTGAATTTGAGTTAAAAAATCTAGTTCGCCTCTACCAAGGTGACAGGTTGCGAGCGAAAGAAGGCAAAGAAGGGTTGCCTGCCTATTTTTATATTTAATTATTTTTCATTTTTTCAATATTTAATAGATTTATTTATATATTTTAATTAACACTAGATTCACTCAAAACATATGCATTTCCTTCACTTTTCATTCCCTTTCCTCTATTTCTAAAACTTTCCATAAAGGTATGGCTCTCAATTATAGACTCACAGTAAATATCCACCTCGTAATTATTTGTTACTGCATACAAGGCTAATTCAGAGGCATCACCATCATACTTAAAGGGGTGCAGGTCTTGTTCAAGGCTCCCTTGTTCATGTTTCCACCACATCTTAACAGAACTATAATCAAAGTCAGGTTCAATTATCTTGACTAAACCACATGCCTCAAAGAATGACTAATAATCAGGATTTTGGCCCCTAAAAGCATTCACATTCCCCCATCATATCTTAGGTTTGTATCTTTTACAAAACAACCTTTGGTGTAAAATACAAATGTGAACTTATCCATACCCTTGTAAACATAAATTAACCTAAGTTTAATTTTTACCATTTCAGAACACACAACAACTTACCCTGATTTTTACTTTCAATCAACAAAAAAATTAGGTCAACTTATTTATGCCATTACAACAACCAAACTAAGAATTTAATATGTAATGAGACCACTTCTACAGAAAAAGAATGTAAACAACAATACAATGACAATGAAACATAACTGGGACCACAAGTAGGATTCAAACACTTTCTCCTTGGGACCATTGCAACACAGCTACACAACTTCATTATCCCTTGAATACAGCAAATAACTTGAAAATAATTGAGGAATACAAGTCCACGATGTTGAAAATGATTGATATTCAACTAGAAAAGGAAACACTTAAGGAAAGACAGGGCACGATGTTAAAGGTGACGGTTCAACTTGAAATGAAGAAAATACCTCTCAATTTCTACCGTGTAAAATACATGCCACATCAACTAATGAAAAAACTCCAACTAGCGCGCCATGTCATCCTCCTTTAGTGACAACTAACCAGGGGGGCATAGTTAGGGACGAAAAACTTTTGAGGGACCAAAGTTTGAAGGAAATTTTTAGAGGGACAAAACTTAGAGGTTGGGATATTTACAAGGACCTCAGACATATTTAACCCTAAAAAAATTGTTGTAACACATAGAAAACCATTCATAAACTATCCCTATTTTTCTTATGCTAAACTATCCCTATTTTTCTTATGCTAAAGTAATAATTAAAATGGTAAATTTTTTTATTGAGAATCAAGTGTGAGGGAAAAAGTCCCACATTGATTAGAAAATGGAAGATTGAACACTATATAAGTGTGAAAACCCATACACCTATCACCTTAAGGTTTTAAGTGGATATGTGGTGTATCTCTCATAAAAGTGTGTCCCAAGTAGAAATGCTCCCTCGTTAACCCCCCTCCAATAGTGGTATCATAACCTGGCTTCGAAAAAGGCATCAAATTACTTGTATTGAAACATTTCTCGCAGGTGTGGGTGTCTTCCCTCAGGTGTGGGTGATACAAGTGTATGTGGAAGAGAGAGCTTCCACTTCAGGAGGAGCATTGTGTATAAACTCACACTTGAGGGGGAGTGTTGAGAATCAAGTGTGAGGAAGGAGTCTCACATTTATTAGAAATGGAATATTGAACACTATATAAGTGATGGAACCCACACACTTATCACCTTAAAGTTTTAGGTGGATATATGGTGTGTCTCTCACAAAGGCGTGTCCCAATAATAGATGCTCCATCGTTGACCCCCCTCGAATCGCCCAAAAAAAAAAAGAAAAATAATTTTTTTAATAGAAAATAGAATTAAATGAACTTTTGATCCCTTAATTTGGACGTTTTAAACAATTGATCTCCCTATTTCAAAATCAATTATTCTGGTCCTTAATTTTTGAAATTCTTGTATGACAGACTCAAATGTCGAATATGATGTTGAGACATCTTATCTGTTACTTAAACATGGTAAGGCATACACAACAACACATTTAAAATTCTGATAAATCATATTCAAACATTCTTCAGGATGTTGTGACATCTGATAGGACATTAAGGTCAAGTACTACATAATAACAGAAAACAGAAAAGATATAAAGAACACAGCAGAATTGTTAACCCAGTTCGATCAAATTAATCTACTCTGGGGGCTACCAAGCCAGGAAGGAAATCCACTATGTAGTATCAATTCAAAGACTTCTCAGCAAACACCTACAGTTTACATACTTCTCACCTAATCACTACTTGTGCAACTTCTACTTAGGAACTTCTAAATATGAGAAACTCATCATCACTTCCAATCACCCCAATGATGTCTTACAGTGCCAACAATCAGTTGCTAATATTGACGGCTTCAAGCCTACACAACAATTCACGATAGAAGCAACACTTCCATTACAAACAACTTAACCTTGCTTAGCAGCTTCAGTTAAGTACAACACTTCTCTTGCTTACAAGCTTCGAGAATCACAAGTGAAACAACCACAACAAGGTTCTTTATTGTGTACGGCTGCCATAAGAACACAACCCTAATGATTTTTACATTGTCGTTGGTTGGTTGTTTCTAAACTAGGTTACAAGGTTTATTTTATAACATATTCCCAACTAGATTTGGGCCTAAACAATCACAACAATAACTGCTACAAAAATGCAGAAAAAATCTACTTAAAAATATACAAAAAGATCTTTAAATCTAAAAACTCCTAAAATATCTCTAAATATAGAAACTCTATATTTTTCAATATTTGTCTTCAATTTAAATTGAGTCTTCAAGATCTTCTACAATCAGCGCCATTGGATTGATTTAAATCTTCAAATAAACTATTTCTGTTGAAACCAAAACAGAAACTTCAATCCATCTCCAGCAGTTCATGATGTCGAATGAACTGTCTTGACATATTCTTCGACATGTTGTTCCAGATGTTGAAGCATTTAAACACAACATGTTTGGGTGCACATAAAAGGATTCCTTGCTTTATATTTCTTTCTTTTGCAAAGATCTTGTACATGCACACTGCTGCTATATTTGTTTTACAAAATTAATGTCAATTTTACAATACTTACAATCTCCCCCTTTGGCAAATTTTGGCTAAAACAAATATTAATAAAATAATACATTAAAAATAACAGCAACGAGAAATAGGTAATCAACAAACTCTCCATTATGCCAGGACATGTTGTTTGACATCTTCAACAGTATTCACAAATACAAATAACAGTCGCTCATTCTTTCAGTGGATAAGTTACAATTACCTCTTCTTCCAATGGAAACAGCAGCAATATCATAAGGACTAGAAAGTCCTGAACTCTTGACCGAACAAATCTATTACTATTTCCTTTCTTTTAATATTCTAAGAAGTTTCCTTCACAGACTGCTGAGCATCTTCCATTAAGAAGGCCAATGGTTCCATAAGAGAACAATCTTTCATTCCCTTATGTAACTCAGAACACAAGTCACAATTGTATTCTTCAACTCAAGACACAAGTCACAAAGACTAGCATATGACATTCACCTTGACATCCTGATAACCACCACACAAAACAGATGCAACTGTTGTGACAACAGCTCTGAGCACAACATCTGTACACACTCTTTCCCCCCCTTTTTAGCCAAAAATTGGCAAACATAGCCTTCACAGGTCCATACCCACGAATTATTCATCCAAACTCTAAAGAACCCATTAGAAGAAAAGATGAAATCAAGAAAACTCACATGCTGGAAGAGGAGAGAATACGCTTCTATAAATAGGGAGCCAAGGCATAGATAGTAACGTCCTATCCTTGAAAAAGAAGCGTTCTTGGTCCAAGATCTTTATGATAGGAGCAAAACTTATGCACCATTCACTGTGAAACAAAAACTGACCTTGACCAGCTGACTTGTTCTCCCAAAACAAACGGCCCAATAACAAATACGCATGAAAAACCCCGTGTTTCACATTTTTCTACTAGTGCCGTCCACACATACTAAAAAAGAGAACAACACACACATGTCTTGAGACATGTTCTAAAATCCAACCATATACTGTCTGCTAGCAGTGCAAAAGTATGGTTCTCAACACCTCAAGAATCCAACATAAACTGCAGAGAGCAGCTTTATACAATATAGCCTTCTGGACTCCTAGGATACTCCTTATCTGGATCATAAGGAAATGCACACCATAACCACTAAGTAATAAAAATTAATCAAGAAAACATACTTAGTAGTACATGTCACAACATGTTGTGTAACATCACATAACTTGATTAATGTATTACTCCCTCTTAACTCCACAAAAGCAACTGCACAGACTTGTAACATACTCCCCTTGTCTGGGATACTTCATGCTTCTCTGTACTTTGAAGAAAGGAAAACAAAAGACACATCTTCATGTCTTCAAGAGCTCACCCTCTGTTCAATTCCCAATTGAACACATTCACTTCTTATACAAAAGCATACCTGATCCCTTCTTGGTTTGTAGTTACCACAGACTACACAAGCTGAACATCTTCTACACACAGGTTCTTGACACAACATTGGCCCAACATAATATCTTTACAGTACTTTGGCCATAAAATCCAAATAAAACACACTCAAACTAATTCAGAAATTAGTAAGAATGTCTATAAACAGACTTCCAAGCAATCAATACCTGATCTACTTCAGTCTCTTCTACATGTTTCTTCCATTGCAACCCATCTACCTCATAATTCTCCCTTATGATTAAGTAGGCTAAGAATAGAAACCATGTAGACAATCACCCAAGATAATGTACTAACATATAGTTATAACATTTTCCACACACTAAGACCTTATCACCATGATCCTAGATGTGCTCCACCAACTGGACTTACTATAACATAGTAATACAAGAACTTAAATTCTTCAACTTCACTGTACCACCCGCTAGAATCAGAAATCCAAAAAAACCACATTCAAGAAGAACAAATCTCCTCGAGTCTTCAACTCATCACTCTTATTCCCAAGAGCAATTTATTCCAAGATAATCCTCAAGAACAACCAGCTGCTACACTATGATTATCTTGATTCTTCGAATCCAATATAGAGATTAACCAATTGCCACACTTTGATCACCTCCTTTATGAATCCTCATATGAAAAAGCCAATTGCCACCCTTGTCTTCTTCACATTTATCATAAATCTTCCAAATATATCTTGATCAATAGAATTGATTTTCACCAAGTTGTCAGGCCTTATGAAGCATTCAATCCCCGTAGATCATTCTATCTTAAACTGATGTGCCACTTCACCAATTAGATTCTGATGTTGAACTAGATGTTTAAACATTGTTATTCCACATCCATCTGTTGAATTCAGCTCCTTCTTCTGCCACTTGAAAGAACCTCATTCCTTTACAGAACAAGAGTTCCATGCTCTTATAGACTTGACTTATTTACCAAGTTTGAGTAGACAAACTCCATCATGTAGAATTTGCATAAATTTCTACCAATAACACATATTGATGAGAAACTTCCAATGTTTCTCCAAAGTCTTCAAACCTGCCACTGTCTGAATCTTCAGAAGGAATAGTTCAGAACTACACCTTGTAGCAATACCAAGGATGCCATTTCTCCCTGAGTAAAGCGATCTTCACAAAGTCCTAATGATTTATCAATAATAACTTCATTATTATAAAAACCTTCCTTGTCAAGGGAAGAACAAAACTCTAGCTGCATCCAACAAAACTAGTCTGCACTCATGCACCAAAACACCACAGATGGCATTACTTAACTCCCTCTTTCATGAAGAACCAAAGCTCATTTTAAAGATGAACATTAGTTACTCAAAATACTTTCTGAACCATAAGATTCCGACTGCAGATATGCATACTCCTTAGATAAATACTAAGTCTCTCGTCCAAGTATCCACCTTTATGCATCATAAAATAATAGACAAATATCAAGTCTCCTGTCAAGGTATTTACTAATGGTCAGATAAGATTACCTTCTCACACAAGGTTGAACATGTAATCTGACTTCTTCTTCCGCAAACAACTGAAACTTTCTGAGATGATGTTCTAACATTTGTTAAGACATTAGTATCAGTTACATAATCCTCCACAATAAACATATGCAAGGGCACATGGGAATTAACCATCAGCAGTTGATTAGGCTTTCAAAACATAGACATAAGCAGCAGCTGGGACACTCCAACAAACTTCTCTTTCAGGTTCAGAATCAAACTAAATTGAGATGTCTTCACACACACAATATAATTACTGATCAACTATATCCACATTAGTCAACTCCACTAGTTGACACAACTTGACCTTCATGTACAAGGAGTCTTTCTGAAATAATCCTCCTTGAAGCTCAGGTACAACACTCATGCAGCAAAGACCAGAAATAAATTTTCCTCAGGAGAAAACACATGTTGATCACTCCTTGATCAACACCCATGGCCAAGAAAGGTTCCAGGGCCAGAACCTTCTTAGACAACCCATACAGATGTCTCCTCTTCCAGATCAGGAGTATGTTCCAAACACTTGTGAAATAAACACAGTATTTTAGCACCTAAGCATTTATATAGCCATTCTTTGGACAAAAAATCATGCCTAATTCTGATGTGATGTTCTATCATTGGATAAAACATCATTCCAAGGATTACAAAGATATATACGAACATAATATAGGTCTGTTAATAGCAGTCTTCAGATCTCCAACCAACCACTTCTCTTCACAATGCCTTGAGTGGACTTGAAAAAGAGTCTTCAAGTATCATTAACACAGTTGAAAGAAGTAGATAGACACATATCCCTAACACCATATGATACGTCTCCATAGAAGATCAACCTTCTCACACAAAGGAGTTATCAGATAGATAAGCAGCGGATAACAAACTCCTTAGAAGCTTCAAGTGTCACAAATTAGCCCTAGCAATTACCTCTAGGTGACACCAACAACCATAGGTTTGAAAATAAATCAAACCTATCACAATAACAGCACGAACCCCATGCTACAACACTAGAACAGTCCATTCTCCACTTCTAGGGACCATTCACACATCTAAACAACTTTTTAGTAAAACCCTTCTACCTTGACCATGAACCATAAAGTATCCCCCTTGGATCTCATCCAGAAACAAACTAGGATGCCCGCTCTGATACCAATTGAAATTATGGTATGACAAACTCAGATGTCAAATATGATGTTGAGACATCTTATCTGTTACTTAAACATGGTAAGACATACACAATAGAACATTAAAAATTATGATAAATCAGATTCAAATATTCTTCAGGATGTCGTGACATCTGATAGGGCATTAAGGTCAAGTAATGCATAATAACAGAAAACAAAAAAGCTATAAAGAACACATCATAATTGTTAACCCAGTTCGATCAAATCAATCTACTCTGGGGGCTACCAAGCCAGGAAGGAAATCCACTATGTAGTATAAATTCAAAGATTTCTCAGCAAACACCTACAGTTTACAGTCATCTCACTTAATCATTACTTGTGCAACTTCTACTTAGGAACTCCTAAATATGAGAAACCCATCCATACTTCCAATCACCTCAGTGATGTCTCACAGTGCCAACAGTCAGTTGCTGAAATTGACGGCTTCAAACCTACACAACAATTCACAACAGAAGCAACATCTCCATTACAAACAACTTAACATTGCTTAACAGCTCCAGTTAAGTACAACATTTGTCTTGCTTACAAGCTTCGAGAATCATAAGTGAAACAACCACAACAAGGTTCCTTGTTGCGCACGTCTGCCACAAGAACACAACCCTAATGATGTTTTACATTGTCATTGGTTGGTTGTTTCTAAACTAGGTTACAATGTTTCATTTATAACCTATTCCCAACTGGATTTGAGCCTAAACAATCACAACAATAATTGCTACGAAAATGCAGAAAAAAATCTGCTTACAAATATACAAAAAGATCTTTAAATCTAAAAACTCCTAAAATATCTCTAAATATAGAAACTCTATATTTTTCAATATTTGTCTTCAATTAAAATTGAGTCTTCAAGATCTTCTACAATCAACACCATTGGATTGATTTAAATCTTCAAATAAATTATTTCTGTTGAAACCAAAATAGAAACTTCAATCCATCTTCAGCAGTTCATAATGTCGAATGAACTATCTTGACATCTTCCTCGACATGTTGTTCCAGATGTTGAAACATTTCAACACAACATGTTTGAGCGCACACAAAAGGATTCCTTGCTTTATATTTTATTTCTTTTGCAAAGATCTTATACATACATCTGCTGTTATATTTGTTTTATAAAATTAATGTCAATTTTACAACACTTACAATTTTGACAACCTTTGGATTTTTGTGATCTCTCTCCTCTACTTTTGGATATGTAACAATGATAATTAGAATAAAAAATTATTTTCAATTAACTAACAAGGATGACTAAGAAATTTTAATATTTAATAATGTTTTTAACTAATTTAATATTTAATAATACTTTTCTAAAAATTAATAATTTAAATTATTATTTAATAAATTAATAAATTAAAGTTTTGGAAAACATTCAGGACCTAAACCCCATTTCGTTGCAACATATGTTGAGTTCCTTATACAATACCATATACACGTTCAAATTTATAAACCCTTTTATAATCCTAAGAAAAAACAATGTGCGACTTTGCAATTCAACATGCATTCATACATCACACTTAAACCATCTTCATCAAATTTTAAAAGAGATAAGGTTGGCAAACAAGTGCTTGTCGTTGCTCGTGATAAGCAAGTGACAGGGGAGTTAAACCCATGAATGGATGCTTTCAGGGTCGGCCTTAGCCAGGGCAACCAGACCCACGACCCAGGGCCTCATAAAATCAGGGGATTTCGAAATAAGAATTATGATTAAAATATTATAATAATTAATAATAATATATAAACTACTCGTATTTGCTAACATATCACATACAAACATCTCTAGCCGCGTGGTTAATCCTACATACAATTATTTAGGGTGTGTTTGGTTCAAATGAGGGGGAGGAGAGAGATTTTAATGGAGGGAAAGGGAGAGGATGTGAGAGATTTTTTTAATTATATATATGTTTGGTTCAAAAGAGGGGAGGGGAGGGGGAGTGAGATATTTTAATTAAAAATATGTTTGATTCACGAGGGGAAGGAGAAGAATTTTATTAATAATTTACATTTTTCTTCTCAGGATATAACTGATATAATATTTAGAGATGAAAAATTGATAAATAGTTTTTTGACAATAAAATTTATAATATTTAGTGATTAAAAAAATCATAATTTATCAAATAACGTTAAAAAATTGAATACATTTGATTCATATTATATTTTTCCGACACAAGTTAAACTTCTAAAAATATAAAATTATAAATAAATTTAAAAGTAAAAATTATAAATAAATTTAAAAATAAAAATTATAGAAGAAAATAAAATTGTAGTGATTATAATTTATATTAAATAAAAAATAAAAAAAATATAATTTATAAGTGAATAATAATTATAATAAATTGATGGAAGAAATAAAGGAAAATCAAATAAATATAAGAGAAACAAGAACATAAAAGAAAATTATAAATAGAATAAAATCAAGGATAATTTAATAAATATAATAATTTATTAAATATGAAAATCTAAATTCTTTTCCTTTCTCTCAAAATCCCTCCAATTTGGAGAGAGATAAAAAGTGCGATTTGGAGGGATTTTGCTCTTCTCCCCTCCACTACTAAAAATTGAACCAAACATATTTAAATAAAAATATCACTTTCCCTACTCTCCCCTCCCCTCCATCTCCCTCCAATCAAACACACACTTAGAGTAGATGAGTTCAATTTCATATGCCGAGTTGTTTTGATATTTTTAGGTATGCTTTTAGAGATTTGTTTTATGCCTGCTTTGATAATTTTATGTATGCTTTTAAAGATTTATTTTATTATTATAGCAAATGCTAAATGCTGTGTTGTACCTTTATAGAATTTAAATTTATTATCTTACAAAATGTATTAATTTCTATTTTATAATAATTTTTATAATTTTATAAAATGGATTAAATTTATATTATATTTTTAATATAATCTTTTAAAATATAATATAGATCCACAAATCAATATATTTTTACGTTTTGATTTTATAATTTTATAAAATTCCAATTCGTTAATTTTATTTTATCTTTTATATGACATATGATTTATTTTATATAATCTTTTATAATTTAAAATTTTATTTCGATTATGATTCAAACATTAATGTTAAATATTTTTACAATTTTCTTTTATTATTTTATCAAAAATATTAATATTATTTTTAAGTTATCACAATTCATTAGATACAAAAATTCAAAAGTAATTATTTAAATTTTTATTAGGAATTAACTCTTGGCATTTGTCCAGGGCCTCTAAAAGGTCGGGACCGGCCCTGGATGCTTTAACAATCCATAATCCCATACATATGTTGTCATTAAATTTATACCTATATATTCAAATTGATTGTTGTTTTGTTTAGCTTTTGATATAATGACTCTGAAATATGTTCCTGTAAAAATATAGAACATACTTCCTGATGATCACTTTTTACAAAAATTATTTACTCCTTCTCTTGCCCGTAGATATGAAGAACTACTTCACATGATTAGCTAAAGCATAATGGTGTAATGTTTACATTAGAGAAGATCAATTGATAGAAAATTACTTTTCTTTCTAATTTGCAGGTAATTATAGGCATTGGAGCAAATCCTGTTATTGATCCCTTCGAGAGGTTGAGCTTGAATACTGATGTTGGTGGTATACAGGTGAGGCCAGGGTATCATACACCAGAATAACACTTCCAAGATGAGGGAACAAGCATCCATGCATGCATTTGTGGCAAGAGGGACAAACATCTTAAGAAATTGATTATTATTCTATGTTTGATCATTCCATCATCTTCCATGCATTTGAGTTGTTTTTGTTGATGCAAATCTTTTAAGTTCCCATTTAAAAATACATAGCAATAAGAGATGAACATTAATTAAATTTGCTTCTGTGTTTTTGTCCCACATCGATTATTTTTACCAATAATGCAAGTGTTTATATAGCTCATATATTCGTAACATGTTATTAATTAGCGTTAGACTGATACTCTAAGTAAATGGGCTTAGACTCAAAAATATCTTTGCTAATTAATTTAGTTAAAACCATTATTAAATATTAAATTAGTTAAAAATATTATTAAATATTAAAATATCCTAGTCATTGTTAATTAATTAAAAATGACTTTTAATCCCAATTATCATTGCTAATTAATTAAAAATGACTTTTAATCCTAATTATCATTGTCACATATACAAAAAGAGGAGGGGGTTCACAAAAATTCAAAGACCATCAAAATTAAGGATCGAAATGGCTAATTTGGTAATAGAGGAACCAATTATTTATAAGGGATCTAAAGTGCATGTATAAGAGATCAAACATCCCAGAAATAGTCAATAATAACTTCTTGCATCTCATTTATCTATGAACCATGCAATGCCTCCCAAAAATAGTCAACACATGTTTTCAATTTCCTTTCTTTCTCTATTTCATTTGTCAAGGAAAGTGTTAGCAATATATATTATTACTACATCCGTTCCTTTTTATAAGAGACAAGTCATTTTTTAGGTTCATTGAATAACCAATGTATTTGGTCAGTTTACAGACTAAATACATTAATTATTCAATGAATCTAAAAAGTGACTTGTCTCTTATATAAAGGAACGGAGGTAGTATTATATAGATAAAGTCCAGTCCATAACCATAACTATAATATTCATAACCATAATAGAAAGGAAAAACTGAGATAAAGACTTCTTTACATTGAGGTTTCAGATATATGTGAAGGAGTGAGAAAAACACAAGAAGTGGGGGTTGAATTGAGATTTTCACTCTTGTTAAATTTTTCGACGATTGTTTGTTGGGGAAACATAACTAAATAAAGTAAAGTATAAACAAGAGAAAGAGCCACATGATATATCATGGTTCACTTGAAAAACACAAGCTAATCTAGTCCATGCCTCAAGGTGATTTTGCCTTAGCTAAGGACTTATTCCACTATAACCAAATTGATTACAAGACACAACACTACTTGTGACTAACTGCACAACCAAATGATGCAACTTGCAACATTGTGTAACCAACTGATGCGACTTCCCTGCACGACTATCTGTCGTGACTAACTGCGCAACAACAATGCGACTTCCACTATGCGGATACCTGTTGTGACTAACTGAACAACAACTGTTACAACTTCAATGCACCAAGTAACCAAGCCCTGAGCAAGAACTAAGACACATAGTCCTAAGCCTCCTAAAGATTTTGACCTTCACTTTGTCTTTTAAGAAATACAAACATTCAGTTTGTAGAAGGGTAACTGTCGTACCTCGAAAAATACGATCCTCGCGAATGCGGTCGCGGTTGGGCTGACATAAGAGGGAAAGTGAAAATATAGATAAAACCCGGGAAGAAAGGGATAAATACAAGGTCATTGTAACCATTTCCTGGGTTCGGAAGTCGGTTATGCAAGGGGAAAATATTAGCACCCCTTACATCCATCGTACTCGATAGAAACCATCTAAGTTGTCATGCGAGAAAGGATGTCTATGCCTAATTAGTTACTTGCTAAGGGAAAATAGTTTAGATTAAAGTTTGATTGATCTCAGGTGCTCAGCAGGGATTAAGATCCGTGTGCCTACGTATTCCCTCGTGCAATGGGAAAGTCAGAGCTTCGTAGTTCGGCCAACTACGGATGGTTGTTGATTTTATTATCTTTCTTTCAAAAAAAGATTTAGGAGTCAAATTTCACTAAAGACTATGAGTAAAGTTGATTATTCTAAACCAACAAGCCAAGCATCTTGCGACGAAATAATCGGAGCGAGTAACAGGATTCCCATTATCCTCCTTTTATCACTTAAGGCTAATGGCGTATAATTATTCTCGTATTATTAATGTGTTTTATTAACTAAGACCATTTGACGTTGGATCAAAGGTTTTGATCTAAAATAATTGTCTTGGTCAAAGGGTAGGTCGGTTGAGAGGCACAAAGCGCTCGACAAGGGTGAATGCAAATGGTGTGTAAGGGTTGATTGGTTACGTGGGATCAAGTCCTAGTTCCTAAGAGGGCGCCTAGTAAATGAAACCAAAACCTAAGGAAGTGCGAGTAAAACCACTTGGCGTTGGACCAAGGGTTCGAGAAAGAAGCGAAAACGAGTAAATAAACGACATACATCGGAATTCGGGTGGGGGTGGGGGATACAAAGTAAGTTACATGGGATTTCACGAAATAGAAGGGTTCATTGTATTTGCCCAAGAGGAAGCGTGTGTGAAGTTTCCTAAGCTATACGAAGCCGTTGGAGCTTGAGATTAAATCGAAAGCGTCAAAATATGACTCTTTAACTATCTTAGAATCGATTTATTATTAGAATCATTCTATGAGAAGTCGAGCATCGCTTTATGCATCCAAACGGTTTTTGAAAGGTAAATAGGATTTTTACTTTGAAATCGTAATGCAAAGGTGATCGAATAATCGAACAATTATTAAATAAACAAATGGTCTAGTCTCAATCACGATTTGTTAACTATCATAATATTTTTTACTTTCATCGACCATAAAAAAAATAAAGAAATGTGATAAAAAGAAGTTTGGTCTCATATTGATCTAAATAACGTCGATTTGTTGAAATAGAAAATTTAGATTATTTATTATATCATCGACCATAAAAATAAAGTAAAGTCGATAAATAATAACTAAAATAGAGGAATGACCTCATATTAGTTTAGATAACGTCGATTTATTCCAAATCGAATATCTAATTGTTTGTCATTGGCCGAATAAAAATAAATCGGGAAATAATAAAGAAAATAAAGGAATGACCTCATATTAGTTTAGATAACGTCGATTTATTCGAAATCGAATATCTAACCATTTGTCATTGGCCAAATAAAAATAAATCGGAACAAGATAGAAAATGAAGGAATGGTCTCATATTAGTTTAGATAACATTGATTTATTCGAAATCGAATATCTAACAGTTTGTCATCGGCCGAATAAAATTGGGAGATAATAATGGATCTAAAAATTAAATTAGAAACCATACAAAATAATAGAAATAAAATTGGTCTCATATAATTTTAGACAACGTCAAATCGAATGTCAAAAATCGGGTGATAATACAGTTTTTTACATGGTAATGTTAGACTCCTACAAATCCTACATCTAAGGATAAAGGGATTTTGCTTGAAAAAGTGTATGTTGCATCACAAAGAGAGGTACATTTAAAGTGTTATTCTATGATCCGAATTTAAAAGTTTCATGATTTTCTACTTTGCCTAACTTATATGATTGTTAGGTTCCTGCTCAAGCTTCACAACAGTCAGCAAGAAAAAGGTTCCTGCAAGGACCGTGCAGGCAAAAAAAGCTCATGTAAATCACTTTCGGTTGTGTCTTAAGACACTTGTGATAACATCAGATGTGATGCAAGGTTGTATTCATCAAATAGACATGGACGATGGTGTTTTTGGTTTTCCTCATTCCAAGATAATCGGAAGAGAGAACATGGAGCAAATTTTCAGGCATCTTGAATCAGGCATCAGTGTTATGCATGCATACATCTGATACTCTGATCAATCTATTATTTATTTAGTTGAACAATTTATTTACATATTTAAATGAAAATAGTCTAATGTTTATTATATATATATGTTTTTATTTAAGGTTCTTGTATGAAAAATCATGCGCGGGACGCAATTGTCAAACAAATTCTGTTTCTTTGCTTCCACTCGTGTCAATGCAACGACAATTGGTTTGAATTCAGTTTCAACAAGAGACCACTTAATTGAGATATTTACGGAGGCCAACACAAAAACTTTGTTTTTTTACTGTATAATACTGGACACAAGTAAGATTTTCATTCTAATTTCATTCCAATCTTTGTATTTTTTGGGTAGAAATTATCCATCTAAACTTTTGTTATATTTTACAGTGGAAATTGGTTGTTGGTTGCCATTAATCCTACAAAATAAATGGTCTATTATATGAATTCATTGGAGCATAATTGGTCAACATATCTGAGTATGAAGGAAGTGGTTGATACGTAAGTGAGATTGTTCGAAATATTCGTGTGTATTTGTATATTTAATTATTTATGTGAGATTGTTCTAAATTTATGTTTTTATTTTAGATCTATACTAGTATACCGAGCATAAAGAGATGCTCGAGTAGCACAGGCTAAAGCAAACACTATTCCATGGGTCCAAGTGCATGTATATTAATTTTCACAATGTTGCTTATTGATGCTACTTGATAACACAAAACAACTATATATTAGTTCTTATTTGTTTGTCTATGTGTAGTGTCCTCAACAGAAAAATGGTATATACTGCGGGTATTACGTTTTGAGGTTTATGAGAGAAATCCTTCAAATGGATCGATTAGAGATTCCTATTCAGGTATGCATGGATTTATAGCTTAAGATTTATTTTAATATTTATCATATATTTATTTTAATCAAACTAATGCATATTTAGTTTTGTTATGTAGTACTTTGATGAATACACGTGTTATCAGTACACACCCTCAAAAGTGGGTGAAATTACGGAGGAATTGTGTGAATATCTTATTGAAAAAAGAATAGTTTAAGGTATAAGATTATTGAATTATATGAATGTTATTGACTTCTGGTTTGTGTAAATGACTTGTGGTTTATGTAAATGACTTGAATTGTATAGTTTTGGATTGAAATGGTAATAGTGAAATGGTATTAGTTTTGAGATATAAATGACTTGAATTGTATAATTTTGGATTTTGAAATGGTTTATAATGGTATTTGTGGTTTATACAGGTTTATTGAAATGTGAATTATACATGTTTATTGAAATGGATTGAATTATACAGGTTTCTACATAAAAAATGGTTAAAATGAGATTTTTTAAAAAAATCATTAAAATTATATGTATAAAAAAGACAATGCTTTTAAGTAAAATCGTTGCCTATAGTCCACAAAAGAAAACACATTTTCTAAAAAGCGGTCTCTAAAGGTATAGAAAAAAATTCATTAAAATTATAGGTATACATTAGAGAGCGCTTTCAAAAGCGTTGTCTAAAGAGGGATAAAAGAAAGCGCTTTATCCTCAAAAAACGCTCTCTAATGGTATATAAAAAAATTCATAGAAATTTTATACGTATACATTAGACAGCGCTTTTAAAAGCGTTGTCTAAATGCTCATTTTAGAGAGTGTTTTTTAAGGAAAAAACGCTGCTAAAATCCTACTTTAGAAAACACTTTTAAAGGTAAAGCGCTTTCTAAAGTAGACCTTTAGCAACACTTTTTTCTTAAAAAAAACGTTGTATTTACCTACGACAGCGCCACCTTAGACAGCGCTTGTAATCGCTGTTAAAGATAAAAAAAAATGTCGTCTTAGCCCTTGTTTGGCATAATGATACCAAGTTAATTAAAACCGGACCAGATATTAAACCGATCTAGGCTGAGGTTTAAGATTTAAAGGTCTGACCGAGTCAAACCGATGGTCGGACCGTTATTGTATATGTTATATGATTTAGTACTAGTTCTTTATCATATAGATTGGTGACTTTTATTTTCTATAAATTTTTTTAACTATAATATGTTTGAGAAAAAGTTAAAAATGCTAGAATTTTGTATCTTATGTAAAATGTATTATATGGTGCTTAATTTAGGCCAACAAATATTAAAACTTAAGAAGAAACATGTTTCTTTTTTTAGCGTTGTCAACTTTGTGAAAGGATGATCATAACACTATTAGTAAATTATGTCTGACACTCAGAATTTTAGAAAATAAATTGGAGAGTATTATTTATAAAAAGAATTTTAGGCCTTATTATTAAGGAAATCCAAATTTTGAATGGAATAGAGTGAAATCTTCAATTATAAGACCCATTTGATTCAATAGTATTAAATTGGTGTATTTTAATTCCATCTTTTAATATATTTTTCTTTTAACTATATTAAAAACTTAAAAAGTTAAAATTCGGTTCAACCCATGTATTTGGACGAACCCCCGGTTTTGATCGATTTTCTCGATTTTCACATGGTTTTTCGATTTTTTGCCCGATTCCTTGACATGCCGGTTCAAAGGATTTAATTGACCGGACATAGATCCGGTTCTCGATCTAACCGATTAAATCGGCCGGTCCAGTCTGATTTTGATAACCTTGGATTATACACACTACAAATTGATACCAAATATCGACATATATTACCATTTAATAGTTTTATTTTAGTGAGCATGTTATAATTATGAATTATTCATATTATCATACAATTTTAATACAATTTAATTCATACAATTTAACCATATTATGACATTACAATTTTTTTAAAAGTATTTTACTACATATCTCACCATTTAAATATATTATGATTTTAAAAAAATTAGCTAAGTTATATTTCTTTTATAAGTTAAAAAATATATAAATTTATTTAAAACATACAAAAAAATGTAATTGACATGTACAAAAAAAAATCATAAATATATTGTTAGAATTTAATTTGTAGGTTTTTTGGATATAAATTAGAATCACTCTTTTTACATTGATAATTCTCATATAAATTTTTTTCAACTTACTAGATTGTTCTAAACTTATAAGCACTACATGCCTTAATTACAACCTCTAATGATTCATAAAATATAATCTAGTTATCAATTATTTTTTTCCAATTGGTGTGACAGATCTCAATGTTTGTATCTTTCCAAGCTTTGCTTTGTTTTGGTCTTTTTCTTGGACTTCTTGCTCCATGCCATGAATGTGGTTGCTCCCACTTAGAGTACACATTGGGAATTTACCTTCCTAACTTTATTAGATTGTTTCAACAAATCCAATGTAATAAAGAGATGATGATATAAATTGTAAAAACAAAAGTCATAGCTTATAAAAGCAAATGTTACAACTCATGGATCATTTCAATGATACACATCCTAAACAAGTTTATTTTTAATTATTCTTTTAAATGATTCCTAAAAAAAATCTGTAAAGTAATAATGGCATTTTACATCAACAAATGCATTGTATCTATTCCATAATGAAATAATTAGAGTAACATTAGTACTTATAATAGTAGAATAATTGATCATCTCCCCAAGAGAAAGGGAATGATCATTTGTATATAAAGAAAAACCTCAAATGTTTTAGTGACAACAATATGAATATTTTGTATGCTTTTAAAAGTACTTCCAAATTAGCATAGAATACACATGTATATAAACAAGTGATCTTTTATTTATTATTCTTTCTTTGGAAAGTTAAAAACTTGTAATCAAGATATTCTTAGAATAACATGTCTAACGTGGATCATGAGTCTACCTCTGGTTCTTCTAAACATTGCTTTCTTTCTAAACAACATCTATTAAATGGAGATAATTAACAGTTTTCTGGTGAACGGATAAGTTATATAGTTTCTTCATGTTTCAAGATGAAGATATTTAGGATCTAGTTGAAGATGGTCACGACATACCTATAAACAAGCAAGGAGTTTCTATGAACAAAAAAAGGAATATCAACTAAGGATAGGAATAAATATAAACTTCATTATATAGCAATAACCATCATGTTAGACAATATCTCTTTCAAGGATGTTTCTAAAATTCTTGATCTATGTACTACCAAAAGTGTTTATGACTCTCTGGTCAGCATATACGAAGGAGATAAACAAATCAAAGAATCTAAAGTTCTTTTTGATACAATAATTTGAGGTGTTTAAGATGAAGAACAATGAATAAATTGAAATCATGTTTGCTAGGTTTCAAACTCTAGTTACTAGATTTCATATCCTAGACAAGAGCTACACTACAATAGATCATGCAAAGAAGATTCTAAGTGTTTGTGTACAAGGTGAATGATGAAAAAGAATATTCTATTAATGAGAATGACGACTACAAAGGAATAAGTTACGATGATTGAGTGACATCCCTAATCTATTTATAGGCTAAAAGCTAGGGTTACAAAAAACACACAAAATACTAAAATACCCTCTAACAAACTTAATGACTAATAAATATAAATTATTTATTTCTAATACCATCCCTTAATTTATATTTCTTCAAAACTAACCACACCAATTCCATTCCTTAAGAGAAGAAATTGGCCAGTCTTGATGGCCTTTGTCAGAACATCTGCCAGTTGTTTCTGGGTGCTGCAGTGCTCAACTTCTAGCACTCCACTCTGAACCTGATTTCTCAGAAAATGATATTTGGTCTTAATATGCTTGCTTCTCCCATGGAACACTGGGTTTCTGGAAAGATTTATTGCACACGTGTTGTCAATCATCAGCTTCAGAGGCTTGTTTACTTTGATCTTCAGATCCTGCAGCATATTCAAAATCCACACAGCTTGACATGCAGTAACAACACCTGCAATATATTCTGCTTCACAGGTTGACAGCGCAACAACAAGTTGCTTCTTGGAACACCAAGAAATAGGACCTCATAGAAATTTGAACAAGTACCCAGAAGTATTTCTTTTGTAAACTCTGTCTCCACACTAATCAGAATCTGAATAGCTTAGAAGTTTTGATTCAATCTTTCTTTCAGAAGGGAATAACACTCCATACTTCAAAGTTCCCTTGATATACCTCAGAATCCTGACAGCAGCTTGGTAATGAGACCACTTGGGTTTACTCATGAATCTGCTGACCATTCCAATTGCATAGCAAATGTCAAGTCTGGTATTACACAAATACCTCAGAGAACCAACCAATTGTTTGAAGGTTGTAGCATCCATATCTTCACCATCAGAATTAGAATCTAGTTTCTGATTTGTGTCAGCAGGTGTGATAATAGTCTTACAATTTTGCAGCTTAAATATCTTCAGAAGTTCAAGTTCATACTTCAGCTGATGCAAAATGATACCTTTCTCAGAATATGTGAACTTCATCCCTAGAAAGTGTGACATTTTGCCGAGATCAGTAATCTCAAACTCATTCATCAGCATATTCTTGAACTTGGCTATCTCTTGTTCAGAACTTCCTATTATCAGTATGTAATCAACATACAAACACACCAGAATCATATTGCCTCCAGAAGTATGTTGAACATAAACGTTGTACTCCATCTCACATTTCTGAAAACCCTGTTTCTTGAAAAATAAATCAATCTTCTAATTCCAAGCTCTAGGCGCTTGCTTCAATCCATACAGAGCTTTGTGTAATTTGTACACTAACCCTTCCTGATTCTTTTTAACAAATACAGGAGGTTGTGATATGTAACATCTTTATGTAATGGACCATTCAGAAATGCGGATTTCACATCTAAATGCATCAGAGGCCAATTCCTATTAGCAGCTATTGCAATCACCAATCTGATTGTTTCATGTCTTACTACAGATGCAAACACTTCAGAATAATCAAGGCCACGTTTATGCAAAAATCCTCTTGCTACTAACCTCACTTTGTGTTTTCCAATTGATCCATCTGGATTTAGCTTATGCTTAAAAACCCATCTGACGCTGATGGCTTTCTTGTCCTTTGGAAGTTCTGTCAACTTCCAATTCTTGTTTCTCTCGGTAGCATCAAGTTCTTCTTTCATGGCCTTCAGCCATACTTTCTTCTTAAGATCCTCTTCTGTACTCACGGGTTCAGATTCTACTAACATGGCACACTAAATAACGTCTCCTTCATAATCAACTTTAGTATCTTGCAGCATGTCAAACTCTGCAAACCTTCTTGGAGTTCTTCTGATTCTTTGTAGCCTCTGTCCTTGTTCAGAATCTGCTTCGGATGTTTGAACCTCAGAAGTTTCTCCTTCAGAAGCTCTTGCTTCAGATGATTAACTTCCCCTAGAGCCTTGACCATCTTCAGAGTCTGGCATATTCCCAAAGTCTGAATTATCACCAGTATCTGGGTCATCAGAATCACCTTCATCTTCTGAGTCTTCTTCAGAATCAGAATCACCATTGGAGTTAAAATCATTATCAGAATTCACTCCAGCTTCAGAAATTCTTAGTTCTGAGTTTTCTTCAGAAGTTCTCACATCAGAGTTCAATTGAGACTTTTCCCAATTCCAAACTTCTGATTCCTTCACAATTACGTCTCTGCTAAATTCAACTTTATTAGTTTCTAGACAATAAAGCTTATACGCACTTGTATTGTGTCTTCTAGCTTTTGGAACATGTTTGTAACATACAGAAGCAAAAACCTTCAGATGACTGACACTATTCTTATCTCCAGTCCACTTCTAAATAAGAACTAGTTCTTTCAGCTTCTTCGTTGGACATCCGTTGAGTACATATGTTGCGGTGGCAACAACTTCTCTCCACAAATTCTAAG
This sequence comes from Lathyrus aphaca, assembly GCA_963966055.1. Classification (NCBI taxonomy): domain Eukaryota; kingdom Viridiplantae; phylum Streptophyta; class Magnoliopsida; order Fabales; family Fabaceae; genus Lathyrus; species Lathyrus aphaca. The sequence continues at coordinate 286,891,656 of OZ014524.1, forward strand.
GAAACCTCTTTTCCTTTAGCGTGCTTCTCATCATATCAAGCAAAGTACGATTTCTTCTTTCAGCAAGACCATTGTGTTGAGGAGTATATGGAAAAGTAACCTGATTCTCAATTCCATTCTCTTCACAGAACTTCTGGAACTCTTTGGAGTTATACTCTCCTCCACTGTCGGTTTTGAGAATCTTCAGAGTCTGACCACTCTGATTCCGAACCTTCAATCTGAACTTCTTGAATTCAGCAAATACCTCGTCATTCTGGTGAATGCATCAAAAAATGACACAAATTATTTGTTCCCTCCAATTGATGCTACTGGAAATGGACCACACGCATCAGAATGTACTACTCCCAAGGCATGTTTGGCTCTTGGAACCACTTCTGACGCAAATAGCAAGCTTGGTTGCTTTCCTTCCATGCACACTCTGTATGACATCTCAGGCTTCTTGATTGCAGGAATTCCATATAACAGCTTCTTTGAATTCAGATGTCCTAAACTTCCGAAATTCAGATGACCAAATCTTTTGTGCCACAACTCACTTTCCTCCACAACACTTGTTGCACTAAAACATTATGAGCCAAGAGTTCTGACATTCACTTTGAATGTTTTGTTTCTTCCCTGTTCTGAATCCATAATCAACTTCTGATTGCAGTCATACAGCTTCAGAAGATTGTCCTTCATGGTAAATGAAAAACCTTTCTCAATTAGCTGCCCCACACTAATCAGATTGCTTCTTATGCCAGGTACATACCACACTTTCCGAATCAATGATGTTTTCCCATTGTTCAGAATAACTCTAACATTTCCCATACCTTCAGCATTAAGATATTTTTCATCAGCACATCTAATCTTTGTCCTATTTTTAGAGTCAAAATCAACCAACCATTTCTTATTTCCAGTAAGATGATTTGATCAGTCAGTGTCCATATACCACCATTCTGTCAAATTTATAGCATCAGATTCAAAAGCTATAAGTGGCATAGATTAATCACCACAATTTCTGGCTATATTTTCTTCTTCTGACTTCCTTTCTTTGTTTGACCAACAATCTTTAGCAAATTGACCAAACTTCTTGCAACAGTAACATTGGATCTTCTTCTTGTCTTACCTCTTTTTTCCTTTTTGAGCATTCTTTTGCCTATCAGAGGTTGAGGTTTCTGACTTCTGACCAAGACTGCTTCGGATACCTCTTATCAGAAACTACTTCGGAGCCTGCTGCTTTACTTCCCTTTCAGAAGTTCTCTCAGTTAGACGCAACTCTTGTGCTTCTAAACTGCTTTGCAACTCTTCAATTCTCATGGTGCTCAGATCTTTAGAATGTTCTATTTCTACCACAATATAATCAAACTGAGGAGTAAGAGGTCTCAATACCTTCTCAATGATTACTTGTTCAGAAATAGTTTCTCCACACGCCTTCATCTCATTAGTGATCAGAATCACTCTGGAGATGTATTCATAAACATTCTCATTGTTCTTCATGTAGAGATTCTCAGATTTCTTTCTCATGGACTAAAGCTTCACCTTCTTCACTGATGTGTCACCACTGTAACATCTGACCAGTGTGTCCCACGCAACCTCTGTTATCGTTGAATTTGTAATCTTCTCAAACACATTTGCATCCACACACTGATGGATGTAGAACAAATCTTTCTGATCTTTCTTCCTTGTATCCTTTTGCGCGTTCCTTTGTTCCTCTGTTGCATTTGCTGCTACCGGAACATAACCTTCAGTGACAAGATCCAGAACATCTTGAGCACCGAACAGAACACGCATCTGAATCATCCAACAATTCCAAATTTTGTCGTCAAATACTGAAAGCTTGGTGTTCATGTCGCCGTTTCCGTTCATCGTCTTCTACCTTGTGCAATACGCTCAGATCTCACCATATAGTGTTTCCCAACCCACAGAATCAGAGAGTATTATTCTGATCAGATTTTCGTTCAAGATTCAACGTGAATCCAAGAACCAAAATCAATCACACAAGCCTCACTTTTTCACTCGTGTTTCCCAAAAATCTGAACCGGAGCTCTAGATACCAATTGTTGGTGTACAAGGTGAATGATGAAAAGTAATATTCTATTAATGAGAATGACGGCTACAAAGGAATAAGTTACGATGATTGAGTGACATCCCTAGCCTATTTATAAGCTAAAAACTAGGGTTACAAAAAACACACAAAATACTAAAATACCCTCTAACAAACTTAATGACTAATAAATATAAATTATTTATTTCTAATACTAAGAAGTATGTCGTCAAATGGAGACCCGAAATCATTTTTATTCTAGAGACCAAAGATTTGAACAACGTTGCACTAGAACAACTCAATAGCTCTTTGAGGAGTTATGAGCTTCAGCCAGATACAAATGAACCTCTCAAGAAGTGTAAACACCCCAAATTTTCCCTCACTTTTTATCACACCATGACTTATGATCTTTCATTTTTACATTTTATATAAGCATTACATCTCATATTGCATATTTGTTTCATCTGCATAGTTCCATTTCATTTGCATCTAGGGTTTGTGATCTGAGCAATCCAAGAATCAATCTGAGTCATCCCAATGGTCTTGAAGCTTGACAAGAGGTTCCATGTGTGTTCTATAATCAAATTATGCTCCCCAAAGTTCACAAAAGTCAAGGGATCACAAAGAATAGCAAAGGCATGGAGGCAGAGCTAGGGTTTTCCTACACAGATGACCAAAATTAGGGTTTTGGTTTCAGAGGCCTTAACTCCAAATTTTTTGGTCATTATTGTTTCTAATGGTCTCAATATGTTATAAAGATCATGTGTACCAAATTTGATGAAGAAATTCATTGTGGAAGTCATCTGATCATTGGGTAACTTCTTGAGCAAGTAAAGTCAAAATCAGGGCATCTGAGGCCCCCAACAAGGGTACCAAAGGGTCATCATCATCATTTTGAGTCTCTATGATCTTTATTTGATCTTAGAAGTGTTTGGAAGTTCACAAGGTTGAATAATTTTGGGCCAAATGCAAACTTGCCATTTTTGGAAATGACTTGTAATGGAAACTTTCCATTTTGAGAAAGATTTTCAACCTCCTCTTTCATGACCAAAGATGCTTCAAATGAAAAATTCTTGGGCATGAAAGTTGTAGATTATGTCTTTCCCTTTTCAAAAAGTACTAGAACATGTCTTGATTCATCATAGAACTCAAGCTATGGCCTTTCAAAGTTGGCAAAAATCCTATAATTTTCAAGTTCATGCCAAAGAGGGAATTTTGCAATTTCACTTGCCATGCCTTTTTATGACCTCTAATCAACTTCTATGCATCATAACATGTCAAGGCAACTTCCAAAGATCAGAATTGGCCCAAGATTACATAGTTTTCATGACTTGATCTTTAAGAAATCTCAAAAGGGCCAAAACACATAAACTTTGCAAAATGCCTTGGAACCTTCCATCCACTTGTGCCAGCTGCATAAAACCAATTCTATGAACCTCCTTGATGTAAGCTAAGGCCAGACACCCCTTGAAGCCAACTCTGCCATGGCCCATGCCTAAGGTACAAAAACTTTTGACTTTTTGCAACTTGCCCATACCAATCAAACCATGCCACTAACCACTCTCTGACCAATCAAGACACTACATACAAACATTATGGAGCTCATTTGACAGAAGAAGCAAGCCTGCAAGCTCCCACAACTCAAAATCACAAAAATCACCATAGAGTTTCATCTCTTCGAATTGCACAACACAGCCATCAAACCTCAAAACAAACTTCACCAATCATCTTCAAATGGTCCATAGAACACAAAACACCCTCTAAAAAGCCCTAAAACACAGTCAAACCAAAACACGATTCCTGGTGCAGAGGAGTTGTACCTCTCAAACCAAGCCACACAAACTTGTTCTAGGCAATGCAACATCATCAGGGGGTTCATTGGAGGTGAACTGAACCAAGAACGAGGCCAAAAAGCTCAGGGAGAGAAAGCTTCATCTCAGGTAGCCCCTTAGAACTTTTTTTCCAGAAGCTTTATTTCATGCTCTAGAAATGTTCCCCATGCTCTCCTGATCACACTACACTTGTTGGTTTTGAAAATGATGAAGAAATAAGCATAAACTGTATCTCTGAAACTTTGACCTAATTTTTGTTCTTCTTCGATTCTCTTTGTTTATGCATGATTAATTGCTTTTGTTGCTGGATTTGAGTTTGTTGTTGTTTAAAGATCAAATCTGGAGATTTTGGTGAGTTTTTATGGAGGTTTGAGTGAACTCAGGGGAGGGGGTGCCGGAGAAGATGACCGGAGCTAGCTCTGGTCACCTGAAAGTGCTTAGGGTTCTTAATTAGGGTTTATCTCTCAGTTTAAATATGGGTCGTAGGATGTGAGTTTTGCGCGTGGATGAAAGGCCCAGATGCCTCACTTAAAACCCTAATCTTTAATTAATTTAATTAAATTAGGTTTAATTAGAAATTAGTCAGTTTGAATTCTGACCATAGGATTGCGCGCCAGTCAACCCCCTCCCATTTTATTTGAATATGGGCCCTTGGATGCGTTTACTTTCCCTTTATTTTATTTTTATTTCATTTTTGTTCATTTCTTTTGCATATTTAATTTAAAATGGTTAAAAACATCAAAAAAATTTGATCTTTTGCATTTCTGATCCAAATATGTTTCTTAATCCAAAAATGATTTTTATTTTATTTTTTGCATTTAAAAAGTATTTTTAAAATATTTAAATGTTATTTTTAATTAATTAATGGATTTTAATTAATTAAAAATGCATTTAGGTTTCTAAAAATCACCAAAAAATTCATGAACCATTCTAATACATTTAGAAACATTTTAAAACTCATCATACAAATTTATTTTTAGGTTTGATCATAATTTCACAATTTTCTTTGAATTAGGGTTCTTAAAAATCATATTTTCTAACCCTAACTTGAAAAATTCACTTCTGTCTAACCATGATGAGTTTGAACTTGATTCTTTTTGAATTGTTTCACATATTGCATGTAGTTTATAGGCTATTTTTCTCATGAATTTATCTTGCATTTTCAATTTGATTTGCATTTTCCCTTAAGAATCATCCAAAAACCATAGCAAACTTAGAAAATTCATAACTTTCAATAGGATTAGTTTCTGACCTTCTCCTTTGGGGTATGATCTTGTATAGGTTTAGGGTTTGATTTAGCTTGATTTCAATTTTTTATCATGGAGCATGTTTATGTTTTGGTCATTTGCATCTCATACATTCATAAAACCCTAATTTCTCATGTTCATTTGCATTCATCTTTGCATATCATCATCATGTGAACTTGCCATGGCATTTTAAGCATTTGTATGACATCTTAGACATCTTAAGACATGCTTGAACATTGCTTGATCATTTATTCATTCATTTTCCATGTCTTGCATTCATTATATTTCATAAACATCCATGTGTCTTCAAGCTTCTAAGCATGCTTCCTTTGCATCTCATCTTTGTATGATCATTCATATGCATCTTGTATGACTTTGCATCATCTCATATGCCATTTGCATTGCATAATCACTTCTTACTTTGGTCTTAGCATCTCATTTCATTTCATTTCTTTATGCTTTATGTCTTATGCATTCATACTAACATTTTAGGTACCTTTGGTAAGTTATTTGGGAAGTGGATTTGCCTTCACTTCCCACCTCTTCTTATCTCATTAATATGCATTCTTACATGTATTTGAAGTGAACTTGTTCACTTATGTCCTATCCGTATTACTTTATTTCTTTCAAGTTACTTATCTTCTTCAGGAAGTAAGTAACTTGTTCTTCTTTCTCCTTCTTTTTTCATCTGCTTCTTCCATTGGTGGCCTTGAAGATCTTTTCTTTTAAGCCTTACAAACCATAGGATGCCCAAGCATGATAACTTTTAGGATTGTATATAGTCCCCCCTTAGTATTTTACCTTTGATTCTCCTTGAGTCTCTCTTCTCATCTCAATAATCAGAGACTAAACTCTTAAAGTTTTAGGACTTTGGAATTAGGGTTATGCTTGCATCCTTCTCAGGATGGAGTGTATAACTTTAATCCTAAGTGTTAAACCTTTAATTTGTTTAAATCTCTTAATCAAATCACATTAACAATCACTAAGACTTTATCTTGTAACTTGGGCCTTACATTAGGGTTCTATCTCTTCCTTATGGTTAAGAGGGACTAACCCTAGTGTTTAATGGACAAGTCCTCCTCAAGTTGTCTTACAAACTTAAAATCTACTTCTTAATCTCATCCTTTAATTAAAATACATTTAATAAAGACTTGTTATATAATGAATTTAATCCCTAACCATGGATTAAGTTGAGGTATCTTCCTCAGCTTAAGTGTTCTCATCTATCATCCTTCTATTAGGATGGTGTAATGAGTTCACTAATCTGTGATTAGAGATTAAACTCATTACTTAACACTAAACAAAAACCCAAAAACATCTAAATAATCACAAGTGGGTTAATGATCTTAATCCTATATCATCATGGTAATTAAGTTGAGATGCTTATCTCATACTTAAGTATGCTCATTATCCCTAATCAGGGAGGATATAGTGAGTTTACAACCCTTGATTTAGGCTTAAGCTCATTAACTTATGCAAAACACCAAAAACAATAACAAAACTGAAAACACCAAAACAAACAATAATCGTCTCCTTCAGGATTCTTTTCTCATCACACTCATTCATAAAAGAGAACTTGCTTCTTGTGTCTAATGCAATACAGTTAGCACTCGAGCCAGACGAGTCATACACTTGAGCATAGGCAAGTAAGCAATTCACAGTCAATTCTTTTTCAGTCTCTTTGAGTCGAACTACGGTGTTCTGACTTCCTCATTGCACGCGAGGATACGTAGGCATAACTTAATAGTTATCGAACAAAAGTTTCTTTGTCATCCCCCTCTTTCAGCATTCATTTCTAAGCCTCAGTTCTTGAGCATTCACCTTTTAGCACTGACACATGTACATTCACTCCTAGCTTTTGCACACAGATAACACATACACTACCCCTTTATACACAATCTTGTAAGCATGGATCCCGTCGAGTACGACAGACAATCTGGGTGCTAATACCTTCCCAGGTTGTAACCTACCCCCTTTCTCAGTTTCTCTGGTTCGCAACCGTCTTATCCATATCTTTCTAGGTTTATGCAGCATTACCTTTCCTTCGGGATAAAAATGCCTAGCTGGCGACTCTATTCAATTCATTTTCATTTTATCCTTTCGCCGACCGTTCGTGTCTGAACCCTGGGACCCTTGTGTCTTTTCAGGGGAGCGACAAGAAGTTAAAAAAATTCTCCTAGAGTCGACGAGTAAGGTTTTCAAAGCCAACACACTCTAAGTTGAGAAAGTGGAGTATAAAGAAAGGACCTTAGATGATGAAGATCCTGAAGGACTAGTTGATGAGGAGTTGGATCTTCTCACAAAAAAGGTGAAATACCTATACAAAAGAAAATGTTATCCTTGAAGAAACTTTTAAACTAAGAGAGGATCATCATCCTTTCCCAAGAAAGAAAACCCGAAGGTCTTCTGCGGTTGCATCAAGCCCGAATAATAATGATTTTCAAAGACTTCAAAAGGAAAAACTCAAAAATGGTAATTGCAAAGGAAACAAGAATAAAGGTCTTATGGAAATATTAAATGACCCCGAAGAACAAGAGAATGATCAATAAGAAATTGTATCATTGACGGTTACAACCTTTAATAATGATCTAGATACAAATAATGAAGAAGGGAGAAACTACATGATTCAGAGGAAACTAATAAGGGAATAAAATGGACTCTGGAACAATTAAAAAATGATAACACATTATCAAAGAAGTAGAGTTTTAAAAATAAAAAGGTAAGGATTGTAGCGGTAAAAATTATTAGTATAAATTATTGATTAACTTAACTCAAGGAATAAGTCGTCATAATGCTTTTATTTATTTTCAAATGGAAAAAGGAAAAAAAGCGAACAAAACCTAATAAAGTCTAAAAGAAAAAAACTAATAAAACCAGACAGAGACAAAGGGTAACGAGGTTGGTTACGATGAGGAAAGGTGCTAGCACCCAAAACGTCAGTGGTATTCCACGAGAACCTCTTCGACGAGTATGCCAACTAAACCCCCACAAATGACAAGAGATTCAATTACATCAAACTACAAGCATGGTGATTAGGAGACTTACACCAAACTAAGAAATAAAGAGAATGGAGCAAGAAGGAATCAAAATATATAGTAATATAGTAATTATATATATATATATATATATATATATATATATATATATATATATATATATATATATATATATATATATATATATATATATATATATAGTGAAGATATTCTTACTACAGGAGTAAGTTTATAAAACTTACTTCACATCATGACCATTAGATCATTTCTAATCAATGGCTGAAAATAATCAATAATTAAATATGGAGAGAGAATAATTACGACTTATTTTCAGACATTAATTAAAAATTATTTAAAGGTGAGGATGTTGAGTAAGTTTATAAAACTTACTCTTTGAGTAAGAATATCTTCACTCATATATATATATATATATATATATATATATATATATATATATATATATATATATATATATATATATATATATATATATATATATATATATATATATATATATATATATATATATATATATATATATACACACACACACACACACACACACATAATAGCATGACAAATGCATCAAATCCATAATCCTCAAAAGGCAACACCGATTATTCTGTCTCGTGTCCTGAACTATAATGATTGAACAATGTACTTAAGCCATGGTTAATGGAGACTTGTCAGAAGATTGATAAAATCAGGCTGAAAAGCATTATTGTTGTCTGGCGGGATAAACTTGTTATTCAGAGACAGAGGCAAAGAAAATGTTCGGTATTTCTGGAAAAGAATGAAACAATTGATGTTGGAGTGGTTTTTACCAGAGGAATATGAACAAGTTCTTTATAAGATGTATATTGAGCATGTTCAGAGAAAGAGAACTGTAACAAAATACACAGCTGAGTTCATGTGTTTCTCTGAGCGTAATGAGTCGGGAGAATCAAAGAGCCATAAAGTGGCTCGATACATCAATGACTTAAAGGGATCCTTGCAGGAGAATATGGGTTTATAGACTTCATGGATTGTGGATGAGGCATCTAATATAACTTTGAAGGCAGGATTGATGGAGAAGTCCCTTCAAAATTTCTCACCTTTTAGATATTCGTCTGAGAATAAATTTGAATCAGCATGCGATAAGGAAAAGAGTGTAGCAACCAGGGATTCCAACCTTGAGAATAAGGAGACTAGATACCCTAGTGGTGTCTAGTAGCGTAAAGTGTAACATCCTTCTACCCACAATCAATTTATAAAAAAACCTTCATACTATCAGAGTAAATCAAATAGAAAGGTGCCACACATTATTCAAAACAAGATTCAACTCATTGCCATGTCCTGTAATAGGGGTTACACAACCAACATAAGCATAACATGCATTTCCAGAGTGGGACCATACTTGGTAATTCAAATCAACCTTTCACTTCTTGAAATAAAAGTATTCAACCAAAATAGCATCATAATTTAAAAAGTTCTTTTAACATAACATAAAAAGGGAAAATAAAGTTCACAACTAATCCCAACCCGATGTTACATGACACAGAGTAGGACACAACTCTAAAAAACTCCTAAAATAATAAAATACACGCTCCAAGGCTCTAATATCCCAGCACCGCGAAGCCAATCTTGATCATCTTCAAGTTACCCACATAAGAGGCAACATTTACAAGTAGGCAGGGTGAGAAATCATAATTCATTATAGCAATATGAGGACATGGAGTTAAATAGAATAAGCACAACAACATCACAACATCATCAACAAAATTCCGCACAACACAATCACAAATACATCTTTTAAATGTGATATCAACTATAATGAAATGCAAAGTATGCACGTGGTACCGATTTTCTCCATGCGATGGACACTAGCCATCAACCCTCCATAAGGGAGCAAACATAATTACCAAATCTCTTTAATCCGCATAATGGGATTGAAGCTACCAATAGGCCGAAGCCCCAAAAAAATATGCTATGAAATGCAGTGATATTATACTCCTCATAATCACCAAAAATTAACATGTGAATCATCAATTTCATAGTCACCAAGTATTCATCATAACAATCATATTTTATCGGCTATACAACAATAAATAACTCAACTACGAAAATCAGCACGAAAACATCAAAAATCGGCAAAAATCTCCAAAAACAAACACCTGACTCATCCGCCCGTGTCAGACATTTGTGTCCCAAAAAATCCAAAACAGTCAAAAACAACAAATACAGTGCTCTGACACGGTTGCCTGTGTCCTGTGACACGACCAGTGTCAGGAGCTCTGTAGCCATTTTTCCAAAATAGAAAAAAAGAATTGCCAGTGGCCTGACATGACCGTCCGTGTCCTGTGACACGGCCCATGTCAGGAGCTCTGTAGTCCAAAAAATTGTTTTTTTTTTCCAATTATTTTCCTGTTGCGATTCTTCTTTCAAAAACCCCCCAAAAACTAGATTTTTCTTAGACGAAAATGCTTCAAAATAGACCAATAAACACATATATCAACAAGTACCAACCCAATTCATTCTATTTCATAAATTCATACCTTCCTAACTCAAGTTATATCATCAAACACCTTATATTACTCAAAATACACAACCCTAATCTATTCACAATCCAGAGCCTATAAAACTATAATAAGATATGAAAACTCCCCATACCTTAGAGAATTTCACAACTTAACCTTCATTCTCCAATACTTTCTGACAATTCCTCCAGACCCTAGAGCTTCCGCTTCTCTTCTCTTCCTCAGAGCTCTTCTTCACAAAAACACGATAAAAAACAGAATTTGATTGGTTTTCTCATTCTTTAGACCAAATATCTCATTCTAGGGATTTCAAAAATTATCCTTACTATATTTCTTTTATTACCACCTTTCCCTTTTTCCTCAATATTTTTATTAATAATAATAATAATAATAGTATAATAATACACTAATTGTTTATATTATCTAAAAATAATCTTGTACTCCCAAAATTCTCGAAAATTACCTAAACCTCTAATTATTTCTAAATTAAATATATAATCAATTTAGATTATCAGGATGTTTCAACTCTCCCCTACTTAAGAATTTTCGTCCTCTAAAATTACCTGAAGTAAACAGAGCTGGATATGACTCTTTCATCTAATCTTCTCGCTCCGAAGTCCAACTCTCTCTAGTTGGCCTGCCCCGTAATACCTTCACTAAAGAAACTTCTTTACCTCGCAGTTGCTTCAATTCTGAACCATCAATCATCACGGCAAAACTTCAACTGTCAGATTATCCCTCATCTGAACATCATCCACTTGAATTACATGCGACAGATCCAGAATATACTTCCTCAATTTTGACACATGAAACACATCATATAAATTTGCAAGTGACAGCGGTAGAGCCACTTGATAGGCAACCTCTCATATCCTCTGTATAATCTGATACGGACCAATAAAACGCGATGTGAGCTTTCTAGACTTCAAAGCTCGTCTCACACTAGTCATAGGAGTAACTCTTAAGAACATGTGATCTCCATATTAGAATTCAAGTGCTTTTCTTCTGTTATCATGGTAACTCTTCTGATGATCCCAAGATCCTCCTTGGTCCAGCATACAAGCCCTCAGCAAATCTTCTAAAGATTAGATTATTCTTTTCGTCTGACCATCTGTCTGCGGATGATAAAGAGAACTCATCTTCAACTTAGTACCCAAAGCATCTTGTAAACTCTTCCAAAACCTTGACATAAACCGCAAATCTCTATCCGACACAATACTCAAAGGCATCCCATGCAACTTCATAATCTCATCAATATAAATCTCAACCAACTTCTCCATAGAATGATTAATCTTCATCGGCAAGAAATGCGCCGACTTAGTTAACCTATCCACAATCACCCAAATCGAATCATTACCTCTTGTGGTATTCGGTAACCCGATTACATAAATCACTAGTCAAGAGGCAGAATATTCCATAGCATTCAAAGATGAAGAAGGACAACGCAAGAATTTGCTTAAAACATATTGTTCTATCAAAAAAATGTGTGTAATTTGATTGTAGATACTAGTAGAATGGAGAATCTGGTGTCACAGAAATTGGTATATTATTTGAATTTATGTGCAGAACCCCGTGAGAAGGTATACACCTTCGGTTGGGTAAACAAAGGCTCAGAAGTTCGAGTAACACTAGCCTATAAAGCTCTTATCTCCATCAGAAAACATTATTGAGAAGATGTACTTTGTAATGTTCTTGATATGAATGTTTGTCATATTTTACTTGGAATGCCTTAGAAATTTGATAACGATATCAGTTATAAATGATGGGATAACATGATGATGTTGACATTGGAGCACATATAAAATTGTTATGACTCCTGTTTTGCACTTTGATAAGAATCCAAAAGGAAAGAATTATAGTTTATTGATGGTGACACAGAGTGAAAATGAGCTTGATGAGGCTGTTAAAGAAATTGAATTTTTCTATGAAGTGGTGAGTAAAAGGATGATGAATATTGCAAAGGAGGAAACAACAATTATCGCAAGTGTGGCATGTTCAAAGTGACCAGGATTATAAATTATAATGTGTATGTTGTAGTTTTTCATGAATATATCTAATACTTTCAATGTTGTTGATTGTCATGAATATAAAGTAGATGAAGCTCTTTATCAAGAAATGACTTGGGTTGAGTTCTTTAGAGGTGGAGGAGACTGATGTAGGATTGCTTTTTTAATTCATCCGAGTTTATTCCAGACCCAAAAATAACATTTTATTATTTTTTCACTATTTTCTATTTTATTTCTTTTTTATTTACTAAAATTCCATTAGGGTTTCATTTTCATATTTTAGTTCTGTTTTGGATTAAAAGCCCATTAGATTTTTTTTCTATTTAAACACCTTTGATTGTGGGCATCAAGGTTATCTTTGATCATAATAAAAATTCAGTATTTTCTTTATCTGATGGATTATAGAGCTTATCTTACATGTTTTGCGCTTGCAATTATATATTTTCATTTTTGGTTTAACATTTGATATTCCTCCGTGATTCCAATTGCGTCATTAGGGCTCTCTTGTTTTCTCTCTTATTTATGACTCTTTGTTAGGGTTCTCTTCATTTGTGTTGTTTTAGCTTAATTCTACAAGCTAAGTTATATATATATATATATATATATATATATATATATATATATATATATATATATATATATATATATATATATATATATATATATATATATATATATATATATATATATATATATATATCAGAGAAACAAATTTACTTCGGTTGGTAAACAAATTCGAAGCATGTACTCTAAATTAGTTTACCCCTCGAATTTCAAAACATAATAGATTTTAGATTTTTTTTAAAACATGACACATTAAGAAATTAAACTTCAGTTTTTCTATATATGAGGTGAAATCGTTCTCCTAAAATGTAATTTTTGTAATAGTGTTTTTTTTTTGTCGTCAAACAAAATCAATACAAATGTCAAATGGCTCGACAAGTTCATTATGCATTTTTCATGTGAGGTTTCATAACTTATAAAAAAATTGAAAAACTTTGTAGTGTGACATAATTTTTCTAAAATACATATTTACGATAAACAATATAAATATCCATAAACCATAGCATGACGATGAAAAACTTGTTTAAGCAGAGTATGGTTTTAAAACAAGTTTTAAATCACCACTTAATTTTTCATTAAAATCATGATCTCATTAACTATCACACAACTTGTTTAATCAAACCAATTTTTTTATTACACAGTACAACAATACAACAACAATATACTTTTAACTTGCATCAAATGTTTGACACCATTGTCCAAGACTTTTTAGATTAGTCTTTATTTCTTAATACAGATAGACGACATTTTTTTTGTCTTTTATTTTCTTATTGTTACTATTTTTATTTTTTAGGGTTAATAACCTTTTTTTCCCTGCCATATGGGACGAATCCTAAAAAAAACTCTGTAAAAAAACACACATTTCATCCCTGTAATTATAAGATTCCATTGTTTTGGTCATTGAGGGGATCTGGTCACTTAAAACGCTGATGTGGCAAGGACATGTTAGCAATTTCTGTTTGAGTCAGTTCCTACGTTGCTTTATTTCATTTATTTAGTTATTTCATTTATTTATTTATTTTATTTATTTAAATAATCTAATATAAAATAAATCAAGGAAAGCTCCATTTGTTCTTTTTGCTTATGATTCTTCATCTTCATTTATTCATCTTCTTCATCTTTATCTAGGTTCTTTTGCATTTGTTCTCCATTTGTTTCACCTATGGTAGGAAGCGCTACTTCAGGGAGTAACTATAGTGGAAGGAAAGTTCCAATTTGTAGGCACGAGCTTTCTATGAGAATATATGTTTCGAAATCAAGCTCAAACCCAAGAAATATATATTGGAAGTGTAAAAATTGGGGGATATATTCAAATTTCTTCAATTCCCTTCTTCATATCTCATTTAATGTTGATGTATATTAATATTTTTCCAGATTTCAATTTTTGTAATCTTCATAAGTTTTCATCTATTTTCCAGAAGGATGATGATTGTCATCTATTTCACTGGGATGATGAACTTAACATTGGAAAACGTGATAAACCAAGGTATGATGGACGTTGCATTGAAAGTGAAAAGATGATGGAGGTTATGAGGAAATATGGAGTTGAGTTTAGGAAGAATTTCGTGCATGAGTTTTGGAAGACAATGAACAAGAAGAAGATTGACAAACTAAAAATGAAGTCTACGAATGATCATAAGACCATTAATGTCCTCAATTCCATTCTAATTGTATCTTGGATTATTTTTGCTATTATGTATAGTACTAGGTAGAATGTGTTGTACACATGTAGAATTAGTTGTGATGGAGAAAAATATGTACTCTTTGATATATCTAAATATGAATGCAATGTCCCAATTGGTATATTTTTCTCTTTGTATTTTACAGTTCATTATTGGGATAATTGATATTGTACTCTTTGTACTTGTAATCTTTATCATGTAATTGGTATTTTACCGTTCATAGGACTACAGACATTGTGTTATCATAAGAAATTGGTCATAACAAAATACAATACATTCAAAATGAAATGTCATAACAAAATGAAATATGGCAATAACCATAAGAAATGTCAAGCATTCAAAGCATTACAATCAAAATAGAACCATAAGAACTATCAAGCTCTTAAAGCATTACAATCATAAGAAATTGGTCATAACAAAATACAATGCATTCAATGCATTCAAAATGAATTGTCATAACAAAATACCAATACAAATACAAAGCATTACAATCAAAATAAACTTTCAAGCATTACAATCAAAATATGTAACTGTCTTCATTTCTTCTTAGAGCCCATTTGCTTTTTCTTTTTCTTTTTTGGATAGTTGTTTGTAATGAAAATAGAAATATACGGTTTAGTGTAGTGAAAATAGAGGACAATCGTACCTGACGCAACTTCAAAGATTGACAACGGAAGCTTCGTAACCTTGTAGGAGGCGATGAAGATGAAAGTTCTCTAATTTATGTTTTCAGGGGTGTAAACGATATGAATTCTCGAACTTTTGATTTTCTTTATCTTTAATTTTCTTAAACTAATTACAAAAATAATATACTTTAATTTTTGGGAAATAAATAAATAAAATAAAACCACATAGGAACTGACTTAAACAAAAAATGTCAATATGTCATTATCACATCAGTGTTTTAAGTAACTAGATCTACTTAATGACCAAAACAAGAGAATCTTCAAATTATAGGGATGAAATTTGTGTCTTTTTTACAGAGTTACTTTCGGGATTCGCTCATATGACAATGGAAAAAAAAATTATTATCCCAATTTTTTATATGGGAAGAATTAGATGTCATGGGAACATTGTTACACAAATAATATGGAATGGTTCTTGCATAGGAGTAAGTGAGAATAGTTTCGAAAAACAAAAAAAATATGATATAATTGCTCACTTGATCATGCATCCCCAAGAGTGCAACATTGCACTATGAGTATCACTTAATATATATTGTTTATGGTTTTCAAGTTTAACTAATAATGATCTAAATTTGCATCTTTCTCTCTTTCTAGAATTGTGATACATAGAAAATAAATAATATTATTAATGACGTCATAAAGAGAAAAGTTATCCCAAATATTTCTCCTCAAGTATTTCCCTTCCAGCAAAATTATGCCCACCAAGGACATATCTATAATCTAAAAAATTATGTCTTTTACCCATTTCAAAATCAGAGAACAGTATTAAAAAAAATTCATTACAAAAAAGATTGAAACCATGGTTCTATTCTAACACCAAGAATTCAACACTAGAATTTGTCTTAACAAACCAATATCAATCCCCATAAAATATACACGCATTTCTTAGCATCATATTAACATATGAAGCCAAAGGAGTAGTAGTATCACAGAACAAAAGTACCAATAACAACTAATTCATTGAAACTTCTCTAATAAACAACTACAAAGTTCAACTAATTATCCAATAGAAGTATATTTAATCCTCATATTTAACTAATAAAAATCTATATTTCAATTTTTTATTTTATAAAAAAAAACTGTATTAAAAGATTCATAAACCATTCCTCCAAGGAGTAACCAATCCATTGATCTTCTTATTGAAGTAGCTACTATATCAGCAGCCGATCCGAAAATGGCTAACACTTACGTGGAACGGACATTTTGGAGATCCTGCAATAATGTGAAATATAAAAAGCATTCATGACTCATCATCACCTATAAATTTCAAAAGCATATCATACACACCTTCACTAGTTTGATTCTATACTCATGTAGCTAATGAAAAACTATAACATGTGTTTCACATATCAGTAGAGTTCCACAGTACATTTTCACTTACTGCTGCATGCAGGGAAGTTATTTCACTTCTTTAGGGTTTTGTCACTTGTGACAATGTCAAACTATTAAGTGAAAATTGTTTCACTTACCTCGAAACAGTAGCTTAAGAAACTAACTTCTACTGCATGAATGTGCAAATTGCCGTTTCTGCCCACACCTGTAGCAGAATTTGCATCCACACCTAGAAAGAGAGTTTATAATTATTATAGTTAATAACAAATTTAAACATACAATGCAACAATGATTAAGGATTAGCGAGAGGCTAAATAATAAACCTGCATTTCATGTAACTACATCCACTACTTCTCTTGACATACATAGAGCAATTTGGACATTTTTGCCACTTTGCTCTTCTGGCCAACTCCAAAAACTTGTTATCCAAATCATTCTTGTCATTCCTCTTCAATTGTTGGAAATTCTGACAATTTGTTCCTGCATGCCATGGAACTTTGCACCGTGCACAAAAGTTTCTGTGACATGAAGGGCACTTAGAACTGTTGGCAAAATCTCCTCTCATGTCGTTACCTTTCACCAACAAAACAGAACAATTCTGATAAGGGCAGTAAGTCTTTGGCTCCGTCGGAAACAAAGACTTGTAAATTAAATTCTCCCATTTAGCAATAAGTTGTTTCGGCAAAATGTGTTGTACATGTTTTGGCTTAAATTTCACATAACAATTTTGACTTGGACACATCACCTTATACGCATTATCATTTATTTGAACCGCTACATACTTGCATATGCAATCAACACAAAAGAGGTGCTTGCACTTTCTTTGGAAAAGTTTGGACCTTATTTTGAATATATCAGAATCTGTTTTCACATCAAAGCATATACCACATGTTTTGTTTGCTGCATTGGTATGGGAGGAAAGTTGTTTTGACGAATCTTTTTTCCCAAAGAGTGAGAGCTTCATGATTCAATCCAATCGGTTAATTCTTCACTAGTTCCTGGAATATCTTATAAAAACTGCTAATTAAGAAAGAAACAAGACCAAGTTGGTATTATTGCTATTACAATTTGTACAAATATTTCCTATCCATTTAGCCCTTCTTATTTTGTGACAAATTACTACATGATCATATGATGTATCTATCAGATTTGAATCAAGACAATAAGAAAATACTTTATTTTTTAACAGCTAAAAACATCAATCCCCTACAATACAACCGATACAAAGGAAAAACAGAACAAAAATTGATTCATAGTACTAGACTCCCTGGCTAGAAACAAAATGAGATTGAAACAAGAAACAAAAGCATAAGTCCTCATACAGTAGATGACAGATTGGTTTTAAAAAATTGCAAGCACGAAAAGTATAAACATAATGTGAACTGCAACAAACTTAGCAGTAATGTATATTTAGAGGGAAAAAATCATACCTTTTTTGTCCTAATGAAGTTTGTAAAGTAGAGGGCATGAAATGTTGGCTTTACAGCTGTGCTGTTGATTTCTCTCCTGCCTTCAACAATAACAACAATTACGCCAATAGATTAATTTGACCAAAAAACACATCAAATGAGAAGATGAAGTATTGATCCAAACTCATACAAGAATAAAATGCAATGCAACCAACTAGCACTCAAAATGATATTACACACACATGACACTGAGTTTTCTTTTGTTTTTGTTTTTGTTTTGGTCAACATAGACAACGACAGAGTCCTACTTTTATGTCTTCTTTGTCTTTTGTAGATATATGATGGCCCACCATCTGTTTTCAACTTTATTCTCCTTATGTGGATATAATGGTCCCACCAGATTCTCTCTTTTGAACTTTATTGTATTAGTTTATCACTGTGCAATTATGAATATGAATGGCCTGCTCCCTCTATCTGAGTCTGCTTTTGAGCTCATAATAATAAGAACTATAAATAACAGAATAAACTATTACTTTAGTCACTAAACTATCATCTTCTCTTTAATCTAAGATGTTAGAGAATAAATTGACCATTTTCATAAATCTTCACAAAAATTTACTATTCTCTACGTATTTTAGGTTTTAAATTAGAGATAGAAACAATTTAACTTTGTGGTACTGACATTTCTAGAAAAAATGTATGTCTGCAACACGACTCAAACATTTATGAATACAATTTATTTATTTTCTTATAACTATTATTAGTATCAACGTGTCAGTGTCATATTTAGTGTCGTGTCTGGTGTCCATGATAAAGTGTTTTTTTAAAAAGGGTTTGGGCGAGGATCAAACCCTAATTTGAATCATTAGTAAAATTTGTGTATCTACTCCATTAATGCTCTTTCCTCTATATGTGCATTATTGTCTATATATAACTATCTGAACTAATGTAGCAAAGAAAAATACAAAAATATCAACATCTATGTGATAGCTATTATTTTCTAAAATCTTAATGATAAAAATGTGTTAATTTATGATACTTTCATTTTGATAATTTTATCAAGAATGTAGGTTCCAATCAAATTAGGATATGAATTAAAATCAAAACTATTATTAAGCATCATAGTAGCGAAAATCTTGAATCAAATAAACCTAAACTCATTCAAGCTAACAAACAACAGAAAGCACAAAAGAAGAAGCTAAAGAAAATAGTGAATAAAAGGTTAAAATCGTGAAAGAAGTAGTAAAACACATATTGAGAGAGAAATAAGGAGAGAGTGAGGGGAAATGTGACTCAACCGCTGGTGCATGAACTCGCGGTGGCGATCGGAAGTTTCCGATGGAAGAACTGGTTTGCGGTGGCGGTGGCGGTGGCTTGATACGAGAAGAGAAGAGACGGTTAGAGGAATGGTGGAGAGTGAAGTTTGTATGAACTCATGCCATAATGCTTAGTGGAGAAGGTTTCTATTTCAATTAAAAAAAAAGAAGGTATTTATTTTCTATTATTTTTGTAATTAATTTTAAAATAAAGATTGATAAATGTTACTCGTGGGCCTCACTCATGCCACCCAAGTGTAAGTAGGGGGTGGTAAAACGGGTCGTCCGTCCCATCCCACCTAAAGTCCGTCAAAAAAATAATTGGACGGTCATGCGCTTCAAGTTGAAATGGGCATAAAAGTCTAGTCCGTCCCGCCAAAATGACGGGTTGGCGGACGACGGGTTTGCCCACCTTCTTCTTTTATTATTTTTTTTTATTTTTTTTAAATAAATTAAAAGGTTTTTTTTTTTACATTTCAATAAAAAACATCAAACCAACATTTAAAAAACATAACTTTTATTAGCTTAAAACATCAACTTTTAGTGAAATAATGTTCTTATCATATATATCATCACTTTTAGTATTTTATATGATCTAAATTAAAATTTTGATCCCACTTTTGTCATTTTTTATTAGTAAAATTCAAAATACTTGCCCCACAATAGAGATAAAGAAAGTATATTAGTCATAATAATCTAAAAACAACTTACGTACATATCACAAACTATTTGCATATGCTCTTCCAAACACTTAAATAGTGTTGTTATATAAGTGTGGGGGCTTTGGCGGGCGGTGGATTTTGCCGGGCGGCGGATTTTGGCGGGTGGCGGGTGGCGGGCTTTAGCGGGACGAACTTTGGTGGACGGTGGGCCTAAAATCTCAACCCAACTCGTCACTTTTTGGCGGGTGAGCGGGTCGGCAGACCACGACCCGTTTTGTCACCCCTAAGTGTAAGGCAACTTAAGGAATGATTTTAGATTTCAAAATTTTGTTAATATAAGGGAGTTAATTCTCCTTAAGTGTTACTCCCACATTTTCATGATAAATCGAAAGTATTCGTGGAATTCAGAAATGCAGTTTTTGATGTATTTCAGATCACATTTAGTCTAATATAATTTATGAAAGTGCATCTCTGAAGGGGGTATTAATCAAAAACGTGCTAGACACTCTTTTTCCTCATTTCCAACAAACTCTCTCAAGTCACTTTCAAGTTTCTACTCTCAACTCTCAAGACAAGGCTTCCATATGTTCGTCTAATTTCAAGGATTTTGGAACTAATTGATTTGGAAATAGGAAGAGAACCCTTTATTTCTATGAAGACTACCGGCAATGAGATCAATGAAGTGACTATCATGAAGAACATCGACATAGTCAAATGCAACGATGGTTCCTTCAAATACGACGACGGATTTTCCGCTTCTTCCTTTCCTATTCTCGAAGGTGGTATAACCAATGAATTTCTCTATACTACCATGATGACCCAACATTGGGAAACCACTCGTGCCATAAGTAGCCTCCCGAAACTAGTGTTAAGTTCCCGCAACTAAATCGAGGACGATGATGAGGGTGAAGCGAGCAGCGAAGAGGTTGAAGAGGAGAGCGAGGAAATGTCGGAGGATGAATGAAAAGCACTTGTTCTTGTTGTTGTGTTTTATGTTTCTTATGCATTAAGTTAGTTTAAAAATTTTGTTTTTAAGTCCTAATACTTAGGTTATTTTGATTATGTTTGTTTCAATTACCATGTACTTTGCTTGGCACTTTTGTTAATCAAATTACGGTTTATATTAAGTATGCATGTGTCTTATATTCTTGCTTGAATGATCACTTATTGCTTGCTTGTTTGCTATATCTTTTATGAAAGCTTCTTCCTTTTTGCTAATGACAAAGGGGGAGAAGAAGTGTTTCTCTAACATCTCTCTATGCAAAACTTTTATTGCCTCTGATATTTAAGGGGAGTTGTTGGACTTAGGGGGAGGATCAAGTGTAGAGAAAAGTCGATCAAAGATTTCACACAATATTGGTTGTCATCATGAAAAAAAGGGAGATTGTAGAAGCATGCTTCAACCTCACTGATCCAACCCAAGGAAGGACCTTGGCCCAGCGCTGAGGGCTCACTATAAATACCCTTTTTTCACTAAAGGGTCAGGTATTCTGATTTAACTCTTCTAATTTTCCACTTTCTGTACCTCAATTGACTTTGGCATCGGAGCACCTTGCAGGTACACCCCCTCCATTCCATCCATCTTGTTGTTCACACCCAATTGCTAGAAGGCCCTCCTGATCAGGTAAGATCAGTGGCGCCGTCTGTGGGAAACTAGATATCCCCTTCTTCCACAACAGAAGATCAAAGCTCAAAAATAATTCATCCTTCCAGTATGGCCGGAGAACATTCCAACGACCGTCACCGTCCCCTCGTCGACTACACGACGAAGGATAATCTGAATTACCATGAAGCAGACGACCGAGACGGGCATCCCTCCACCCCGTTTCCTGAACCCGAAAACAACAGGAACTAGCAACCTCAAATTCGTCGGTCACTACATTCCAGCCTATTCCCGTGCCTGTTGAAGGAGATGTCGCCATGATTGCTATGGTGAACGCCCTCAACCAGACCAGCTTCATGCTCTACCAGCAGCACGAGAGGATCATGGCCTTGGAAGCTGATCGACAGGAGGATCGACCTCAGCAAGAACGAAGGACGCTGCAACGTCCAAAAGCTGTGAAGAAGCGGGGACGCTCCCCTCTGAGTCGAGGACGACGCTCCCCCGAGCCCAACAAGAGCAGGTCCAGGATGCGCCGTGAGACTGACCGATCAGGGGCCTCACCTAGACACGACCAGAGTCCTGGTAACGATAAGCTCTCCCTATTGAGAAGTGACGAGGAGGACTCACACTGCCCCCTCTCACGGGTAATTATGGAGGCTTCACTCCCTAAGGGCATGGAGAAACCCCCGAATCTAGCCATCTACGACGGGACCACTGACCCCGACGATCACGTCGACAACATTAACGCGATGCTCGACAACCGCAACGACATCACCGAGCATCTCAAGTGCAGACTGATTTCAACAACTCTCAGGAAATGAGCCATGGCCTGGTAAAAAAGCCTGGCCCCAAAGTCCATCACATCCCGGAGGGTCATGAAATCCATGTTTACAAGACATTTCACAGCTTACCGACGCCATCCCAGGACTGAGGCAACCCTCGAAGCTATAGTGAAAAGGAAGAATGAAACGTTGCACTCGTATATCGAGCGATTCAACCAAGAAGCTGTTGAGGTAGACACAACGGAACACATGAATAAATACCTCCTCGAGAGAGGACTCTTGCCCGAAAGTGAACTCAGCAAGGCAGTCGGGATAGAACCTCCCCGCACCCTGAACGAGCTCCTGCAGATATGAGGAAAAACAGGTCGCCCACAACACTCGAAGCAGTCGCAACACCGGGGAGACCGACCATCCTAAGCGCGAGGACCCTAACGTTCCCCGCCACAACGGAGATAGGCGGAGGGAGAAAAAGGCCCGCGAGCTTCGCGAAGGAAGAGGACCCACAGGCCTCTATAGCGAGTATACATTGCTGACGGCTCTCCACAAGCGCATCCTTGCCCAGTGCATCAACTCTGACTTCAAGCAGGGCAGGGTACGATTCCCCAAACCTGCTGCACCCAAGCCCCACACGGATAAATCCAAATACTGCAGGTTTCACAGAAGCCACGGGAACGTGACTAAAGACTGCGTCCACCTGAAGGACGCAATCGAGATCTTGATCCAGAAGGGTCATCTCAAATAGTACACTAAGAAGAACAAAACTCCCAGGCACGAGGAGCAAGAAAGGAAGAGGCCTCGTGAGGACACACCGCCTGACGACTCTTCTTATCAAGTGGCCATGTGCATATCACACCCGGAGGACTTCAGTCTCCCCGACTTATCACTAGAAGGGTGACTCACGACCCTCGGTCCATGGGAAGACTTCCCAACCGCTCTTGTCATATCAGGGGGAGGGATGAACAGCGAAAACATTGCCCTTTCCGTGAAACGCAAGTTTGACAAACTCCTACTGACCGCGCCCGAGCAAAATGCTACATTGACAAAGTACTGAGGAAAGTCCAATCCAATATATTTCTTCCTAGATGAGCTGTCGGGTGATTCCCCCAACTCTGGCATCCCTTTGCTAATAAGAGCCAAGATGACGCGCTTTGACGTTCGACGCATCCTGGTCGACTAAGGCAGTTCGGTGGACATCATGTACGTCCATCTATTCAAGACCCTCAAGCTGGACAAGACCAATCTATCCCCGTACGTCGGATCCGACCTCCAAGGATTCAATGGGGCCACAATAAAGTCGTGGGGTTATGTCGAGCTCCTCGTCACCTTCGGGGAACAAGAAACAGTTTGGGAAGTCAAGATCCAATTCCTGGTGATAGAGTGCCCCTCCCTTTACAACTGCATCCTCGGCCGCCCAACCCTGGCCGAATTAACTACGGTCCCTTCCATCGTTCACCTGAAGATGAAATACTACACAAGGCTAGGCCGCATGGTCACGATCCACGGTGACATCGAGGCCGCTCGAAGATGTTATGATGTTGTAGTAAAAGGACATGCCACAATTAACACCAAGAATAACAAGAAACCCAGGGTCGAAGAACAACCTCCCCCCAGGGAATCAACGCCATCGATCTCGACAACCGCATCAGCGAGGACGAAGCTGAAGAGCATGGACCCATCAACGAGCAAGCCCCTACGTATCCATTCCTCCCGGTCCCTGACGGAGAGTTCGAGCTCGTCCCACTGGGCGATAACCCCGATAGAGCGGTGAAGATAGGTACGGGTCTGCCCGCTGAAACAAGGAAGTGACGCTCCCGGGATTTTCATCCTAGTACAAACGCGAAAGTGGCGCGGAAAAGTTAGAGTCGCCAGCCAGACATTTTTATCCCGAAGGAATGGGAAAGGTAATGTTGCACAAACCTAAGGAAGAAGGAAAAGGACGGGGCCTTGCGAACCAAAGATCTGGATACGGAAGTCGGTTACGAACTGAGAAGGTATTAGCACCCCAATTCGTCTGCCGTACCCGACGGGATCCACGCTTATAAGTCTGTTTTCAAAGGGTGAGAAGTAATATGTTGTTTGAATGAAATAATGGCTATCTGGAATGGAATGGAAATGAGAAAAGAAATGGAATTAAAAAATGGAAATAAAGGGGGAAAATGTAGGGAAAATAAAGATTGTGCTCGAATGGGCCCTACCCCACTGCCTACGTACCTCATCGGGATAAATGAGGATCAGAGACGCCGTAGTTCGTCTAACTAAGGCTAAAACTCGTTTGTGTTTTTTAGGATGACATTGCCATAGCTCTAGCTCAGGTGTTACTGGCTCTGACTCGAGGGTGTTTACCGTATCGCTGTTTGAACTATCGAGACAAGTCACATTCGTCCGAAAAGAATATGAGATGAGAAGAGAAGACGTGACTTCTTGGTTTGTTGTCTTTTATAAGAAGTGTTTTGAGATTGTGTTTTTCATATGTACAACACTAAAGACTATGACACAGGAGCGAATACTTTCCAAGATCGCCCCCAATGGAACGTTTGTAAAGCAACCTAGAAAAGTGAAGGAGACCTCCACTAATCATTTCCCGTATAGCTTAAGGCTCGTGGCGCATTGTACACATTTTCCTTTATTAAGTGTTTTTGATTTTCTTTTAAGATGAGAAGTGAGACTCAAGTTATGAAAGGAAAAATTCTAAGGGAAACTAGACTTACCCTAAGTTAATTGAATTCATGGATGACCTATGGTTAGTGAGGTTTGAAATTAAATCTACCTAAGAGATATAAGACTAGAAATACAAGTAAAAGAATTTAATAGTGAACAATATGGTCCTCCTAAGTCATGGTGGGTAAAAACGTGAATGAAATGTAAATGAGATGAAACGATGGATCGGGTGGGTCGATTGCGTGGTGCTAAGACGCACGACTTATGGTGTGCAACATACAAGGCTTGCTTTTGGTTGAATGGAATGGAACGATGGTAATCGGGGAACCCTAAAGTCACATGCAACTTTATTTATTTTTGAAAATTTACTCGACGTTGGATCGAGTCTTATTTATTTCATTTTTGAGATTTTGTTTTCTATCGATTCATTTTATTTTTTCTACCCTAATTATAGAAACTATGAAAGCATACAAGTATTACATCATAAAGTAAAATCCACATACATATAATCAAGGCATAAAAATATCCAAGTCCATAAGCAAATCCTCGGAAAATACCTTGCATAAGAAAAAAATAGTTAGTGAATGACATGAATCATGAATATGCATAATATGATGGAAATGAATTAAAATGCCAAAAATATCAAAAGTCAAGGAAAAAATGTGAAATTAATTCCCTAGGGTCTCTAACCTGATTATATCATTGTATTAAAAAATATCTTAAAAATTCTAATCCTAACTATGTCAAATGGTCCTTTAATTCTATGTAAGATTCAATCACAAACTTATACAAATCACACTACCAAAACAGTAGAAAAAAATGCCCTAAAAAATACACCAAAAATATTCTAGGTACTTTAATTTGTCCTCTAATCATAGCAAAAAGAATGGATCAAAAATGTTACAGGAAGTGGCAAAAATAAAATGTACAAATTTATGTGTTTATGAAGGATTCAATCTAAAATCAATTAAAATGAAAAATCGAAATTAAATCGGAAAAAATGCAAAAATTCAGAAAGTAAAAATTGGGAATGGTTCTAAATTGAATTAATATCCTATTATAATTTTTGAGGATTTTTCTTATGCTTTTTAATATTTTTTTATGAATTAATTGAAAATGCATTAAAATAGAAAATAAAAAGAAAGGAGATAAGAGGGGGGGAATAGAAACGTTCACTAGTTAAAAAAATAACTGGGCCTGCTATGGGGGTGCGAATATGAATTGGATTAGGCCCATTCGCGCAGGTTTATGGGGAGTATATCATGGACTTTCAGTCAATTCTTTGACTCCTATCTGGACCGCCTGATCAAGTGGACTCCTAAGTATTCCTATCAAACGATTCAAACAATGCAGGAACATACCAACTATGGTGGGTGAGACGCGAGGGATCGACCGATGGAAGGGGCCTATCGGACGGTGACAAGTGTCACCGCCGATGTGGCTGAGAATTTCAAAAGCTATCTAATATTATCCTATTTGTTGGAAAATAAATGTGATTAATGGTGGATTAATTGAGTTTTATAGTTGTTAATTCATATTAAATATATGGGATTCTCTTAATTCTCTTATCAGAATTAACACTTAACTTTATAAAATAAAAAAACAAAAGGAAGATGAACAAAAGGGGACGAAGAGATTGTAAAAAACCCTAGCCCCCTTTCTTGCCTTCACCGCCGCCACCCCTTTCTCTCTGAACAAGCTCACCTCTTCACTGCCGCCGTGGCAACCTCTTCACCCCCCTAATCGCTGCCGTGACAACCTCTTCACCCCCTTTCTAATCTACCAACAACACAACTAAGCTTCATCAATCTTCTTCTCCGATATTCAATCCTAAACAACTTCGACTAAAAAAAAACCAAATCTACAGACCGAAGTATGTCGAAAGCAAAGCAAACGGCCTTGAATGACATCGTACCTTCAATCGCTCGGGAGTATGCTGAACTTTGAAGAAGGGAAACGACGATTATCGTCTTTGCCGATGCAAACGCGATCCCGGTTAGCCTTTTTTCACAATTCCATTCTTCTCATCTCCTTGATTTAGTCTCTGAGTCGGTTGGGGTTCTTGATCTTCTTAGGCTTCTTGACGGAGCGATGAAGATGGCGATGTAGAAGTTGAAGAAGGTTTTGCTGGAGATTTGCGAAGTTGAAGATGGCCGTTGGTGTTGACGAGGATGAAGGAGGCACCGCGAAGATGGCAACGATCGAAAGTGACCGGCTTCGAGTTGTTGTGACTCTCTTGAGACACTACATTCAGACGCGGGCTGGGAGAAAGGAATTGGATACCTGTTGGAGTCGCTTTAATGGCGCTTTGAAGATGAATCAGAATTCTCGATGTCAGGTATATGTATTATTTCGGAGTTTTCCTTGATTTCGTTTTCTAATTCTTCTATTTTCCTCCTGAAATGGTTGTTGGATTTGTAATTCTTGTTTACGCCCTGCGATTCTGAGTTGATGATTGTCTTGAACTCATTGCAGAAGTGTTGATGATGGTGCGGATGGTCCTGATGGTACGAGATGAAGATTGAAGATCCGAAGAAGAGCTGGAGAAGGTTTGAAGATGAAGCTTCGAAAATCCGAGCTTTGAGGATTGTAGAGAGATTGAAGAATGTTCTGTGTAAAATCTTCAAAATTTTACTGAGTTTTCTTTTTTTCTTCTTTTCCTATTTTCGATTTGTTCTTCTGTGATACCGACCTATTGCGATATGTTGTTGTTGAACACGGTTTACTGTTGTGATTCTTGCTTCGATTTGCAGATTGTTCTTGAAGTGTATTTTATGGTTGATGTTGATTCGATGTTCACTGATTCTTGCTCAGGTTGATGAGGATGATGAATGATGAAGACCGATTGAAGGTGATGGTATTGAGTGTGGTGATGGTTGAAAATGATAATGAAGGTTGAAGATTTGAGGGGAAAGAGATGAAGAATAGGAAAAAGAATGATGGAGAGTTTTGTCAGAGATGAATGAAAAAGGAGAAGAGAATGATGGATCCGGGAAGAATGATAGAGGAATCGTTTCCAAAAAAAATGAGGAGAATGAAGGAGTTTTAAGTAGGTGATGGATGAAGATTAATGCTGGTTCTGAATTCTGTTAGAATTCTGTTAGAATTCTGTTTTGACAGTTAGGGATTTGGTTCTGAATTTTTGACTAATTTTCCTTCTGATTTCTTTTTTTTTGTGAATCCTTTTTCTTCCTACCATTCTGTCAATGATTATGGACCTGATTTATTGTTGTTTATGCAGACTTTTGCTCTCATTTGAAGAAGTGTGGTTGAAGAGGGAATAAAGAATTCGGATTTTCCGGGATCGGGAGCCCTTTTTTGGTCATGATGGTTGATGCAATTCTTAGTATGAAGAAAATTAGAAAATGCTTTTTCTCGTTAGCAATTTTTGTAGAATTCCTCTGCTAGCAATTATAACTGTAATTGTAACTGTAATTGCATTGAAACAATAATAACTGTAATTGTATCGAAACAAAATTCAGGGATTCTTCCTATATTGTAACTGAATTTTTATTTCTCCTTTCTGAATCTTCTGGTGTAATCTCTGAATTTTCTGGTGCATTTATAATGTAATCTCTTATGTCATAATTCTGAATTTTTGTGCCATCCTCCTGATATATTTCTACACCAACTTCCTCAAATACTTCTCCTTATTATTATTTTTAATAGCAACTTCCAACATATATTTTGTTTGCTCTTGTTAATAAAATATGGTAATCAAGAATAACAATAAGCCCAAATTGGACCTCAATAATACTCTTGCACATCCCACAACATGAGAATATGCACTGGCCTCGTAAAAAAATGAAAAAGGTTTTCTTTCTCTTTTTTTTTAATATCACAAATTTGCAATTGTCAAAGCTTGGAAAAAAACAATCCCTTATATTGGATTTCAAACAATTCCCCTGAGTTGTCTTTCCAACTAAATGATGGATCTATATTTATGCTGGAAATATTTGGCGCCATGAGAAATCCACAAACCAATGTCTCGAACCATGCCATTTAATCTTCTAAACATTATCGACTTCATAGTGTATTTAAAAGCTTTTCTTACCCTTTCATGTCATGCCTGTTCACTGCACCTCGATCTCCAACACAACAACCGTTATTTGAATCAACTAAACTTGCTCTGATTTTGGATCAATATTGAGGAAAATAAATCCTAAAATGAACCGGATACACATGAGGGAAGGACACCTTAAGGCTTTATGACACCTCGAACACTCAATGACAATGAGATTCTTGAAGAATATGGCTTTGATACCCGGTGATCTTCAGAGCTCGTGGCAATGTGAGCTCAACCTTTTGTCCCATTCTAAATACAATGGTCATATAAGTCACCTTTGGACGGGATAATTCTATTCTCAAGAAAAAAAAACTTCGATCCCGCATCTTTGAAATTAATACAAATAAATGATTGTGAGTTTATGGCCGACTAGATGATGTAGATGAATATGAAACATAAAGCCAGTTAAAGTTATAATTAAGAGGGCAAATTTTGGGGTGTTACAGGAAGCAGCTCGCGATTTGCCTCAAGGAGAACACTGACCTTTTCGCATGGAATGCCACAGAGATTTCCGACCTCGACCCGGAGGTCGTCTGTCATCAGTTAGCTTTAGACCGGGCAGTTAAGCCCATAGCATAACGTAGGTGCAAACAGTCTCCCAAGAAAGTGGAGGCTGCTGAGCGAGCTGTAAAAGACCTCTTAGAGGAAAATTTTATTTCTGAAGCCCAGTACACAACCTGACTCTCTAATGTAGTCCTTGTAAAAAAAAGGAAAATGGCGTATGTCTATTGACTATACCGATCTTAATAGGGCTTGTCCCAAAGATGTTTTTCCTTTTTCTAACATAGATAAACTGGTCGACAACTCTGCAGGTTTTAAACTCTTGTCCTTCATGGATGCATATAGTGGATACAACCAAATGCCTATGTCGGACGTGGACAAGAGACATACGACCTTCATGACCCCGACGAACAATTATTATTACAACATAATGCCCTTCGGGCTAAAGAACGTCGAGGCCACATATCAACACATGATGCACAAAGTCTTCCAAGGGGAAATCGGGGACATGCTCGAAGTATACATGGATGACATGATCGTAAAATCAAACGAGGAGGGCGACCACGCGCGACACCTCCACAAGGTTTTCGAGCAGGCGAGACAATGCAAAATAAGGTTTAACCCTAAAAAATGCACGTTCTGTGTCCGAGCAAGGAAGTTCCTCGACTTCTATCTCACCAAGCGTGGGATTGAGGCCAACCCCGATAAATGTCGCGCGTTCTCGGAGTTCCCGACCCCAAAGTCGAAAAAATCCATTCAATCCCTCAACAGCGTTCTCGCCTCCTTATCCCGCTTCGTAGCCAAGTCCACCCAACACGTTTTACCTTTCTTCAAACTGCTGCGGAAAGAGGCCACCTTCGAGTGGACCGAAGAGTGCGAGCAAGCATTGCTCCAACTAAAGAAAGCGCTCTCTGAACCCCCGCTCTTGTCCCGACCACTGGAAAAGGAGACCCTGTATCTATACCTATCCGTAGCAACCGAGGTCGTTAGCGTCGTTCACATCTAAGAAACCGACGAAGGACAAAAGCCTATCTACTTCACGAGAAAAGCTCTCCAAGGCCCCGAGCTTAGGTACCAACAAATCGAGAAGTTCACGTTACCCCTTATTAATGCCGCGAGAAGACTACAACACTACTTCCTTGTCCATACGATTAAAGTGAGAACCGACCAACCGATAAAACAGCTCCTCGGTTGACCAAATATGGTCGGCCGAATGCTGAAGTGGTCGTTGGAACTCTCTAAATTCGATATCCAATACGAAAACAGGAAAGCTCTAAAAGCTCAGGTTCTGGCCGACTTCGTTGCAGAAATGACGCATAGCCCGATCCCAGCAGACGGCGCCCACAAGTGGACAATATTCGTCGACGGTGCCTCCAGCCCAGCGGGAAGCGGCGCAGGAATCATCCTCGAAAACGAGGACGGTATTCTGATCGAGGTTTCATTGGCATTGGCCTTCCCGACCTCCAACAGCCAAGCCGAATATGAAGCTTTCCTCGCAGGTCTAAGACTAGCCGAAGACTTAGGGGCGAGGGAATTGAAGATATCAACAGACTCTCAGCTTGTGGCATCATGAGTACGGGGAGAGTACCAAGCTAAAAACGATAACCTCATCGAATACTTAGCCTTAGTGAGAGGTCTAACACGTTCTACGTGAACACAACACGCGGGCTAACGTCCTATCCAAACTCGCGAGCACGAGAAAGAAGGGCGAAAACAAGTCGGTAATCCAGGAAATCCTTCCCCAACCAAGTACCGAACGACCACCACCTCCGCTCGATGTAAACGTGATCAGGGACGATCATTGCTGGATAACACTCATCTACAACTACCTCACGAAGGACGAACTCCCCGCAGACCCCAAAGAGGCATCCACGACCAAGAGGCGGGCATGCTCGTATGTCCTCCTTAAGGGAAAACTCTACCGAAGGGGACTCTCCATCCCGCTGCTCAAATGCGTAGAGGAGGAAAAGGTCCCTGACATATTAGGGGAAATACATCGGGGAATCAACGCTCAACATCCTGGCGGAAAGTCACTAGCATGCAAGGCCCTTCAAGCAGGCTATTATTGGCCGAGAATGCAACACGACTCCAAGGAGCACGTCAAAAAATGCGACAAGTGCCAAAGACACGCCGACATGCACCTCGCACCCCCAACGAACTAAAAACGCTCTCCTCCCCGTGACCCTTCGCCTGGTGGGGGATGGACATCCTCGGCCCCTTCGTGACCGGTTCTTATCAAAACAAATATCTCATTATAGGGGTGGACTACTTCACTAAGTGGATCGAAGCAGAAGCCTTGGCCAAAATAACGACACAAAAACATTCTCCGATTCTTCAAACGGAACATCCTCGCATGCTTCAGCATACCCCAAGTCCTCATCACCGACAACCAAACGAAATTCACGGACGGAGGATTCCAAGACTTCGTCGCCAACTTAGACACAAAACAACACTTCACGTCTGTTGAGCACCCTCAAACTAACAGGCAAGCTGAGGCGGCCAACAGGGTAATCCTACGCGGACTGAAACACCGACTTGGCGAGGCGAAGATGGCGTGGGTCGAGGAACTACACATCGTCCTTTGGGCATATCGCACAACACCATATTCCATAACTGGGGAGACCCCGTTCAATTAACCTACGACACCGAGGCAGTCATCCCGGTGGAAATTCGAGAATTGAAGAGGCGCACAGAGGCACCCCTTGACGAGGAGCTGAACGACGAAGCACTTCGAGCCGAGCTGGATCTCGTCGACGAAATCCGCTGCGAGGCAGCCCTTAGGGAAATCTCACTCAAATAGAAAATAGCTTTGCACCACGACTCAAAAGTCATAAAAAGAGAGTTCCATGTGGGCATCCTGGTCCTTAAACGAAACCAGAAAAACCCACGAGAAGGCAATTTGACCGCCAACTGGGAAGGCCCGTACCGTGTTCGAGACAAGACGGGCAACGAGGCATATTATCTGGAAAACCTACAAGGCGAAGAACTTTCTCGACCATGGAACATAGAAAAACTTAGACAATACTATAGCTAAAGGCAATCCAGGAAGACATGGAAGGTACGACCACGCTCTTCACCACTAAATGAAAAGGAGGATAACGCCAATATAAGGCGAACACAACCCTGCCCGACATCGGGAACCTCAAAACGAGCCCCAACGTCACAGTACCACGTCGGCAGGGTACCTGTAACAGCCCGGGCCCCTCGCAAGGCAATCCCGGCACTGCCACCTCACGATCTTCTCTACTCCCCTCACTAGTAGAGTTTTTGCCTTCCGTGGGAATCAAACCCTGTACCCTGGGGTTCAAGTACATGCTCAATCCATTCCCACTACCAATTGAGCTACTAGCTCAAGTGGTAGTGGGAATGGATTGAGCATGTACTTGAACCCCAGGGTACAGAGTTTGATTCCCACGGAAGGCAAAAACTCTACTAGTGAGGGGAGTAGAGAAGATCGTGAGGTGGCAGTGCCGGGATTGCCTTGCGAGGGGCCCGGGCTGTTACAAAAAAAGGCGCCTTTTTATGTAACAGCCCGGGCCCCTCACAAGGCAATCCCGACACTGCCACCTCACGATCTTCTCTACTCCCCTCACTAATAGAGTTTTTGCCTTCCGTGGGAATCGAACCATGTACCCTGGGGTTCAAGTACATGTTCATTCCATTCCCACTACCAATTGAGCTACTAGCTCAAATGGTAGTGGGAATGGAATGAACATGTACTTGAACCCCAGGGTACATGGTTCGATTCCCACGGAAGGCAAAAACTCTATTAGTGAGGGGAGTAGAGAAGATCATGAGGTGGCAGTGCCAGGATTGCCTTGCGAGGGGCCCGGGCTGTTACAAAAAAAATTTCATTCCCACTACCAATTGAGCTTTGTAACAGCCCGGGCCCATCGAAAGGCAATCCCGGCACTGCCACCTCACGATCTTCTCTACTCCCCTCACTAATAGAGTTTTTGCCTTCCGTGGGAATCGAACCATGTACCCTGGGGTTCAAGTACATGTTCATTCCATTCCCACTACCATTTGAGCTAGTAGCTCAATTGGTAGTGGGAATAGAATGAACATGTACTTGAACCCCAGGGTACATGGTTCGATTCCCACGGAAGGCAAAAACTCTATTAGTGAGGGGAGTAGAGAAGATCGTGAGGTGGCAGTGTCGGGATTGCCTTGCGAGGGGCCCGGGCTGTTACAAAAAAAGGCGCCTTTTTTTTGTAACAGCCCGGGCCCCTCGCAAGGCAATCCCGACACTGCCACCTCACGATCTTCTCTACTCCCCTCACTAGTTGAGTTTTTGCCTTCCGTGGGAATCGAACCCTGTACCCTGGGGTTCATGTACATGGTCAATCCATTCCCACTACCATTTTTTTTGTAACAGCCCGGGCCCCTCGCAAGGCAATCCCGACACTGCCACCTCACGATCTTCTCTACTCCCCTCACTAGTAGAGTTTTTGCCTTCCGTGGGAATCGAACCCTGTACCCTGCGGTTCAAGTACATGTTCATTCCATTCCCACTACCACTTGAGCTAGCTCAAGTGGTAGTGGGAATGGAATGAACATGTACTTGAACCGCAGGGTACAGGGTTCGATTCCCACGGAAGGCAAAAACTCTACTAGTGAGGGGAGTAGAGAAGATCGTGAGGTGGCAGTGCCGGGATTGCCTTGCGAGGGGCCCGGGCTGTTACAGTACCCAGCTCGCGATGGGAAGGCCCAAGCCCCGAGGTTAGGGTTTCCAATCACAACCCTAATCTCGACTCAGGGCGGACATAATACCCACCACCTTGTCGGTTCCCTAAACCGACGAGCCCAACTAGGTCGAGCAAAAAGAGTTCAAATATAAATACAATTAAACAATCAAGCACGATGAAAATAACAAGTAGATAAAATCGGCCAAAGCCAGCTGATAAAACTATATTAAAAAGGGCACGAAGGCTAATATTCAAACAAAGGCACAAAGGCGATTACAAAAGTACAAGGCACAAAAGCCATAACACAGGCACGCAGGCCCAACAAAAATCTAACAAAGTCTCCGCCCGGAGCTACTTCTCACTACCCTCATTCTCATCCTCCAACTCCTCCTCGGAAGCAAAATGACATACGATCTCACCGTCGGTCACACAATAGTTGTGAGTCGACCCCTCAGTCACAAGCCCCGGGTTCAGAACCTTGAGCTGCTCGGTAGCGTTGTCGAACCCATCCCTGAACATCACAAGCAATTCCTGGTTGAATTCGCAGATATGGCCGACCAATTCGCCCCGGGTTCGAAGGGAAAGCTCATCTTCAGTCTCATCGTCCCGAGGACAAAATGTACCTTCCTGCAGCGCAACTCGGGCATGAAGTTGCACATTCTCTTCGGTCGCCTTCTTGAGCTCGAAAGATTGATCTTCTAAGCTTTGTTTCTTAGCCTTCAAGGTGTCCCGCTCGAGCTTCACCTCCTCCAGCTTCGACTTCAGCCCTATTTGAAGCTTATGCTCCTCCTTATAGTCGGATAGGTCCTTGGACAACTTATGCTTCTTAGTCCGAGCAGCCTCAAGAGCATCCTCCAATGTAGCTGTCGAGACAGCGGTCTCAGACATGACCATGGCAGTTTCCATCACCCGGATGACGGCAGCTAAATCCCCGGCTAGGTCTTTCCGCCTAACGATTGCGTCCTGATTGAGAATGGCCCTCGCCTCGGGCGCCACCACCACGACAGAACCTTCGGACTTGAAAAAGTCCCGCTCTAAATAGTAGGGAGGCAACAGATAGCTCCTAGGTGCACCAGAGTCATTGCCACCCACGGCAGCAGACCGAGCAAGAGCCCTGTCCAACCACTTGTGCTTCAGAAGAGGAGAGGTGGAGGCCAAATGACTGTCCCATATTTGTACCGGGGAAGTCTACTGGACATCGGCTTGAGGGGAGTTGGTGGTCAAGCTGGGGGTACCAGAACTGCCGACCCCGAGTTCCGTAGCTACCTCCTGGACACGGGACACCAATTTCTTTTTCTTTTTAGGAATCCTGTCCGGGCCCCCGACCTGGTTGGCCAGCTTCAAAACTCGTTCACGATGAGCGGGCGTTGTTTATGCAAAACAAAAACAAGTGAACATCAGTTAAACAGGCATAAAAATCGAGAAAAAGAGTAAGGCCAGAAGGACCTACGCAACAATTCAACGGCCTCCTCGTCCGTGTCACACGCGAGCAGAGCCTTTGTATTTATGAAGCGCGTTTCATGGATGGGTATCCCGACGTCGTCGGCATAAGGTTTTCCTTGCCGGTCCACCCAAAGCGCCAAGTTGAAGCTCTGAACATACTTCACCAGCCTCTTGTAGGCCAGCCGATCCTCGACCCCATGCTCGAATACCTAAATCAGTAGTGGCTGGTCGATAGGTTGAAATGGCCAGGCTTCCATCTCAAGGGGATCCTCGACATAAGTTTTTCCTCGCAACTAGCATCACGTTTATAGTAGTAAAGAGTGTTGAGGGCGAACCGAGTGAGCGACTTTACCACGTACCACCGCCCCTTAAAATGACGGGCAGAATCAACGAACATCTTGAACAGTCTCACTGGCTGTTTTAGAGATACCCAGCTGTGACGCCCCCCCTGCGCCTGACCACTGCAGATGGAAGATATGGAAGAAAAGGGGAAGTGTGCACCCGACACCGAGAAACCGACAGACTAATTCGAATGCCCGGATGAAAGTGATGGCGTTCGGATGCAATTGCAAGGGCGCCAACCTGAGCCACCTGAAGACCCCCAACTGGAAATCATTAAAGGGGAGCTTAACCCTCACTTCTCGGAAGGCGAATTCATACATGGCGAACTGCTTCCCTGGAAAACGGTGGCATATCCAATTCGTTTCCCGAGGAGCAAGACATTGCCAGTTTGCTTTATCCTCGGGGCCAATGTCCTCGACCACGACGTACACATTATTCACCTCGTCCGTGAAGTACGAATCTTCTTCTAATGGCTCATCCGTGACCCACGACAAGTCGTTACGTCCAGACGAGGAGACATGCTCATTTCCTTCCTCGGTGTCTTCCTCCTCAACTCGTCTTTGCTCGGCCGTACCTGAAAAATAGACAGGAAAAGTGAATTTGACATTGCATCAAACCCACCCTTCTACCGCAGTTCAAGTGAAAGGGCAAAGGGCCGAACGCCCCGAAATCCCACTAAACTACCCTGAAATCAACGAAGGGACGATCCTCGCATCCACTCGAGCGCGTACAAAACCCCTAAAAATCCTAGAAGATCAAGAGATTTTGCCCGACGAAAGCATCAAATGCCCGAGATCTTCATTGACCGTATGAAAATCCTGGCCGGATCATTCATGCGTATATGAGTTTCATGCCCGCGACATGCTATTCCTGCCCGAGACGTTCATGTCTAAAACCTAAAAACTAACCTAAAACAAAGATTTACCTATTCTAAACAAGGATTTGCCTACTCTAAACAGGAAAATCACGAATTACACTACTTATCAAGCGGAAAAACACATAAAAAGAGAGGTTATGGGAGGTTACCTGTCATAGTGACGACATGGAGGATGCGGTGGCGCGCGGGCAGAAAGCGGCGGTGCTGTCGGCGGGTACGGGCGGAGGGAAGTTTCTTCTCAGAGCTTTCGGTTAAACGTGAGAGCGAAAAGTTGAAATGAAATGGATCACCCCCTTACATAATAAAAGAGCGTGTGGGCGAACGCGCTAGGTAATCATTACTTAGGCCCCTAGGCCGACACTGGCACAAGAAACGAAGCGACGCACCATTAATGCCTAAGACACGTCAGTTTAAGATAATTCTGAATGCATCAAGCGACCGCAAGTCTCCCCGACTATAAATAGGCATCCTCGATCTCTGAAAACACCACATGCCCGACGATCTAAACAGCGCCCGCAACGGCTTGACAATATCACGTTTTGACACAGGCATATGCTCGACATCCAACACGACACCTCTCTCGACACAATATGCGCTCGGCTCTTTTATAATTTATCGCTCCGATTTGGAGACTCGACTTGGGGGGCTCCTGTTATGGACTGGGCCTCTAGACTGCATTGGGCCTTGGCCCAATACGTCGAGCAAATGCCCATACACTCGGGCAAGTATACTTGTTGGACATGCGAACCACTTAACGGTCGGACATG
This sequence comes from Lathyrus aphaca, assembly GCA_963966055.1. Taxonomy (NCBI): domain Eukaryota; kingdom Viridiplantae; phylum Streptophyta; class Magnoliopsida; order Fabales; family Fabaceae; genus Lathyrus; species Lathyrus aphaca. Next base: position 286,929,651 of record OZ014524.1, read on the forward strand.
CGTTCCATGAGTCAGGCCCATGCTCTGAGAGACGGGCAGAGAACATGTCCACCATTCCACTTGCCACATCATCCAACAGTCCCCCATTATCTCCTGAAAGATAGGGGCAGTTGGACCAAGGACCAGACCACTTAGCCAGGTCTTCACACTTCTAACGCGTTCCTTGACAGTTCTTCCTTGGGCCTCACTGATCAATCCAAGGACCTTCTTCCAATTTATAGGTACAACCCAAGGCCCTCCTGATCAGATAAAATCAGTTTGAAATTCAATTCAAACTCTAATTAAAATATAGTTATAATTTTTTAATTGATTTTTACTATATTATTATAAATATTAATCAAAATTAATTATTAATCAGAATTAATTATTAATCATTGATTTTAAGAGATACTAATAAGTGTTCCAAGGGTACATTTAATCAGAAATACCAACAAGAGTCCTAAGGATACTATTTAAGAGTTTAAAAATATATTATTCAATGCATTAGATATCAAAATAATTGACTCTTTTAAATAATAAAAATATATGTTCTTTTTGGAAAAAATCTTGCAAAGTTATTCCCTTAGGACTCACTACAAGAAAATTGACAGATTACGACGGTTATTTTGGTAGATTACGACGGTTAAAACCGTCGTAATATGCAATTCACGACGGTTACAACACTGTCGTAGAAACGTCCGTCGCGAGGCTGTATAACGTCGGTTTTCAAAACCGTCACACCAACCGTCGTAATCTCTCACGACGTGTAGGGAACTGACGTAATTTACATATTGAGACTGTTACAACCGTCGTAAATTTCCATTTGTATTTTTATTTTTATATTGATTACGACGGTTACAACTGTCGTAAATTTCCATTTGTTTTTTGTTTTTATATTGATTACGACGGTTACAACCGTTGTAACTTTCTGTTCCATGGGTACATTTACAAGTAAATTCGTAGAAATTTTTCATTCCATAGATAAATCCGCCAGTATTTTATTTTTAAAATTAAAAAAAAATTGATTGTAAAAATATATACAAAATGGGACAGAAAATAACATATTCTTCATTCAACTAAACATATATATATATATATATATATATATATATATATATATATATATATATATATATATATATATATATATATATATATATATATATATATATATATATATATATATATATATATATATATATATATATATATATATATATATATATATATATATATATATATATATATATATATATATATCATAATTACAACAAAAATGCAGCACCATGTTACTTTATAAAACTTATCGTATTACAATTACATTCAAATAAAAAATAATAAGCAACCTTGTGAATGGGTTTACTAGAAACACTTTGTAATAAACAGATTTGAGGGAAGGAGTGTTTATTGTAGGTCCAGCAAAAGGAATGTTGATGTTGGCATCAAGGAACTTCTCAGACAATAGACCACCCATTACTGTCCCATACCTGCATCACAATCTAATATACTCAGGGGGAAATTTTACTATAATCTCATTTTCGAGAATTATTTTGTGCTTAAATGATTTCTTTACGTTATTAGTTTGACTCCTGTAAGCTGACAAAGCTCTGCCATTTTCTGTTGGGGACGCATATCAACGAGTGAATGTTGTACCTGTGAAGATACTTCAAAGAATCATGAACCAGTAGTAATTTAATATAACAAACTGATAGAAGAAAACTAAAGCAATTTGGTTTACCTGATTGCTCACAATGGGAATATCATTTTCGAGAATAATTTGTAATCTCTCAGTATCAAAATTGGTTAGAGCCAAAGTCTTGATTTTACCTGTACAAGGTTAATAACAGAAAGAGTTAGCTTAAACCAATAAATGGGAATTTGCTTGAGCTATTCAGGAGCAAAACTAACCTTCTCCTTTCAAGTCTGTGAGGTTTTTTAGTGCATCAAGATATCCTGAATTTGAATAATCCCACCTAAATTCATTATAGATAGAGGAGAGTCGTCAGAAGAATCATAAACTTCAGAGAATCAGAATTAAATAACAAGAGGGAGAGATATTAAATACCAATGGAATTGAAGCATGTCCAAGGAAGTCACATCCATTCTCTTCCTTGACACATTAATGTTGTCTCTTACGAAGCTACTTGTCATCTTAACAGGAGGTGGCACCCACTTAGTGAGATTGCATCAAATATTACAGTGGTTGAGGCAGTATGTTTTATGTTGTATGGTAATTTTATTGACAATCCAAACTTGCTGCATTTTCTCCAAGTAGAAAAAGACTAAAGAAAATAATATGAACCTCATAATCAACTCACCCTCTGACCTTTTCCAAATATTCTGGTGGACACTCACGACGAACTCGATTGATGAAAATCCCATATAGATCTTCAGCTGGCCCATCTGCAAAACCAATAGAACACATACAACAAGTTATGGACCTTTAATCAGTAAGCCAGAAGTTAGATGTCCTATTTTTAAAGAAAATGCTATCTATGACATTTTGTAATGAGCCTTCGTGTAACGTATTCTATAGCCTAAATGCAAAAGAATCTTTAGTAAGGACTCCTTACGACCTATAGTGAATGTGAGAAGTAGAATCTCGTCCAACAGACCTTTGCAGAACACCTCCAAGACTAACACAGATTTTTCTAAATTGTGAAAATAATTGTTTATTTCCGTCAATCCATATCTTCTTTTTTAAACGGCTATAGATAAGAAAGAGATCTTAATTGATAAAAATCAAAACTGCTACTGATAAGGATTCTCTTCCATTCAGCACTTACATTAATACTACAAATTTTCAAAAGCTTCGGACTACTCTTTTTTGCCAACTAATGATGCTTCGATTATAGACTCTTTCTGAATCATAACATTTAAATGCTAAAATCAACTTTAATAAAAAGGTTTCTTACCTGATTGACTCTTCAATTCTTCGACAGCTTTTAATTTCTCTTTCGTTTTCTGCAGTTCATTTTGCAAAGCTTCTATGGTTTGTTTGGCTTCGTTATCTACGGTATGTGTATTTACCATCCGCAGAACTTTCGTACTAGCGGAAGAAAAATCTCCATGACCCAACTATACAAGGAAAAACAATGTGTCAACAATCAAACTGAAATGAAAATCAAAACCTAGGCAGCTTGGGTGAACGAACAGAAAATACAGACATTAGAAATATAGGCCACTTAATATTTACATCATTCTTTATTAATGTATCACGGAAAACCGTAGGGGGGATCCTAGAAAGACAGTAAGCACCTGAGCCAGACAGGTCATACACTTGAGCATAGACAAGCAAGCAGTTCACAAGTCAATTCATCTTTCAGTCTCTTTGGGTCGAACTACGGTGTTCTGACTTCCTCATTGCACGAGAGGATACGTAGGCATAACTTAACAGTTATCGAACAAAAGTCTCTGTATATTCCCCTCTTCCAGCATTATTCTTTAAGCCTCATAGTCTTGAGCTTCCTATTCTTTCTTACACTGACACTTCACATATTTCACTTCACATTTCTTTTACACTGACACTTGCATTCTTCTCCAGCTTTGATACACAAGTTGCACTGACACTACCCCTTTAAAAACACAAATCTTTTAAGCGTGGATCCCGTCGAGTACGGCGGACAATCTGGGTGCTAATACCTTCCCAGGTTGTAACCAACCCCCTTTCTCAGTCTCTCTGGTTCGCAGCCGTCTTATCCATCTTTTCTAGGTCTATGCAGCATTGCCTTTCCTCCGGGATAAAAATGCCTAGCTGGCGACTCTTTTCATTCCCTGTGAGTTCACTCCTGTGTGTTCTCATTCCTCCTTTCGCCGACCGTTCGCGCTTGTACCGGGATGCAAATCTTTGGGAGCGACAGCTTGGCGACTCTGCTGGGGAACCTTATACTGTAACCAGGGCTTCTGGTTCTTTTTGTGGTTCCTCCTAGCGCTTGATTGATTTGTGTTTACTGGGGTGTTATGTGCTATTTGTGCTTGTATATTTTATTTATTGCTTTATGTACAGTTGTTTTATTGCTTTCTTTATAGCTTTACATATATCATACTGTCATACTGTGCTGGCTGGATCTGTTTTGTTGCTTTGGTGGGTGGGTGTTCTATTGAGAGTTGAGGTCCTATACCTGGGACCTGAGTGACACCTAGGCTAGAGTGGTTCATGTTCTTTCCCATTCCATTTCGGTCTGGTGCGGGAATATGAAACACGGTTCAGATATGGGTTTCTTCTTGAGAACTCTGTGCTGCAGATTTCCTGTAGTGCTAGGGCTATCTGGGAAGCCTGCTAAGTCTGGATGACCTTCAGTATTGACCTTCAGAAACTGAGGTGAATTAGAGGAGGATCTTTTATGGTTATTGTAAGCACTGTACCTCCGGGTTAGAAGTGTTTACACTTCTCATAATTGATCCAAGTCTGAGGATCCTTGTTTTAGAACACTACCTGTGAGGGGGTTGGGCTGTTTACAGGTTTGCAGGTACCATTGACCTCAACATACCCTGTTACTTTGTTTTGATTAAGAGTACTCCATTTTGGAACAGTTCTTGTGATTTTAACCCAGGACATGTGGCTCTTTATTTGAGTCCCCCACCTTGGTTACTGGACCTATGAACCTCCATCTGGATTTCTTGAACATACCTGGACTTATATCAGAGCACTTGATCAGATCCATCTCAGTCACGAACCCTTGCATATCATTTGCATACATCATCATTGCATCATTTTAACATTTGCTTATTTGTTTTTCAGGGTATCCATACTTTATTTTGGCTTGGTTTTGACCCCATCATCAGCATAGACCTATCCTCATCAGCATCTACTCCAGCTATCAGCTACCTACTTCAGTCACCTGCACCAGCCTGTCAGTGGCCCATCTTCAGTGTCATCATCAGCATCTGTCTCAGCTCTTCTTCAGCAACATGGCACCTAAGAAGAGTAACATCTCCTATCATTTCTTTCAGCCTGAGCTAGCTGACATCAGGAAGATCCAGACCCTAATTACTCCAGACCATATACCACTATTCAGAGAACATTATGGAGGCATACTTGATGTGGTTATGGATTTGGACCCTTCACAAAGGAGCCTGATTCATACTTGCCTGCAGTTCTATGATCCCCCTCTGAGGTGTTTCACTTTTCAGGATTTTCAGTTGGGACCTTTATTAGAGGAGTATTCATCATTGGTTGGTGTACCTATCAGGGGTGGAGTCCCCTTCAACCCTGAGATGGCTTTTCCCAGTAATGAAGAGATAGCAAAGGCATTACATCTGGAACCAGTTCTGATTGGGCAGAATATGACTACCAAGGCTGGAATCTCTGGTCTACATTTGGATTTCTTGACTTCTCAGGCCATCCTGAAGGCCTCCTTGGGAGAGTGGAAGGCAGTCTGTGCTTTATTGGCCCTTAGCATATATGGGGTTATTTTATTTGCAGATGAGCCTAAGTTTGTTAGCAAGAATGCAATCCATCTTTTTATCCTGAGGAACCCAGTGCCCACCTTACTGGGAGATTTCTACTATTCTGTCCACCAAAGGAATGAAAAGCAGAGAGGAAGATTAGTGAGGTGATGTGCTCCCCTTTTCCATACCTGGTTGCTCAGGCACTTGCCCAAGACTGATGCATTCTTGAATCCTCATCAGCAGAGGAATTGGGCTAGAAGACTCACTGCTTTAACTTCAGCTGACATCAGGTGGTGCACTCAAAGCACAAAAGGCAGGGACATCATTACTAGTTGTGGGCAGTTCCCCAATGTACCCCTGATAGGAGTAAAGGGTTGCATCAACTATAACCCTCTGCTATTCAAAAGACAACTGGGCTATGCATTGGTCCACACTCCTAAGGCACAAGACTTGGCTGAGACTCTTTACTGTGAGAATAAGCCTGATCTGGCCGTTGTCAGGCAAGCATCCTGGGCTTAGGACAATGTCCAGACTAAAGGAGTAACCATTCTTGGGAAATGCAATAATGTGGCCTCAGCACAGTACTATGAGTGGTCCCATGCCAGGGCTCAATTTTCCGGGATGCCCTTCACCATGGAAGATATCCCTGGGCCATCCACAGTACCACCTCCAGCCACTGTCAGCTTAGAGGAGTTTGAGAATTTGAAAGAAAGAAATGAGAAGTTGACTCAGGCTCTGCAGAAGACCCTCTGGGAGAGGAGTAATGGTCGCTTGGACATTGAAAGGTTAGAAAAACTAAAGGTGGAGCATCTGGCTAGGATTGAAAAGTCAGAGGACTATATCAAGAAGTCCAGGGCTGGAGAGCAGATTCTGAAGAATGCCTGCAAAGAGGCTCAATTCCAGAAGGCCAGGACTGATTTGTATTTGAAGTAGAGTCAAGCTAGGTGGGTCAGGATCACCGAAGCTCGTACTCTGGAAGATAAGAGGACTCAGGACGAGATTGAGCGGTTGGAGGCCAGTGCAAAAGAGCAACAAGAAGCCCTGCTAGCAGCCCAGAGAGAGATCTCAGAGTTGAAGATTAGAGCTGGTGTGAAGAGGTCAAAGGACCAAAGTCAACACAAGAAGCTAACTGCAGCTGTTACTACCAGGAATCTCCTTATCAGGAACCTTACAGAGCGTCCGGCTGATCCTGTGACTGAGGCACTTCTCAAGGAAGTTCAGGAGGATGAGTTTGGTCTTGGTGTCTGACTTTTGCTTATTGTTGCTTTCATTTCATTGTACTTTTCCTTTTTATGTTGTATTTTGACCCCTCAGAGGGCATGTTTTGTAAGAAACAAACTATGTATTATTCACTTTCTGTAATATATGTATTAGTTTGTTTTATTAGAGTTTCTTTCAAGCAACATCACAAGCATCTTCCTCAAGGGTCTGGAAAGGTCAAAACCAAGTGCCAAGCCGGATACCTTGGAAACAAATAGGCATACTGCATTGCATGCTAACCTTTGTTTGTTTTGTAGGTTTGTTTTGTTTTTGTTACTAACTCTGTTGTGATCTCAGGAACTATTGCTCGACGTCGGGTGTTCCCACTCAACCGTCCACACAGATATCCCACCCGCAACAACCTTCCGGGTATACAGATGGACCAGGTACAACAGGACCTTACAGAGGTCAGGAACCAAATGGCCAATGAAAGATTGGAAATGAGGGCTCAGATGACACAATTTGTGGAGGTGATGAACAATATGGCCCAAAGCCAAGAGAGATTAAGAGCAATGGTAGAGAGGCAGAATCAGGAAGACCCCCATCTAGGGACTGCAGGGACAAGCAACAATGAGAGGGTTCAGCCTCATATCAACTCCCCTGTATTTGGACCCCACCTTCATCCAGAGATCAACATCCCTGCTAATGTGCAAGGGAATGCTACTACAGGCAGAGTGCTGCAGGAAGACCCCCAGGAAGATCAGTTCACAGTGATGGGAGCTGGGGATGAGGCCTATGACAGAAGGCTAGATGAAATTGCTGAAAAATTAAGGTCCTTGGAGTCTCAGAACTCTTTGGGTTTTGATGTTATGGACATGGGCTTAGTGGACGGGGTCAGGATTCCCCATAAGTTTAAACCACCGTGCTTTGAGAAGTACAACGGGACTTCCTGCCCACGGACCCACTTGCAATCCTTTCTGGGGAGGCTGAAGGCATACACCATGGATGAAAAGCTATGGATGTTTTATTTTGAGGATAGCTTAACAGGAGCTTCAAGGGAATGGTACTCTCATTTGACTAGAGCAACCATCAGGTGTTGGAAGGACTTGGCGGAGGCCTTTATTAGACAATACCAGTATAATTTGGATATGGCACCCAACAGGACCCTCCTAATGGGAATGTCACAATCGTCTAGAGAAAGCTTCCGGGAGTACGCCCAGAGGTGGAGACAGCTTGCTGCTGCTGTCCAGCCGCCCATGTCAGAGAGGGAGATGGCTGATATGTTTATGAACACCCTCCAAGGGACATACATTGATAGGCTAGCTGCCTTTTCTTCTACCAGCTTTGCGGATGTCGTTATAGCCGGAGAAAGAATCGAGAGCTTATTAAAGATGGGCAAAATTTCTGACAACGGTGCCAGCTCATCCAGCAACACAAGGAAGCCTTTTGTGGGCCCAAGAAGAACTGGTGAGACCAATGCTATCCATACCAGCAGGGGCAGACCCCAATATGTTCATAGGTCTGTGGCAGCAGTCACCATTCCCGCTCCAGTTCATCCACAACCAGCTTATCAACCACAGCCACAAAATTATCAGCAACAAACTCAGTATCCTCCTCAGAGAAACTACAACAACACCAACAACAACAATCAGCAAAGACCATATCAACAGAGACCATCTCAGGCCAATAGGGTGATTGATCCGATCCCTATGCCTTATGCCACATTATTGCCACAACTCCTGAAACTCAACCTGGTTGAGCTAAGGACATTGGCACCTCCAGATCCTGCCAGTCTACCCAGAAATTATGACGCCAGCGCCAGATGTGCTTTTCATTCAAATGCACCTGGCCATAGTACAGAGAAGTGTAGAGCTTTGCACATGAAGGTACAGGACTTGGTAGATTCTAAGGCTCTAAACTTTGCACCACCACCGAATGTTAACAAGAACCCTATGCCAAACCATGGCGGCCCCAGAATCAATGCTATTGAAGAAGACAAGTCGTCTTACTTGATAACCAGTGTGGGTCAGATTCGGACACCCTTGGTAGAGATCAAAGCTCAACTCCTTGAATGTCAAATGTTCCCTGGATGTGAGTTAGGGTGTGCTTATTGCAACATTTCAGTGAACGGATGTGATAACTTGAGAGATGGCATAGATGGTCTCATCCAGAGTGGCCTGCTTCAAATCACAACATCAATACCTACCAATCCAGCAATCTCCTTAACAACAGTTCCCGAGTCTTCTACAACTGCAACAACCATTGTTCCAAACAACTTTTCAGTTTCATCAACAAATGCTTCATCTGTTACTTCAACGGACCAAATATCAGCAAACATCCCTTCTACAACTTCAGCACCCCTTCATTCAGAATCTCCTACAACAACAACACCCATCCATTCAACAATGTCTCCTACAACATCAACAGCAAACAATGAAGATGTCTCAACCGTTACAATTTATTATGATCCTGAAAATGATTCTGCCTACAACTCACAAAGCGCCACTCCTATCAGAGCACCAGTCACAATATACTATGATCCACAGACTATCATGGTCCCTTCTGCAGCTGCAATCAGTCCAGTCACTATCACAGTGCCTGGGCCAGTGCCTTATGAAAGCAGTAATGCCATCCCTTGGCATTACGGCTCTGATCTATACTGCGGAGGACAGAAAATCACTCTCGAATCATCAACTTCTCCACCACAAATAGACAATGTGGGAGGAGGCGGAGGCTTCACTCGAAGCGGACGTCTCTTTGCCCCGCAAATTCAAAGACCCACCGCTGAGGCAGAAGCTGCTGCCAAGGCAAAAGGGAAGAGCATGGTGCAAGAGGAGCAGATTGTTAAAGAAGCTTTGAAAACACCCTTTGATCAAGAAGTTGATGAATTCATGAGAATCATCAAGAAAAGTGATTACAAGATAGTGGACCAGCTTCACCAGACGCCTTCCAAGATCTCCATTTTATCATTATTAATATGCTCCGAGGCTCACCGGAACGCACTACTAAAAGTCCTGCACGCAGCTTATGTGCCGGAAGAGATCACAGTCAATCAGTTGGAAGCTGTAGTTGGAAATGTCAATGCTAGTAATGGACTAGGATTTACCAACACTGATTTTACTACGGAAGGCCGCAATCATAACAAGGCTTTGCACATTACCATGGAGTGTAAGGGTGCAGTTCTTTCCCATGTGCTGGTAGACACAGGATCATCCCTCAATGTCTTACCTAAAAAAGCCCTTGTGAAGCTAGAGTATGAAGGATTGGCATTACGTCCCAGTAACTTGGTAGTGAGAGCCTTTGACGGTTCTAAGAGATCAGTTCTGGGAGAAATTGAGTTGCCTATAACGATTGGCCCACAAACTTTCAAAACGACCTTCTACGTGATGGACATTCAGCCTGCCTACAGCTGTTTGTTGGGTAGACCATGGATTCATGCCGCTGGCGCAGTTACGTCTACCCTTCACCAGAAGTTAAAATTCGAGTGGGAGGGCCAAGTCGTTACTATTTGTGGAGAGGAAGATATCTTTGTCAGCCATCTGGCTACATACAAATACATTGAGATGGATGGGGAGATCCACGAAACGATGAGTCAAGGGTTTGAGGCTTTGAACATAAATGAAATATCTACTGTACCTGGAACCTCAATGACATCTTATCAACAAGCCCGAAAGGTTGTTGAAGAAGGGACTGCCCAAGGCTGGGGCAAGCTGTTACCCGTAGAGAAGAAGGAGGATAGATTTGGGTTGGGTTACAAACCAACTCAACAAGATCAAGCGAAGGCTGCTAAGAAGCCCAACTTTGTTAGTGGGGGGATGCTCACCCCTGATGCTGTCAACAGTTTGGAAGACGAGGATGAAAGCGACTGCAACCTGGAGAGTTGGATTCGTCCGAAGGTCCCGGGGAGCAGTATCTCAAACTGGTCTTCCCAGGAAATTATAAGAGTTACTCCTGCAGAGTAATTATTATTTCCTGTATATTTTAAGCATGCATCAAGTCTTGCATCTTGCCCAAGATGACAAGACTCATTTTGTAATCGGGCCATCTGTAATTTTTGTGCAACAAGATTAATCAATGAAATATCAGACATCTTTTGCAAATGAGTCTTTTTTCTTTTCCGCTCACTGTTTTTCCATTTTTCTTTTTGTACAAAAAAATAAATGGCAATGTTTTCAAAATGACAACTTTATTTCACTTTTCTAAACAAGATTAAAATCAATCACTAAAATGAACAAACTGAACCCTTGCAGAGAGTGCCTTCCAGACTGCACCGACAACAGCACGGCTATGACTTCGTATGACTTTGACAATCCAATCAATCAAGCTGATGAAGGGGTTGAAGAAGATTATGAGCTTCCTGAAGAGCTAGCCAGATTGTTGAGACAAGAGGAAAGGGTTATTACTCCTCATCAGGAGGAGGTAGAGACGATTAATCTTGGTACAGATGAAGACGTGAAAGAAGTTAAAATCGGGGCCTGCTTACAAGACTCAGTGAAGAGACAACTGATTGACCTGCTTCAAGAGTATGTGGACGTGTTTGCTTGGTCTTATCAAGATATGCCAGGGTTGGACACCGACATTGTTATGCATAAGCTGCCTTTAAGAGAAGAGTGCCTGCCAGTTAAACAGAAACTGCGCCGTACTCGCCCAGATATGGCAATGAAAATCAAAGAAGAGGTACAGAAGCAGTGGGACGCCGGGTTCCTTGCTGTGACTAGCTATCCGCCGTGGGTTGCTAATATTGTGCCTGTGCCTAAGAAAGACGGCAAAGTAAGAATGTGTGTTGACTACCGGGATCTGAACAGAGCTAGCCCGAAAGATGACTTCCCTTTACCTCACATCGATGTATTGGTTGATAATACACCTCAGTTCTCGGTATTCTCCTTCATGGACGGATTTTTAGGATACAATCAGATCAAGATGTCACCTGAAGACATGGAGAAGACAACCTTCATCACACCCTGGGGCACGTTCTGTTACAAGGTGATGCCATTTGGACTGAAGAATGCTGGTGCAACATATCAACGGGCTATGGTAACATTATTCCACGATATGATCCATAAAGAAATCGAATGCTATGTGGATGACATGATTGCCAAATCCCTCACTGAAGAAGACCACCTGGTAAATCTGCTAAAGCTATTCAAGCGTCTGAGGAAGTACCAACTGAAGTTGAACCCCAACAAGTGCACATTCGGGGTGCGATATGGTAAGCTGCTGGGTTTTATTGTGAGCGAGAAAGGGATTGAAGTTGACCCTGATAAAGTCAAAGCCATTCAAGAAATGCCTGCACCGAAGTCTGAAAAAGAAGTTCGAGGGTTCTTAGGACGATTGAACTACATTTCACGGTTCATATCTCACCTTACGGCAACCTGTGAACCTTTGTTCAAACTGCTAAGAAAAGAACAAACGGTCAGGTGGAACGAAGACTGCCAGAAGGCTTTTGACAAAATCAAGGAATACTTGCAAGAACCTCCAATCCTTATGCCTCCAGTTGAAGGAAGACCTCTGATCATGTACTTGACAGTATTAGAAGAGTCAATGGGGTGTGTGTTGGGCCAGCATGACGAGTCTGGTCGAAAAGAGTATGCAATATACTACCTAAGCAAAAAGTTTACCGACTGTGAACAACGTTATTCACTGCTCAAGAAAACTTGTTGTGCTTTAGCGTGGGCTGCTCGCCGACTGAGACAGTATATGTTGACCCACACTACTTTGTTGATCTCAAAGATGGACCCAGTTAAGTACATATTTGAGAAGCCAACACTTACCGGACGGGTTGCAAGATGGCAAATGATCCTCACGGAATATGACATCCAGTACACATCTCAGAAAGCTATCAAGGGCAGTGTATTGTCTGAATATCTTGCTGAGCAACCTATTGATGATTACCAGCCTATGAGATTTGACTTCCCTGATGAAGACATCATGTTCATAAAAGCAAAAGATCATGAAGAGCCTGTTCACACTGAAGGGCCTGACCCGGAAGAAGAATGGACTATGATGTTTGATGGGACTGTTAATATGAATGGTCGAGGTGTTGGTGCAGTACTCATTACACCCAAAGGAGTTCACATGCCTTTCTCGGCAAAACTCACCTTTAACTGCACTAACAATGAAGCTGAATACGAAGTTTGCATTATGGGTCTTGAGGAAGCCATTGACCTCAGGATCAAGACACTGACCGTATTCGGAGATTCAGCTCTGGTAATCAATCAAACCAACGGCAAATGGTACACCCACCAGGATCATCTGATACCTTACAGGGATTATACAAGGAAGTTATTGACTTTCTTTACAACGGTCAAGCTTGAGTATATCCCTCGGGACGAAAATCAGTTTGCAGATGCTCTGGCTACCATTTCATCCATGATCAAAGTACAAGCTGCCAACTTTGTACCGCAAATCTCAGTGTCCAGACTTGACAGACCAGCATATGTATTCGCAGCCGACATAGTCAAAGATGATAAGCCTTGGTTCCATGACATTAAGTGCTTCTTGGAGGACCAAACATACCCACCTGGGGCATCTTCCAATGATAAGAAGACTTTGAGAAGGCTTGCTGGTAGTTTCTTCCTGAATACTGATGGTTCCCTATACAAGAGGAACTTTGATATGGTGCTCCTCAGATGCGTCGACGGGACAGAAGCAGATTTGTTAATGCATGAAGTGCACGAAGGATCCTTTGGTACCCATGCGGGAGGGCACGCCATGGCTAAAAAGTTGCTAAGATCAGGTTATTATTGGATCACAATGGATGCCGACTGTTGTGCATACGCCAGAAAATGCCACAAATGCCAGATTTATGCGGATAAGGTGCACGTGCCTCCCAATCCTTTAAATGTGATGTCTTCACCTTGGCCCTTTGCTATGTGGGGCATTGACATGATCGGCAAGATCGAACCGACTGCTTTGAATGGCCACAGATTCATCCTGGTTGCCATTGACTATTTCACCAAGTGGGTCGAAGCAGCTTCCTATGCCAATGTTACAAGACAAGTGGTAGCCAGATTTATGAAGAGAGATATCATCTGTCGATACGGAGTTCCCGAGCGAATCATTACTGATAATGGTTCCAACTTGAACAACAAAATGATGGCAGAGCTATGCCGAGACTTCAAAATTCAACACCACAATTCTTCTCCTTACCGGCCAAAGATGAATGGCGCTGTTGAGGCAGCTAATAAGAACATCAAGAAGATTGTGCAGAAGATGGTAGTCACCTATAAGGACTGGCATGAGATGCTACCATTTTCCTTGCATGGGTACCGCACGTCAATCAGAACATCCACTGGGGCAACACCGTATCAGCTTGTGTATGGTATGGAAGCAGTCCTACCTGTCGAAGTTGAATTACCCTCCCTACGGGTGTTGATGGATGTTAAGCTGAACGAAGCAGAGTGGGTCCGATCCCGATACGAGCAACTGAGTCTGATTGAAGAGAAGAGATTGGCTGCAATCTGTTATGGGCAGCTGTATCAGAAGAGAATGAAGAAAGCCTTCGATCAGAAAGTCAGACACCGAGAGTACCAAGTAGGAGATCTTGTGCTGAAAAGAATCCTCCCTCCGCATACAGACCACAGGGGCAAGTGGACTCCGAACTATGAAGGGCCATTCGTAGTAAAGAAAGTTTTCTCAGGTGGAGCACTCATGCTCAGTACTATGGATGGAGAAGACTTCCCATCTCCTGTGAATTCAGATGCAGTTAAAAAATACTTCGCATAAAATGACCCGCTGGACATAAAAACAGAAAGTAAGTCCAGGCAAAAATAGGGCATCCCGGCGAGTCAAAAACAGAATAAAAGACTCGGGCAAAAGTAAGGGAAAATGAACAAAAAATGTACACCCGCTGAGTTGAAAAGCCGCATTGGACAACTCAGGCAAAAATGGGCATCCCGATGGATTGAAAACCCGAAAGGGCGATCCATGCAAAATAAGGGAATAAGCGAACAACTGCATTCTAAATTCGTCTGTATCACCTACAACTTGGTAAGCCTCGAAAGGATCAAGCTTCTGTCAGAATCAGCCTTCTTCAGAAAGCAAGACGAGAAGAATGTCAAATGGCATACGAGTCATAACAGAAGGGAAGCCCCTTGAAGCGTCGACAACATTGCCAGTATTTTGTTTCTCAATTTGTAACAATCTCTTCATTTCAGGGGATTTGTTTCTTTGACTGTATCTCGCCAATTCAGGGCACATGAATTAATAAAATCAGATTTTCAGTCTTGTACATTTTTATTTGCAAAAATGTCTGATGTCTTAAGATAAACTGATTGCATAAATACAGATGCTTATCTTCAAAAATAAAAGTCACATGTTTGCAGGAAATATACTTACTCTCAAAAGTGTCTAAACTCCTATGACGGAATCCAGTAAAGGATACCTCGGGATCACTTGTACGTTTCTCTATCTTTGCAGGATTGCAGGTATCCAGAACGCAACTTGGGGCATGTAAGCCTCGCCCCGGCAAGCTGGCAACACCCAGTCTTAGCACTCAAAAGTGTTTTCTCCCCAGCTGAGTTTCCACTTGCTATTTCTCCCCAGCCGAGGTGCCAATCATTCTTCCTCAGCCAAGTGCAAAAGTCAGGGAACCATCTCCCCACAGAGTTTCAGTCTCTATCCAGAAGAGCAGCGCATGAAGGGATCACAACAGAGTGAAGAAAGCTTTTACAAACCCCAGCTGGGTCCCTCCTTATCAGGATGGGTCTATCAGTGACCTATTCCCCCAAGCAGATATCATCTCATCGGATCTACCAGTGATCTCATCCCCAGCTGGGATGTCCATTTCAAACAGATCGACCAGAGATCTTCGCAGCAACGGGATCCGAATCCTGGATTGGTATCTTTGCATAATCATGGCATTCGCATCATATTCACCCACAAAGCGTAGCATTTCGTCTAATACGGAGCATTACGGCAAAAATCAAACATATTGCATAATCATAAGCCATGTTCTGAATCAAAACGCTTGTGAATAATAACAATCCATCAATATACAAGATACCCCCCAAAATCCCCAGCGGAGATTCCCCAGCAAACACAGTTGCCTTACATACCCAAACACCAGTATATACTCCTTGTGACACTCGTCCGTGTCATATCCCCAGCAGAAAGCCGAAGCATCCTCTTTGCACTCTCAAATACTCGTATGTACATCACTCATACCTACTACACATACAGATACTCGTCCGTACCTTGTATATATCACTTATATCCCCGCAGATTCAGCACTAGTCCATGTTCTTTGTTAACCAGTTGGTACTCGTCCGTACCATCATCTTAGAACGTGTGTCAAGCGTTTGTTTCTATTTGATACTCGTCCGTATCATAGTCTTAGGGATGCTCGTCCGCATCTTTAATCCATACACTGTGTCAAAGCACTTTTGTCTTCTTGAATATAGACACTCGTCCGTGTCTACCATTCCCCAGAAGAGTCCCCTCAGATTCAACACTCGTCCGTGTTCATTGTTAACCAGTTGATACTCGTCCGTATCATCATCTTTGAACACGTGTCAGTTTTTGTTTCTACCCGATACTCGTCCGTATCGTAGTTTTAGGGATGCTCGTCCGCATCTTTAATCTATACACAAACATCTAAACACTTATACCTTTATTTCTTGGATGTAAACACTCGTCCGTGTTTACTATTCCCCAGTAAATCGCCAACAAAGCAAATTTTCTTTTTATCTGGCACTCGTCCTGTGTCATGATAAACCTTGAGAGCAGCCGTCCCCTGCTAGGTGGTCGTCCTCCACCTCTTGATGATCGTCCTTCATCATGCTCATCCGATGGCCGTCCCCATCGTTGATTTTCTATCCGACATTCGTCCTATGTCGTGATATTTAGCAGCCGTCCCCTGCTAGGTGGTCGTCCTCCACCCTTTTTGATGGTCGTCCTCCATCATTTTATCCAATGGCCGTCCCCATTGTTGATTTTTGGTTATCTGACATTCGTCCTATGTCATGACAAACCTTGAGAGCAGCCGCCCCCTGCTAGGTGGTCGTCCTCCACCTCTTGATGATCGTCCTTCATCACGCTCATCCGATGGCCGTCCCCATCGTTGACCTTTTATCCGGCATTCGTCCTATGTCGCGATATTTTCGGCAGCCGTACCCTGCCAGGTGATCGTCCTTCACCTTAGATGACCGTCCCTCATCTTATCCCCAACAGAGCAGCCGTCCCCTGCTAGGTGATCGTCCTTCACCTTTGATGAACGTACCTCATCATTTGTTTATTTCATTTATTCTTTAACCCGATGGTCGTCCCCGTCGTGGTCCCTTTTCCTTTTCCTGATGATCGTCCTTCGTCAGTTTAGCCCGATGGCCGTCCCCATCGTTGGTTACTTTGCTTTGTGAACTTGATGGCCGTCCCCGTCATGTCTCATTAATCCCCAGAGAATCTTACAGCTTTACTTGATAGCCGTCCCCATCATAGTTCTTTTTATCCCCAGCATGTCGGTCGTCCCCGTCATTGCTCTTTACCCAGCAGTCGTCCTCTGCTCGACGGTCGTCCTCCGTCGCCCACTTTACAATATACTTTATTTTCTTTTGCAATCTATATCCCTTTTCTTCTTCATTCTGTGAGTGCAAATTTTGGACTGTCTTTGGTATTCAACCACAAGTTATCTCGCTTGCCTGTTAAGCCGTCGCTTACATCCTGCACAGCTAACTCATGTTTGAATAGGGGCAGCTGTAAACACCCCAAATTTGCCCTCACCCATGCACACCATGGCTTATGATCATTTCATATGCATAAACATAATCATACCATCTCATATCACATTTTTTATTCACTGCATAGGTTCTAAGTTATCTGCATCTAGGGTTTGTGATCTGAGCAATCCAAGAGCTTCTTGAGCCACTCCAAAGACCATCAATCACTTCAAAGGGGTCTATGTGTGTTCAAGTATCATATTATATCCTCTCAAAGTCAAGAATACCAAAGAATCACAAGAACTGAAAATGGC
Organism: Lathyrus aphaca; assembly: GCA_963966055.1. Taxonomy (NCBI): domain Eukaryota; kingdom Viridiplantae; phylum Streptophyta; class Magnoliopsida; order Fabales; family Fabaceae; genus Lathyrus; species Lathyrus aphaca. The sequence continues at coordinate 286,947,187 of OZ014524.1, forward strand.
ATGGATGCAGAGCCAGGTTTGACTGCACAGATGACCTAAAATTAGGGTTTTGGTTTCAAAGGCCATAACTCCAATTTTTTTGGTCATTCTTGTTTCTATTGGTATCTATATGGTATAGGGAGTATTCATATCAATTTTCATGAAGAAATTCCATGGGGAAGTCATCTGATCAAGAGTTGACTTTTCAAGCAAGTCAGTACAAAATTAGGGCATCTGAGGCCCTCAATGACCCAACCAAAGGGTGTTCTTCATCATTTTGATTGTATATGATCTTTATTTGATCATGGAAGATGTTAGAAGTTTACAAAATTCAAGAATTTCAAGTTTTTGCAAAGTTGACTTTTTGGGCAAGTTTGACTTTTAATGAAATTGTCATTTTAGGCAACTTTTTCAACCTTTACTTTTTTATTCAAAAAAGCTTCAAATGGAAAAACTTTGGTCATGAAAGTTGTAGAATAGATCTTTCCCTTTTCAAAAAGTACAAGAACATGACCTAATTCATTTTGGATCAAAAGTTATGGTTTGTCAAAGTTGGCAAAAATCACAAAATTTCAAAGTTTCTACCAAAGAGGTATTTTGCAAAACGACTTGATCAAGTGTTCTAAAGCTATCAAATACACTTCTAATCCACACAACATGATCATGTGACATCTAAAGTTCAGAATGGACCAAAGAATTACACATTTTTATGGTTTATGGAATAAGATTTTTCATAAGAGGCAAAAGTGAACCAAGTTGCAAAAGTCATCATAGCTCTTCATCCACTTGCTGGCTAGCTTGCTGATCAACCCTAGGCTTTTCCTCACCTCATGCTGCGCAGGACATGCCCTTTGTACTAAGCTAGCAAGTGGCCCATGCTTCTCTTACACAAAGTTGACATTTTTGCAAAAGCACCCATACCAATCAATAAAGTACATGTCACTTCATCTGACCAATGAGAATTGTTTATGTGAATCAAATGCAAGCTAAACATAACAAGGAGCAAGCCTGAAACCACACATAACTCAGCATTCACAAAATCTCTCCAACTTGCATTTTCCTTCGAAACATTCTCCACAAGCCTCAAACACCAAAACAAACTTCACAAACAATCTCAACTCACTTCACTGATCACAAACCAACCATTGTTTTGGCCTGAAACCTCCCACATCACAAATACGATTTTCACACTCCCTTGGCCTGAGCTTCTGCCAACTTTCTCTAGAGGCTACATAAACTCCAACTAAGGGCCAAAAGCTTCTAAAGAGGATCATTGAGACTTGTTTGAGCCAAAGAAGAAGCCAGAAAGCTCCTGAATCGAAAGCTCAATCTCAGGTAGCTTCATGAACTTTTTTTCCAGAACTCTAATTTCTTGTTAGAATATTGTTTTGTATGTTGCACTGATCATGGGGATCTATTTACTTTTGAAAATGAGCAAGAAATAAGCATGTTATGATGTTCTGAAAGTTTGACCTAAAAACTTCTTTGATTCGATTCGTGTTTGTGTTTGAAGTTAGACATGATTTTGTGCTGGATTCGTGTTTGGGGTGGGTAGGAGATGACTTCTGGAGAGTTAGAGCTTCTAAAATGGCCTGGAGAGGGAGATTGAATTTTTGGGTGATCGGAGAAGATGACCGGAACACTGTTCCGGTCACCTGAGAGTGATTAGGGCATGGATTAGGGTTTAATCTGTAATTAGTGGAATTTGAATATGGGCCGTAGGATTTGGCGCCAGGTCAAACGCGCGCGTGTTTCATTTGAATCTGGACCCTTAGATTTGATTACTTTCCATTTTTCAGCTTTATTTCATTTTACTTTTCATATTATTTCATTTAATTTGTACATTTTATTAAAAATAGCAAAACCATTTTAAAAATTCTGAAATTTTTTGTACAAACTTTTATTTAATTTCAGAAACCAAAAACATTTTTATTTTTATTTTTTGCATTAAAAAATATTTTTAAATCATTTAAAAGTTTATTTTTAATTAATTAATGAAAATTAATTAATTAAAAAAACTTTTAGGTATTTAAAAATCACCAAAAAAATTCATGAAACATTTAAAACCATTTAGAAACATTGTCCAACCCTCAAACCAAATTTCTTTTTTGATCTTGATGCATTTTGATAATTTTCCATGGAATTAATTCATTTTCAAAGCATTATTTTGATCCAAACTTCCAAAAATCATTTCTGTCTAACCATTAAGAATTGGACTTTGATTCTTTTTGCATTGTGTTTAGCATATCATGTAGTTTGTAAGATTAAATTGGTTTGATTTGATCTTTCATTTTCCTTTTGTTTGGCATTTTTCTTGTTAAGGTACCTTAAAACCCTAGAAAACTTAGAAAATTCATAACCCTAATTAGGTTAAGAGTTGGAACCTCTCCTTTGGGCAGTGAGTTTGTATAGGATTAGGGTTCCTTTGAGTGCATTTTCAATTTTTTATCTTGATGTTTGCTTCTGATTTTGGTTTTTGTTTGATGCATTGATCATAAACCCTAATTTGGGCTTCCATTTGCATACATCTTGCATTTGCATTCATACCTTGACTTGCCATTGCATTTTATGCATCCATTTGATTCATTAGACATCTTAAGACATGTTAGAAGCATGTTTGATCATTGCATCCTTCATTTGCCATGTTGAATGTCATTTGCATTTCATAACTTTTCATGTATGTTCATGGTTCTAAACTTGCTCCATTTGCATCCACATGTTTGTATGATCATTCTCATGTCTTGATTCATGTTTGCATCATCTCATAGCATCATTATCATCTCACATATGCTTCTGGTTTTGGTTTGCATCATGTCATTGCATTCCATTTTGCATTGCATTGCATCTTTCTCACTAACTTTTCAGGTGGTAAGCAACTTTGAGAAGTGAATTTGCCTTCACTTCTCACAACTTCTTTTCATTTCTTTCATGCATCCTTGCTGCATTTTACTTTGTGTTTGAGATTGAGCTTGCTCATTCTTCTTCTTCTCACTTTCTTACTTCAAGTGACTTGACTTCTTAAATGAAGCAAGTTACTTTGCTTCTCTTTGCTCCTTTCATCTGCTTCCTGGTGGTTCCTCTGAAGATTTCTCTTGTTAACCTCACAAACCTTAGGAACAACCAAGCATGACAATGATTAGGGTTTTGATTAGTCTCCCCTTTTAGTTTTGCCTTTGTGTCTCCTTGAGTTTTCCTCTTCTCATCTCATAGTTAGGGACTAAACCCTAAAGGCTTTAAGGCTTTGTGATTAAGCTTATGCCTGCATCCTTCTATTAGGATGAAGTGTATAACTTTAATCCTAAGTGTTAAACCCTTAATGTGTTTAAATCCTTTAATCAATTCACTTAATAATCATCAAGACATCAAGCTTGTAACTTGGGCCTTGCATTAGGGTTCTAATTCTTCCTTAATTGGTTAAGAAGGACTAACCCCAGTGTTAATGGACAAGTCCCCCTCAAGTTGTCTTACAAACCCTAAAACTCACTTCTTCATCTTATCACTAACTAAAATCCACTTAATAAAGGCTTTGTTTTGTCATGAGTTTAATCCCTAATCATGGATTAAGTTGAGGAGCTTTCCTCAGCTTAAACATTCTCATCTATTATCCTTCTATTAGGATGGTGTAATGAGTCTGTTTAATCCCTGATTATGGTTTAATCTCATTACTTAACACTAAACAAAAACAACAAAAACATCTAAATAATCACTAGTAGGTTAATGATCTTAATCCTGCCCCAAAGGTGATTAAGTGTGAGAAGCTGACTTCACACTTAAGGTATTCTCATTACCCCTAATCAGAGGGAAGATGTGATGAGTTTGCTAAACCCATTGGTCTAGGTTTAAGCTCATTAACTTATGACAAACTTTCAAAAGCAATAAAAGATTGAAAACTCAAAAAAACAAACAGCAATCGTCTCCTTCGGGATTCTTTTCTCATCACCTTCACTCACAAACGAGAACTTGCTTCTTCCGTCTAATGCAAGACAGTAAGCACCTGAGCCAGACAAGTCATACACTTGAGCATAGACAAGCAAGCAGTTCACAAGTCAATTCATCTTTCAGTCTCTTTGGGTCGAACTACGGTGTTCTGACTTCCTCATTGCACGAGAGGATACGTAGGCATAACTTAACAGTTATCGAACAAAAGTCTCTGTATATTCCCCCTCTTCCAGCATTATTCTTTAAGCCTCATAGTCTTGAGCTTCCTATTCTTTCTTACACTGACACTTCACATATTTCACTTCACATTTCTTTTACACTGACACTTGCATTCTTCTCCAGCTTTGATACACAAGTTGCACTGACACTACCCCTTTAAAAACACAAATCTTTTAAGCGTGGATCCCGTCGAGTACGGCGGACAATCTGGGTGCTAATACCTTCCCAGGTTGTAACTAACCCCCTTTCTCAGTCTCTCTGGTTCGCAACCGTCTTATCCATCTTTTCTAGGTCTATGCAGCATTGCCTTTCCTTCGGGATAAAAATGCCTAGCTGGCGACTCTTTTCATTCCCTGTGAGTTCACTCCTGTGTGTTCTCATTCCTCCTTTCGCCGACCGTTCGCGCTTGTACCGGGATGCAAATCTTTGGGAGCGACACCCAACAAGGGTGAGACGGCAGTTCAGCAACCCTTGTAGACCTCATATGCAAATGAAATATGCAAATGAAATGTTATTTTTTGTTTTAAAGGTTGCGACACTTGTTTTTCACTGTCGTGGCAATTGTCCTAATTGGTAAAGGAGGACGGTTTAATTTTAAAATAAATTTAATTTATTTGGTATTTATTTAAAACAATGGGATTTTAAAAAAAACTGTTAAATAAAATTTTGAGAAAAATACTCAAAATAGTTTATCATTTAAACCATATTTAAAAAAGTGAAAAATATACAAATAATAGTGTGTTTAGCAAAATAATTATATAAAAAATATTTATAATATATTAAAGTAAATAGTGTATTTATCAAAACAATTATATAAAAAATATTTATAATATATTAAAGTAAATTGAGTTTACAATTGAGGAGTCGATATGGATTTTTTAATGAATTTGGAGAAACAAATTTTATCTTTTCATTTAGCGTTCAATCGAAAAAATTATTTTATAAAATAAAAAGTTAAGTAAAAAATATAATAAAGACGGTTTTTTGATAAATGTCGTAACAACCGTCGCAATCTAGTACTTAACTGTCGTGACAACCGTCGCAGTCCAGGAATAAAGACGGTTTTATGATAACTGTCGCAAAAAAACTGCGACAGTTGACCCTAATTGTCGTGGCAACCGTCGCAAAACAAAAACAAGTGAACATCAGTTAAACAGGCATAAAAATCGAGAAAAAGAGTAAGGTCAGAAGGACCTACGCAACAATTCAACGGCCTCCTCGTCCGTGTCACACGCGAGCAGAGCCTTTGTATTTATGAAGCGCGTTTCATGGATGGGTATCCCGACGTCGTCGGCATAAGGTTTGCCTTGCCGGTCCACCCAAGGCGCCAAGTTGAAGCTCTGAACATACTTCACCAGCCTCTTGTAGGCCAGCCGATCCTCGACCCCATGCTCGAATACTTAACTCAGTAGTGGCTGGTCGATAGGTTGAAATGGCCAGGCTTCCATCTCAAGGGGATCCTCGACATAAGTTTTTCCTCGCAACTAGCATCACGTTTATAGTAGTAAAGAGTGTTGAGGGCGAACCGAGTGAGCGACTTTACCACGTACCACCGCCCCTTAAAATGACGGGCACATCTTGAACAGTCTCACTGGCTGTTTTAGAGATACCCAGCTGTGACGCCCCCCTGCGCCTGACCACTGCAGATGGAAGATATGGAAGAAAAGGGGAAGTGTGCACCCGACACCGAGAAACCGACAGACTAATTCGAATGCCCGGATGAAAGTGATGGCGTTCGGATGCAATTGCAAGGGCGCCAGCCTGAGCCACCTGAAGACCCCCAACTGGAAATCATTAAAGGGGAGCCTAACCCTCACTTCTCGGAAGGCGAATTCATACATGGCGAACTGCTTCCCTGGAAAACGGTGGCATATCCAATTTGTTTCTCGAGGAGCAAGACATTGCCAGTTTGCTTTTTCCTCGGGGCCAATGTCCTCGACCACGACGTACACATTATTCACCTCGTCCGTGAAGTACGAATCTTCTTCTAATGGCTCATCCGCGACCCACGACAAGTCGTTACGTCCAGACGAGGAGACATGCTCATTTCCTTCCTCGGTGTCTTCCTCCTCAACTCGTCTTTGCTTGGCCGTACCTGAAAAATAGACAGGAAAAGTGAATTTGACATTGCATCAAACCCACCCTTCCACCGCAGTTCAAGTGAAAGGGCAAAGGGCCGAACGCCCCGAAATCCCACTAAACTACCCTGAAATCAACGAAGGGACGATCCTCGCATCCACTCGAGCGCGTACAAAACCCCTAAAAACCCTAGAAGATCAAGAGATTTTGCCCGACGAAAGCATCAAATGCCCGAGATCTTCATTGACCGTATGAAAATCCTGGCCGGATCATTCATGCGTATATGAGTTTCATGCCCGCGACATGCTAATCCTGCCCGAGACGTTCATGTCTAAAACCTAAAAACTAACCTAAAACAAAGATTTACCTATTCTAAACAAGGATTTGCCTACTCTAAACAGGAAAATCACGAATTACACTACTTATCAAGCAGAAAAACACATAAAAAGAGAGGTTATGGGAGGTTACCTGTCATAGTGACGACATGGAGGATGCGGTGGCGCGCGGGCAGAAAGCGGCGGTGCTGTCGGCGGGTACGGGCGGAGGGAAGTTTCTTCTCAGAGCTTTCGGTTAAACGTGAGAGCGAAAAGTTGAAATGAAATGGACCACCCCCTTACATAATAAAAGAGCGTGTGGGCGAACGCGCTAGGTAATCATTACTTAGGCCCCTAGACCGACACTGTCACAAGAAACGAAGCGACACACCATTAATGCCTAAGACACGTCAGTTTAAGATAATTCTGAACGCATCAAGCGACCGCAAGTCTCCCCGACTATAAATAGGCATCCTCGATCTCTGAAAACACCACATGCCCGACGATCTAAACAGCGCCCGCAACGGCTTGACAATATCACGTTTTGACACAGGCATATGCTCGACATCCAACACGACACCTCTCTTGACACAATATGCGCTCGACTCTTTTATAATTTATCGCTCCGATTTGGAGACTCGACTTGGGGGGCTCCTGTTCTGGACTGGGCCTCTAGGCTGCATTGGGCCTTGGCCCAATACGTCGAGCAAATGCCCATACACTCGGGCAAGTATACTTGTTGGACGGGCGAACCACTTAACGGTCGGACATGCGTTCCATGAGTCAGGCACATGCTCTGAGAGACGGGCAGAGAACATGTCCACCATTCCACTTGCCACATCATCCAACAGTCCCCCATTATCTCCTGAAAGATAGGGGCAGTTGGACCAAGGACCAGACCACTTAGCCAGGCCTTCACACTTCTAACGCGTTCCTTGACAGTTCTTCCTTGGGCCTCACTGATCAACCCAAGGACCTTCTTCCAATTTATAGGTACAACCCAAGGCCCTCCTGATCAGATAAAATCAGTTTGAAATTCAATTCAAACTCTAATTAAAATATACTTATAATTTTTTAATTGATTTTTACTATATTATTATAAATATTAATCAGAATTAATTATTAATCAGAATTAATTATTAATCATTGATTTTAAGAGATACTAATAAGTGTTCCAAGGGTACATTTAATCAGAAATACCAACAAGAGTCCTAAGAATACTATTTAAGAGTTTAAAAATATATTATTCAATGCATTAGATATCAAAATAATTGACTCTTTTAAATAATAAAAATATATGTTCTTTTTGGAAAAAATCTTGCAAAGTTATTCCCTTAGGACTAAAAAAATTATTTTGTGTTGAATAAAATGATATTTTAAATTTTAAAAAATTAAAATAATTGATTTATTTAAAGCATATTTTATTTATTTAAAATCTTTAAAAATACTTCTGACACCTTCATTAACATAATTTTTTTTTTGTTATGAAATTCTTTTATAAAAGTTAAATGCTTAAAAAAGAGTGTTTCTTTTATATTTGTGTGAGATTAAAAAAAATATCAAAATTTAAAGAATTTAAAAGAAAAATATATATTTAAAAAATTATTAAAAAACATCATCAGCAATAATAACACACAAATAAAAAAACATTCCAGCAACGAATAGATAATTTAATTAATGATATTAATTAATTATTTTTTTAATTAAAACTAATGATTTGATATGAATATTAAATAATTTATTAATCAAAATTATAAGAATGTGAAACCCATTAATCCAAAGAATCCCATTAATCAAAATTGATCGAAGGATTTCAACGGCTCTTCGGTAGACAATGGCGGTGGCGCCACTGACCCTTTTCTTCTTGCCGCCACCGGCTCTTTTCTTCTTGCCGCCACCATCAACATTCACGGCTCTTTTCTTCTTGCCGCCACCGGCTCTTTTCTTCTTGCCGCCACCATCAACATTCACGGCTCTTTTCTTCTTGCCGCCACCGGCTCTTTTCTTCTTGCCGCCACCATCAACATTCACGGCTCTTTTCTTCTTGCCGCCACCGGCTCTTTTCTTCTTGCCGCCACCATCAACATTCACGGCTCTTTTCTTCTTGCCGCCACCGTCAACATTCACGGCTCTTTTCTTCTTGCCGCCACCGATCAACATTCCCGGCTCTTTTCTTCTTGCCGCCACCGATCAACATTCCCGGCTCTTTTCTTCTTGCCGCCACCGATCAACATTCAACGACTCTTTTCTTCTTTTATCACAACGGACTCTAAATTTCAAATGTATTCAACATTTTCATCACACTGAATTGGTATCACATTATTGAACAACCCATTTCTATATTCATCACATTCTCACACTAAATATGTTTCTTTGTTTTGTTTTGAAGGTTCCATAAAAAAAGCTCAAGAGTCAAGACGGATTGTGAAAACTTTGGTTGATTCGGATAAGACGAGAAGGAATCAGAAATTCAAGAAACTGATAATTCAGAGTGTGCACTTATTGGTAGGTTTCCTAAGTGAATATCAGAATCAACGAATAATGTTTAAGTGATTAGAGAAAAAACATTATGGTGAATGTTTAAGCACAACACCTTACATATGTAATCTAATTTCTGTTCTTGAGAAAAGTATACTCAACAATTAAGCCTTTTGAAAATTATATTGTATTCTAAGGTTTATGCCTTCGTACGATGACAATGGTGCACACAAGTTTTTGCTTATGTTAACCCTGTCTTTATCTATTGTTCTAAACATGAATGCATAAAAAGAAACAAAAGTATATCTTATATAACTCACCAGCATTTTATTTTTCATCCTGTAGAAAGTGTTAAGCAAGTGCAAATGGATTTTTTAAACAAACTGCTGCATCAACATCAAATGTACATGGATTTTCGGGAGATGCCGGTGCATCAATATCAAGAGGAAATGCTGGTGCTTCGCCTCATCTTGGCAACTCGTCGGATAGACCGACTTCAGCCAGTCTTCTACGAAAACAATCAATAGTCACATGAATCAAAAACTTGCATGCCGTTGCCATAGAGCTTGATGTCGCAGCCGAATGCTCCGAGATAGAGAAATAGAGAAGTGCGTGCATAAGGCATGAGAAACTTTTGGGCATATAGATGTGTTGATAAATAATGCTGGTGTTAGAGGTAATTGGAACATCTTAAAATTGATTTGTAACATCTCATATTTTTAGATAAATTGTTGAAAACATGAAACTCTGCATGAACTCTGTATGAAAACATGAAAATAAAATTTGTCTACTATCATTTCAAAAAAGTCATACTAGAGAGTTCAAATACATTGTTCTGTAGGGTTCTTCCTTTAGGATTGAAAACATGTTCCTGTAAGGATCCTTTAAGAATTGTTTCATACATGAACAACTTCTAAAATGACAAACATGTTCCTGTAAGGATCCTTTATGATATTGATATATTAAGTTCTGTTAATAGTATTTGTAACCGGTGGGATGTGTTGAGGAGTATCTTTAAGGATCCCTTAACAATTATAAATTGGAAATGATGTTAGTTAATACGACTAGGTTCCGAGGAAATTATGTTTAGGGTGATTTAGATAGAAAGACAATATTTGGTTAGGGTGATTTAGATAGTGACAATATTTGAAGCAGCCAAGCCTCTCACGTTCAAAAAGTTTTGTTTGGGCCTCTCACTAATTTTTTTTTTTGTTTTATTCACTCTAGAGAACTTTAGCCAACATATAAAAGAACTTTAGCCAACATATATAAATTTAGAGAACTTTAGCCAACATATAAAAGAAATATAAGTCTCATTAAAAAATTTGTTTTTATTCACTTTTGTATAGAAAGCAAATTATACGAAGTCAATGCAGTACATGTTAAATTGTTATATTATATGATCATATATTATGGTATTCTAATAAATATATTATATGTCCTTGGATCTTGTTCTGCAGTATGTGATTTATTATTGCGGATACTGATTGTGTCTCATGTTGAATTCTTCTCACAAATCTAATTGAATTTTGATAACATGATGAATAATCCTATTAGGTTCATATTCTTCCTATTTGGTTTAGATATTGTTAAGATTTACTTATCACTTTTTATTCATTTTTCATTTCTATACAATAGTTTCATGGTTTGTGGGAAATTGACGACCCGAAACTGAAGATCTTATGTGATGAGACTGTGGAGCTTAGTAAAAGCTTTGACCAATTTTCCATTTATCACATTGATGAGGTATTTATTTACTATACTAATTTGATTTGTAATGCTCTCCAATCTCAGTTTATCTAATTTGGTTTGTGATGTTGGAAACAGTTACTTTAGTAGTATTTGTGCATTATTTTTTATCATAATTTTTGCTTTGATTTTTTTAATTCGCATGTCTGTCTTGAAATGAAGTGATTTTATATTTCAAATCCTTATGTTTTTGTTTTTGTCTCACAGTTAACAAATAGTATGTTTATTTTTTTTAATGTCATTACATACCAAATTAGTATTTTATGACTATTGTCAATATCATTCACTTGTTATTTGATCGCTCCAAATAAACTGGAAAATCCTTGTAATATGTTAGTAAATATGATAAAATGTTGTTATGGTGAATTTTTCATTTTGTAATTTTGTTTTTTTTTCATATATTGTTATTATCTGTTTTTTTTGTTGCAATATTAGAGAGGGTTGGAGTAGTAACTATGCAAACCAATTTGAGTATTTATTATATCGAGACCTTAAATTTGAGTTTTAAAGTAGCCCCCGAATAGTTTAAATTAGCAGTCAGCACCATCTTAAACACAAATTACGTAGGGAGTCGATGAATATAAGTGAATGATCCTGAAGGTTGTGGAACCTACAAAAAAATAAATAATAAAATAACCCGTTGTCAGTTGGTTCAGAGGTGTCTGGTGCTGAACTTGGTAGGGCGGACTACGGTTCGATCCCCCACAACTGCGATTGGGTAAACAAAAGGGTTACCAAACTTATGCACCAGAACCCCGTGACAAAGGTTCCACAACCTACAAAAAAAAATAAAAAATAACCCGTTGTCGGTTGGTTCAGAGGTGTCTGGTGCTGAACTTGGTAGGGCGGACTACGGTCCGATCCCCCGCAACCGCGATTGGGTAAACAAAAGGGGTTACCAAATTTATGCACCAGAACCCCGTGACAAAGGATCATAATCACTAACCGATTCCCCTACTATGTATGTGTACAGATAAAGGGCTTAATGTGATTGCGTTTGAATGAAAGTGGGTGAAACGAAACAAAAGAAATAGGTCGAGTTATAATAGAATGATTCAAATTGGTTTGCATAGGGTGGGAGTTTTTGATCGTATTTTGTGATTTCGTGTCATTACGGTACCCTTGATATTTCTAACAAAACCAACATACAACAACAAACCAAAACCCAACAAAGATAACAAACCTACATCTTTACAAAACCATTATCTTATGAGAAATCCCAAAAATCTAATTGAATTTTGATAACATAATAAATAATCCAATTAAGTTCATATTCTTCCTATTTGGTTTAGAGAATGTTAAGATTTACTTATTACTGCTTTTCACTTTTTATTAATTTTTCATTTCTATACAATAGCTTTTATATACCTCTTAGAATGAAGTTAATTGGATTATGATAATGTTGGAAATAAGGTTTTGATAGCATTGTAATGCACCTTATTTTGTTTCTGATAATCCCTGTCGTGCCTCTGGTAGTCAGAAAAGTAGATAACCTTTTGAAAAATTTGAATTGCCTTAAAATATGGAATAAGAGTTCTTTATGGGATTTAGTTTGGGGAGGCTCACACTGCTGTTTAAAGACTTAGCATATAGGATACATTGCATATGCTAATAAATACACCTGTGATTCCAAGTTAGTCACGAGAAAAAATTGATAGTAAGGGTGGTTGTTGGTTGGTGTAGTCTTTTTGTCCTTATTTCTCGCATCACCTGAGGACAGGTAGGTAATGATTCAAGTTTGAGGTGTGATAATCTACATTTTGTGAGTTATTATACAACCTAATATGTTGTTTTAAGCTGATAGATTTATCATTTTATTTGTGTTTTAATGCATTATAAATGTTTTAAGCTAGTAGATTTATCATTTTATTTGTGTTTTAATGCATTATAAATGTTTTTGTAGTATTCAGTTTAGAGCACAATAAGTGCTCTCTCTGGTTGTTTTGATGTGTTTGTTGCTTGATTTTAAGTAGTGTTGAAACGGTATTCCGCCTAACACGTTGATCGGAGATCCCAAAGGCATTCCCATCCAGCAAACCATTTACAGAGACACTTATGCTCCTTTCAATTGCCCTCACTGTCAGGTAGTTATATCTATCTTCTTTAATGAGATTGATTTTCAAAATTGATCAATCAGTTTGTGCATATTTTATATACTCATCCTAAACTAATCAATATGTAATCAAACTATAGGATATTTTACAATGAAAGAAACAGTATACCATCTCTTACGCTTTGATCGGAGATCCCAAAGACATTCCCATCCAATAAACCATTTACAGAGACGGTCACGCCTCTCTCACCAGTCTCAGGTAGATACATCTTTCTTATTTTATGATATTGATTTTTCAAAATTGATTAATTAATTAGTACTTATTTTATAAATACCCTATTGTTGACTTCAGGTAGATACATCTTTCTTATTTTATGATATTGATTTTTCAAAATTGATTAATTAATTAGTACTTATTTTATAAATACCCTATTGTTGACTTCTCTATCTATTTCCAAACAACTATTCTAACAAAGAAATTGCGTTGAGCTCTGGCATAATGTTGCGGGAGTGCATCGACTTTCCCAATCTTGCATAGTAAGATATTTTGGATTGTCATCTGTTTTACATGTATTTAGTCATTATGCTTTCGAGCCATTATATTCTTACTCAACTTGTTTTCTTAGGGTAATGCTTTGAAAGATGCTAATAAATACACCTGAGATTCCAAGTTAGTCATGATTTAAGATTGATAATAAGGGTGGTTGTTGGTTGGTGTAGCCTCTTTGTCGTTATTTGTCGCATCACCTGAGGACAACAGGTAGGTAATGATTCAAGTTTGAAGTGCGATAATTCACATTTTGTGAGTTATTGTACAACCTAATATGTTGTTTTAAGCTAGTAGATTTATCATTTTATTTTTACAACCTAATATGTCGCAAAGATTTTGATGTGAATAGAAAAAGGTAATGTTCAAAGAAGGAGAAGAAGCAGATGGATAAGAAAGATGTGTGCACAGAAAGAAATGATCCTTCTGAGTTCATCACTCAAAGAGCCAAAGATTTTCTCTCCAGCATAAAGGATATAGGTTAGTTGCTTGTATTATTTTTATTATTGTCTGTGATTGAAGTACCTTATTAGAAATTAGAAAGTTGACACTTGTCGGACACTGCGACACACCTACTCATAGAGGTGTCCGTGCGTCATAGGTTGTTTTTCTCTTAATTGATTAATTCCAATTTTTTAAGTCTCTGAAATATGTGCATAAATTTATTTATCGTTTGTCTTAACGTTTTTATTTTGAGTACATACTAATAATGTTGAAATGTTGTTTGTTTGTTGAATTTGTATTTATACATGGAAGATGTTGTATATGCGATTGTGGTTTGTGTATACCTATTGGGTTCTTATATCTCTGTTCCATGAAAACATCTCTCTCTGCTGTGTTTATTTTAATTACACCCAAATTTTATATGTATAGTCACTGCTATTATCAAGTTTGAAGATGTGTGTTTGTTTACTTCCTGTTAATCTTTTGATTGTTTTTTGGCAGTATGGTTCTCGGGATAATAAAAGAGAAAAGGAGCTCGAGAATGGTAGAGAGAAGGAGAGGAAAAGGGAAAAAGGACGAGACAGGGAGAGAATCCGGGACAGGGATAAGGAGAGAAGCCGGGACAGGGTCAGAGATAGGGAGAGAAGCAAAGACATGGAACTTGATTGGGACACAAAGAAGGAAAGGGTCAAGGACCGTGACATCATCAGAGACCGACACAGGGTTCATAGTGATAGAAGGGTGAGGGATAGAGATGACTAAGATCAATACAAAACCAGTTTATTCATGTGAGTTATTGGTCTAATATGAATATTCACAATTTTATAACCAGGACATTGAAAATGTTTTATTTTCAGTCAATTGATCTTTGTCTATTCATATAATTTTTCCAATATTTATTACTAACTATTTGGTTGTACAACATATAGGCTACACGACATGCTAAGCGGGTGTATGTTGGGGCCTCTCTCCTACATCTAATGAGCAGGTAATATAGAACATCTCATTATGATCTTTCCCATTGGTTTTCCGTTAGGGGCCAAGCTAGTTTCTTATTTGATAGATTCCCTATTTGCCATTTAAATTCCAATTTCCATGTTTCATAAAATTTTGAAGCTTTTTAGAGTATGTTAATGGCTTATTGCACATTCTCTATTACTGATTATTGTGATTTTAGTAGAAGCCTGGTTAAGTAGAGATCATGTGGGGGGATTTTTTATCTGGTTTTATTTGTACTACTTTTGAATTTTAAAATTTTGCTTCTAATTTTGTCAGTTGCAACTTTCTTCAATCAGGTTATGGCTACAATAGGAGGAAACACTGCTGGTCCAGGTACATTATGGACCTTATAGTATTCATTTAATCTTTTTGTGAAGGTGATCCGTTGTGAATGTTTACATTAACCATGATAAGAAGTTTGCCTTTGCAGAGATGAGGCCCGTCGAGGAAACCAACAATGCAATGGCTTTAATTGGAATTAACTATAACTGATTCTCAACATCCTTTTGTTATGTGAGAATGTGAGTATAATGTTAATCCTAATTTCATTTTTTATTCAGGGTGCGCCAGTTAAGGTCAAGAGTAAGAGACCTACTGCTTATAATCCTTCTTTAGCTGCTGCCCTAGGCCCAAACCAACCTAACCCAAACCTTAATCTGGGCGCAGTCGGCTTATCACCTAGGTCTGCTAGGGGACTTGATGGTCCTAATCGAATTTTTTTGGTGGAGTTCCTTATACTTTACCAAAACACAAATTCAGGGTGCTTTTAGAGACTTTTGGTCCTCTTCGGGGTTTTGATCTAGTGAAAGATAGAGAAACAGGGAATTCAAAGGGTTATGCATTTTGTGTTTATCAAGATCTTGCCGTGACAGATATTGCTTGTGCAGCTCTCAATGGAATAAAAATGGGCGATAAGACCCTTACTGTTAGCCAAGCTAATCAAAACACAAACCCAAAGCAGCCTAAGCTTGAGGTATGATGGAATTCAAAGTTATGCATTTTGCTTCCATGCAATCACTTGCTCTGCAGGTTCGATTTTTCATCTATATGTTATCCGTGTTTATATAGACTTGAAAGAGTAGTTATTTAAATATTGGAGTTCATGGTAGCTATGATATTTTGTGTAATAGGTTGATGATAACTGTTATGAAAATAGGTTGAGTTGTGATTGGTGAATGCATTAGTGGTTTGTGAAGGACACACACATAGTGCATATGAGGTGGTTTGTGTTTTTGAGGCTGTAAGTTTAGTTGGCAAGCTCATCTCTGCACTCGGTCTTGTTTTCCTATACTAGTGCTTTTCTTACACCAGTGCTTTTCAAACACTCTTCTTTTCTTAAAAAAAATAAAAAATAAAATTATCTGTTTTCTCTCTATTGTATATACATTTTCTTGTATCGAATTTAGATGTATTATTAGGTTAACGAATTGATCGATTTACTATTGCGGATACTGCTTTTACTTTTAATTTGCACAGTTTATAGCAGAGAGTGGTTCTTTTGGTTTTCAAATTTTTTATTGATCTTTTCTTATTCATACATATTACAGAAATTTTTTATTGAGCTGCTTGTTAGATAAAGTTTTAAGCAAAGGCAAAAGAAGCTTCCAGGTATACATCAATTCCTAACTATTTTAAAGTTTATGTTAATTTTACTTATATGTTAATAGTTAACTTTTAATCTATGGTTCTTTTAATCATAGTTGACTGTTATTATAATTAACCCTAAAGTTATGATAAGCATTATCATTTTTAATTATTATAAGTTTCTATCATGTAGTTGTCACTAAACCAATCCTTCTGCACACTCTATTCTCACAACTTTCCCATTTTTATTTTAATAAATACCTTGTGCCGTTGCACAGTCTTGTCGTATATGGAAACACTTCAACTTATGCAAACCAATATGGCAACGCAATTGGAGCCGTGGCATAGTCGCGCCGAAAAAATTGTTCTTGTTATCGGCGCTTCTTCTGGAATTGGTCGTGACTTATGCCTTGATCTTGCTCTAGTGGGCTGTCGCCTCATCTTGGCTGCTCGTCGGATAGACCGACTTCAGTCAGTCTGCGACGAAATCAATCAACAGTCACCTAGATTTTATCAACATATTAAAACTTCCATATATTTTATCATTGAAATCAGAAAACTAAATCCATTCGAGGACCTTGGACACCCTTGAAAACTAAATCATTTCAATAACTAAATCCTTTTTCATAATCCATAGTTTTAAATGTGATTGATTCATTACAAGAAAACCTCCTCTTCAATTTCCAATTCCAATGTTTGTTTTGCAATAAGTTCTCTCTCTAAGTCATGAATTTTCTAATGAAGTATCTCTTTGTTGCTATGCTATTGCCATAGCCACTGCACAAAACAAGATGAACAAATTTAATTAGTCATAAGTTATTAATTAATTACTACTATCAACAATTAGTTACGTGCTTTATAACGTTTAATTCTGCAGGGCTTTACAATTATTGCAGTGCTTCACAAATAAACACCTATTCATTACCTGATTTTAACACATGCATTTAACAAAAATATTTTCCCTTTTTAAATACTTTTAACAAAAGTACAATGAAAATGACAATATATATTCTTTAAAATCCGAGTTAATATGCATTTTTCTCCTTGAAAATGTAAGGGGTCAGTCAATTTTTACCAGCATGTTCATATAGCTTCAGCACACATTCAAATACTATCTAAGGAGAGATTGTACCATCTTTTCCAATCCACAACAGGTGCTATCTCAATTTTTTCTCAAAAATGTTCATTGACAATGTATTGAACAACGTGAGAGAAATTTCATCATTTGAATTCAATTTCAATTATGATTTACAAAATCAAAGCACGTGAATTCATACAAGTGAATTCATACAAATATGTAAGAATTTATAATTTCCAACATATGTGAACTTGTATAAACCTGATCCTCCACTTTATAAATATTCTAAAATAGTGTCTGACTTTTCAAAGGGTTATTCGGTCCTTCCTCTGTTAAGGAAACTTGGGTGTTTACTCGTTTTTCATAACTTTCAGAGTGATACCTCTTTTAAAATGTTGGAAAATAGATGTTTCTGTAAGTAGGAAGGAACATTATATGTTGTATTGATTATCTTTTGTTGATTTCTTAGGAATTGCATTCGTATTTTACTATCTTTTGTGAATTGTAATTTGTTTGATATTCGATTATAATTATGAGTTTAGTACCTATGTGAATAAGGTACAATTCATTTTCTGTTGTATCTATGAGTTCAACTTGGTCCAGCTTCTCTAGGTACTGATAATGAAAAAAAAGACTTTATTATCATGCTAAAATTAAGAAATTATAGTAGAGGTTAAACCTTATTAAATTTTATTTTAAACCTTATATTAGATTTTATCATCATGCTGAAATCTATAAGAAATTTCAAATATAATTCCGTTTTAAACATTACTAAATTTATTTTTCTAACTAATAGGGACTTAAATGTTAAATGAAAGAGCTTTTAAAAGAATTCATATGATGATTTGTTTTAATAAACCATAGTTATTGCAAGACTCACTTAATATTATTTTTCATGTGTTTTTCTTGAAATGTTTATCTTAAGTGACTCTTTTGTTTGATAAGTTTGTAGTGCAACAATATGACAATACACTGTCTTTGAAGTTAAATGAAGTGGTGAATGAGATTCCGCAACAAAGATTTTTCTATCTCTGGTAAGCTAAGTTTTGTTTTACAATTATTGCATATTTTGAAAGCTGTTGCCTTTCAAGATGATAATACACACATGAATTGATTTCTGTTTGATTCTATTCAGCTGCGAGTTCTATTCTATCCTCTATTTTCTCTTTATTGATTATACATTTTTTTGTATCTTTGTATCGAAGAAGAGAGGAAAACTCAAAGAGAAGAAGAAGTTCTAGAAACTCAATAAATCCAAGGTAAGGGTGGATTTTCGTAAAATTATTGGGATTATTTGATAGGATGTAATGAGTAGAAATGTGGTTAGGATAAAATTCTAATTTTTTTCTATGATGCTATAATTTTTGGATTTTGCTAATAATCTTTGATATATGATGATTGGTTTTGTTTTGGAATTGGTATTTTAGTATATTGTAGAGACTTATTTATAATTGGTGAAAATTATTTGAAAATCTGCGTTACTGTTAGCACTGCGGAATACCTATGTTGCGTTAATGTTAGTATTGTGGAATACCTATGTTGCGTTACTATTAGCACTTATAAATATTGCATTGGTCGCCTGACATTTCATGAATTCATGATATAGCTACTTTAAATGGTGAAATGATATACTATTGTACGCATTAATTAATTCACCAGTACTTACTATATTTATTTAACAAACATTACAAATGTGAATTTATAGAAATTGATTGCATTAGGTGAGATATATTAATGCAGTAACTTCATGACATCATGAATTAATTAAAATGTCCTCTTGGTAACTACTGTAACAATGCTTCTTCCTATGTTATGTGTAGTATTCAATTTGGATAGTAAATGTAGTAACACCAAAACACTAATTTGAATAACCAATATATTACTCAATGCAGCCATATAAATTGTTAATTGAGTGAGGAATAAATTGTTAATTGAGTGAGGAATTTATGTACTGATACATTGATGAGTCTTTAATTAAATAGTAATGAACCAATGTGTTTAGTAGTATAAATGTGCAACATGATAGGTCTTTAAATAAAGGATAAGACTATAATATTATCCTAATTAATTATTTTGAATCATGATACTAATATACATAGATATTCTATTTACATAATGTATTAATATATGTTGAATATTAATATATTTATGGAATATTTAATGTTTATTGAAATATTGAATATATTTTAGTGATTAATTTGGTGAAGGTTTTGGAGGCGTCAGTAAGCCCTGAGTAATACATGTTGCCTTTCAAGATGATAATACACACATGAATTGATTTTTGTTTGATTCTACTCAGCTGCGAGTTCTATTCTATCTTCTGTTTTCTCTTTATTGATTATACATTTTCTTGTATCGAATTTAGATGTATTATCAAGTTAACGAATTGATCGATTTACTAATGCGAATACTGATTTTGTGTCATGTTCAAAGATTTTAGGGATAATTATACAAATCCCCCTACCATTAGGGTGTGATTTGATATTTCCCCCTTGAAGTTTTTTTTAATAGAGACCCCCTTATAAAACCCAAAACAAGAATTTACTACCCCCTATTACCCTCAATGCTGATTGGACATCTGGCCTTGTTGACTGGACTTGTTGACTAGACTTGTTTTCACTCTCTCTTCTTTGATTCTTCTTTTCATTTGTTGCATCCACCTACCAACTACTCTTTCTCTTCTTCACCTTATTCATCCCTCCGAAACACAACCCTAACAACCGAAACATTGAAGACAAATACAACAATGACACAACCAAGACTCAACTATTCAGGACAAACATAATAGACACAAGAAGCATCTACCGTATATTCACTATCTTTCAAAATGCATAATCCCAAATCTCAATCTATTGACAGTAGAAGAAGTCAAGATCTCTACAGGCCTTTAGTCCACTTCTTCCATCTTACTCTCCTCAGCACCATCATTTTCCAATGGAGGCATATCAACACCATCCACGTCAGTCTCTTCCTCATCAATGCTAAGACCCAACTTCAACATCCTATGCATCCGTCCAGCAAATGTGTTTGGATCATCAAGGCTAAAACCTGATGTCAAAAGAGAAGTCTCAAAGAGCAGCAACACTAGATCCTTAACCGATTTGTCGTTCTTGTCAACTTCATAATCCTTTCCATGTTTGCAGTCCATCCATATTCACTTGTTACCAAACAACAAGGTGAATCAACAATCTTGTCATAGACAACAACTTTCTCAACTTTGTCTCCCAATATGTCTTTCATGACCCTGCAAAGATCTTCAAATGATTTCTACTCACCTCAATCTCTACTCACCTCTCCAACCGAAACACAATCTCTACTCACATCAATTCGAGCTTGCGATTATTGAAGCAACCAACACTGGTACTGAAGCAATACGGTGGGACGTTAAAGATTCCAACTTCCTCCGCAGCAAGACCAGACGGTGAAGAGGCTCCAAAGAAACGAAGGAGGAGAGCGTCAAACAGTGAATTTGTTGACTTGAACGAACATGTTTCAATGTGTTCAGGCCTGGCTCCAATAACAAACCACTTACGGTGGCGGAAGTGGCGGTGGTGATAACAAACATGTTTCAGATTTTGTTTCTACTCTGCAAATGCAAAATTAAAATCAACCTTCAAATGCTAATGATAATGATAATGCTAATGGTTCATATACTTTGGCTCCTAGTTTGAGTTCAGCTTCTACATCAAGGGCAACAAGAATGGTAGATTGAGGATCCAGTTGAAAAAGACCAAATTACCATCTAGGGTAGCAACCAGTGCGATAACATGCTTTCTGTAGTTTCAGAGATAGCCTAAGAAGGGGGGTGAATTAGGCTTTATAAAATTTTCTTGGTTATTTTATCTGTGGATGGATTTTTTTCTTTTAAGTGTTTAAGAAATAAAAGCGGCAATGCGGAAAGTAAAAGAACACAAAGGTTTATCCTTGTTCCTTTCACAATCCGAAGGTACATCCAGTCCCCTTACACCTCATAAGAGATTTTCACTATAATTTAGATCGTACAACCTATCACACCATAAACCGGTGAGGCCTACTATCTATAAACTATAAACCAACAATGTGCAAAAATAATCCTCTTGCAAGCACCAACCCTTACGTCCAACAATCCTGGATCGTAAGTCGGAAATAGAAATAATTCTATATGTTGTTTTGAGAAAGAAATGAATTGTACAATATCAATGCTAGATTGATCTTCTCCTTTTTCTTAATTAAAATTCACTTTTCAATATCAATGCAAGTGTTCAACTTCTATGAGTATGAAAAAGATGAACAATATGAACACTTTGAAATATTTGAAAATATTCAAAAAGAGTGACTTTGATTGTTTAGAAATTTTATGAAAGATTGTTAGGAGGTGTTTTTCATATTTGAAAAATTCAGATTATATATGTTTCAAAAACACCCTTTCAAAAAGGTATGAAATGTTTATGAAACGATTTATGAAAATGTATAAATTTCAAAAAGTATTTCAAATGAAAAGAAATGATTTTTCAAAATTCGTTCAGTGTTAACCGGTTAACCATTTTGGGTAACCGGTTAACGCTGTAACGTTAACCCAATATATTGAAAAATTTGAACCGTTAACCGGTTAACCTATTTGGTTAACCGGTTAACACTGTAAAAACTCAGAAAAATAATTAAGTTTAAAGTGTTAAACCAATTTCAATTTCATTCTAAAAGGTATATGTAATGCTTATCATGATAACATATATTTGAACACTTGTATATCAATTTAAATGTGAGTTTTGATATACCTAAGTCTTGTGTCCAAGTCTTGAAAGAATATGAGCAATTGCATCCGTAGCGTGATTTGCATGATGACATTTCCATTGAGTGATGCATAGTCTTGGTTCTTGATCTTATTGAAAGCTTGACTTTTTGCGAACACGGACTGAACTTGAATCTTGTTGTCTTTATCAAAAGCTTTAGGTTGAAGTATGCTTCTACACTTTCAATACAATCACTTTTGTAATGAAAATGTAAGAATCATTAAAATTGATGAGAATAAGATGATGAAAATGGTGAATAAGAAGAATTTGGAACTCACAGTGAATGTGGAAGAATGAGAGGGGAAGGAGAGAAACTGTTGGGATTGGGAAATGGGAAATGGGATTGGGAAGGAGAGTTGTCCAGTTAGCATACACCTACCCAATAATTAGATGTACAGTAACCATATATTATGAGGGGGGTTTTATAAAAAAAAACTTTAGGGGGTCAAAATCAAATCTCACCCTAATGACAGCGGGTTTTATATAATTAACCCAAGATTTTAAACTGCTTTTACTTTTAATTAGCACACTTTTTATAACAGAGAGTGATTTTTTTTGATTTTACTATTTTTTAGGTACCATAGTGTTTTCAAATTTTTAATTGATTTTTTTTATTCATATTTATTGCAGGATTTTTTTTAATCTAATTGCTTGTTAGAGAAAGTGTTAAGCAAAGGCAAAAGAAGCTTCCAGGTATACATCAATTTCTATACTATCACTTGGATCTTACTTTCTTATCTATGTTAAGAAATCTTGAGAATAATTTTGACAATATATAAAGCGCGGCTAATTGAAATCTTGTACTTTAAAGTTTTGACAATAATATATTAACTCTAGAGTTTTATATTTTATTTGCAGTTTACTTATATCCTTCAATTCAGTGGTGCAATAAGTGCAAGTGGATTTTTTTGAACAAACTGATGCATCAACATTAACTGTACATGGATTTTCATGAGATGCCAGTGCATCAACATCAAGAGGAGATGTTGGTGCTTCAACATCAAGAGGAGATGTTGGTGCTTCAACATCAAGTGGAAATTCTAGTGGAAATAAATTTTACGGGCCAGCTGGTGAAACAACTATCATGCTTGTAAAAGATGTTGATGACCATGATGAACATATTATGGTATCAAATTCAATTCAATATCACATTATATTATTTATTTACAAGATGTAGCTTGCTCTTATGTTTTCTTTTCTCTATAGCTATATCGATTTCATCAAGGGCTGGGAAATCAAACAATTAATGTTGTTGACTATTGCAGATTAATTTTAGGACTGACAGAAACAATAAAGAAAGGGTATACGCAAGTCACTGTCCTAGGAAACTCAGAACTTGTTGTCAATCTGGTTTGTTCTAGTATATAGTATGAATTATTAGTATATAGCAAGACAGGGAGATATACTTAAATTTAAAATTGCATTTGAATGTTGATATCAAAAACCACCATACAACAACAAACCAAAACCCAACAAAGATGACAAACCTCCATCTTTACGAAATCTTACAAGAAATCCCACAAACCTAATTGAATATTGATAACATGATAAATAATCCAATTAGGTTCATATTCTTCATGTTTGGTGTAGATATTGTTAAAATTTACTTATTACTACTTTTCACTTTTTATTCATTTTTCATTTCTATACAATAGTTTCAAGGTTTGTGGGAAATCGACGACCCGGAACTAGAGATCTTATGCAATAAGGCTATGGAGCTTTGTAAAATCTTTGACCAATTTTCCATCTATCACATTGATGAGGTATTTATTTATTATTCTAATTTAGTCTGTAATGTTTAAGTCTTATGTCTCAATTTGATCTAATTTGGTTTGTGATGTTGAAAACAATTACTTTAGTACTATTTGAGAATTATTTTGATCATAATTTTCTCTTTTATTTTTTGTGTTGATATTCTTTCATAATCTGCCCTTCAATAAATGATGAATGTATTAAAATCTTTTTATGTTGATATTCAAACTATGAGATGTCAGAGTGCTTTTATATACTTCTTAGAATGAAGTTAATTGGACCATGACAATGTTGGAAACATGGTCTTAATAGCTGATAAATGCACCTTATTTTGTTTTTGATAACCCCTATCAAACCTCTAGTAATTAGAAAAGTAGATAGCCTTTTGAAAAATTTGAATTGCCTTAAAATATGGAATAAGAGCTCTTCATAGGATTTAGTTAGCACATAATATACACTGCATATGATAATAAGTACATCAAAGTGTGTATATGAAGTAAGTCAATGAGCACTTCAAAATAGTTCTTGTGCTCTAAATTGGAGGAATAAGTTCCTGTTCCCGAAACATGAGAAACACTAGATATCTTCACCATTAGCAATAGGTTGGACTCATTATAAGTGAGATCCCGTCAGGTAAAAAGGTGGAGCATCTAGCAAAATTGTGAATAATAAGTTCCTGTGTCAGAAATTGGAGGAACAAGTTCCTGTGCTCGAAACTGGAGGAACACTAGATGTATTCACCATTAGTAATAGGTTGGACTCATTACAAGTGAGATTTCGTCATGTCAAAAGGTGGAGCATCTAGCAAAATTGTGAATAATAAGTTCTTGTGCCTGAAACTGGAGGAACAAGTTCCCGTGCTTGAAACTGGAGGAACATTAAATGTCTTCACCATTAGTAATAGGTTGGACTTATTACAAGTGAGATCCCGTCAGATGAAAAGGGGAATCATCTAGCAAAATTGTGAATAATAAGTTCATGTGTCTGAAACTGGAGGAACATTAGATGTCTTCACCATTGGTAACATGTTGGACTACAAGAGACACACACACACACACACTTTAGATTGGAAGCAGGGTTGAGTTGTGTCAATTTTTGAAAACATTTGTCTGAGTTGAATTCTAAGTTAGTTATGAGTTAATATTTATAATAAAGGTGGTTGTTGGTTGGTCTAGCCTTTGTGTTGTTATTTGTTGCATAATCTGAGGACAATGCCTTTCATTACAGCCCAACCATCCATAAGCGTTGACCAATCTTGAAAATATATACACGAAATGGTATGTGATCCTTCTATCTTCATGTTAATGGTAGTAGTTTGTGGGTTATGCGAGAGAAATTGAATTTTCTTGATTGAAATTTGTGATGCACGAACATGGTGACTGTTGCTGCTTCATATTATAAAGCTACATTAAACGTAACCACTGGATTATATGTACCTTATAACAACCTTGCTATAATCTATAAGTAGTAAGCATGAAAACCTAGTATTTTTTTAGTTTATATATCCATGATAAAACATAAGATAATTGCAAGGGTTGGAAGCTTAGAGAAAAATTTGATAAAATTATATTGCTGCTTATCTTGTTTATTTCTTGGGCAATATCGTAGGGGAATTATGCAGATGCCATATCTTGCTACAATAAGACTGACCAATTTACACATGTTTATACCTTCATCATCCGTCCAAATGCAACCTACAATGTATCTTTTTCACTGATTGAAATCTTCTTCCTGCAAAGAAAATTAAGGATCCTGAGGCTAACAATGTATCTTTTCCACCTACTCTAATAGCTTAATTGTGTTGTGTATTCATAACTTCTAATTGTATTATATATACTTGCATCTAGAAGATTGAAGATTGAGATGATAAAGAGTTTATTCCTGATCCCGATAGAAACCAGAGGGATACGATAACATCCTTAAAGAGATTGCAGACCCTGATGCAAAAAATGTTTATTGTTTTCTATTGCTGTGTTTATTTGTCTCTCATTATGTGTTGGTTAAATGTAAAGGTTTTTTTCGTGCGAAAAGAAACTCCTACTTCAAGGTTCAAGGGGTTAGCGAGGGTCTATCTCCCTTATATATCCAGTGTTTAGGGATCTGAAACAATGCATGTACATCATCAATAGGGTCTTTTTCAAAAGCACACAATTAGAGATTTTTTCCTTTTCATTTCATCATTCTCCCTTAAGAGTTTAAGCATAACAGTTGGTATTGCAATGCACATACACAAAATCATGAGTAAACACTAATGATTACTTCAAGAAAAACATGTGTGTTCTATTATTGCTAACATTAAAAAACAAACAAGTTTCATGCATTCATATAGATGTTTAAACAAACAAAAGAAACTACAAATGAAAATACAGTAAAGAAGCTGAACATTGCCGCCATTAAGGAGACTTGACTCCGTATGGACTTATTGCTTCTGAAGATGCCCTAGCAAACCGGGTACTCAATTTGGCGAGTAGGCTTCAATGTGTGGGCAGACTTTCTGGCATGATGACCTTTGAGTTGATCCGATTTTGCACCTTATGCTTGAACACATTGCAGTTGTCAATGGTATGCCTAAATGCCCCTGAGTGGTACTTTCATCTAGCATTCACATCGTGGTTGCCATTATTGAGGAGGTCTGACTCCGTCTGGACTTATTGCTCTTGGATACTTTTAGCAGTCAACGGTCTGGATGTTCATTCCATTACTATTTTAGGGCTATATTCCCACTTTTTCCCAGTGTGAACACAATTGTATTGGAGTCAATCAAATTCGCGACCTTATTTTTATCTTTGCCTCTGAAAGACTCACAATCTTCAATTAAATGGTCAGGTGCCCTAGAATGATAGTCATACATTAAAACCCCAAAGGATGTTTTATCGGAGATGATCCTGATGTGATTAAGTCAACTAGTTTGAATCTGAGCAAATGAGGAAACCCGTTGCGTGTACGACATTGGAATAAATCGAACTTCTTCTCAAGTTGTTCTGACCTTTTCCCATATGCTCTGACCCTAGAACTCTCTTAGGAAGTCGAGGTTGGATGCCGACACACGACATCTGGAGGGAAGAGGTTGATAAATAAAGTTAATAAATAAGGTTGCTCGCAAAGATCTCGCACGATCTCCTGCCTACATATATCCATTGACTAATGAAGAATCAGAGCGACGTAGTTCCCCTCACTAGGGATGAAAAATAGCTTTATATCCTTAACACTGCATTCAAAATTTCCATAGTCAGGCTCATCTGAATCTTCATTTGGTTGACTTCCTCTTTCAGCAGTTTCTGACTCTGAAATAAAGCTTGGACCTCTGCCCTGAATTGTCCCAATTGGTTCTTCATTTTGGTTACCTCCGCCCGGAGTTGTTCCAAATCCATGCCTTGATAATTGTGATTCAAGTTAACCATTTTGAAGAGAAACCAAGTCAGGATAAAAATCTGTCTATGAACACCTATCATGAATGCAAGGATGTATGCAAATGCCATGTTCCATTATTTCTAGCAATCCATCTGGTTAGATTCAAGTTTTAATACAAGAAAAATCCAACGGCCTGATTCAGATATGCAATCTTCAGAAATAACTGAACATGTGTGCAGAAATGTTATGATGTTATGTATGCAGCAGGCATGTGATCAATGGTCTGATGTTGGTGTTGAGCAGTGAACCAATTATGGAGAGTCATAATAACAATATTATCTCTGTGCAGAAATCCCAGAATTCAAAACCAAATGACCATATGGAATTGGATCATATCACACAGTAACACTAACGAAGCAGGTATGTTGAAAGTTAGGGTTCCTACAAACATGTAAACCACTCCCAGTCTCACGAGTGTGGTACCTCGAGTCAACATCACAGACTCTCAAATTCGAATAACAATAATATGTTCACCATCTCTGATAAATGGCGTAATAACCATATCAGGGAATCAGTTTAGCATTATATACTACTCAGGGAGGTCTCAGTTGAGTCTGGGAAAAACAAGCATCCCCCATAAGTTCTCAGCTTTAAGCAATGGGATCGAGAAACAATAGTACATTCATATCGAAGGTTACAATACTATCGTCATATGAAAAATGCTTTAACTGAGTTCCTACGAGAGAACCAGACCATCCTATGTGAGTTCCTAGTGGGCCTCAGGTGCGAGTGGGTTTGCCAACAAATGTGGTCTGCCACTGTCACCACTAGAGAGGGATGTTTCCATAAAAGGTCCTTGGTGATCGGTTCCCAGCGTTAGTAGCTCAGGTGGGGACATTCTATGGTCTGCCTAGGCAGTATAGAACATCTCCCAAGAGAGCTTGATCTGGATGTGAGACTCGTGAAAACTACACGTGCTCAAGGTCATGCAAGCCACACGACTGCCCACTCTAAACTCTATGTGTACACTCAAGTCGAGTAGTTGGCTTATCTCGCAATAACCCCATCCTGCCAAAGAACCAGAACAACAAGTACATGCCAGTATATGCAATAATAAGGTAAATTGCAAAAAACAATAAGTAAAACTGTAAAGTAAAGCGATAAACTGTAAATAAAACAGTAAAGCTAAACTAAAGTGCACAACAACAAACAGATAAACACTCAAAGAAAACAGAAACAGAAAAGCGCTAGGATTGACTCTCATAGGGGAAACCAGAGATTCTGGGTTCGAGTCCCTAGCAGAGTCGCCAACTGTCTCTCCCGGGATTTTCATCCTAGTACTAACGCGAAAGTGGCGCAAAAAAGGTAGAGTCGCCAGCCAGTCATTTTTATCCCGAATGAATGAGAAAGGTAATGCTGCACAAACCGAAGAGAAAAGGAAAGGACGAGGTCCTGCGAACCAAATAATTGGGTTCGGGAGTCGGTTATGACCTGAGAAGGTATTAGCACCCAGACCATCCGCCGTACCCGACATGATCCACGCTTGTTTGTATGTTTCAAAGGATAAGGAATAAAGCTTCTGCTGAATAAAAACCGCTACTAAAACTGGAATGAGAGAGGGAACTGAAAGAAGAGAAGGTATGGGAAATATATTGGCAGAGTGGAGGAAGTAGTCCAGTGCTACAATGTATGTCTTTTTTCTGCTTTACATGTATTTAGTATTTTTCCATAGCATTTTTCCCAAATGATATTCAATGTCAACTATGTATGTTAAGCTCATAAATCACGGAGTTCCAGAGAGTCTAATGGAAGAGTTAATAAAAAAATCTCATGAGTTTCATGACTTGTCAGTGGAAGTAAATATGAAGTTTTGCGATCCTTTCTCGCCCTCCAGCAGAGAATGTTAGTATTAGAGAGATTTTCTCAAAGTCTTAACGTCTCCCCAGTTTAATTTCCCCCACAAACCACCAGGTTTCAGGTAATTAGACTTAACTTCTAAGATTTGTCTCAACAAAATAGCAAATCAAACCACTCATCTAAATATTTGAATGCCTTAAAGGGAATACAATTTCTACATATAATAACTTTTACATAATTGGTCTTTGTTGCTAATCCAAATGTTTTTACAAATATTGATAATTGTTATCATGCTTTTGTAGAAGTATGCTTCAACCTCAAGAATTTTGATGAAGACAAAGAGCTTCTATACACTTCATGGTTGCAAAACGATAAGAGCTTCCAATGTTATCAAGCATAAGGACATGATCATTCAAAGGCAATGGCATTATGTGATCAAGCTTCATTTACATATTCATAAAGATTCAAGCTTTAGACACAATATTAAGGTATATCAAAACTCACCTTTGAATTGATATACAAGTGTTCAATAATCATAATTTATGTTAGCATGATGCATATAATCATTGGCACATTCTTACAAACTGGTTTAACACTTTAAAACAAAGTTTTTCTGGTTTTAGAACAGTGTTAACCGGTTAACCACATGGGTTAATCGGTTAATGGCCCCAAAATTTCAAATCCTGAGTTAACGTTTTAAAGCGTTAACTGGTTAACCCATTTGGTTAACCGGTTAACACTGTACGTTTTTGTCAAATTTGGTCACTCTTCATGAACAATATTCTTTTTAATATTCATACCTTTTCATTACTTTTCATGAACAAATAATACCTCTTTGAATAGGTGTTTTGAAACTTATAAATTCTGAAAATTTTCATTATGAAAAACACCTCCTAGAATTTTCATAAAAACTCATATTCAATCACTCTCACATAAATCAAAATTTACGAAAGTGTTCATATTTGTTCATCTCATTTCATTTTAAATTTGAACACTTGTATAGAATTATTGAGTGTTTTTTTATTCAAGGAGAAGATCAATAAAAGAAGATTGATATTACATCTTTCATTAGATTATCAAACATTGTAAAGAATTATTTCTATTGTTGACTTGTGATCCAGGATTGTTGGACACAAGGGTTGGTATTGTTAAGAGGATTGTTCTTCAACACATTGCTTGTATAGTTGTTAGAAAGTAAGCTTCACCAGGTTTTGGTGTGATAGGCTGTACAATTCTAAAACTATAATAAAATCCCTTACGAGTCGTAAGGGGACTAGAGTACTCTCGATCTATGAGGGGAACTGATATAAATCCCGGTGTCTTTTACTTTTCTGCTTTACCGCTTTCATAACCTAGAACCATAATCAAGAAAAATTCAACCACCGATAAAATTTCGGAAAATCTATTTAAGACCTAATTCACCCCTCTTAGGCTCTTTCTGATCTTACATTTGACATTAGAGCAAGTTATAGGTAACTTGTTCCTAGAGATCCAGCATGGCTTCCGCAAGCACAAACCCGGTTTTCAAATATGGTGGAAGTAGCAACAAGCCCTCACTCTTCTCCGGAGAATATTTCGATTTCCGGAAAATCAGAATGAAGGCACATCTAAAAGCCCAAGGAGAAGGCATATGGGAAGCAGTGGAAAATGGTCCACACAATCCGATGAATGTTGTCAATGGCGTTGGAACCACAAAGTTTAAAAATAAATATGACGAAGATGATAAGAAAATAATTTTAAATGAGAAGAAGGCAATCAACATTCTACAAAGTGCTCTTAGTATGAATGAGTTCTTTCGCATATTTAATGTAAATTGG
This sequence comes from Lathyrus aphaca, assembly GCA_963966055.1. Classification (NCBI taxonomy): domain Eukaryota; kingdom Viridiplantae; phylum Streptophyta; class Magnoliopsida; order Fabales; family Fabaceae; genus Lathyrus; species Lathyrus aphaca. The sequence continues at coordinate 286,978,195 of OZ014524.1, forward strand.
CAAAGGAGATTTGGGACACCTTGGTAGAAACACATGAAGGAACGCCGAAGTAAAGAGATCAAGTCTAAACACACTAAGTCAAGAGTATGAGATGTTCCGCATGCAACCCGGTGAATCTATAGTTGCATTACAAAAAAGATTCGTCCATCTAACAAACCATTTGATTGCTCTCGGAAAAACATTTACTAATGATGATATCAATCTCAAAGTTCTAAAATCCTTGACAAGAGAATGGCAACCAAAAGTGACCGCTATCTCGGAAAAGAAGAGTCTCTCAATGATGACATCCGCATCTCTATTTGGCAAACTTAAAGAACACGAATTGGAACTTGGAAGGCTCGAGAAACACGAAAGTCAAGAAAAGAAGTCCAAAGGAATTGCCTTGAAGGTTGAATCAAAAGACGATAAAGATGAGGAGACATCGGAAGATGATAATTTCATGCTTCTTGTAAAGAAGCTTGGTAAGTTTTTCAATACAAATAAAAATTCCTTTTATGCTAAAACGAATAAACATTTCAGGAAAAAAGAACACCCACATCAATGCAAGACGTCGCTTGTTATGAATGTGGAAAGCAAGGTCACATAAAGCTAGATTGCCCGAAACTTGCAAAGAAATGAGGATTCAAAGGCAAGAAGGAGATCAAGAACAAAAAGGCGTACATTGCTTGGGACAATAATGAGATAAGTTCCTCGTCGGAATCAGAAAGCGATGAATGTGCAAACATGCCTCTAATGGATTCACATCACTCCGATGACGAAAAAGATGAGGTATGCTTGAAGTCAACATCCAATAAATGGTATCTTGATAGCGCATGTTCAAAGCATATGACGGGCGATATTAACAAATTTTCACATATATCTTTAAAGGCCAAATGATATGTTACATACAATAATGACAATAAAGGAAAGATTCTTGGAATAGGAATCGTTGGAGCACCACCGTTTACAATCATCGAAGATGTCCTTTACGTTGAAGGCCTAAGACATAACATTCTTAGCATAAGTCAATTGCGTGACAAAGGGTTCCGAATCAACTTCACAAAGGACGAATGCCTAATCGAACATGAAGTCACACATGATGTCTTGCTAAAAGGTAAAAGAATTAATAATATTTTTATGATTTCTTTTAATAACTCTTCCTTGAAGGTAAAATGCTTATTGGCAAACAACATCAAGGGTTGGCTATGGCATAAAAGATTCACTCACATTCACATGGAGCACTTGAACAAGTTGATAAAGCATGACCTAGTTGTTGGTCTTCCAAAGATAAAGTTCAACAAGGATAAGTTATGTGACACATGCTAGAAAGGGGAGCAAACCAAGACATCTTTCAAATTCAAGAAAGTGTTGTCCACATCTAGGCCACTACAATTGTTGCATATGGATCTCTTTGGTCCATCAAGAATGAAAAGCTTCGGAGGTAATGTATACACTTTAGTTATTGTTGATGATTTCTCTAGATATACATGGACATTGTTTCTAGTGCAGAAGAGTGAAGCTTTCAAAGCTTTCAAGAAGTATGCGAAACAAATACAAAACACGAAATCTCTCACAATAACATCCATAAGAAGCGACCATGTTGGAGAATTCCAAAACGCTTCATTTGAAGAATTTTGCAAAGAGCACAAAATCTCTCACAACTTCTCCGCACCAAGGACTCCTCAACAAAATGAAAAGAAGAATAGGTCATTAGCGGAGCTTGCAAGAACGATGCTTAGCGACTCTAATCTTCCTAAGTATTTTTGGGCGAATGCGGTAAGCACAACATGTTTTGTAAGCAACCATGTCAACATTCGGCCGATTCTCAAAAAGACTCCGTATGAGTTGTTCAAAGGAAGGAATCCCAATATTTCATTCTTCCATATTTTTGGGTGCAAGTGTTTTATTCTCAACAATGACAAAGACAATCTTGGTAAGTTTGATGAGAAGTCCGACGAAGGTATCTTTATTGGTTACTCCCTATCTAGTAAAGCATTTAGAATTTTTAATAAAAGAACTCTATCTATTGAAGAATCAATACATGTATCTTTTGATGAAACTAACCCCTCGAAGGAGGATAATATTCTTGTTGATAATGATGATGATATAATAGATATGTCACTACCACAAAAGGATGTTTCAAATGATCAACCAAAATCACAAGAAGATGACACACAAATCATTGAAGAACATCATGATCTACCGAAAGAATGGAGAACTCATAGAGATCACCTGATCGATAAAGTTATTGGTGATATTAGCCAAGGTGTAGCAAAACGACTAAATCTCAAGGATGCTTGTCTCAACATGGATTTTGTATCTCAAATAGAACCAACCAAAGTCGATTAAGCCTTAGGAGACGATCATTGGATAGTAGCAATGCAAGAAGAACTAAACCAATTCGAAAGAAATCAAGTTTGGAGTCTCATACCAAGACCGGACAACAAACACATCATAGGAACAAGATGGGTGTTCAAGAACAAACTTGATGAGAATGGAATCATAGTTCGTAATAGGGCAAGATTGGTCGCACAAGGATACAACCAAGAGGAAGGAATCGATTTTGATGAGACGATTGCTCCGGTAGCAAGGTTAGAAGCTATACGATTATTACTCGTTTATGCTTGTTCTATGAATTTTCAGTTGTTCCAGATTGATATCAAAAGGTCTTTCCTGAATGGCTACATCAATAAAGAAGTCTATGTCAAACAACCTCCGGGCTTTGAAGACTTCAAGAATCCCTCCCATGTTTTCAAGTTGAAGAAATCCCTTTATGGCTTAAAGCAAGCACCAAGAGTGTGGTATGACCTCCTCAATAACTTTCTTTGTGAAAAGGGATTTGTAAAAGGAAAGGTTGATAAGACTTTGTTCATAAAAAAGATAAAAGATAACACCTTATTGGTTCAAGTCTATGTCGACGACACCATCTACGGATCAACAAACAAGGGACTTTGTGAAGAGGTTTCACAAATGATGCAAGGAGAATTTGAGATGTCCATGATGGGAAAATGAACTTTTTTTTGGACTACAAATCAAGCAAATAAAGGATGGCATCTTCATCAACCAATCCAAGTATTGCAAGGAACTATTGAAAATATTCGATATGGATAGTTGCAAGGTGGTGTCCACTCCAATGGAATCCGAAACATACGTTGATCAAGATGAATCCGGTACTTCAGTTGATATCATGAATTATCGAGGTATGATTGGTTCATTACTATATTTGACGGCAAGTCGTCCTGACATTATGTTTAGTGTATGTTTGTGTACACGCTTTCAAGCACATCTGAAGGAGTCACATATCACCGTTGTGAAGAGGATCATGAAGTATCTTAAAGGAACAACGAACATTGGACTATGGTATCCAAAAGGTAGTATATGTTCTTTGATTGGTTATTCTGACACTGATTATGCAGGATGTAAGACCGATAGAAAAAGAAAAAGTGGTACAAGTCACATTCTCGGGAATGCACTAGTGTCGTGGGCATGCAAGAAACAAGCATGTGTCGCACTTAGCACGAACAAAGTATAATACATTGCAGCAGGAAGTTGTTATGCACAGATTCTGTGCCTTAAGCAACAACTTCTTGATTTTGGCTTAGATCTCAGTTGCATTCCTCTTCGATGCGACAACATAAGTTCCATCAACATAACAAAGAACCTGAACATGCATTCAAGGACAAATCACATAGACATCCGACACCATTTCCTTCGTGATCATGTGCTTAACGGAGATGTAGACGTTACCTTCGTGGATACACATCACCAACTTGCCGATATCTTCACGAAACCATTGACTAAAGAGCAATTCTTCAAAATTCGGCGAGAACTTGGTATTCTCAATGAATGTGACATCTAAACCTATCTATACATTACTTGTTATATGGTATGTTTTCACAAAAAATGCACTTATTTCATGTTTTTGCTATAAAATGCTAGCACTCAATTTTTTCCGTTTTTCGTTTTTCTCTCTTTCGTATGCCCGAAACTTGTCGGTTTACAAATATTTTTTGATCGAAAGTTGAGTCATTATATGTGCTAACACTTTGTGAAATTTTTTTATCAAAATCTTTTTCCATTTTTCCTAAAACATGCTGCTGGATTTTTAAATTTTTTGAAATTTCCAGTCGGTTAACCGGTTAACGGATTTGGTTAACCGATTAACGCTTTCCGAAAATGAATTACAGGCTTTAAAACCATCGTTGTTTATGTTTCATTTTTTTAATATTTATGTGTGTGTTTTGATACATTGTATATGCTTTCATTTACCTATTCCCAACATTCCACAAACTCTTCTTCTACCTTTGACTCATTTTAATCACCATTTATCATCATCCTTCCAACTTTCAACCACATAAACCCATTAATTCTCCATTAAGGCTCCACTCACCTTAAAGTATTTATAAACACTCCTCTCTCCAAACCTAATTTTACACACCACTCACAAATCCGAAAATCATCATTCAAACCCTAGAAAATCTTCAACCTTCATCATGGCCTCACAAAGGAAAGGAACAACTCAGTGTCAGAGGATGTTAGTGATGAAGAAAATAGAATGGAAACAACCAAAAAGAGGAGGATTTACTTCAAAGTTAGAGTTCGTAATCTCATAAAGGGTAAATATGTTAATCTTAAGTCCTTTACTCCTCCAACTTTTATGTTTCCAGATTTGTTAAAGTATCAAAAAAGGGATGAGTTTATTGCTGACAATGGAAAGTCTTACCCGAACCTTGTCAAAGCTTTTATGAATTTTTTCACTCTTAACATGGATGCAAATGGTAAACATAAGCTTAGAACTATTGTTAGAGACTGTGTGATTGAGAAGGATTTAGCTTCACTTGCTGCTTCTCTTAATATTCCGTATTCTGGTGTTTTTTCCGAAAGGGTGTCAACAACACTGACGATATTTGGGAAACATATGATAAAATGGAATATTACTACAAGATCTACAGGTTTCCTAAAGAGGTTGTTATGTCGGGACAACGTACTTCCCGGGTGCTGTGTTATGCAAAGAACTTGTCGGTTGATGACCGCATGCTTCACTACGTCATTTGTTATGTGTTGCTGCCCAAGGATTCTAACCAGTCGCAAATCAATGATCTAGAGATGCAGGTGATGTTTGCAATCAAGAACAAACTCAAAGTGAATTGGATTCTGATAATGATGTACCACCTCCGTCAACAACTCACTCTTAAGACAAGGCTTCCATATGTTCATCTAATTTCAAGGATTTTGGAACTAATTGATTTGGAAATAGGAAGAGAACCCTTCATTTCTATGAAGACTACCGCCAATGAGATCAATGAAGTGACTATCATGAAGAACACCGACATAGTCAAATGCAATGATGGTTCCTTCAAATACGACGACGAATCTTCTGCTTCTTCCTTTCCTATTCCCAAAGGTGGTATAACCAATGAATTTCTCTATACTACTATGATGACCCAACACTAGGAAACCACCCATGCCATAAGTAGCCTCCTGAAACTAGTGTTAAGCTCCCACAACCAAACCGAGGACGATGATGAGGGTGAAGCGAGTAGCAAAGAGGTTGAAGAGGAGAGCGAGGAAATGTCGGAGGATGAATGAAAAACACTTGTTCTTGTTGTTGTGTTTTATGTTTCTTATGCATTAAGTTAGTATAAAAATTCTGTTTTTAAGTCCTAATACTTAGGCTGTTTTGATTATGTTTGTTTCAATTACCATGTACTTTGCTTGACACTTTTGTTAATCAAATTATGGTTTATATTAAGTATGCATGTGCCTTATATTCTTGCTTGAATGATCACTTATTGCTTGCTTGTTTGCTATATATTTTATGAAAGCTTCTTCCTTTTTGCTAATGACAAAGGGGGAGAAGAAGTGTTTCTCTAACATCTGTAATACCTCAAAATTTGCCTCTCATTTGCTCAACATCTTGCATAACATTTAGCATATCCTTTCATACATTGCATTGCATTTAGATCACAATTGCATCATAAACATACATGAACATACTTCTCCATTTGAGCTTTCATAGGTTGCGACTGACCTTTATTTCTTCATGTGGCACGTGCATAAGAATCTCAGAAGAAGCCAAACGTTCTCGGTTGATTCAGAGGAGTTTAAGCAGAATATCGGTTTTATGATGCAGTTTGCAAAAGTTGTAACTTATGCTCGGAAACTCATTTTGGCTTGAAATTCAATATTTTAGACCGTTTCGGCATTCTCTACAACTTTTGTGTTCGGCTCGGAGGCCAATTCATCAAGGAAAATGGCGGGAATTATTTGTTTTTGAAATTTCGGTTTCGCCAATTAACTGTGCTAGCGGTATTCAAGAGTTTTTAACTTCTGATTTGGTCAACATGTCTAAGGGATTCATATGCCAAAAGTTCCGTCTGAATATCCTTTCCAACTTTTGGGTTTTGGCCGAGAACTAATTGTTTGAAGAAGATCTCTGAATGTGCGAGTTTTTAGAGTCGACATAGTGAAAAATAGGATTTTTCGAAATTAAACGAAACTTTTCAGATCTTTTCTATATGTTACGTGGGAAGGTTATGATGGAAGTACATGCAAAAAAAATTATCTAAAAATTAGATTCTATGAAACTTTTTGAAATACTAGTTTATGTAAAAAAATTGTAGTATATTATACACAATTTCATACTAGTTTCGATCAAAAAATTAAATTAAATCGAGGATTGTTCGAAATGCTACGAAAATTTTCAGATCCTTTCTATATGTTACGGGGGAAGGTTATGATGGAAGTACATGCCAAAAAATTATCTAAAAATTAGATATTATGAAACTTTTTGAAATACTAGTTTCGGTCAAAAATTGTAGTATATTATACACAATTTCATACTAGTTTCGATCAAAAAATCAAATTAAATCGATGATTGTTCGAAATGCTACAAAAAATTTCAAATCCTTTTTATATATTACGAGGGAAGGTTATGATGGAATTACATGCAACAAAATAATCTCAGAATTAGATTCTATGAAACTTTTTGAAATACTAATTTCGCTCAAAAATTGTAGTATATTATACACAATTTCATACTAGTTTCGGCCACAAAATCAAATAAAATCGAGGATTGTTCAAAATGCCACGAAAATTTTCATATTCTTTCTATATGTTACGAGGGAAGGTTATGATGGAAGTACATGCAAAAAAATTATCTCAAAATTAGATTCTATGAAACTTTTTGAAATACTAGTTTAGTCCAAAAAATTGTAGTATATTATACACAATTTCATACTAGTTTTGGTCAAAAAATCAAATTAAATCGTGTATTGTTCGAAATACCACGAAAATTTTCAGATCCTTTCTATATGTTACGAGGGAAGGTTATGATGGAAGTCCATGCAAAAATATTATCTCAAAATTAGATTCTTTGAAACTTTTTGAAATACTAGTTTCGGTCAAAAAATTGTAGTATATTATACACAGTTTCATACTAGTTTCGATCAAAAAATCAAATTAAATCGAGGATTGTTCGAAATGCAACGAATATTTTCAGATACTTTCTATATGTTACGAGGGAAGGTTAAGATGGAAGTACATGCAAAAAAATTATCTAAAAAATTAGATTCTATGAAACTTTTGGAAATACTAGTTTCAGTCAAAAATTGTAGTATATTATACACAATTTCATACTAGTTTCGATCAAAATATCAAATTAAATCGAGGATTGTTCGAAATGCTACAAAATATTTCAGATCCTTTCTATATGTTACTGTAATACCTCAAAATTTTCCCTCTCATATCCCTAACATTTTTGTTAAGTCTATTATTTTATGATTGGCATTATGTTTGGTAAAACTAATATGGCTGGAAAATGTTGAATAAGAAGTTCCATATGTTAAATTAACATGGTATAGATTCTGGAAGAACATGTCAAATATGATGTCCTGACATGGTGGCACAGATAAATGTGGTTATAATAATTGGCAGATACTGAAGAAGATGTTGAAACATCTGTAAAAGTCATGACAGAATTACTGTCATATGTTACAGACAGATGTCAAAGAAGATGTTGAAACATCTGCAAAAGTCATGACAGAATTACTGTCATATGTTACAGACAGATGTCAAAGAAGATGTTGAAACATCTGCAAATATCATGACAGAATTACTGTCATATGTTACAGACAGATGTCAAAGAAAATGTTGAAACATTTGCAACTGTCATGACAACATTACTGTCATATGTTACAGACAGATGTCAAAGAAAATGTTGAAACATCTGCAACTGTCATGACAACATTACTGTCATGTGTTACAGATAGATATCAAACAAGAAGTGTTGAACTTAGTTCAGGATGTCACACCAGATGTTGTGACATTGTCAAACAGAGTAACACTTAAGTCAAGACATCAGGATGTCACACCAGATGTTGGGACATCGTAAACCTGCTACCAGACTTAAATGATGCGCAACAGAACTGAGTAAATTCAGGGGAATTTATCTGGAATTAATTGGAAAGAGATAAGCAATACAAGGCGCATCTTTAGGGAGATTAGTTATCTGAATTCAGTATAACAGAATAACTAACTCACCTTGAATCAAGGAGGTAACAAACTAACTAACCCTAATTCAAGGTGATGACAGTGGGATTTATCAGATCTGAATTATGCAGAATATTCTACAAAATATTCTGATATCACAGGTGGAATTATTTTTTAAAGATGCAGAATATTCTGGAGATATTATGCAATCATATGTGACGCTGATTTAAAGGGTGCTGATTTAGAAGATCTTAAAGACTCAATTTAAATTGAAGACAAATATTGAAAAATATAGAGTTTCTATATTTAGAGATATTTTAGGAGTTTTTAGATTTGAAGATCTTTTGGTATATTTGTAGCAGATTTTTTCTGCATATTTGTAGCAACTATTGTTGTGATTGTTTAGGCCCAAATCTAGTTGGGAATAGGTTATAAAAGAAACCATGTAACCTAGTTTAGAATTAACCCAATCAACCGAAAATGTAAACATTATTAGGGTTGTGTTTTTGTGGCAGCCGTGCGTAACAAGGAACTCTATTGTGGCTGTTTCACATGTGATTCTCGAAGCTTGTAAGCAAGAGAAGTATTGTACTTAATTGAAGCTGCTAAGCAAGATTAAGTTGTTGTCATGGAAGTATGGATTCTATTTGTGAATTGTTGTATAGGTATGAAGTCGTCAATATCAGCAACTGAGAGTTGAGAACTGTGAGACATCACTGAGGTGATTGGAAGTGAGGATGAGTTTCTCATATTTAGGAGTTCCTAAGTAGAAGTTGCATTGGTAGTGATTAAGTGAGAAGACTGTAAACTGTAGGTGTTTGCTGAGAAGTCTTTGAATTGATACTACATAGTGGATTTCCTTCCTGGCTTGGTAGCCCCCAGATTAGATTGATTTGATCGAACTGGGTTAACAATTCTGCTGTGTTCTTTATATCTTTTCTGTTTTCTGTTTTATGCAGTACCTGAACTGAATGTCCTATCAGATGTCACAACATCCTGAAGTATGTTTGACTTTGATATATCAGAATTATTTAAGTACTGATATGTATGCCTTACCATGTTTATAAGTAACAGATAAGATGTCTCAACATCATATTCGACATCTGAGTCTGTCATACCAGAATTTCAATTTTGCATATCATTTAGCTTACATAAGTCCACAAATAATCAAAAACATTGCATCATATGTAGCATAGCTGAGTAATGGGTATGTGATCAATGATTGGAGCAACTGAAGGCATTACCAAGGAAATCAAAGGGCCACAAAGATTCTCAACCTCGTGCAAAGGGTTAACAATATCCTACGAGTCTTCACTTGAAGCCACAAGCCATGGAAAGATGGGGTTTAATCAAAGGAGGCAAGTAGTGCAACATTTCTGGACGAAAATGACCAAATTAGGGTTTCACTTCTACTGGGCTTCGGCATAAAGTTTTGATTCAAGGAGGATTACTTTGTATTATATATGATGTCAAATACCTGGGGTTCAAATCTTGTCCACAAATTCATTTTGGAAGGGGTTCGACTGACCAAACGACTAAAAATCGAGGAATCGGGGAGAAGGCAACCGAGCTAGGTAAAAAAGGGTCGACTCCTGACTTTTAAGATCGAGATCATTAAATTAGGGTTACAATGATCCTATGGCTCAAACTTGGTCAAGAAACGATGGAGGAATCATAAAAAAATCAAAAGAAAAATCATTTGAAAAGTGGTTGGCTTTACATTTCCCTCCACTTTTCCTTCCACTTTCTTTCCACACTTCCTTTCATTATTTCCCTCTTGTTTTTCCATTTCAATTCCCCTCCATTTCCATTGGAATCTTCTACCATGTTCTACCATCTTCTAGAATGTTCCTTCTCCTAACCTAGCTCCATTGCTAAACCCTAACCTCATTACCAAAACAAAATTTTGGATCCCAAGCCTAATTTTTGGGCCCCAAACCTAAGCCATATTTAATCCATTTTCATCCAAACCAAAAAAAAAACTCTCACAATTTTCATTCACACAAGTTTCAAAGTTTTTCACTCTCTCACAATCACTTTTTCTCTCTTACTTTCCCTCCATTTTCCCTTTTCACCAAAGCTTTTTGAATAAGCTCTTCAAGTTTCACATTGAAACTTGAAGATCTTGTAGCTTAGCCTCCAACCTCCTTTGATTTTGTGGATTTTGGAAGAAGAAGCTACTGAATTTTGTGAGGATTTCGTCTTATCGGAAGTGGACGAAGGTTCAAGCATCAAAAACGCATTTATTTTGCGGTTTCACAGTTTTCGTGGTTTTCTCTTCGATCAAGCTCCAATTCTCGCAACATCCACCGAAGCACTCCTCCACTTCGTAGGTTGGTGATCTAAATCACTTATTCTTTAAGTTATTCTCTTCATCTCGCCATTTCGGCATTCTTTAGTTGCTTTTCGTTTTGATTGCGATCGATTACGTTTTCGTTACGTGTTGCTTGCATTTTGTGATTCTTAATGGATTAGAATTTAAGGTGTAGATGATTATAGGTTCTAACATGTGTAAATAAGTCCCAATTAAGTAGAAATAAGTGTTAGCATGTTCCTTGGAATGTTAGGGATCATTAGAAGTGAGTTTGTGGCCAAAAGCACTTATTTCTTAACTTTTTTCACATTTTGGTTCAGTGTTAACCGGTTAACCATTTGGTTAACCGGTTAACGGGTGCGTATTGGCCACAAAACATGGCAGTTTTAGGTTCGTTAATCGGTTAATGTAATACCTCAAAATTTGCCCTCATCCTTTTTACCTTAATTGGCTTATCGCTTCGCGTTCATCTGCATTTCTCATCAATTCATTAATATCATAATAGTGCATTTCATGGGTTTCTGAGGCATGTGATTCAGGCTCTTAGAATCCAGGGTTTCGTTCCTTATCTGTGTCCGTCAGAGACTGAAATGGTGGAGGATATTCATTGGAAATTGATTAGTTTGGACCACTGGACTTTTTCTTAGACAGTGCTTAATCAAGGATCGTGTTGTCATATGGAAGTTTATCAGTTTATTGAGTAGTGTTTTGTGGGAAAGTTCGGCTCGAATTTGCAGTTTATCAATGATTCATCTGGATTTGAATGATCACGGCACGTTTCAAATGATTCAGAGAGTTGTGATTAATCCGAAAATATTTAGTGGCTCAGAAGTGGTTGTGTTTATAGATTTGTGGGGAGAATGCAAAATAAGCTTTGGGCTGAAGCCGAGTTTTTCATATCCATTCATTGCTTTTGTTTTCATTTGCATAACCCATTCCCGTTTATTCTATTCCGTTTTCTTTTTCAGTGTCTGTTGTTCTCTATGTTTTTGTTAATTCACTTTCGATCCCCTTTCATTCACCTTTCCTTTTGTTTTCTATGTCCAATTTTATTAGTAAGTTCATTTCATTTTTAATCTATGTTGAGGTTCAATATTGTCCGCATTCCAATTGATGCATTTCTAGCCTATTGTCCAAAGCCCATTGCCTTTTACCCAATTACAAAAATATGTTAACAACCATCCAATTCGAGTATTCATTTCCTGATAACCATTCGGTTCGTTTAACGCTTGTTTTGGATCGCAAGTCAGTACCTAAGAATCGTGTCTGAATTCATTAGTGTACCCGATTATCCAATTGTCCATTTTGTCCATGTGCCCATTCATATCCTCAAGTCTTGCCTAGGCATTTCGTTAAAGCCCATTTAAAAATTTTAAGTCCAATATCCAAATTTCCTTTTCATTTACTTATACATTTTAATTAATTGTAGTTTATCCAATTTAGTGCATACACCATAGCCCATTAACCAAATTGAATAACAAATAGTTCAGGGGAAGTATATCAATAAAGTATGAAACAAGGTATCCAAAATAGGGAAAAATACAATAAAGAGAAAAAAATCTCTGGAACCTCACTCTTCAACTGATAACAGAATTCAGTTAGGATTTCTAAAAAAAAAAAAGGAAAACTAACAAAAAAGGCTGATTTGATTTCTCTAATGGAAAGCACCAGAAAGAAAAGAGGAGATTCATCATCGATTTTCATCAGGGGGCAGCACTCTCCAAGGCTCTCTCCAACTTCATCCATCTCAGCCCCAATCCTTTTCAATTGATCTCCATGAAATCAATCCCTTTTTAATGATAATGTGCAGCCCTCACCCTCAATATTGGTCTTCCATCATCAACTTCAATTTTCCCCTGCAAAAATGCAAAGACAGCAACGTCGATAACTCGGAACCGCAGGGCATAAACAAGAAAGGCAGGAAGAAGATTTCTGAATAGGAATTCAGCAATGGTTTCGGAGGTGAGAAAAAGAAGAATGGAATCATAATTTCGATACTTACCAGAGTGAGACGTCGAGTCGGCAAAGAAATCTTCAATTCCTCTCTGCTTCGATCACCACTTCTCCAATCGCATTCAAGAAACAGCTACAATGTCCACTCTAAGCCAATTTTCCTCCATCTCAATCTCTAATCTCTCTCTAGAATTCTTTAACTCCATCTCCATGAATCAGCATCACAACTTCATTCGAGCTTCATCAATCTCCAAACAGTATCCAATCCTGCAAGAATCCGAAACAATCAAAAGCGCTACAATTTTCGTCAATTGTCGAACCTGCAAGCCATCAATAACAACAATCGCAAGACTCGTCAATAATAATTTCAAGATGTCTACACAAAAGTTGAAGAAGCAACGAGAATCAAATCAGCATCAACAAAATTCAAAACAGTGAGGAGCAAGAACACATCACCACAACGAGAATCTTGCGATTAATCATCTCATGAACTCGGCACAACAACAGCGACCCTTCTGATTAATAACCTTCAACAAAAGCACAAAGTCACGGAGATTCAGAGTCATACAAAAGAAGTTGAAGAGGAAAAGAATATCGAAGCGATATACCTTGAAATTCTTGTACCTTGAATTTGGCTTCGTCTCAAAGAAGGTTCGTAGACGGTGATGTTCGGGAAAGGAGAAACGATCTCATGCAGAGGAGATCGAAAACGACGACCTACCTGAGTGGCACGTTCATCGTTGCATCTGAAATCGGCATCAAAGATGAGATTTTTTTTGTTCCCAGCTTGATTCATGGTGAGACAGCGGAGGTTCATCAAGGGAAGGTGCGTTGGGAGGAGAAATCGGAGGAGTTGTTCGAATTGAGGGAAGAGTGATTGTTGAGAGAGACATTGAGCGGAGATATTGAGAGAATGAACGGTGTTTTGGTGAGAGACGGCGGTGGAATATCAGGTACACCGTGGGGTGTGTGGTACGAGGAAGATGAAGCTAACCTTCAGTTTCTTTGTTAGCAAATTTAGGGTTTTTTAGTTCAATGAGTTAGGGTTACAAAGCTATTGAACCGGGTTCCCTTTCATAAGCCCATGGACCCTTTATGCGCACTTCCCGTTCGCTACTGGCACCCCCTTCATGCGGATCCTCATGTTCAGTTGGGCCTAAGTTCCATTAAATTACTATCACAACCACTGTGGTCTTCTTGCACCCTTTTTTTGTTCTTATTTATTAATTTGTTTAGAAATTTTTATGTAGATTTCTTAATAAATTGTCTTGTTAATTAATTTTTGTGGATTAATATTTTAATCCATTTCTCTATAATGTTCAGTTAGAATTTTTTGTTATAATTTTAATTATTTTGTTTGGATTTAATTATGGATTAAAATGGTTCATAAGCTTGTTTTGATCGATATTGGATTGATTCCGATTATGGCGGAGCTTCACAAAGCCACTATGGAAGATGAGCCTTTATTTTGCTCATAGGAGACTTCAAGACCTTGCTTGGGGATTTTTTCCGGATTTCTTTTATGTGAAGAATCGGCATTTCGATCAAGTAAGTAATTTCGACGTTTCGGTTTTTAAGCATCATTCTAGTCGTATGCGGCTTAGGACCATATAATTTAAGGTGCATCTGAGCCCTCCCACCTGAGGCATTGGATATATTGGTGATTTATGTTGGTTTGTGTCGATTTCGGAATTTAGGGATTAGGTTAAGAACCATTAGGATCGCTTCCTTTCACTTCCCCTTAAAATCCACTTTTTCACCCGTTTCGTCGCATTTATTAAAAATAGTTTTAGGTGTGATAAAATTCTGGAAAAATTCATGAGTGATTCTCATCCCCTTAATTAAGTTGTCATATTTTTTATTTCCAGATTTGGGTGGTTTTAATAATTAATTTGGATTTTAGTTCACAAGCTGTCCTAAAAAGGAAGGTTTTGGCATAAGGGACCGAAATCGATTTTTCCCCATAGGTGTGAAACCTATTTTTTGTGTATGATTAAGCAATTTAATTTGTGACATTTTGATGCTCATTAGGCATTTTTTTCATAATTTTTAGTGCCCTTTTTGATCCACTTTGTGGAGTTGTTTTTGGGTGATCATTCATTGCTACCTTGCTAGTCAAGTAAGTGTTTTGGCATTTTGGTGCATAATTTTGTGGAATCCTTTTGGACAATGTGAGATAATGACTTTATTATTCCAGGTATTTAATTTCATAATTTTTAAAGGCTTTTTGCTATTTTTCCATGTCACCTAGATCCTAGGTTGATTCATGTGTGTATATGCTTCATATCCTAAATGTTAAGAAGGCATTCATGCCATTTGCTTGAGATGCTTTTTGGTAATTTCTAAGAGTTAATTATAGGTCACTTTTAGGTCCTTAATTCCATTTATAGGCCACTTTTTGAACCATACTCATTTGGTTTGCTTTAGTGTTTCAAAGTGCATACTTATGTGGATTAGTTTAACTTAAACGGGTTGCTAATCTCTTCTCGTGTTTAACTTGAATTATGTGGGAATAATTAATGCCTATCCATGCATTCTAATTGCATCTCATAACTTGTATGCTACTGACCCATAATCATTTCATTCATATTCACATGCCACTCTTCCTTAACTTTCATCATGTGCGATCTTAGGCGATGTTTATTCCATTTCATCTCACATGTTCTTCTCATTGATCCATATGCCTAATCCATTGCATCCATGATTGTATATTCATTCATCCATCTTCATAAGCATTCACTACTGACTTTGATGTTCATTTCATGTATTAATTCGTGTTTGTAATCCATATGCATTCATACCTCATCCATAAATCTTAACTTGCATTTAGGTGAATTTATGTGAACTTTTTGTACATAGTTTGACATAGTTTGATCTTGTGAGGTATCCTAGCATCCTTAGGGACCTATATCATGTAGCTATTGACTTTAGAAGTCATGTAACCTTTAGGTACCTTCACCTTTAGACTTAGGTCTTATTTTTAACCCTAGTTCCATTCTAGGACGTTTATGGTACTTAATCGCTTTCATGCTTCGATTTTACTTCCAATATGCATTGTCATGCTAAATTTTGTTTTGTAGGGGGGAAGATTGAGGTAAGCATTACTTCATTCCCATCTCTTATGCATTTTAATTTGGTTTGCCTTAGCACTTTGTGTTTCTCTTTTAGGCTTTCCCTTTTCTTAGAACAACTTAACTTCCTTAGGAAGTAAGTTAGTTTCTAACTCTCTTTTCTTCTTTTCCTTTTTCTCATTAGGATTAGAAAACCTCACTAACCATTAGGATCACCTTATAAATAAATAATTAAATTAGGATTGAGTCTTAGTCCCTTAGATTTTACCTTTTGCAATTTGAGTCATTCTCTTCTTATCTTCAAACAAAATCCAAAAACATTTAACAAATAAATGAAATGATTCCTTGTGTATAGCCTTATTCCATGAAACACTTGCATTCATTCCATCTTGGAGTGATGTAAGCTTGTTTATCATGATGCACAAGTCTCATCAAGGAATTGTTCACAAAGAAAAACTTAAAAGACATTTCTTCACAAAAGCAACAAAAAACACTTAATAAAGTTCAACAAGCTAGTGAACTTAAACCCTAATCCTAGGAAACCAGTCTTGGATAAATTCTCCTTGCTGGGTATGCTTGTTCTATTATTCCATCTTGGAATGTAGAGTCAAGTGTACATTCCATGGAAAAGAGTTTGAATTCACTTCCTTGTGCCAAATTCATACAAAACTCATAAAAGACAAAAACAAACAATAACCGACTATCCTGCGGGAACTTCTCTTCTCATCTCATTCATTCACAACGTGAACTCGCGACGACTTGTCACACATGCAAGACGGTAAACGCACTCGTACCAGACGAGCCTGCAACACCTGAGCATAGACATACGCAGTTCCAGCTGTAAAAAACACAAACAAATAGTTCCCGCCTAGGTTAGACGAACTACGGCGTCTCTGATCCTCATTTATCCCGATGAGGTACGTAGGCAGCGGGGTAGGGCCCGTTCGAGCACACTCTTTATTTTCCCTACATTTTCCCCATTCTTTCTTTTTATTCTTTTTAATTCCTTTCTCATTTCCATTCCCTTTGTTCCAGTTAGCGGTTTTATTCAGCAGCAATTATACTTTTATCACCCTTTGAAACAAAACAAGAAAGCGTGGATCCCGTCGGGTACGGCGGACGATCTGGGGTGCTAATACCTTCCCAGTTCGTAACCGACTCCCGAACTCAGATCTTTGGTTCGCAGGACCTTGTCCTTTCCTTCTTCCTTAGGTTTGTGCAACATTACCTTTCCCATTCATTCGGGATAAAAATGTCTGGCTGGCGACTCTACCTTTTCCGCGCCACTTTCGCGTTTGTACTAGGATGAAAATCCCGGGAGCGATAGTTAACCATTTGGTTAACTGGTTAACGCTGTTAATTTTTGTTTTTTTTCTTATTTGATAGCTTAGTCCTTATCTCTAGTGCCTTTAATGTTCATACATGTTTAGGTATTGATTTTAGGGAATTTTTGGGTCCATTTCTAGTAGCTCATTCCCCCATTTTGAGTCATTTCGACGCATTTCCGTTCATGTCGCGTTTTATGCATTTTTGTATTCCTTTGTGCATAGCTTGGTTTCTTGCATTTTTTTGCCATGTTTATGCATCATTTGGCATGTGAATAATCATGTTGCATTCTGTTTTTACATATTTCACATTGCATTAAGTCATTTTGCATTTCATTATATCAATGTATGTTGCATTTCACATAATCATGTATGTATGTGCATTTGGTTACATTTGGTTGCATGCTTGATCATATCATGTACATCAATTCAATTCTGAATTTTGCATTGAGCTTGACAAGAAAGCGTGGATCCCGTCGGGTACGGCAGACGATCTGGGGTGCTAATACCTTCCCAGTTCGTAACCGACTCCCGAACTCAGATCTTTGGTTCGCAGGACCTTGTCCTTTCCTTCTTCCTTAGGTTTGTGCAACATTACCTTTCCTATTCATTCGGGATAAAAATGTCTGGCTGGCGACTCTACCTTTTCCGCGCCACTTTCGCGTTTGTACTAGGATGAAAATCCTGGGAGCGACAGCTGGCGACTCTGCTGGGGATTAACCTGATTCTTCCGGTTTCCCTTGTAGAGTCAATCCTAGCGCCTGTTTGGTTTTGCTTCTTTGGGTGTTTGTTTTGCTGTTGTGTGCTTTAGTTTAGCTTTAATGTTTTCATTTACAGTTTTATTTTACAGCTTTACTTTATCGCATTTATTTACCGCTTTCAGTATTTTATTTTCCATGCATCATATTATATTGGACTGTCTGGATGTGTTGGTTTTCATTTTTTCTGTGGGATGGGGTTACTGTGAGATAAGCTCGTAACCGGGGCTCGAGTGCACCCTAGGACTTAGAGTGGTTCCACTTTGGCTTCATGGCATCTTGATATGTTGGTAGTAGTGAGTTCCACACCTTGACTTGCGACCTTCTCGGGAATGTATTGATACCGGAATCTTTCTGGGTTGATGCGCTACCTTGATAGTTATGTGCAGTCAGGGGACCGATCATTGAGAACCTTTGTGGAAACATCCCTCTCCAGTGATGACAGTGGCAGACCACATTTGTTGGCAAACCCACTCGCATCCGAGGGCCCACTGGGAACTCGCATAGGATGGCCTGGTTCTCTCATAGGAATTCAGTTAAAGCAAACTGATCGTATGACGATAGTATTGTACCCTTCGGGATGAATGTACTATTGTTTCTCGACTCAGTGCTTGAAGCTGGAGACTTGTGAGGGATGCTTGTTTTTCCGGACTCAGCTGAGGCCTCCCTGAGTAGTACATAATGCCAAACCGATTCCCTGATTTGGTCATGAGCCATTTCTCGGAAATGGTGAACGTATTATTGCTATTCGGCTTTGAGAGTCCGTGATGTTGACCCGAGTAGCACACCCGTGAGATTGGGAGGGGTTTACAGGTTTGCAGGAACCCTAAACTTCAACATACCCGCTTTGCCAGTGTTTTTCTTATGATATTATCTGGTGCTATATGGTTCTTTGATTCTGAGATCCGGGATTTCTATTCAGAGAGATTGTTACTGTGATTACCATGGTGACCCTGATATTGTGACTGCTATTATGACTCTCCACAGACACTTGGCTCGTTGTTTAGCTTCAACACCATCAGTGATTATGCTATTATGTGATCCAGTTTAACAGTTATTGGGTTCTCAGTTATGGGGTTCTATACAAAGATGGTGCTACTATTATGGTTATATTCAGACAGTTGGTTCACTGCTCAACACCAACATCAGACCATTGATCACATGCCTGCTGCATACATGACATCATAGCATTTATGCACACATGTTCAGTTATTTCCGAGGATCACGTATCTGAATCATGTTGTTGGAATTTTCTGTGCCAAAACTTGAACCAAAGCAGATAGATTCCTTAGAAATAACTGAACATGGCATTTGCATACATCCTTGCATTCTTGACAGGTGTTCAGAGACAAATTCTTTTCCTGACTTGAATGGACAACTTGAATCACAATCATCAAGGTATATATTTGAAGCAACTCCGGGAGGAGATAATCGAAGGAAGACCCAGCTGAGGCCATTCAGGGCAGAGGTATAAACTTTATTTCAGAACCAGAAACTGTTGAAACAGGAAGTCAACTAGGTGAAGACTCAGATAAACCGGTTATGGAAATCCTGAATGCAGTGTCAAGGAAACGAAGCTATTTTCATCCCTATTGAGGGGAACTACGCTGCTCTGATTCTCCATTGGTCAATGGAGATACGTAGGCAGGAGATCGTGCAAGATCTTTCCGAGCAACTTTATTTATCAACTTCATTTATCAACCTCTTCCCTCTAGACGTCATTTGTCGGCATCCAATTTCAGCTTCCCAAGAGAGTCCAGCGGGCAGAGCATAAGGGTAAAGGCCAAAACCACTTGAGAAGAAGTTTGATCATATTCTGATGACGTACGTGCAATAAGTTTCCTCATTTACGCAAATTTGGAGTGGTTGAGCTAACTGCATCAGGATCGTCTCCGACAAAGCTTCCTTTGGGGTTTCAATGCCAAGTATGATTACCATTCTGGGGCACCTGGCCTTTTAATTGAAGATTGAAAGTCTTTCAGAGACAAAGGTAAAAACAAGGTCGCGAATTTGATTGAGTAAACATCCAGACTACTGACTGCTGAAAGTCTCCGAGAGCAATAAGTCCAGACGGAGTCAGACCTCCTCAATAATGGCAATCATGATATGAAGGCTAGATGCAAGTACCACTCAGGGGCATTTAGGCATACAATTGACAACTGTGATGTGTTCAAGTACAAAGTGCAAAATTTGATCGACTCAAAGGTCATCATGCCAGAAAGTCTGCTCACATATTGAAGTCTCCTCATCAAATGGGTCTCCCAATTTGCAAAGGCATCTTCAGAAGCAATAAGTCCATACGGAGTCAAGTCTCCTCAATGACGGCAATGTTCAGCTTCTTTACTGCATTTTCATTTGTAGTTTATATTGTTTGTTTAAACATTTGTATGCATGCATGAAACTTATTTGTT
Source organism: Lathyrus aphaca (assembly GCA_963966055.1). Lineage (NCBI taxonomy): Eukaryota > Viridiplantae > Streptophyta > Magnoliopsida > Fabales > Fabaceae > Lathyrus > Lathyrus aphaca. Next base: position 286,998,496 of record OZ014524.1, read on the forward strand.
TTTGAATGACAACCATAATAAAATGCACATGTTTCTCTTGAAGTAATCCATTCGTATTCACTCATGATTTTGTGTATGTGCATTGCAATACCAACTGTTGTGATTAAACTCTATCAGGGAGGACGACAAAATGAAAACGCAAAAATCTCTAACTGTGTGCTTTTGAGAAAGACCCTGTTGACGATGTACAGGCATTGTTTCAAATCCTAAACACCGGAGGTATAAGGGAGATAGACCCTCGCCAACCCACTTGAGCCTTGAAGTAGGAGTTTCTTTTTGCATGAAAAAACCCTTGCACTTAACCCAGGGGCAGGGTAGGCGTCAGTTAGTTTGACCGAGCGTTCAAATTTCAAAAGGAGTGCGAATCTGAGGATCCATTACCTTTCGTTGTACCAAATCAAGAGGTCCAAAGACCAGAAACCACAATGGTTATCCCAATCAAGAGTCCAGAGACCGGAAACCACAAAGGTTATCCTTCCTCAACCAAAAAATGAGACAGTCACGACCCTTTCAAAGCCATCAAGACAAACAGTGTCACACGATTTGTTCAAAAAAAAAAAGAAGAAGGAAAAAAAGAATGAAAAAGCCCGCTAAGTCGAAACTTGAAAACAAGCGGCTTAGGCAAAAATTAGGGCATCTCGCTGGACTTCACAATCAAAGATTCACAAGAATCAGTCCAGGCAAAAGTTAGGGATAAGCAAAATAATGCAAAAGCGAAAGACGAAAAGGATTACACAAGAAAGATCCTTGAATAAGAACAAAGTCGTGTGATACAGACACAAAAGACAATAGGGGTGACTGACTCTAAACAATAATTTGACTGGTGCTTAAACCGTTAGTGTAATTGGTTCCTCAACCATTACAAAACCCTTTTTGAGAGGTGAGCGCTTGTAAAAGCTAGCTGAACATAGGAATGGAGAACATCACGAAGATGGGTGGGCACAAATAAATTTCGAGCCTATATCTTTTGTTTCTATAACCGTGAACCAGGCCATGATACAACCCTCAAAAGTCCTAACTGAAACAGGGTTATTTTGAGAGCGTACTGCCACGAGACCGCGTTCCTGACTCCTATGAGTGGTGTTGAAATATTTTTGTTGGTGTTGCATGTGCATGCTTTCTATTATTCAAAAATCAATGTCGTATCTTAACCAGTGATTCGCTCACAAAGGTTTGCGACATCTTTTTTAGTAAAACTTCAAGATTAATATGTGTGTTGCATTAGAATTTTCTTTCTTAAAATAAATATTTTCTGCTTGCATACATTTGTTTGGCATCATAAAAGTCCGTGTATGCAATCTCAGTCCAGAAGCTTAATCTTGCCGAGTTGAGAAGGCTAAAACTTCCAAAGGACAATCTATCGAGGTGCACTTTTTAAGAAAACTCCATCGAGTAGAGACTTTCCCAACATTCCTGGTAAGAGCCAACTAATCCGGGGCAATCATGTCGAGCAATCTCTTCAAAATTCAGCCAAGCTGGGGCAATCACTTCGAGATTCAAATCTCTCAAAGAGCCATCAGGCGGAAGCATTATTCAAATTTCAGCCAAACTGGGGCAATCACTTCGAGATCCAATCTCTCGAAGAATAGTTGATCTGGGTGTTTTCTTCAAAGCAGTCATTCAGAGGTGATCACTTCAAGACTTGTACTGGGGCAGGCCACCCCAAGAGCACTGGAAGTTACTTTCTCCTGAAGACGGTTAATCAGAAGCACCTACCCAAGGTTCAAAATACTAGGACACACTATCTCACAGTGATATGAGGTTTTTCATGAATCCTCGCGAGGAAAATTCTTGCACAGACTATGCAGTCTGGGGCAGTTATTTCGAGATCCAATGAATCTCTCCAAGAGTTTGAAGACACTGAGGCATTTCATATGCCATGTTTTCTGTAAAATCCTCTTGAGACATTTACTTCTGACGGACCTTAATCTGAGGCGAGTTGAAAATTGCAAAGAACCATTGTTCACTCATGATTAGTTGACAACCTATCAACCCGGGGCTAGGGTCAAAGCCATTGTCAGCACAAATCTTCAAGAGTTATTTCATCAGCAAGCTTCATTGATCAAAATGTCTTAGCTAGTCTCATTAGACTATCCCTTCTCCAGCTGTGTGGCAAAGCGAAAGTTACTTCTTGATCAGAAGGGTATCATCGTCTCTCATCACCAGCATGAGACGCCTTACATCTCTCATTCCCAACATGAGAGGATTTATCTCTTATCCCCAGCAAGTGGCAGCTTGAGCTTTTATCTTCAGCAGGAAGCTTTATCATTGATATCACCCGTCATCCCCAGTAATGTGGAAGTCGAAATTTCTCCCAGCAAGGTAGCAGAAGGTGGGTGTTATCCCCAAGCAGGAGTTTCCCTTCAAATAGGGGCAATTTTCAGCAGTATAAGGAGTGTCTTGCCTCCCCAGCAATTGCTTCCTCAGCAGTATCATACCTTGGGTTCTCAGCCAAGTCAAGAAGGTCATCACTTCCCCGTCAGAGTTCAAGAAGAGTCCATCTCCAGCAGGGTCTTGGCTCTCCAATCTCAAAGTCCAATTTATTTTTGGAAATGGCGGCAGTTCAAAGCCGGTGTATCATTGACAGCCTTCCCCGCAGAGTTGTCTTCTTCTCACAAAGATCAATCAGATCAATGCAGTGATCATCAGTTCCTCCCAGTCAAGCCATTAGGGATATCTATTATCTCCTCATCGGGAGACCCCTTTTGCATGTGCATTTGCATCCAATAATCATCATTACATTTGCATCCTCCAAAGCGTAGCATTTCCATCATTATGGAGCATTGCGCCATAAATCCAAACATATGCATACCAGCATGGGCCAGTTTTGAGGTATATTACATAAGACCTGTTACATCTCCAATCAAATTGAAGTATTCCCCACAGAATGCAACTTCGTTTTCCCAGGGTGGTTACTTCTACCACGTCTTGTTGTTATCCCCAATTGAGTTTTGTTTCAGTACAACAGTCTCATTTCTTCGCGTCTCCGTTTCAGTACAATGGTCGCGTCTTGGGCTCTCGTTTAAGTACAACGATCCCATTCCTTTCGAGTCTCCATTTAAGTACAATGGTCTCGTCTTTGAGTCTTGTTTCAGTACAACAGTCTCATTTCTTCGCGTCTCCGTTTCAGTACAATGGTCGCGTCTTGGCCTCTCGTTTAAGTACAACGATCCCATTCCTTTCGAGTCTCCATTTAAGTACAATGGTCTCATCTTTGAGTCTTGTTTCAGTACAACAGTCTCATTTCTCCGCGTCTCCGTTTCAGTACAATGGTCGCGTCTTGGGCTCTCGTTTAAGTACAACGATCCCGTTCCTTTCGAGTCTCCATTTAAGTACAATGGTCTCGTCTTTGAGTCTTGTTTCAGTACAACAGTCTCATTTTTTCGCGTCTCCGTTTAAGTACAACAGTCGCATTACAGGTTCTCGTTTGTACAATGGTCCTTTTTGCTTGGGCTCTCGTTTATGTACAACGATCCCGTTCCATCTTGCCTATTTTCTTTGTGTTTGGTTATCAGTCAAGGCTGGTATACCTTTGCGTCTCCATTCGAGGATGGTTTCGCGTTAGATCCGAGGATCTTTTGATTTGTCATTCGAGGATGGCATTTCTTTTCTTCAAGTCCTTCCGAGGTTGGTCTTGTTGTTTTGTGTGGCTATTATTCGAGGATAGTAGTTCACTTTTTGAGCTTATTGATCGAGGTCAGTTTGTCTCTTTTGCAAAGTCTGTCCGAGGTCAGCTTTGTGTTTGGTTATCAGTCGAGGCTGGTATACCTTTGCGTCTCCCTTCGAGGATGGTTTCATGTTAGATCCGAGGATCTTTTGGATTGTCATTCGAGGATGACATTGCTTTTCTTCAAGTCCTTCTGCGGTTGGTCTTGTTGTTGTGGCTATTATTCGAGGATAGTAGTTCACTCTTTGAGCTTATTGATCGAGGTCAGTTTGTCTCTTTTGCAAAGTCTGTCTGAGGTCAGCTTTGTGTTTGGTTATCAGTCGAGGCTGGTATACCTTTGCGTCTCCATTCGAGGATGGTTTCGTGTTAGATCCGAGGATCTTTTGGATTGTCATTCGAGGATGACATTTCTTTTCTTCAAGTCCTTCTGCGGTTGGTCTTGTTTGTTGTGGCTATTATTCGAGGATAGTAGTTCACTCTTTGAGCTTATTGATCGAGGTCAGTTTGTCTCTTTTGCAAAGTCTGTCTGAGGTCAGCTTTGTGTTTGGTTATCAGTCGAGGCTGGTATACCTTTGCGTCTCCATTCGAGGATGGTTTCGTGTTAGATCCGAGGATCTTTTGATATGTCATTCGAGGATGGCATTTCTTTTCTTCAAGTCCGTCCGAGGTTGGTCTTGTTGTGTGGCTATTATTCGAGGATAGTAGTTCACTTCTTGAGCTTATTGATCGAGGTCAATTTGTCTCTTTTGCAAAGTCTGTCTGAGGCCAGCTTTGTGTTTGGTTATCAGTCGAGGCTGGTATACCTTTGCGTCTCCATTCGAGGATGGTTTCGTGTTAGATCCGAGGATCTTTTGATTTGTCATTCGAGGATGGCATTTCTTTTCTTCAAGTCCTTCCGAGGTTGGTCTTGTTGTTTTGTGTGGCTATTATTCGAGGATAGTAGTTCACTTGTTGAGCTTATTGATCGAGGTCAGTTTGTCTCTTTTGCAAAGTCTTTCCGAGGTCAGTCTTTGTTGTTGATGGTTATCGCCTGCGGCCGATATACTATCGTGATTCTATTCCAGGATGGTTTTAGTACTGGATCCGAGGGTCCCGTGTGAGTGATCATTCGAGGATGGCATTCTTCCCAGCATATTTCCACCTGGTTCTATTTTCGTTACCTATTCAGAGGTCAAAAACAAAAAATACATAAATAAATAAACGGGCAGATGGTATTTCCATTATCCTCAGTGTGCAAATTTTCAGGTTTTATTCGAGTATTCAATCACTCCATACCTTGAACGTCTAAAAGCTGTTGCAATTATTCGTTCAGGTCTGCAGATGATTGAATAGGGGCAGCTGTAATACCTCAAAATTTGCCCTCATCCTTTTTACCTTAATTGGCTTATCGCTTCGCGTTCATCTGCATTTCTCATCAATTCATTAATATCATAATAGTGCATTTCATGGGTTTCTGAGGCATGTGATTCAGGCTCTTAGAATCCAGGGTTTCGTTCCTTATCTGTGTCCGTCAGAGACTGAAATGGTGGAGGATATTCATTGGAAATTGATTAGTTTGGACCACTGGACTTTTTCTTAGACAGTGCTTAATCAAGGATCGTGTTGTCATGTGGAAGTTTATCAGTTTATTGAGTAGTGTTTTGTGGAAAAGTTCGGCTCGAATTTGCAGTTTATCAATGATTCATCTGGATTTGAATGATCACGGCACGTTTCAGATGATTCAGAGAGTTGTGATTAATCCAAAAATATTTAGTGGCTCAGAAGTGGTTGTGTTTATAGATTTGTGGGGAGAATGCAAAATAAGCTTTGGGCCGAAGCCGAGTTTTTCATATCCATTCATTGCTTTTGTTTTCATTTGCATAACCCATTCCCGTTTATTCTATTCCGTTTTCTTTTTCAGTGTCCGTTGTTCTCTATGTTTTTGTTAATTCACTTTCGATCCCCTTTCATTCACCTTTCCTTTTGTTTTCTATGTCCAATTTTATTAGTAAGTTCATTTCATTTTTAATCTATGTTGAGGTTCAATATTGTCCGCATTCCAATTGATGCATTTCTAGCCTATTGTCCAAAGCCCATTGCCTTTTACCCAATTACAAAAATATGTTAACAACCATCCAATTCGAGTATTCATTTCCTGATAACCATTCGGTTCGTTTAACGCTTGTTTTGGATCGCAAGTCAGTACCTAAGAATCGTGTCTGAATTCATTAGTGTACCCGATTATCCAATTGTCCATTTTGTCCATGTGCCCATTCATATCCTCAAGTCTTGCCTAGGCATTTCGTTAAAGCCCATTTAAAAATTTTAAGTCCAATATCCAAATTTCCTTTTCATTTACTTATACATTTTAATTAATTGTAGTTTATCCAATTTAGTGCATACACCATAGCCCATTAACCAAATTGAATAACAAATAGTTCAGGGGAAGTATATCAATAAAGTATGAAACAAGGTATCCAAAATAGGGAAAAATACAATAAAGAGAAAAAAATCTCTGGAACCTCACTCTTCAACTGATAACAGAATTCAGTTAGGATTTCTAAAAAAAGAAAGAAGGAAAACTAACAAAAAAGGCTGATTTGATTTCTCTAATGGAAAGCACCAGAAAGAAAAGAGGAGATTCATCATCGATTTTCATCAGGGGGCAGCACTCTCCAAGGCTCTCTCCAACTTCATCCATCTCAGCCCCAATCCTTTTCAATTGATCTCCATGAAATCAATCCCTTTTTAATGATAATGTGCAGCCCTCACCCTCAATATTGGTCTTCCATCATCAACTTCAATTTCCCCCTGCAAAAATGCAAAGACAGCAACGTCGATAACTCGGAACCGCAGGGCATAAACAAGAAAGGCAGGAAGAAGATTTCTGAATAGGAATTCAGCAATGGTTTCGGAGGTGAGAAAAAGAAGAATGGAATCATAATTTCGATACTTACCAGAGTGAGACGTCGAGTCGGCAAAGAAATCTTCAATTCCTCTCTGCTTCGATCACCACTTCTCCAATCGCATTCAAGAAACAGCTACAATGTCCACTCTAAGCCAATTTTCCTCCATCTCAATCTCTAATCTCTCTCTGGAATTCTTTAACTCCATCTCCATGAATCAGCATCACAACTTCATTCGAGCTTCATCAATCTCCAAACAGTATCCAATCCTGCAAGAATCCGAAACAATCAAAAGCGCTACAATTTTCGTCAATTGTCGAACCTGCAAGCCATCAATAACAACAATCGCAAGACTCGTCAATAATAATTTCAAGATGTCTACACAAAAGTTGAAGAAGCAACGAGAATCAAATCAGCATCAACAAAATTCAAAACAGTGAGGAGCAAGAACACATCACCACAACGAGAATCTTGCGATTAATCATCTCATGAACTCGGCACAACAACAGCGACCCTTCTGATTAATAACCTTCAACAAAAGCACAAAGTCACGGAGATTCAGAGTCATACAAAAGAAGTTGAAGAGGAAAAGAATATCGAAGCGATATACCTTGAAATTCTTGTACCTTGAATTTGGCTTCGTCTCAAAGAAGGTTCGTAGACGGTGATGTTCGGGAAAGGAGAAACGATCTCATGCAGAGGAGATCGAAAACGACGACCTACCTGAGTGGCACGTTCATCGTTGCATCTGAAATCGGCATCAAAGCTGAGATTTTTTTTGTTCCCAGCTTGATTCATGGTGAGACAGCGGAGGTTCATCAAGGGAGGTGCGTTGGGAGGAGAAATCAGAGGAGTTGTTCGAATTGAGGGAAGAGCGATTGTTGAGAGAGACATTGAGCGGAGATATTGAGAGAATGAACGGTGTTTTGGTGAGAGACGACGGTGGAATATCAGGTACACCGCGGGGTGTGTGGTACGAGGAAGATGAAGCTAACCTTCAGTTTCTTTGTTAGCAAATTTAGGGTTTTTTAGTTCAATGAGTTAGGGTTACAAAGCTATTGAACCGGGTTCCCTTTCATAAGCCCATGGACCCTTTATGCGCACTTCCCGTTCGCTACTGGCACCCCCTTCATGCGGATCCTCATGTTCAGTTGGGCCTAAGTTCCATTAAATTACTATCACAACCACTGTGGTCTTCTTGCACCCTTTTTTTGTTCTTATTTATTAATTTGTTTAGAAATTTTTATGTAGATTTCTTAATAAATTGTCTTGTTAATTAATTTTTGTGGATTAATATTTTAATCCATTTCTCTATAATGTTCAGTTAGAATTTTTTGTTATAATTTTAATTATTTTGTTTGGATTTAATTATGGATTAAAATGGTTCATAAGCTTGTTTTGATCGATATTGGATTGATTCCGATTATGGCGGAGCTTCACAAAGCCACTATGGAAGATGAACCTTTATTTTGCTCATAGGAGACTTCAAGACCTTGCTTGGGGATTTTTTTCGGATTTCTTTTATGTGAAGAATCGGCATTTCGATCAAGTAAGTAATTTCGACGTTTCGGTTTTTAAGCATCATTCTAGTCGTATGCGGCTTAGGACCATATAATTTAAGGTGCATCTGAGCCCTCCCACCTGAGGCATTGGATATATTGGTGATTTATGTTGGTTTGTGTCGATTTCGGAATTTAGGGATTAGGTTAAGAACCATTAGGATCGCTTCCTTTCACTTCCCCTTAAAATCCACTTTTTCACCCGTTTCGTCGCATTTATTAAAAATAGTTTTAGGTGTGATAAAATTCTGGAAAAATTCATGAGTGATTCTCATCCCCTTAATTAAGTTGTCATATTTTTTATTTCCAGATTTGGGTGGTTTTAATAATTAATTTGGATTTTAGTTCACAAGCTGTCCTAAAAAGGAAGGTTTTGGCATAAGGGACCGAAATCGATTTTTCCCCATAGGTGTGAAACCTATTTTTTGTGTATGATTAAGCAATTTAATTTGTGACATTTTGATGCTCATTAGGCATTTTTTTCATAATTTTTAGTGCCCTTTTTGATCCACTTTGTGGAGTTGTTTTTGGGTGATCATTCATTGCTACCTTGCTAGTCAAGTAAGTGTTTTGGCATTTTGGTGCATAATTTTGTGGAATCCTTTTGGACAATGTGAGATAATGACTTTATTATTCCAGGTATTTAATTTCATAATTTTTAAAGGCTTTTTGCTATTTTTCCATGTCACCTAGATCCTAGGTTGATTCATGTGTGTATATGCTTCATATCCTAAATGTTAAGAAGGCATTCATGCCATTTGCTTGAGATGCTTTTTGGTAATTTCTAAGAGTTAATTATAGGTCACTTTTAGGTCCTTAATTCCATTTATAGGCCACTTTTTGAACCATACTCATTTGGTTTGCTTTAGTGTTTCAAAGTGCATACTTATGTGGATTAGTTTAACTTAAACGGGTTGCTAATCTCTTCTCGTGTTTAACTTGAATTATGTGGGAATAATTAATGCCTATCCATGCATTCTAATTGCATCTCATAACTTGTATGCTACTGACCCATAATCATTTCATTCATATTCACATGCCACTCTTCCTTAACTTTCATCATGTGCGATCTTAGGCGATGTTTATTCCATTTCATCTCACATGTTCTTCTCATTGATCCATATGCCTAATCCATTGCATCCATGATTGTATATTCATTCATCCATCTTCATAAGCATTCACTACTGACTTTGATGTTCATTTCATGTATTAATTCGTGTTTGTAATCCATATGCATTCATACCTCATCCATAAATCTTAACTTGCATTTAGGTGAATTTATGTGAACTTTTTGTACATAGTTTGACATAGTTTGATCTTGTGAGGTATCCTAGCATCCTTAGGGACCTATATCATGTAGCTATTGACTTTAGAAGTCATGTAACCTTTAGGTACCTTCACCTTTAGACTTAGGTCTTATTTTTAACCCTAGTTCCATTCTAGGACGTTTATGGTACTTAATCGCTTTCATGCTTCGATTTTACTTCCAATATGCATTGTCATGCTAACTTTTGTTTTGTAGGGGGGAAGATTGAGGTAAGCATTACTTCATTCCCATCTCTTATGCATTTTAATTTGGTTTGCCTTAGCACTTTGTGTTTCTCTTTTAGGCTTTCCCTTTTCTTAGAACAACTTAACTTCCTTAGGAAGTAAGTTAGTTTCTAACTCTCTTTTCTTCTTTTCCTTTTTCTCATTAGGATTAGAAAACCTCACTAACCATTAGGATCACCTTATAAATAAATAATTAAATTAGGATTGAGTCTTAGTCCCTTAGATTTTACCTTTTGCAATTTGAGTCATTCTCTTCTTATCTTCAAACAAAATCCAAAAACATTTAACAAATAAATGAAATGATTCCTTGTGTATAGCCTTATTCCATGAAACACTTGCATTCATTCCATCTTGGAGTGATGTAAGCTTGTTTATCATGATGCACAAGTCTCATCAAGGAATTGTTCACAAAGAAAAACTTAAAAGACATTTCTTCACAAAAGCAACAAAAAACACTTAATAAAGTTCAACAAGCTAGTGAACTTAAACCCTAATCCTAGGAAACCAGTCTTGGATAAATTCTCCTTGCTGGGTATGCTTGTTCTATTATTCCATCTTGGAATGTAGAGTCAAGTGTACATTCCATGGAAAAGAGTTTGAATTCACTTCCTTGTGCCAAATTCATACAAAACTCATAAAAGACAAAAACAAACAATAACCGACTATCCTGCGGGAACTTCTCTTCTCATCTCATTCATTCACAACGTGAACTCGCGACGACTTGTCACACATGCAAGACGGTAAACGCACTCGTACCAGACGAGCCTGCAACACCTGAGCATAGACATACGCAGTTCCAGCTGTAAAAAACACAAACAAATAGTTCCCGCCTAGGTTAGACGAACTACGGCGTCTCTGATCCTCATTTATCCCGATGAGGTACGTAGGCAGCGGGGTAGGGCCCGTTCGAGCATGTAACACCCCAAAATTTGCCCTCTTATTATTACTAGTTAATGTTATGCCTCACAGTCAGGGCATTGAGAATTTTCACAATCTTTCATATGGATGGCAGTAAGTCATGTTTGCAGTCATTCATATCATTTCCACTTGATCATCAGATTCAGGGTTGGGAATTCTGGTGGTTTGATGTGTTGTAAAATTTTGAGTTATGATATAAGATATGACTTAAGAATTCGGTTTGGTTAAGACTATTATTTATTTGCTATTGGGTGGAGTTTGATTTGCACCAAGGATTTGAATCGAAGTCTTGAAACATAATCCTTTGTTCTTTAAAGGTTCATCTATGCGGAAGACAGCGGACAAGTTGTAAGTGCAAAAATGAGGCATATTCATTCACTTAGCCACGACCAAATGCAAGGCATCCAAGATCCATTATACTACGTCATAGTGGAAACTTTTCTCATATCTGTGAGAGGAAATGTTGTGCGTAAATAGCCTAATATCACGGTATTGATTCTGCAATTACTTCAAAAGAATAGTGAGCTTAATCCTAAAACCTTTGGAAGTTCGCGCCGAGAAACAAGGTTAGAGTCATTATCGGTCTATATGGGTTGCAAGTCTTTCAGTTCTTCTATATCTTTTTTTTCAAGGGTGCATCTCACGGTCTTAAGGAATCATTTTTGCTTTTGGCCAAATATTAAAGGAAATGTGCACGCTAGTAATGGCATTGTCGTCTGTGAAAGGATTCGCAAAAGAGAAACGTAATAATTTAGTGACTAACTCGATGGATTGAAGAATTGTTTTTAGGCTGTCTATGTTATATTCCTAAAAGTTCTGAGATGCAATAAAATAAAGGAATTTCGCATGCAAAGACAAAAGTAATTTCAATACAGAGGTTATAGTCACAAGCAGGAGTATATGAGAGAAAATGGTACATAATTAATGAATCAAGAGAGATGAACCGAGGAGCGATTAAGTTGTCTATGATATTCAAATTCTATAGTTGCCAAAGCATTGGGTCAACATGTTCAGTCAGCATTGGATCAACATATTCAGTCTGTGTAAGTTCAGTGAGTTCACAACACAATTGTTGCTCAAAGTTATGGTATAATTTTATTCAATTTCCTTATAGAATAAAAAAAGAGAGCAGGTCATTTTCAAACAGTTCATAACTGTTAACAAAAATACAAAATTCCAGCCAAGCCCATGACAAAAGAAACGAATTTTGCATAAAGGAAAAGAGAAAGAAATGCGTCTATGAATCTAAGGCTTCATCCACCGCTGATTTCAGCCGTATTACTCTTTGAATCCCACCTCTCCATCAGCTCTGAGAAAAGAAACACAGCTAAACCCAAAAAGCCAGCACCTGCAAAACATACGCACAAGATTGTAAGGCTGGACGCAAGGCTATAGTTCTCAAAAACGCAGACACCGCGGCAATAGGCACCGAAATGTTAAAAAGAAATAAAGGAAAAATCTCAGGAGATGGAAAAAGTTCAATATAAATAATTTCGGTTATAAGGAATCCTAACGAAATATAATTAATTTTCAGACTTCAACCAAACGGCAGCATAACCGAAATGCACCAGAGTCAGTTACCAAGAGATATAACAGATAGAATTCATTTAAGAAAGAAAAAAAAGTCGGTTACAACCAACTATAACTAACCTATAACAGAATTCCTAATGGTTATAACAGATTTCTGAGCTAAATTCACTGAAATTGTTGAGAAAAAAACCTCACCTTGATAGAGTTCCATAAAACCAGGATTGGGAGGATTTTTGGGGGCTGGATTTTCTTTGGCTCTCATTCACTCTTCTTCACTTGATTCTCTATTCTCCTCCCGACTTCTTCATATCTTCACCATCCTTATTGCAACCATATCCTGCAAAATCAAGAGCAAACTGTGAATCCAATTGGACATTGAAGTTCATCGAATTCGTAAATGCAACAACAATGCAAACGAAGAAGATTAAAGAACTTCATCAACTTCATATGTGGTCATGATTAAAAGATCGCATAACAAAAGTCGCAACGACGATTTGAAGCGAGTCTTGAAGCGGCGTGTATTGTTTCTGGCAGTGGTTGATTCAGCCTCCATCAGTGTAACAACATCAGTGATTCGAAGAACCACTAATCCATCTTCAAGCTTCAATCTTTTTTCAATTTCAGAATGTAATAAGAATCCTGCAAAACCAATGACACAGTCAAGAAGAAGAGGAAGATCGCACGGTAATAGGTGAAGACACAACAATGACATACCATGGTTTTTTCGAATCTAATTCGCAAGTCTCGTGTTACTGCAATCACCGCTTCAAACACCGTCATCAACTTCAGCCATCGCCATCAATCCGCAGACCGCATCATCATCATATTGTCATCCTTTTCAAAGCTTCAAAGCCATTAACATCGTTCCGTCGTCAACAAAGAATCAGAACCTACACGTAACAACAACATCCATGCCAAGAACACTACTGAGTAAGTGAATTCAATCAACACAATGCAGCAGCAACAATAATTGAAATCAAAGTGGAATCAATTGAAGCATAAGAGATATTGAGAGGAGATCCTAATTCGGATACCTTAATTCACGTCGCCGCCAAAACCGTTGTGTCAACTTCATAGCTCTCGTGCGTGTTCAGCATCTTAATCGTCGACCTATCCTCACAATACCAACCGAATCGGCATCTTCAACGGCCTCCACTTCTATCAAGGTCGGCATCATCGTCATCGCACGGCTATTTCGTCGCCGAGCAACCAAGACGAACCGTGACGGCTCGGATTCGCGAGCAAAGGTCATCCGTCGTGCATCAACAAGTGTAGGTGCGTGAACCTCGATCGTCTTTCTGAGTCTCTTATCCCCTTCCATTGCTATACATACGATTGATTCAGGCATATTGTCAAACTTAGGAGGTTTTTTTGTTTTGGGATTTGAAATAGGAATGAGAAATTTAGGGTTTTTATGAACTTAGTGTCAGGATAGGGTTAGGACTACGGCGGAAGATGAGGATTTAACACGGTGGGCCTCGTCTTTGGCGCGTAGGCATGCGGCGGTTTTAGGAGAGAAAAGGGTGGCCAGCGGCGGCATTAGGGTTAGCAGGAAGAAGAAGATGAAGAGGGTTAAGAGAGAGAGGATTCGTGAGAGGAAGAGGAGAGTTTAGGCTTTCTTAATTTTAATTTTAATCAGTTAACATGATTTAGAATTCTTATAAATTATATCTTATATTATTAATTCTAATCATATTTATTCCATTAATAGAATATTATGGGTTTTTTTTGAGTTAATGATAATAAAATCAGGTTAATGGCAATTAAACCAATTAAAAACACTATTAAGGATTTTAATAGGATAAGATTAAATTTTAAGGAAATTATTAGAGAATTGTTAAGAGAATCATTAGAAAAAATCTCATAAAAAAAAAGAAGCTTATAAGAGGATTAATAGGAAATTATTAAGGATGTGTTTTTTTTAAAGAAAAGAAAAAAGCAATGGGCCTGCGAAATGATATTCTCACCCCCTGTTTTGGGCCCAATTGATTTTTAACTTAAAAATCTCCTATCCTCACCTCTCTCCCATTTCATTTGTATTTAAACTCTATTTTGTATCATTTCAAATTAATTCTGTAAAAAATGCGAAAATGAATAATAAAAATCCACCAAAATTATATTAGAATATTAAGACATTTTAGAAACTCTCCCAATTTTCACTTTTTGAATTTAATCATTTTTTAATTTAATTTCGAATTTTAATTTAATGGATTTTATATTGAATATCCATGAAGACACATAAACTTGTACTATTTATTTAGGCCATTTCCCATAATATTTTCTGCCCATTCTTTTTGCTACTATTAAAAGACAAGGTAAAGTATCTATAATATTTTTTGGTGAATTTTTAGGACAATTTTGCTATTGTTTTGGTAGTATAATTTGTGTAATTGTGTGATTAAACTTTAGTTAGGTTTAGGCGATCATTTGCCCTAGTTAAAATAAGAATTCTTTAGAGATTTTTTAACACAATAATATAATCAAGTTGAAGACCTTAGGAATTTAATTTCATATTTTTCTCATGACTTTTAATATTTTTGTCATTTAAATTCATTCCTTCACATTATGCATATTCATAATCCATATCATTTACTAACTATTTGCTTTTTCTTTGTGTGCAAGGTGTTTTGCAAGGTTTGGCTTATGGACTTGGATATTTTATGCTTCAATTGTGTTTTATACTTTGTGTATTTTGTGATGTAATAGCTTAGAACTTGTATGCTTTTATAGTTTCCATAAGTAGGATAGAAAAGATAAAACGAATCGATAGAAAACCAAAATTTCAAAAAAACAAATAAAGTATTCGATCCAACGTCGAGTATACTTTCAAATAAATAAATAAAGTTCATATTATCTTAGGGTTCCACGATCACCTTCGTTCCATTCCATTCAACCAATATCAAACCTTGCATGTTTCATACCATAAGTCGTGTGTCTTAGCACTACGCAACCGACCCACACACCTCATTGTTTCATCCCGTTTACATTTCATATGCGTTTTTACCTACCATGACCTAGGAGGACCCTATTGCTCGTTACTAACTTCTTTTATTTGCATGTTTAGTCTTATATCTCTTATATTTCTTAGGTAGATTCAATTGCAAACCTCACTAACCATAGGTTATCCATGAATTCAAACTGATTTAGGGTAAGTCTAGTTTCCCTTAGAATGTTTACCTTTTTATAACTTGAGTCTCTTCTCATCTTAAAAATAAAATCAAAAACAATTAACAAAGGAAAGGTGTACAATGTGTCACGAGCCTTAAGCTATACGGGAAATGATCAGTGGAGGTCTCCTTCACTCTTCTAGGATGCTTTACAAACGTTCCATTGGGGGCGACCTTGGAAAGTATTCGCTCCTGTGTCATAGTCTTTAGTGTTGTACATTCAATAAACACAAACTCAAAACACTTCTTCTAAAAAACAACAAACCAAGAAGTCACGTCTTCTCACTTCATCTCATACCTTTCATGACTTGTCTCGACAGTTCAAACAGCGATACGGTAAACACCCTCGTGTCAGAGCCGGTAACACCTGAGCTAGAACTATGGCAACGTCATCCTAAAAAACCACAAACGAGTGTAAGCCTTAGTTAGACGAACTACGGCGTCTCTGATCCTCATTTATCCCGATGAGGTACGTAGGCAGTGGGGTAGGGCCCATTCGAGCACAATCTTTCTTTTTCCCTACATTTTCCCATTTTATTCCCATTTGTTAATTCCATTTTCTTTCTCATTTCCGTTTCATTCCAAATAGTTATTCTTTCAGTTAAACAACATATTATTCTTCACCCTTTGAAAACAGACTTTTAAGCGTGGATCCCGTCGAGTACGGCGGACGGATTGGGGTGCTAATACCTTCTCAATTCGTAACCGACTCCCGTATCCAGATCTTTGGTTCGCAAAGGCCTCGTCCTTTTCCTTCTTCCTTAGGTTTGTGCAACATTACCTTTCCCATTCCTTTGGGGTAAAAATGTCTGGCTGGCGACTCTACCTTTTTCGCGCCACTTTCGCGTTTGTACTAGGATGAAAATCCCGGGAGCGACAGCTGGCGACTCTGCTGGGGATGTTTAGAAATTCTAATCTCCCCTTTGAGAGTCAATCCTAGCGCTTGTCTGTTTCTGTTTTCTTTGGGTGCTTATTCATTTGCTGTTATGCTTTAGCTTAGCATTACTGTTTTATTTACAGTTTATCGCTTTCATTTACAGCTTTATTTACAGCTTTTTGCACTTTACTTTACTGTCGCATATACTGGCATATACTGTACTGGCTGTTCTGGTTTTCCTTGGCGGGATGGGATTATTGTGAGATAAGCCAAATACCCGGCTTGAGTATATACATAGGATTTAGAGTGGGCAGTCGTGTGGCTTGCGTGGTCTTGAGCACGTGTAGTTTTCACGAGTCCCACACCCAGATCAGGCTCTATTGGGATATGTTCTATACTGCCTAGGCAGACCATAGAATGTTCCCACCTGAGCTGCTAACACTGGGAACCGATCATCGAGGACCTTAGTGGAAACAACCCTCTCCAGTGGTGACAGTGGCAGACCACATTTCGTGGCAAACCCATTCGCACCCGAGGGCCCACTAGGAAATCGCATAGGATGACCTTGTTCTCTCGTAGGAACCTGGTTAAAGCAACTGGTCGTATGACGGTAGTATTGTACCCTTCGGGATGAATGTACTATTGTTTCTCAACTTCAGTGCTTGAAGCCGGGAATTTATGAGGGATGCTTGTTTTTCCGGAATTCAGCTGAGGCCTCCCTGAGTAGTACATAATGCCAAACCGATTCCCTGATTTGGTCATGAGCCATTTCTCGGAAATGGTGAACGTATTATTGCTATTCGGCTTTGAGAGTCCGTGATGTTGACCCGTAGTAGCAATACCCGTGAGATTGGGAGGGGTTTACAGGTTTGCAGGAACCCTAAAACTTCCAACATACCCGCTTTTGCCAGTGTTACTCAATGATATGATCCGATCCTATATGATACTTGGTTGAGAATTCTGGAACTTCTGCACAGAGATACTGATACCATGATCTTCACCAACCCTTGGTTATCTGGTCCACGCCAACGTCGAACCGCTGACCGCATGCCAGTTGCATACATGACATCATAGCATTTTAGCATACATGTTCAGTTACTTCCAAGGATCCCATATCTGAATTATGTCGGATTTTCCTCTGCATTAAAACTTGGATCAAAACAGATGGATTCCCTGGAAATAACCGAACATGGCATTTGCATACATCCTTGCATTTTTTACAGGTGTTCAGAGACAAATTCTTATCCTGACTTGGTTTCTTTCCAGAATGGACAATTTGAATTACGATTGTCAAGGTATGGAACAACTCCGAGCGGAGGGGACTGAAATGAAGGCCCAACTGGGGCATGTTTTAGTGGACATTCGAGCATTGTCCCAGGATCAGAAATTTCTGAGAGAAGAATTCAACTTGATGAAGACTCAGATAAAGCTGCTTACAGGAATAATGAATGCTATGTCGAAAAAGGAAAACAGCTGTGTGTCTGCTTTTCAAACAGAAGGTCATGTTTCTCCCATCTCTTTGGGATGTCCAATAAATCAGGGTTCTTTAGATGGATTTCCTTTACAGTTCGAATCTCTTCACCAGCAATCACCACTCGGTAGTCAGGAAGAGCATCAGATAGGAATCAACTCCACATGTGGACTAAATGATCCTACACCAATCATAACCAAAGAAGTGAGCACTTTCTTTCCCTATCAGGGATCCTCCTCAGATGCTACGTCTCGGTTTCCAGGAGAAATACTTCAACCGATTTCATCTATAACTCCTCCATTGCTAGCAACCCGTCATCAACAGGTTCAAGAGAGGGTTATTGGTCCAATACCCATGTCTTATTCTGAAGTATGTTCACCACTGCTCAAAATGGGATTTATTGAGTGTCACGAGATAACTCCTCCATCAGCATGCATGAATACAAAAGAGATGGTCAATTTTCCTTCTTCTAGAATCATTGCTCAGGTCAAGTCTTCAAAGGGGCTGCATCAACAATCTTCATTCACTCCTCGGCCAAGTATGAGTAAGAAAGTACGAGGACATGTCGGGCGTCCAACGCAGTGTCAACAACGAAGTTTTCAACCGCGACCACAGGGTCAGGAACAACAGGAACAGAGACTGTTTCAGGAAAGAACAAGAGCGAGGAACCGCAAACTTGATCCCATCCCATGTCTATATGCTGTATTACTCCCAGAACTTCTGAAGTTGAACTTGGTCGAGCTTCGTACCATGAGAGCTCCTTCTGCTGATAATCTACCACCAAATTTTGATCCACACTCCAAGTGCGAATTCCATTCAGGTGCCCAGGGGCACAGTACTGAGAAATGTTGGGCTTTTCAGAACAAGGTGCAAGACCTAATTGAGTCCAAGACAATCAATTTTTCTCCTCAGGTACTCCAGAGTCTGATACCTAATCACGATGGAACCGGTGTCACGGTTATTCTACCAGATGGTTCATGTTAAGCTGAAGTCTTCAAGTTAATCGCCCAGGACGCCAGGGTATTCATGAAGCAAATAGAGCCAGCAGTATTCAAATACTCTCAGTGATGGCATTTATGTGTTTGCCTTTATTCATTGTTCTTTTTCATCCCTATTGAGGGGAACTACGTCGCTCTGATTCTTCATTGGTCATCAGTCAATGGAGATACGTAGGCAGAAGATCGTCAGGTCTTTCCGAGCAAACTTATGGGACAACTTTACTCCCCAGCTTCATTCTTTTCTTCAGATGTCTCGCGTCAGAGTCAGAATAGCTAGAAGAGGAAGCATTACTGCCATGGTTGGGTATGCAACTGCAAATTGAAGATTACAAGTCCGTGAAAGAGCTATTGATCGCTGAAAGTATCCAAGATTGACAGGTCCAGACGGAGCCAAGCCTCCTCAACTATGGCAATATTCAGTTTCTTTACTGCATTTCCATTTGTAGTTTCTTTTATGTGTTAAACATTTGTCTACATGTATGAAATTTGTTTGCTTTTGAATGTTAGAAATAATAAAACTCACCTGTTTTTCTTGAAGTAAATTCATTTGCATTCCCTTATAATTTTGCATATGTATATCGCGATACCATTTGTCATGCTTAAATTCTATGAGGGAGAATGACGAAACGAAAACGCAAAATCTCTAATTGTGTGCTCTCAAGTAAGACCCTGTTGACGATGTACAGGCATTGTTTCAAATCCTAAACACTGAAGATATAAGGAAGATAGACCCTCGTTAACCCCTTTGAGCCATGTAGTAGGAGTTTATTTTCAAATAAAAAAAACCCTCACATGTAACCCAGGGGCAGGGTAGACGTCAGCTAGTCAGACCAAGCGTTCAAACTTTCATAAAGAAGTGTATTCGAAGATCCGTTGCATTCTACTATGCTAATCAAGAGGTCCAAAGACCTGAAACCACAATGGTTATCCAAGTCAAAAGGTCCAAAGATTGAAAACCACAATGGTTGTCTTTCGTCGACCAAAATGAGGCAGTCACAACCCTCGTGAAGCAGTCAAGACAAACAATGTCACGCGACCTGTTCAAAATGCAAAAGAAAAAGAGAAAAGGCCCGCTAAGTCGAAACTTGAAAACAAGCGACTTAGGCAAAAGTTAGGGCATCCCGCTGGACTACACAATCAAAGATTCACAAGAATCAGTCCAGGCAAAAGTTAGGGATAAGCAAAATAATGCAAAAGCGAAAGACGGAAAAGGATTGCACAAGAAAGATCCTCAAATGAGAACAAAGTCGTGTGACACAGACACGAAAAGTAGAGGAGTGACTGACTCTAAACAACAACCTGATTGGTGCTTGAACTAATAGTAGCAATGGTTCCTCAATCAACACGAAACCCTTATGAAAGGTGAATGCTTGTGAAAACTAGCTGAACATAGGAGTGGAGAACATCACGAAGAGCGGGTGGGCACAAATAAACTTCGAGCCTATATCCTTTGTCTCTATAACCGTGAACCAGGCCACGATACAACCCTTAAAAGTCCTAACTGAAACAGGGTTAATTTGAGTGCATACTACCACGAGACCGCGTTCCTGACTCCTATGAGTTGTGCTAAAAGACATTTATTGGTATTGCATGTACATACTTTCATTCAAATAAAGGTCGTATCTTAACCAGTGATTCGCTCACGAAGGTTAACGATCCATTTTCAAAACTTCAAGACTAACATGTTTGTTGAATTAGGATTTTCATTCTAAGAATAAACATTTTCTCACTTGCATACATTTGTTGAGCATCATAAATGGTTCACATACGGAAATTCAATCCAGAAGCTCAAGCTTGCCAGGTTGAGCAGTCTAAAACTTCTGAAAGACTGTCACGTCGAGGTGCACTTTTCCGAATAAAGCTTCATTGAGCGGGGACTTTCCCAATTAGTCATAGTAAGAGCCAGCCAATCCGGGGCAGTCACGTCGAGCAATCTCTTCAAAATTAAAGTACTGAGCCAATCCGGGGCAGTTATGTCGAGCAATCTCCTCAAATTTCAAGCAAACTGGGGCAGTCACCTCGAGATTCAGATCTCTCCAAGAGCGAAGATTAGTCAGTCAGGTGTAAAGCTATTCGAATACTCGTACTAGGGCAGGCCACCCCAATAGTACAAAAGTTCATTCTTTCCCGAAGATAGATGATCGGAAGCATTTACCCGGAGTTTAGAATACCGTGGTCACATGACAAGCCAACTATCTCGTTCAACACTTCTGACAGATACAAACTCATCTGCATTGACAATGGTTACTTCCTCAGCAAGGTTATTACATTGATTCATGCAGTTGTTACAATACCTAAGAGTTTAAAGACGCCAGGTCTTTTTGTAAAATCCTCTTGAGGTAAAATCCCTACCGAAGCAACTCATCCCCAGCACGAGACAACTTGAAATCTTTCCTCCTCAGCAGGATGTGTCTCGGTTTCTAGTCATCCCCAGCAGGTCCATAAGAGTGGATATTCCTCAATAATCAAGGTATCCTTGGGCACGGCCCTCAAATCTAAAAGTCCAATTTATTTTTGGCAAATGTGATGATTCGGGCAGATGAATTATTCATGCTCCTCTTCGACAGAGATGTTATCCCCACGGGGCCTCTTGATGTCGAATTCACGATCATTGAGTTTCCCCACAGAGTCAGCAGACACTTATTACTTCTGCGTCAGGAATTCCTTTTACATTCATACCAGTTCATTAACGATACTCAAGACATGATATCCCCAGTGTCATGGGGCAACATGCCGTGCGATTCAACATATGCAAAGTCCAGCCGCAGACTGGCCAAAGTCCATCTTCGGGTGGCAGATTCCAAAGTCCAGCCGCAGACTGGCCAAAGTCCATCTTCGGGTGGCAAATTTCAAAGTCCAGCCGCAGACTGGCCAAAGTCCATCTTCGGGTGGCAAATTTCAAAGTCCAGCCGCAGACTGGCCAAAGTCCATCTTCGGGTGGCAAGCTTCAAAAGTCCACCCGCAGTGTGGCAAATCTCAAAAGTCCCCCGTAGTGGGCAAAAGTCTCCCGTAGTGAGCAAAAGTCTCCCGTAGTGAGCAAAAGTCTCCCGTAGTGAGCAAAAGTCTCCCGTAGTGAGCAAAAGTCTCCCGTAGTGAGCAAAAGTCTCCCGTAGTGAGCAAAAGTCTCCCGTAGTGAGCAAAAGTCCAGCCGCAGACTGGCCAAAGTCCATCTTCGGGTGGCGAGTTTCAGAAATCTCCCGCAGTGAGCAGAAGTCCACCCGCAGTGTGGCAAAATATTTTGAAGTCCAACCGCAGATTGGCGAAAGTCCATCCTCAGGGTGGCATCATATCTCAAGTCCACCCACAGCGTGGCAATTTCCAAAGTCCACCCGCAGTGTGGCAAAATATTTTGAAGTCCAACCGCAGATTGGCGAAAGTCCATCCTCAGGGTGGCATCATATCTCAAGTCCACCCACAGCGTGGCAATTTCCAAAGGCCACCCGCAGCGCGGCAGTATATTTTTAAGTACAACCGCAAATTGGCGAAAGTCCATCCTCAGGGTGGCATCATATTACAAGTCCACCCACGGTGTGGCAAGCCAGTAGCCTTCTGGCATTACACAAAAGGCATCCCCCGTTTATGACCTTACCATCGTAATTATATCCAAGCGGAGATCGTTCGGTTGAGTTTATTTCCCTGTTCTTCTGCCACAGAGTGCAAATTTTCTGGTTGTTTCTGGTATTCAATCCCTGCATACTCCAAATGTCTGAAAGCAACTGCTGTCATCCATTCACGTCTACAGTGATTGAATAGGGGCAGCTGTAACACCCCAAAATTTGCCCTCTTATTATTACTAGTTAATGTTATGCCTCACAGTCAGGGCATTGAGAATTTTCACAATCTTTCATATGGATGGCAGTAAGTCATGTTTGCAGTCATTCATATCATTTCCACTTGATCATCAGATTCAGGGTTGGGAATTCTGGTGGTTTGATGTGTTGTAAAATTTTGAGTTATGATATAAGATATGACTTAAGAATTCGGTTTGGTTAAGACTATTATTTATTTGCTATTGGGTGGAGTTTGATTTGCACCGAGGATTTGAATCGAAGTCTTGAAACATAATCCTTTGTTCTTTAAAGGTTCATCTATGCGGAA
Organism: Lathyrus aphaca; assembly: GCA_963966055.1. Classification (NCBI taxonomy): domain Eukaryota; kingdom Viridiplantae; phylum Streptophyta; class Magnoliopsida; order Fabales; family Fabaceae; genus Lathyrus; species Lathyrus aphaca. The sequence goes on from OZ014524.1 coordinate 287,021,217, forward strand.
GACAGCGGACAAGTTGTAAGTGCAAAAATGAGGCATATTCATTCACTTAGCCACGACCAAATGCAAGGCATCCAAGATCCATTAAACTACGTCATAGTGGAAACTTTTCTCATATCTGTGAGAGGAAATGTTGTGCGTAAATAGCCTAATATCACGGTATTGATTCTGCAATTACTTCAAAAGAATAGTGAGCTTAATCCTAAAACCTTTGGAAGTTCGCGCCGAGAAACAAGGTTAGAGTCATTATCGGTCTATATGGGTTGCAAGTCTTTCAGTTCTTCTATATCTTTTTTTTCAAGGGTGCATCTCACGGTCTTAAGGAATCATTTTTGCTTTTGGCCAAATATTAAAGGAAATGTGCACGCTAGTAATGGCATTGTCGTCTGTGAAAGGATTCGCAAAAGAGAAACGTAATAATTTAGTGACTAACTCGATGGATTGAAGAATTGTTTTTAGGCTGTCTATGTTATATTCCTAAAAGTTCTGAGATGCAATAAAATAAAGGAATTTCGCATGCAAAGACAAAAGTAATTTCAATACAGAGGTTATAGTCACAAGCAGGAGTATATGAGAGAAAATGGTACATAATTAATGAATCAAGAGAGATGAACCGAGGAGCGATTAAGTTGTCTATGATATTCAAATTCTATAGTTGCCAAAGCATTGGGTCAACATGTTCAGTCAGCATTGGATCAACATATTCAGTCTGTGTAAGTTCAGTGAGTTCACAACACAATTGTTGCTCAAAGTTATGGTATAATTTTATTCAATTTCCTTATAGAATAAAAAAAGAGAGCAGGTCATTTTCAAACAGTTCATAACTGTTAACAAAAATACAAAATTCCAGCCAAGCCCATGACAAAAGAAACGAATATTGCATAAAGGAAAAGAGAAAGAAATGCGTCTATGAATCTAAGGCTTCATCCACCGCTGATTTCAGCCGTATTACTCTTTGAATCCCACCTCTCCATCAGCTCTGAGAAAAGAAACACAGCTAAACCCAAAAAGCCAGCACCTGCAAAACATACGCACAAGATTGTAAGGCTGGACGCAAGGCTATAGTTCTCAAAAACGCAGACACCGCGGCAATAGGCACCGAAATGTTAAAAAGAAATAAAGGAAAAATCTCAGGAGATGGAAAAAGTTCAATATAAATAATTTCGGTTATAAGGAATCCTAACGAAATATAATTAATTTTCAGACTTCAACCAAACGGCAGCATAACCGAAATGCACCAGAGTCAGTTACCAAGAGATATAACAGATAGAATTCATTTAAGAAAGAAAAAAAAGTCGGTTACAACCAACTATAACTAACCTATAACAGAATTCCTAATGGTTATAACAGATTTCTGAGCTAAATTCACTGAAATTGTTGAGAAAAAAACCTCACCTTGATAGAGTTCCATAAAACCAGGATTGGGAGGATTTTTGGGGGCTGGATTTTCTTTGGCTCTCATTCACTCTTCTTCACTTGATTCTCTATTCTCCTCCCGACTTCTTCATATCTTCACCATCCTTATTGCAACCATATCCTGCAAAATCAAGAGCAAACTGTGAATCCAATTGGACATTGAAGTTCATCGAATTCGTAAATGCAACAACAATGCAAACGAAGAAGATTAAAGAACTTCATCAACTTCATATGTGGTCATGATTAAAAGATCGCATAACAAAAGTCGCAACGACGATTTGAAGCGAGTCTTGAAGCGGCGTGTATTGTTTCTGGCAATGGTTGATTCAGCCTCCATCAGTGTAACAACATCAGTGATTCGAAGAACCACTAATCCATCTTCAAGCTTCAATCTTTTTTCAATTTCAGAATGTAATAAGAATCCTGCAAAACCAATGACACAGTCAAGAAGAAGAGGAAGATCGCACGGTAATAGGTGAAGACACAACAATGACATACCATGGTTTTTTCGAATCTAATTCGCAAGTCTCGTGTTACTGCAATCACCGCTTCAAACACCGTCATCAACTTCAGCCATCGCCATCAATCCGCAGACCGCATCATCATCATATTGTCATCCTTTTCAAAGCTTCAAAGCCATTAACATCGTTCCGTCGTCAACAAAGAATCAGAACCTACACGTAACAACAACATCCATGCCAAGAACACTACTGAGTAAGTGAATTCAATCAACACAATGCAGCAGCAACAATAATTGAAATCAAAGTGGAATCAATTGAAGCATAAGAGATATTGAGAGGAGATCCTAATTCGGATACCTTAATTCACGTCGCCGCCAAAACCGTTGTGTCAACTTCATAGCTCTCGTGCGTGTTCAGCATCTTAATCATCGACCTATCCTCACAATACCAACCGAATCGGCATCTTCAACGGCCTCCACTTCTATCAAGGTCGGCATCATCGTCATCGCACGGCTATTTCGTCGCCGAGCAACCAAGACGAACCGTGACGGCTCGGATTCGCGAGCAAAGGTCATCCGTCGTGCATCAACAAGTGTAGGTGCGTGAACCTCGATCGTCTTTCTGAGTCTCTTATCCCCTTCCATTGCTATACATACGATTGATTCAGGCATGTTGTCAAACTTAGGAGGTTTTTTTGTTTTGGGATTTGAAATAGGAATGAGAAATTTAGGGTTTTTATGAACTTAGTGTCAGGATAGGGTTAGGACTACGGCGGAAGATGAGGATTTAACACGGTGGGCCTCGTCTTTGGCGCGTAGGCATGCGGCGGTTTTAGGAGAGAAAAGGGTGGCCAGCGGCGGCATTAGGGTTAGCAGGAAGAAGAAGATGAAGAGGGTTAAGAGAGAGAGGATTCGTGAGAGGAAGAGGAGAGTTTAGGCTTTCTTAATTTTAATTTTAATCAGTTAACATGATTTAGAATTCTTATAAATTATATCTTATATTATTAATTCTAATCATATTTATTCCATTAATAGAATATTATGGGTTTTTTTTGAGTTAATGATAATAAAATCAGGTTAATGGCAATTAAACCAATTAAAAACACTATTAAGGATTTTAATAGGATAAGATTAAATTTTAAGGAAATTATTAGAGAATTGTTAAGAGAATCATTAGAAAAAATCTCATAAAAAAAAAAAAGCTTATAAGAGGATTAATAGGAAATTATTAAGGATGTGTTTTTTTTAAAGAAAAGAAAAAAGCAATGGGCCTGCGAAATGATATTCTCACCCCCTGTTTTGGGCCCAATTGATTTTTAACTTAAAAATCTCCTATCCTCACCTCTCTCCCATTTCATTTGTATTTAAACTCTATTTTGTATCATTTCAAATTAATTCTGTAAAAAATGCGAAAATGAATAATAAAAATCCACCAAAATTATATTAGAATATTAAGACATTTTAGAAACTCTCCCAATTTTCACTTTTTGAATTTAATCATTTTTTAATTTAATTTCGAATTTTAATTTAATGGATTTTATATTGAATATCCATGAAGACACATAAACTTGTACTATTTATTTAGGCCATTTCCCATAATATTTTCTGCCCATTCTTTTTGCTACTATTAAAAGACAAGGTAAAGTATCTATAATATTTTTTGGTGAATTTTTAGGACAATTTTGCTATTGTTTTGGTAGTATAATTTGTGTAATTGTGTGATTAAACTTTAGTTAGGTTTAGGCGATCATTTGCCCTAGTTAAAATAAGAATTCTTTAGAGATTTTTTAACACAATAATATAATCAAGTTGAAGACCTTAGGAATTTAATTTCATATTTTTCTCATGACTTTTAATATTTTTGTCATTTAAATTCATTCCTTCACATTATGCATATTCATAATCCATATCATTTACTAACTATTTGCTTTTTCTTTGTGTGCAAGGTGTTTTGCAAGGTTTGGCTTATGGACTTGGATATTTTATGCTTCAATTGTGTTTTATACTTTGTGTATTTTGTGATGTAATAGCTTAGAACTTGTATGCTTTTATAGTTTCCATAAGTAGGATAGAAAAGATAAAACGAATCGATAGAAAACCAAAATTTCAAAAAAACAAATAAAGTATTCGATCCAACGTCGAGTATACTTTCAAATAAATAAATAAAGTTCATATTATCTTAGGGTTCCACGATCACCTTCGTTCCATTCCATTCAACCAATATCAAACCTTGCATGTTTCATACCATAAGTCGTGTGTCTTAGCACTACGCAACCGACCCACACACCTCATTGTTTCATCCCGTTTACATTTCATATGCGTTTTTACCTACCATGACCTAGGAGGACCCTATTGCTCGTTACTAACTTCTTTTATTTGCATGTTTAGTCTTATATCTCTTATATTTCTTAGGTAGATTCAATTGCAAACCTCACTAACCATAGGTTATCCATGAATTCAAACTGATTTAGGGTAAGTCTAGTTTCCCTTAGAATGTTTACCTTTTTATAACTTGAGTCTCTTCTCATCTTAAAAATAAAATCAAAAACAATTAACAAAGGAAAGGTGTACAATGTGTCACGAGCCTTAAGCTATACGGGAAATGATCAGTGGAGGTCTCCTTCACTCTTCTAGGATGCTTTACAAACGTTCCATTGGGGGCGACCTTGGAAAGTATTCGCTCCTGTGTCATAGTCTTTAGTGTTGTACATTCAATAAACACAAACTCAAAACACTTCTTCTAAAAAACAACAAACCAAGAAGTCACGTCTTCTCACTTCATCTCATACCTTTCATGACTTGTCTCGACAGTTCAAACAGCGATACGGTAAACACCCTCGTGTCAGAGCCGGTAACACCTGAGCTAGAACTATGGCAACGTCATCCTAAAAAACCACAAACGAGTGTAAGCCTTAGTTAGACGAACTACGGCGTCTCTGATCCTCATTTATCCCGATGAGGTACGTAGGCAGTGGGGTAGGGCCCATTCGATCACAATCTTTCTTTTTCCCTACATTTTCCCATTTTATTCCCATTTGTTAATTCCATTTTCTTTCTCATTCCCGTTTCATTCCAAATAGTTATTCTTTCAGTTAAACAGCATATTATTCTTCACCCTTTGAAAACAGACTTTTAAGCGTGGATCCCGTCGAGTACGGCGGACGGATTGGGGTGCTAATACCTTCTCAATTCGTAACCGACTCCCGTATCCAGATCTTTGGTTCGCAAAGGCCTCGTCCTTTTCCTTCTTCCTTAGGTTTGTGCAACATTACCTTTCCCATTCCTTTGGGGTAAAAATGTCTGGCTGGCGACTCTACCTTTTTCGCGCCACTTTCGCGTTTGTACTAGGATGAAAATCCCGGGAGCGACAGCTGGCGACTCTGCTGGGGATGTTTAGAAATTCTAATCTCCCCTTTGAGAGTCAATCCTAGCGCTTGTCTGTTTCTGTTTTCTTTGGGTGCTTATTCATTTGCTGTTATGCTTTAGCTTAGCATTACTGTTTTATTTACAGTTTATCGCTTTCATTTACAGCTTTATTTACAGCTTTTTGCACTTTACTTTACTGTCGCATATACTGGCATATACTGTACTGGCTGTTCTGGTTTTCCTTGGCGGGATGGGATTATTGTGAGATAAGCCAAATACCCGGCTTGAGTATATACATAGGATTTAGAGTGGGCAGTCGTGTGGCTTGCGTGGTCTTGAGCACGTGTAGTTTTCACGAGTCCCACACCCAGATCAGGCTCTCTTGGGATATGTTCTATACTGCCTAGGCAGACCATAGAATGTTCCCACCTGAGCTGCTAACACTGGGAACCGATCATCGAGGACCTTAGTGGAAACAACCCTCTCCAGTGGTGACAGTGGCAGACCACATTTCGTGGCAAACCCATTCGCACCCGAGGGCCCACTAGGAAATCGCATAGGATGACCTTGTTCTCTCGTAGGAACCTGGTTAAAGCAACTGGTCGTATGACGGTAGTATTGTACCCTTCGGGATGAATGTACTATTGTTTCTCAACTTCAGTGCTTGAAGCCGGGAATTTATGAGGGATGCTTGTTTTTCCGGAATTCAGCTGAGGCCTCCCTGAGTAGTACATAATGCCAAACCGATTCCCTGATTTGGTCATGAGCCATTTCTCGGAAATGGTGAACGTATTATTGCTATTCGGCTTTGAGAGTCCGTGATGTTGACCCGTAGTAGCAATACCCGTGAGATTGGGAGGGGTTTACAGGTTTGCAGGAACCCTAAAACTTCCAACATACCCGCTTTTGCCAGTGTTACTCAATGATATGATCCGATCCTATATGATACTTGGTTGAGAATTCTGGAACTTCTGCACAGAGATACTGATACCATGATCTTCACCAACCCTTGGTTATCTGGTCCACGCCAACGTCGAACCGCTGACCGCATGCCAGTTGCATACATGACATCATAGCATTTTAGCATACATGTTCAGTTACTTCCAAGGATCCCATATCTGAATTATGTCGGATTTTCCTCTGCATTAAAACTTGGATCAAAACAGATGGATTCCCTGGAAATAACCGAACATGGCATTTGCATACATCCTTGCATTTTTTACAGGTGTTCAGAGACAAATTCTTATCCTGACTTGGTTTCTTTCCAGAATGGACAATTTGAATTACGATTGTCAAGGTATGGAACAACTCCGAGCGGAGGGGACTGAAATGAAGGCCCAACTGGGGCATGTTTTAGTGGACATTCGAGCATTGTCCCAGGATCAGAAATTTCTGAGAGAAGAATTCAACTTGATGAAGACTCAGATAAAGCTGCTTACAGGAATAATGAATGCTATGTCGAAAAAGGAAAACAGCTGTGTGTCTGCTTTTCAAACAGAAGGTCATGTTTCTCCCATCTCTTTGGGATGTCCAATAAATCAGGGTTCTTTAGATGGATTTCCTTTACAGTTCGAATCTCTTCACCAGCAATCACCACTCGGTAGTCAGGAAGAGCATCAGATAGGAATCAACTCCACATGTGGACTAAATGATCCTACACCAATCATAACCAAAGAAGTGAGCACTTTCTTTCCCTATCAGGGATCCTCCTCAGATGCTACGTCTCGGTTTCCAGGAGAAATACTTCAACCGATTTCATCTATAACTCCTCCATTGCTAGCAACCCGTCATCAACAGGTTCAAGAGAGGGTTATTGGTCCAATACCCATGTCTTATTCTGAAGTATGTTCACCACTGCTCAAAATGGGATTTATTGAGTGTCACGAGATAACTCCTCCATCAGCATGCATGAATACAAAAGAGATGGTCAATTTTCCTTCTTCTAGAATCATTGCTCAGGTCAAGTCTTCAAAGGGGCTGCATCAACAATCTTCATTCACTCCTCGGCCAAGTATGAGTAAGAAAGTACGAGGACATGTCGGGCGTCCAACGCAGTGTCAACAACGAAGTTTTCAACCGCGACCACAGGGTCAGGAACAACAGGAACAGAGACTGTTTCAGGAAAGAACAAGAGCGAGGAACCGCAAACTTGATCCCATCCCATGTCTATATGCTGTATTACTCCCAGAACTTCTGAAGTTGAACTTGGTCGAGCTTCGTACCATGAGAGCTCCTTCTGCTGATAATCTACCACCAAATTTTGATCCACACTCCAAGTGCGAATTCCATTCAGGTGCCCAGGGGCACAGTACTGAGAAATGTTGGGCTTTTCAGAACAAGGTGCAAGACCTAATTGAGTCCAAGACAATCAATTTTTCTCCCCAGGTACTCCAGAGTCTGATACCTAATCACGATGGAACCGGTGTCACGGTTATTCTACCAGATGGTTCATGTTAAGCTGAAGTCTTCAAGTTAATCGCCCAGGACGCCAGGGTATTCATGAAGCAAATAGAGCCAGCAGTATTCAAATACTCTCAGTGATGGCATTTATGTGTTTGCCTTTATTCATTGTTCTTTTTCATCCCTATTGAGGGGAACTACGTCGCTCTGATTCTTCATTGGTCATCAGTCAATGGAGATACGTAGGCAGAAGATCGTCAGGTCTTTCCGAGCAAACTTATGGGACAACTTTACTCCCCAGCTTCATTCTTTTCTTCAGATGTCTCGCGTCAGAGTCAGAATAGCTAGAAGAGGAAGCATTACTGCCATGGTTGGGTATGCAACTGCAAATTGAAGATTACAAGTCCGTGAAAGAGCTATTGATCGCTGAAAGTATCCAAGATTGACAGGTCCAGACGGAGCCAAGCCTCCTCAACTATGGCAATATTCAGTTTCTTTACTGCATTTCCATTTGTAGTTTCTTTTATGTGTTAAACATTTGTCTACATGTATGAAATTTGTTTGCTTTTGAATGTTAGAAATAATAAAACTCACCTGTTTTTCTTGAAGTAAATTCATTTGCATTCCCTTATAATTTTGCATATGTATATCGCGATACCATTTGTCATGCTTAAATTCTATGAGGGAGAATGACGAAACGAAAACGCAAAATCTCTAATTGTGTGCTCTCAAGTAAGACCCTGTTGACGATGTACAGGCATTGTTTCAAATCCTAAACACTGAAGATATAAGGAAGATAGACCCTCGTTAACCCCTTTGAGCCATGTAGTAGGAGTTTATTTTCAAATAAAAAAAAAACCTCACATGTAACCCAGGGGCAGGGTAGACGTCAGCTAGTCAGACCAAGCGTTCAAACTTTCATAAAGAAGTGTATTCGAAGATCCGTTGCATTCTACTATGCTAATCAAGAGGTCCAAAGACCTGAAACCACAATGGTTATCCAAGTCAAAAGGTCCAAAGATTGAAAACCACAATGGTTGTCTTTCGTCGACCAAAATGAGGCAGTCACAACCCTCGTGAAGCAGTCAAGACAAACAATGTCACGCGACCTGTTCAAAATGCAAAAGAAAAAGAGAAAAGGCCCGCTAAGTCGAAACTTGAAAACAAGCGACTTAGGCAAAAGTTAGGGCATCCCGCTGGACTACACAATCAAAGATTCACAAGAATCAGTCCAGGCAAAAGTTAGGGATAAGCAAAATAATGCAAAAGCGAAAGACGGAAAAGGATTGCACAAGAAAGATCCTCAAATGAGAACAAAGTCGTGTGACACAGACACGAAAAGTAGAGGAGTGACTGACTCTAAACAACAACCTGATTGGTGCTTGAACTAATAGTAGCAATGGTTCCTCAATCAACACGAAACCCTTATGAAAGGTGAATGCTTGTGAAAACTAGCTGAACATAGGAGTGGAGAACATCACGAAGAGCGGGTGGGCACAAATAAACTTCGAGCCTATATCCTTTGTCTCTATAACCGTGAACCAGGCCACGATACAACCCTTAAAAGTCCTAACTGAAACAGGGTTAATTTGAGTGCATACTACCACGAGACCGCGTTCCTGACTCCTATGAGTTGTGCTAAAAGACATTTATTGGTATTGCATGTACATACTTTCATTCAAATAAAGGTCGTATCTTAACCAGTGATTCGCTCACGAAGGTTAACGATCCATTTTCAAAACTTCAAGACTAACATGTTTGTTGAATTAGGATTTTCATTCTAAGAATAAACATTTTCTCACTTGCATACATTTGTTGAGCATCATAAATGGTTCACATACGGAAATTCAATCCAGAAGCTCAAGCTTGCCAGGTTGAGCAGTCTAAAACTTCTGAAAGACTGTCACGTCGAGGTGCACTTTTCCGAATAAAGCTTCATTGAGCGGGGACTTTCCCAATTAGTCATAGTAAGAGCCAGCCAATCCGGGGCAGTCACGTCGAGCAATCTCTTCAAAATTAAAGTACTGAGCCAATCCGGGGCAGTTATGTCGAGCAATCTCCTCAAATTTCAAGCAAACTGGGGCAGTCACCTCGAGATTCAGATCTCTCCAAGAGCGAAGATTAGTCAGTCAGGTGTAAAGCTATTCGAATACTCGTACTAGGGCAGGCCACCCCAATAGTACAAAAGTTCATTCTTTCCAGAAGATAGATGATCGGAAGCATTTACCCGGAGTTTAGAATACCGTGGTCACATGACAAGCCAACTATCTCGTTCAACACTTCTGACAGATACAAACTCATCTGCATTGACAATGGTTACTTCCTCAGCAAGGTTATTACATTGATTCATGCAGTTGTTACAATACCTAAGAGTTTAAAGACGCCAGGTCTTTTTGTAAAATCCTCTTGAGGTAAAATCCCTACCGAAGCAACTCATCCCCAGCACGAGACAACTTGAAATCTTTCCTCCTCAGCAGGATGTGTCTCGGTTTCTAGTCATCCCCAGCAGGTCCATAAGAGTGGATATTCCTCAATAATCAAGGTATCCTTGGGCACGGCCCTCAAATCTAAAAGTCCAATTTATTTTTGGCAAATGTGATGATTCGGGCAGATGAATTATTCATGCTCCTCTTCGACAGAGATGTTATCCCCACGGGGCCTCTTGATGTCGAATTCACGATCATTGAGTTTCCCCACAGAGTCAGCAGACACTTATTACTTCTGCGTCAGGAATTCCTTTTACATTCATAACAGTTCATTAACGATACTCAAGACATGATATCCCCAGTGTCATGGGGCAACATGCCGTGCGATTCAACATATGCAAAGTCCAGCCGCAGACTGGCCAAAGTCCATCTTCGGGTGGCAGATTCCAAAGTCCAGCCGCAGACTGGCCAAAGTCCATCTTCGGGTGGCAAATTTCAAAGTCCAGCCGCAGACTGGCCAAAGTCCATCTTCGGGTGGCAAATTTCAAAGTCCAGCCGCAGACTGGCCAAAGTCCATCTTCGGGTGGCAAGCTTCAAAAGTCCACCCGCAGTGTGGCAAATCTCAAAAGTCCCCCGTAGTGGGCAAAAGTCTCCCGTAGTGAGCAAAAGTCTCCCGTAGTGAGCAAAAGTCTCCCGTAGTGAGCAAAAGTCTCCCGTAGTGAGCAAAAGTCTCCCGTAGTGAGCAAAAGTCTCCCGTAGTGAGCAAAAGTCTCCCGTAGTGAGCAAAAGTCTCCCGTAGTGAGCAAAAGTCTCCCGTAGTGAGCAAAAGTCCAGCCGCAGACTGGCCAAAGTCCATCTTCGGGTGGCGAGTTTCAGAAATCTCCCGCAGTGAGCAGAAGTCCACCCGCAGTGTGGCAAAATATTTTGAAGTCCAACCGCAGATTGGCGAAAGTCCATCCTCAGGGTGGCATCATATCTCAAGTCCACCCACAGCGTGGCAATTTCCAAAGTCCACCCGCAGTGTGGCAAAATATTTTGAAGTCCAACCGCAGATTGGCGAAAGTCCATCCTCAGGGTGGCATCATATCTCAAGTCCACCCACAGCGTGGCAATTTCCAAAGGCCACCCGCAGCGCGGCAGTATATTTTTAAGTACAACCGCAAATTGGCGAAAGTCCATCCTCAGGGTGGCATCATATTACAAGTCCACCCACGGTGTGGCAAGCCAGTAGCCTTCTGGCATTACACAAAAGGCATCCCCCGTTTATGACCTTACCATCGTAATTATATCCAAGCGGAGATCGTTCGGTTGAGTTTATTTCCCTGTTCTTCTGCCACAGAGTGCAAATTTTCTGGTTGTTTCTGGTATTCAATCCCTGCATACTCCAAATGTCTGAAAGCAACTGCTGTCATCCATTCACGTCTACAGTGATTGAATAGGGGCAGCTGTAACACCCCAAAATTTGCCCTCTTATTATTACTAGTTAATGTTATGCCTCACAGTCAGGGCATTGAGAATTTTCACAATCTTTCATATGGATGGAAGTAAGTCATGTTTGCAGTCATTCATATCATTTCCACTTGATCATCAGATTCAGGGTTGGGAATTCTGGTGGTTTGATGTGTTGTAAAATTTTGAGTTATGATATAAGATATGACTTAAGAATTCGGTTTGGTTAAGACTATTATTTATTTGCTATTGGGTGGAGTTTGATTTGCACCGAGGATTTGAATCGAAGTCTTGAAACATAATCCTTTGTTCTTTAAAGGTTCATCTATGCGGAAGACAGCGGACAAGTTGTAAGTGCAAAAATGAGGCATATTCATTCACTTAGCCACGACCAAATGCAAGGCATCCAAGATCCATTAAACTACGTCATAGTGGAAACTTTTCTCATATCTGTGAGAGGAAATGTTGTGCGTAAATAGCCTAATATCACGGTATTGATTCTGCAATTACTTCAAAAGAATAGTGAGCTTAATCCTAAAACCTTTGGAAGTTCGCGCCGAGAAACAAGGTTAGAGTCATTATCGGTCTATATGGGTTGCAAGTCTTTCAGTTCTTCTATATCTTTTTTTTCAAGGGTGCATCTCACGGTCTTAAGGAATCATTTTTGCTTTTGGCCAAATATTAAAGGAAATGTGCACGCTAGTAATGGCATTGTCGTCTGTGAAAGGATTCGCAAAAGAGAAACGTAATAATTTAGTGACTAACTCGATGGATTGAAGAATTGTTTTTAGGCTGTCTATGTTATATTCCTAAAAGTTCTGAGATGCAATAAAATAAAGGAATTTCGCATGCAAAGACAAAAGTAATTTCAATACAGAGGTTATAGTCACAAGCAGGAGTATATGAGAGAAAATGGTACATAATTAATGAATCAAGAGAGATGAACCGAGGAGCGATTAAGTTGTCTATGATATTCAAATTCTATAGTTGCCAAAGCATTGGGTCAACATGTTCAGTCAGCATTGGATCAACATATTCAGTCTGTGTAAGTTCAGTGAGTTCACAACACAATTGTTGCTCAAAGTTATGGTATAATTTTATTCAATTTCCTTATAGAATAAAAAAAGAGAGCAGGTCATTTTCAAACAGTTCATAACTGTTAACAAAAATACAAAATTCCAGCCAAGCCCATGACAAAAGAAACGAATTTTGCATAAAGGAAAAGAGAAAGAAATGCGTCTATGAATCTAAGGCTTCATCCACCGCTGATTTCAGCCGTATTACTCTTTGAATCCCACCTCTCCATTAGCTCTGAGAAAAGAAACACAGCTAAACCCAAAAAGCCAGCACCTGCAAAACATACGCACAAGATTGTAAGGCTGGACGCAAGGCTATAGTTCTCAAAAACGCAGACACCGCGGCAATAGGCACCGAAATGTTAAAAAGAAATAAAGGAAAAATCTCAGGAGATGGAAAAAGTTCAATATAAATAATTTCGGTTATAAGGAATCCTAACAAAATATAATTAATTTTCAGACTTCAACCAAACGGCAGCATAACCGAAATGCACCAGAGTCAGTTACCAAGAGATATAACAGATAGAATTCATTTAAGAAAGAAAAAAAAGTCGGTTACAACCAACTATAACTAACCTATAACAGAATTCCTAATGGTTATAACAGATTTCTGAGCTAAATTCACTGAAATTGTTGAGAAAAAAACCTCACCTTGATAGAGTTCCATAAAACCAGGATTGGGAGGATTTTTGGGGGCTGGATTTTCTTTGGCTCTCATTCACTCTTCTTCACTTGATTCTCTATTCTCCTCCCGACTTCTTCATATCTTCACCATCCTTATTGCAACCATATCCTGCAAAATCAAGAGCAAACTGTGAATCCAATTGGACATTGAAGTTCATCGAATTCGTAAATGCAACAACAATGCAAACGAAGAAGATTAAAGAACTTCATCAACTTCATATGTGGTCATGATTAAAAGATCGCATAACAAAAGTCGCAACGACGATTTGAAGCGAGTCTTGAAGCGGCGTGTATTGTTTCTGGCAGTGGTTGATTCAGCCTCCATCAGTGTAACAACATCAGTGATTCGAAGAACCACTAATCCATCTTCAAGCTTCAATCTTTTTTCAATTTCAGAATGTAATAAGAATCCTGCAAAACCAATGACACAGTCAAGAAGAAGAGGAAGATCGCACGGTAATAGGTGAAGACACAACAATGACATACCATGGTTTTTTCGAATCTAATTCGCAAGTCTCGTGTTACTGCAATCACCGCTTCAAACACCGTCATCAACTTCAGCCATCGCCATCAATCCGCAGACCGCATCATCATCATATTGTCATCCTTTTCAAAGCTTCAAAGCCATTAACATCGTTCCGTCGTCAACAAAGAATCAGAACCTACACGTAACAACAACATCCATGCCAAGAACACTACTGAGTAAGTGAATTCAATCAACACAATGCAGCAGCAACAATAATTGAAATCAAAGTGGAATCAATTGAAGCATAAGAGATATTGAGAGGAGATCCTAATTCGGATACCTTAATTCACGTCGCCGCCAAAACCGTTGTGTCAACTTCATAGCTCTCGTGCGTGTTCAGCATCTTAATCGTCGACCTATCCTCACAATACCAACCGAATCGGCATCTTCAACGGCCTCCACTTCTATCAAGGTCGGCATCATCGTCATCGCACGGCTATTTCGTCGCCGAGCAACCAAGACGAACCGTGACGGATCGGATTCGCGAGCAAAGGTCATCCGTCGTGCATCAACAAGTGTAGGTGCGTGAACCTCGATCGTCTTTCTGAGTCTCTTATCCCCTTCCATTGCTATACATACGATTGATTCAGGCATGTTGTCAAACTTAGGAGGTTTTTTTGTTTTGGGATTTGAAATAGGAATGAGAAATTTAGGGTTTTTATGAACTTAGTGTCAGGATAGGGTTAGGACTACGGCGGAAGATGAGGATTTAACACGGTGGGCCTCGTCTTTGGCGCGTAGGCATGCGGCGGTTTTAGGAGAGAAAAGGGTGGCCAGCGGCGGCATTAGGGTTAGCAGGAAGAAGAAGATGAAGAGGGTTAAGAGAGAGAGGATTCGTGAGAGGAAGAGGAGAGTTTAGGCTTTCTTAATTTTAATTTTAATCAGTTAACATGATTTAGAATTCTTATAAATTATATCTTATATTATTAATTCTAATCATATTTATTCCATTAATAGAATATTATGGTTTTTTTTTGAGTTAATGATAATAAAATCAGGTTAATGGCAATTAAACCAATTAAAAACACTATTAAGGATTTTAATAGGATAAGATTAAATTTTAAGGAAATTATTAGAGAATTGTTAAGAGAATCATTAGAAAAAATCTCATAAAAAAAAAAGCTTATAAGAGGATTAATAGGAAATTATTAAGGATGTGTTTTTTTTAAAGAAAAGAAAAAAGCAATGGGCCTGCGAAATGATATTCTCACCCCCTGTTTTGGGCCCAATTGATTTTTAACTTAAAAATCTCCTATCCTCACCTCTCTCCCATTTCATTTGTATTTAAACTCTATTTTGTATCATTTCAAATTAATTCTGTAAAAAATGCGAAAATGAATAATAAAAATCCACCAAAATTATATTAGAATATTAAGACATTTTAGAAACTCTCCCAATTTTCACTTTTTGAATTTAATCATTTTTTAATTTAATTTCGAATTTTAATTTAATGGATTTTATATTGAATATCCATGAAGACACATAAACTTGTACTATTTATTTAGGCCATTTCCCATAATATTTTCTGCCCATTCTTTTTGCTACTATTAAAAGACAAGGTAAAGTATCTATAATATTTTTTGGTGAATTTTTAGGACAATTTTGCTATTGTTTTGGTAGTATAATTTGTGTAATTGTGTGATTAAACTTTAGTTAGGTTTAGGCGATCATTTGCCCTAGTTAAAATAAGAATTCTTTAGAGATTTTTTAACACAATAATATAATCAAGTTGAAGACCTTAGGAATTTAATTTCATATTTTTCTCATGACTTTTAATATTTTTGTCATTTAAATTCATTCCTTCACATTATGCATATTCATAATCCATATCATTTACTAACTATTTGCTTTTTCTTTGTGTGCAAGGTGTTTTGCAAGGTTTGGCTTATGGACTTGGATATTTTATGCTTCAATTGTGTTTTATACTTTGTGTATTTTGTGATGTAATAGCTTAGAACTTGTATGCTTTTATAGTTTCCATAAGTAGGATAGAAAAGATAAAACGAATCGATAGAAAACCAAAATTTCAAAAAAACAAATAAAGTATTCGATCCAACGTCGAGTATACTTTCAAATAAATAAATAAAGTTCATATTATCTTAGGGTTCCACGATCACCTTCGTTCCATTCCATTCAACCAATATCAAACCTTGCATGTTTCATACCATAAGTCGTGTGTCTTAGCACTACGCAACCGACCCACACACCTCATTGTTTCATCCCGTTTACATTTCATATGCGTTTTTACCTACCATGACCTAGGAGGACCCTATTGCTCGTTACTAACTTCTTTTATTTGCATGTTTAGTCTTATATCTCTTATATTTCTTAGGTAGATTCAATTGCAAACCTCACTAACCATAGGTTATCCATGAATTCAAACTGATTTAGGGTAAGTCTAGTTTCCCTTAGAATGTTTACCTTTTTATAACTTGAGTCTCTTCTCATCTTAAAAATAAAATCAAAAACAATTAACAAAGGAAAGGTGTACAATGTGTCACGAGCCTTAAGCTATACGGGAAATGATCAGTGGAGGTCT
Source organism: Lathyrus aphaca (assembly GCA_963966055.1). Taxonomy (NCBI): domain Eukaryota; kingdom Viridiplantae; phylum Streptophyta; class Magnoliopsida; order Fabales; family Fabaceae; genus Lathyrus; species Lathyrus aphaca. The sequence continues at coordinate 287,037,556 of OZ014524.1, forward strand.
CCTTCACTCTTCTAGGATGCTTTACAAACGTTCCATTGGGGGCGACCTTGGAAAGTATTCGCTCCTGTGTCATAGTCTTTAGTGTTGTACATTCAATAAACACAAACTCAAAACACTTCTTCTAAAAAACAACAAACCAAGAAGTCACGTCTTCTCACTTCATCTCATACCTTTCATGACTTGTCTCGACAGTTCAAACAGCGATACGGTAAACACCCTCGTGTCAGAGCCGGTAACACCTGAGCTAGAACTATGGCAACGTCATCCTAAAAAACCACAAACGAGTGTAAGCCTTAGTTAGACGAACTACGGCGTCTCTGATCCTCATTTATCCCGATGAGGTACGTAGGCAGTGGGGTAGGGCCCATTCGAGCACAATCTTTCTTTTTCCCTACATTTTCCCATTTTATTCCCATTTGTTAATTCCATTTTCTTTCTCATTTCCGTTTCATTCCAAATAGTTATTCTTTCAGTTAAACAGCATATTATTCTTCACCCTTTGAAAACAGACTTTTAAGCGTGGATCCCGTCGAGTACGGCGGACGGATTGGGGTGCTAATACCTTCTCAATTCGTAACCGACTCCCGTATCCAGATCTTTGGTTCGCAAAGGCCTCGTCCTTTTCCTTCTTCCTTAGGTTTGTGCAACATTACCTTTCCCATTCCTTTGGGGTAAAAATGTCTGGCTGGCGACTCTACCTTTTTCGCGCCACTTTCGCGTTTGTACTAGGATGAAAATCCCGGGAGCGACAGAGCACACTCTTTATTTTCCCTACATTTTCCCCATTCTTTCTTTTTATTCTTTTTAATTCCTTTCTCATTTCCATTCCCTTTGTTCCAGTTAGCGGTTTTATTCAGCAGCAATTATACTTTTATCACCCTTTGAAACAAAACAAGAAAGCGTGGATCCCGTCGGGTACGGCGGACGATCTGGGGTGCTAATACCTTCCCAGTTCGTAACCGACTCCCGAACTCAGATCTTTGGTTCGCAGGACCTTGTCCTTTCCTTCTTCCTTAGGTTTGTGCAACATTACCTTTCCCATTCATTCGGGATAAAAATGTCTGGCTGGCGACTCTACCTTTTCCGCGCCACTTTCGCGTTTGTACTAGGATGAAAATCCCGGGAGCGACAGTTAACCATTTGGTTAACTGGTTAACGCTGTTAATTTTTGTTTTTTTTCTTATTTGATAGCTTAGTCCTTATCTCTAGTGCCTTTAATGTTCATACATGTTTAGGTATTGATTTTAGGGAATTTTTGGGTCCATTTCTAGTAGCTCATTCCCCCATTTTGAGTCATTTCGACGCATTTCCGTTCATGTCGCGTTTTATGCATTTTTGTATTCCTTTGTGCATAGCTTGGTTTCTTGCATTTTTTTGCCATGTTTATGCATCATTTGGCATGTGAATAATCATGTTGCATTCTGTTTTTACATATTTCACATTGCATTAAGTCATTTTGCATTTCATTATATCAATGTATGTTGCATTTCACATAATCATGTATGTATGTGCATTTGGTTACATTTGGTTGCATGCTTGATCATATCATGTACATCAATTCAATTCTGAATTTTGCATTGAGCTTGACATTCTTGTTAATCTAACATGTTACACATTCATTATCAATGCTCATTATGTTCATATGCCATGTCCATGGGCCATACTTTGCATTACTTGTTGCATAATCCATCATGTGATGCATTCTTGCATAATCTTCAAAAATGCTCATGTTCTTTCCATTATGTATGCTGGTCCATGTTCAAATGCATGTTCGTGATGAAGTTGGTGCATGTTTCATTGAGTTTGTGCATTAGAAAATGAAAATAATCAAATCTGGATTTTGCATTTCATAGCTGTTTTGCATATAGGTGCTGTAAAATACATGTTTGTTATGCTTGCATGCTGTATTTGACTTTTTACACCTCCCTTTTCATGCTGCATGCTGGCTGTAAAAAATGGCATTGTGTTATGCATTGTTTTCATAGCTGTTTGTGTATTAGGGGCTGTAATAGGTGCTGTATTTTTGTCCTAGCATTTTTTAGTTCCACTAGAATTAAAATAGAATTTTGATTGAGTTCTAGAGTCATTAGGATTTAATTAAGGTATGTTTGCCTTATATTTTTAAATAAAAAAATGCAACACTAATCTTTGTTTTGTAGATGGGAAGATTGAGGTAAGTTTCCTTCAATTTATTCTTTTACTTCCTTTATGCATTTAATTTGCATTTAATTTCCTTTACTTTTCATACTTGTGTTTGGTAGGATTTCCCCTTCTTTTGTAGAATCAACTTAACTTCTCTAGGAAGTAAGTTGCATTCAATTCCTTTTTCATTAGGTTTAGAAAACCCCACAAACCATTAGGACCACTTTTGAATAATAACGAAAATTAGGATTAAGTCTTAGTCCCTTAGTTTTTACCTTTTTCAACTTGAGTCTTTCTTTCTCACCTCATGAAGAAAATAATAAAATACTTAATGAAAATCGAACGTTCTTGTACGAAACGAGACTTTGTTGCGGAGTACTTACACACGTCCTGTTTCGGGGCGAGGTGTAAGTATTTACCACGATGGATAGGTCTTAGTATGAGAATGTTCACAAACAAATTCAAAACACTTCTTATAAAAGACAAAAAAACGAACAATAAGCGACTTTCTTGCGAGAATTTCTTTTCTCATCTCATTCATTCTCAACGCGAACTCGCGACGACTTGTCTCGCATGCAAGACGGTAAACGCACTCATACCAGACGAGCCTGCAACACCTGAGCATAGACATACACAGTTTCAGCCATAAAAAACACAAACAAAAAGTTCCTGCCTCGTTAGGCGAACTACGTCGACTCTGATCCTCATTTTCCCGATGAGGTACGTAGGCAGCGGGGTAGGGCCCGTTCGAGCGCATTCTTTATTTTCCCTATATTTTCCCCATTCTTTCTTTTGGTTCTCTTTTCCAATTCCTTTCTCATTTCACTTCTATTCCAGTTAGCGGTTTTATTTAGCAGCAATTATATTTTTCTCACCCTTTGAAACAAACAAGCAAGCGTGAATCCCGTCGGGTATGGCCGACGGTCTGGGATGCTAATACCTTCCCAGGTCGTAACCGACTCCCGAACCCATATCTTTGGTTCGCAGGACCTTGTTCTTTCCTTCTTCCTCATGTTTGTGTAGCATTACCTTTCATGTTCTTTCGTGATAGAAATGCCTGGCTGGCGACTCTACCTTTTCCGCGCCACTTTCGCGTTTGTACTAGGATGAAAATCTCGGGAGCGACAGCTGGCGACTCTATTGGGGATCGAACCCAGAATCTCTGGTTTCCCTTGTAGAGTCAATCCTAGCGCTTGTTTGGTTTTGTTTCTTTGGGTGTTTATCTGTTTGTTGTTGTGTGCTTTAGTTTTGCTTTACTGTTTTCATTTACAGTTTTACTTTACAGATTTACTTCACAACATTTATTTACTGCTTTCAGTATTTATTTTCCATGCATCATATATACTGGACTGTCTGGCTGTGATGGTTTTCATTTTTCTGTGGGATGGGAGTTACTGTGAGATAAGCCAAATACCCGGCTTGAGTGCACTATAGGATTAGCGTGGAAAGACATTATACTTCCATGGTATCTCACCATGATGAGTGGCAATGTGTTCCACACCCAGGTTACGTCCGTCTTGGAACTACTCTGTGTGGGGATTACCCCACTTCAGGGTACGACCTTGATAGTTATGTGCATCTGGTGACCGATCTTCGAGGACCTTAATGGGAACACCCCTCTCCAGTGATGATAGTGGCATACTACATTTGTTGGCAAACCCACTCGCATCCGAGGGTCCATTGGGAACTCGCATAGGATGGCCTGATTCTCTTATAGGAATCCAGTTAGAGCAAACTGTTCGTATGAAGGTAGTATTGTACCCTTCGAGATGAATGTACTATTGTTTCTCGATTCAGTGCTTGAAGCTGGGGACTTATGGGGGATGCTTGTTTTTCCGAACTCAACTGAGGCCTCCCTGAGTAGTACATAATGCCAAACCGATTCCCTGATTTGGTCATGAGCCATTTCTCGGAAATGGTGAACGTATTATTGCTATTCGGCTTTGAGAGTCCGTGATGTTGACCCGAGTAGCACACCCGTGAGATTGGGAGGGGTTTACAGGTTTGCAGGAACCCTGAGACCTTCAGCATACCCGCTTTTCCATTGGTTCAGTTTTGTGATCTGGTTCTCTGGTTCTAAGATATGGATCCTGGATTAGAGGGATTGTTATTGTGATATGTTAATCTTGTGACCTTGCACCAACACCTGATTATATGATTGGCACATCACAGACACTTCACTGATCACATGCCTCTCCTTACATAAGCATCATAACATCATTAATCATTTGTGTTCATTTTATTCTCAGGGTTCGCATTACTCCCAGTTCCTGGTCGTGTACTTGCTTCAAAGATGGAAGATATCAGAAAGAAGAATATTTTCTACAAATATTTTGATACCAAGGTGGATTTGCTCAAGCAGATGGTGTCTCTTATTATCCCGGGTCATTTGGGATTTTTCAAAGAGCGATATGGTGATATTCTGGAAATGGTGTTCAATTTGGATAGTTCACAAAGGAGTGCCATCCATACCTTGCTACAGTATTATGACCCTAGGCTCCGATGTTTCACATTTCCTGATTTCCAGCTAGGTCCATTGCTAGAAGAGTATGTTGAGATTTTGGGAGTGCCTATCAAAGATCAAATTCCTTTCAATTCAGAGATGACAAGACCGACTCATGCTGACATCGCTAAAGCTCTTTATTTGAGCTCGTCAGAGATATCTGCTAATCTGGTTGCCACCAAGGCAAAAGTACTTGGTTTTCCCTTAGAGTTTCTGGTCAGAAGAGCTGAAGAACGTGCCATGGAAAAACAGTGGGATTCAGTTTGCGCCATCTTGGCATTATCTGTATATGGGATAGTTTTGTTTGCTGACATGGAGAAGTTCGTGGATATGAATACCATTCATTTGTTTGTGATGAAAAATCCTGTACCCACTCTCTCGGGAGACTTGTATTATTCAGTACACTATAAGAATGAGAAGAGATGAGGTGGTCTGGTTAGGTGTTGTGCCCCATTATTCTACACATGGTTTATGAGACACATCCCCATTACTGGAGTATTCACGGATCCCAAAGTAATCTGGTCGCCAAAGCTAAGCACGCTGACTGCCAAAGACATTAGATGGTTCACCTTAAGGCTAAAAGGGAAAGAGCTCATCTCCAGTTGTGGAGGGTATCCTAATGTTCCCCTCTTAGGAGTAGTCTGGGGCATTAATTACAACCCCATACTCTTGAGAAGACAATTAGGATATGCTCTAAAGAATGTGCCCAAAGATTCGGAGCTGGCTCATACTTTCTATTTCCCTGTGAAGGACAATCTCCCATTGGTTCGAGAAGCTGCAGGTGCTTGAAAATTGATTAATAGAAAGGGTATAGAACACTTGGGCAAGAGTAATAATTAGATGTTTCCCGAATTTGAAACTTGGGTAAGAGAGAAAGCACAAGTAACTCTAATCCCTTTCTCTACACCGTTACCACCACCTACCACAGTGCCTTTAGAGGATTATCAGAAATTGGAAGCTTTGGTCAAGCAGCTTAGAGTTGAGAATCAGGAGGATTACAATTCTTGTCAGAAATTGATGATTCAGAACCAGCAGTTAGAAGATAAAGCTATCCGAGCTGAAGAGACAATTCGGCTTAAGTAGAAGGACTTTGAGGAAAAAGAACTATACTTTAGGAAGAGAGGATTGGCTGAGATCTATAAGGCGAGTCAGCGCCAGAGGGATAAGAAAGAACTGAATGAGGCTAATGAAGCCATCACACTTTGGCAAGAGAAATGGAACGATAATCAAAAGAAGCAAAAGGAGGTAGAAGCTGAATTCGAGTTGAAGATCAAGAACCTTCAGGATGCCCTGGTTGAGCAAGGGAAGTTAGTTCATAAGGCATAAGAGCAACATAGAGAATGTCTTCATCAGATGACAAAGAGTCAACAAATAGCTGAAGATGTCCAGAAAGAAGTTGAAGAGCTGAAGCTTCGAGCTGATGTGAAGAAGTCAAAGGCCGAGCCGGGTCCGAGCAAAGAGAATGAGATGGCTTTCCTGCAGCAGATTGAAGAGTTACATGCTTCCTTTGATCTAAGGAATCTCCTCATCCAGAGACTCATCCGGGAGCCTGATCATCCATATATAGCTCAGTTGTTCCAGAATGTCAAGCGTCTTAGCTGGAGGCTACAAGACTTAGAGATCCCTAGAGTTTAGTTTCATGCTATTGTACTTGGATTACCGACAGGCTTGTTGTGGGATCCCTTTTATTGATATACTTTGTTGTTCTTTTAATTGGCACCCTTCGGGGACTTTGTTGTTTCAAACTTCAGTTTATGTGATTGACTTGCTTTGAATCTCTTGTTTGTTATTTGTTGCACCGACACGGGGTAATGAGCACCAATTCTTCACGACCTTCACGTTATTTGAACATCATATGAGTCTTCTTCCCAATTATTATTCTCTTAATACTAGGACCAGAAAAGGGAAAAGCCTTGGGAATAAAAGGAACACATTGCATTGCATACGCATAATTTTCATGTTCTTCTTTGTTTTTGCAAGTTTCTACAGGATGCTTAACTTATCTGTGTTTCAGGCAAAGATTGCGAGAGCTACCAAGACCCGACATCTCCGACAAGATATCCCACATCGCTACGCAACTCGCAGTAACCAGAGGATAGTCATGGACGCTATGCAAACTGATCTTAATGATTTTCGCACCAGAATGGGAGAATTTATGGTCATGATGCAAGGGATGGCTCAGGGATAACAAGATTTGAGGAATGCAATTCAAGGGATCAACCCTCCTCAAACTAATATCCCTGTAACCACTCCTGACGTCCAAGTGGCTCCTCCTAACACAAACAATGGCCCAGGTGGACCTCTAGTTCCAGAGCAGGGCACGACAACTTTCATTTCGGTACAAGACAGGCAGGAGGACCAGTTCCCTTCTTTCAACAATGACATGGGGTTCGGCGGAGAAGGAAATCTCCAATAATTTTTGATGCTTGCTGAGAAAGTCAAAGCCCTCGAGTGTAGAGACACTTTGGGGATAGATGTGTCTGACATGGGCCTAGTCCCCGGGGTGGTTATTGCTCACAAATTCAGGACGCCTACTTTTGACAAGTATAACGGTAGCTCCTGCCCAAAGACTCACTTGCAGGCATTCTACCGAAAAATTTCTGCCCATACTAGGGATGAAAAGCTCTGGATGTACTACTTCCAGGATAGTCTCTCCGGAGGGTCCTTGGAATGGTATATGAAGCTAGAGAGAAGCTCTGTGAGAAGCTGGAAGGAATTGGGAGAAGCATTCCTCAAACAGTATCAATATAATATCGACATGGCGCCCAGTCGTACTCAACTTCAAAGTTTGACTCAGAAGAACTCCGAGAGCTTCAAAGATTATGCGCAAAGGTGGCGCAAAGTGGCCGCTAGAGTGCAACCGCCTTTGTTGGAGAGAGAAATGGTATACCTGTTCCTGGATACCCTCCTTGGGAATTTCATGGAAAGGCTAGCTAGATGTTCCTCAAGTGGATTTTCGGATATCATCTTGACTGGTGAGAGAATAGAAAGTTGGATCAAGCAAGGGACGATTCAGAATGGGGGCGCTTCTAGTTCTGGTGTCAATAAGCCCTTCGTGAAGAGGAGAGAAGGAGAGACCGGGGAAGTGTACGCGCAAAGGGGAGGAAACAACAGAGGTTTTTATCAGCAAGTGGCCCCTGTCACTATCTCAGCTCAACCTGTTCAACAACAAGTCCAACAACCACAACAGCAATGCCAACAAGGGTATTAACAAAGAGCTCCTCATCCATATTACCCCCAGAAGACTAGAGAAAGAAATTTCGAAGCTCCACCGATGTCCTATTCACAGCTTTTGAAGAATCTCCTACAACTCCAGATGGTTCAGCTCTGAACTTTACAACCCCCGAAGCCGGGCCAAATCCCCGAGGGTTATGATACAAATGCCAGATGCGAATTTCATTCTGGAGCTCCCGGGCATACCACAGAGAATTGCAAAGCGCTGAAGCATGTTGTTCAAGACCTACTGGATTCTAAAGCGATTAATTTCGCTCCTATTCCTAACGTAATTCAGAACCCCATGCCTCCTCACGGAGGTACGGTTGGGGAAGTTGATGAAGGGGAGAATCTAAACCTGGTGCACGATGTTAACGACTTACAGACTCCGTTGAGTGTTGTTAAAGTTTGCTTGTCACAAAAGGGAGTTTTTCCTAGGTGCGAAGTTGATTGTCCAGCATGTGCTGAAGCTACAAATGGTTGTGAGCTATTGAAAGCAGGGATCCAGAATATGATTAATGAAGGAGTATTGCAGTTTGACAAGGTTGTAAAAGAAAGCGAAGTCTCTACAATTACCATCTTCTACGATCCATCTCAAGTTCCTTCATAGGCCAGAGTGGCATCGATAACCATCACCATTGCAGGACCAATATTGTATCAGAGTGATAAAGCCATTCCCTGGAATTATGGTGGTGAAGTATACTGTAACAGCCAGAAGCAAGTGTTGGACACGTCTAGTACGACCCCAGCTCAAGTAGAAAACGTTGGAGTAGGGGGCTTTACTAGAAGTGGAAGGTTATTTGCGCCGGAAACACTAAGAAATAATGTGATATCACCCAGAGACACCGCGGAAGCCCAGGCTAGAGCAAGAGGGAAGCAACCAGTGGTCGTCAATGAACCCGCACCAGAGACTGATCCAGACATCACCTTTGATAAAGAAGCTGAAGAATTTCTGAGAATTATCAAAAATAGCGATTACAAGATTGTGGACCATCTGCTGCAGACTTCGTCGAAGATTTCCATCTTGTCCTTGCTGATGTGTTCTGACTCCCACAGGAAGGCTCTCTTGAATATTCTGAACAAGGCGTATGTGCCTCAGGATATTTTAGTAAATCAGTTGGAAGCGCTGGTATCTAGTGTCAATGCCAGTCACAAATTGGGCTTTACAGACATGGATCTAACATCTGAAGGGCGTGCTCATAATCAGGCATTGCATATCTCTTTAGAATGTAAAGAGGCAGTACTCTCTCACGTGTTGGTAGATACCGGATCGTCGTTGAATGTTCTGCCCAAGAAAGCATTGATGAAGTTGGATTATGATGGAGTGGTTTTAAAGCCCAGTGACCTGGTAGTTCGAGCATTTGATGGGTCGAGGAGATCGGTGTTCGGGGAGGTGGAGTTACCAATTAAAGTAGGTCCACAAATATTCAATACCACGTTTTACGTAATGGATATACAGCCTACATATAGTTGTTTGCTGGGAAGGCCTTGGATACATTCAGCAGGAGCAGTATCGTCCACACTTCATCAAAAGCTAAAGTTCATCTGGGAGGGTCAAATTGTAACTGTCAGTGGGGAAGAAGACATTTTTGTTAGTCATATGGCTTCATTCAAGTATGTGGAGATGGATGGCGAAATAGTCGAGACTCCATGTCAGGCTTTTGAGCCCCTGAAAACTGAACAAGCATCTTCATTGGCAGCTTCTTTTGAAGAACCAAAGAAGGGGGTTTCCATAGCCTCTTATAAGCAAGCTCTTGAAGTAGTAGAATCTGGGATACGAGAAGGCTGGGGCAGTCCAGTAGAAGTGCTAAAAAAGAAAGATGTTTGGGATTTGTTACCATCCTGGGCAGTCATCGTCTGAACCGAGTGCTAGAGGTCGTCAAAGCCCAATTACTTTCACGAGTGCGGGAGTGGTGGATTATGGAAGCGTCAGTGCCGTGCAAGATGACGTAGTTGATAGTGACTGTGACTTAGATGAGTGGATCAGGCCTGCTGTTCCAGGGACTCAACTCAGCAATTGGACATCAGAAAGGCTTATCTCAGTCACCTCTTTCGAAGAGTAATAATTTTTGTTTCTGTTGTTCTGTATTCAAGCGCTATGTCTTTCCCGGGGCATAATAGCTTTTTGTAAGGGTTCTTTTGTTCTTAACACAATTCATAATCATAAATAAAGCTGACGTTTCACATTCATCCATGTTGTTCTTTGTCTTTCATTTTTTGCTTTTGTTTTTCAAAAAAGAAAGAAAAGTTTTAAACTGGCAATGTTTCTCATTTTCTCAAGCCTTTTCTAAAGCCTTGCATGAATCACCATTCATGCAGGTGCTCATCACCGGATCTTATCAATAACGACCCTGTTATGGCTGAGTATGACTTTGACAATCCAATTTATCAAGCCAATGAGAAGGGTGAAGAAGATTGCGAACTACCTGAAGAATTGGCCAGACTGCTTAAACAGGAGGAGAAGATGATTCAGCCCCATGAAGAAGCTGTCGAGGTGATAAACCAGGGTACCGAAGAAGACAAGAAAGAAGTCAAGATCGGGGCTGCATTGGAAGAATCTGTCAAGATTCGTTTAATTGCTATGCTTCGGGAGTATGTTGATGTCTTTGCATGGTCCTACCAAGATATGCCTGGTTTAGACACTGACATTGTGGTTCACAAGCTACCTCTGAGAGAAGACTGCCCTCGAGTGAAGCAGAAGTTGAGGCGCACGCGTCCTGATATGGCAATCAAAATAAAAGAAGAAGTAAAAAAGCAGTTTGATGCTGGTTTCTTGGCCGTGACCAGTTACCCTCCGTGGGTTGCCAACATTGTGATGGTTCCTAAGAAAGACGGTAAAGTCAGGATGTGTGTAGACTACAGGGATTTAAATAGGGCCAGCCCCAAGGATGACTTCCCTCTGCCTCACATAGATCTTCTCGTTGATAATGCTGCTCAGTTTTCTGTGTTCTCTTTGATGGACGGGTTTTCCGGTTATAACCAGATTAAGATGTCTCCCGATGATATGGAAAAGACAACCTTCATCACGCCTTGGGGCACTTTCTGTTACAAGGTCATGCCGTTTGGCTTGAAGAATGCAGGGGCTACTTATCAACGGGCGATGGTGATGCTATTTCACGACATGATTCATCATGAAATTGAGGTTTATGTGGATGACATGATAACAAAGTCCCAAACAGAAGAGGAGCACTTGGTTAATCTAGCAAAGTTGTTTGACAGACTTCAGAAGTTCAGACTGAGGTTGAATCCGACTAAGTGCACCTTCGGGGTCCGTTCCGGCAAGCTACTTGGCTTCATTGTTAGTGAGCGAGGAATTGAGGTTGATCCGGCCAAAGTGAAAGCCATCCAAGAGATTCCTGAGCCAAAGACTGAAAAGCAAGTGTGTGGTTTCTTAGGGAGACTAAACTACATTGCACGGTTTATCTCTCACCTAACGGCCACGTGTGAGCCCATCTTTAAGCTTCTGAGGAAGAATCAGGCCATTAAATGGAATGAAGACTGCCAGCAAGCCTTTGACCGAATCAAAGAATACCTGCTAGAACCTCCAATTCTCATGCCTCCGGTACCAGGGAGACCTTTGATCATGTATCTTACCGTGCTTGAAGGATCGATGGGATGTGTGCTGGGTCAGCAGGACGAGTCTGGTCGAAAAGAGCACACCATTTATTACCTTAGCAAAAAGTTTACCGATTGTGAGACACGTTACTCACTACTCGAGAAAACTTGCTGCGCTTTGGCATGGGCTGCTCGCTGACTAAGACAATACATGATGACTCGCACCACTCTCTTAATTTCCAAGATGGATCCTGTGAAATACATTTTCGAGAAGCCGACTCTGACAGGAAGGGTAGCCCGATGGCAGCTGATACTAACAAAGTATGATATACATTACACTTTGCAAAAGGCAATCAAAGGAAGTGTATTGTCAGAATACTTGGCTCAGCAGCCAATCGATGATTATCAACCCATGAAGTTCGAGTTTCCGGATGAGGACATCATGTTCCTCAAGATGAAAGACTATGAAGAACCACTTCCGGAGGAGGGGCCAGACCCTGAATCCAAATGGAAGTTGATGTTTGACGGAGCTGTGAACATGAATGGAATTGGAGTAGGTGCTGTAATCATCTCGCCAGAAGGGGTCCATACACCTTTAGCTGCTCGGTTGACTTTCGAATGCACTAACAATGAGGCAGAGTATGAAGCTTGCATCATGGAGGTCGAAGAGGAAATCAACTTGCGGGTCAAGAACCTCGAGATCTTTGGAGATTCTGCTTTGGTGGTGAACCAAGTCAATGGCAAATGGCTAGTTCATTAACCTCACTTGGTTCCTTACAGGGATTATGTCAGGAGGCTGTTAACTTTCTTCACCAAAGTCAAGTTGAATTATATTCCTCGAGATGAAAACCAGTTTGCCGATGCTCTAGCAACTTTATCGTCTATGATTAAAGTTTGTCAAGAAAATTTCGTGCCTCGAATCATGGTCTCCCGTCTTGAAAGACCCGCTTATGTCTTTGCGGTTGAGAGTGGTGAAGATAACAAACCTTGGTATCATGATATTAAGCATTTCTTGAAGGCTCAAGAATACCCGGCTGAGGCATCCAGTAAGGACAAAAAGACCCTCAGAAGACTGGCAGGTGGTTTCTTCTTGAATCAAGATGGTGTGCTATACAAGCGAAACTTCGACATGGTTCTGCTCAGATGCGTGGATAGACACGAAGCAGACCTGTTGATGCAAGAGGTTCACGAAGGCTCCTTTGGTACCCATGCTGGAGGACATGCTATGGCCAAGAAATTGTTGAGATCAGGATATTATTGGATCACCATGGAATCCGATTGGTGTAAATACTCCCGTAAATGTCACAAGTGTCAGATTTATGCCGATAAGGTCCATGTGCCTCCAAATCCATTGAGTGTCATGTCTTCACCATGGCTGTTCGCCATGTGGAGCATTGATATGATTGGCAAGATTGAGCCGACAACTTCTAACGGTCATCGCTTCATCCTGGTTGCTATAGACTACTTCACGAAGTGGGTCGAAGAGGCATCTTATGCCAATGTTACTAAACAAGTGGTAGCCCTGTTTATCAAAAGAGACATCATTTGCCGGTACGGAATTCCTGAAAGAATCATTACTGATAATGGTTCTAATCTCAACAACAAGATGATGGCTGACTTGTGTCGGGATTTCAAAATAAAGCACCACAACTCTTCTCCATATCGCCTAAAGATGAATGGCGCCGTCGAGGCGGCCAACAAAAACATTAAGAAGATCGTGTAGAAGATGGTTGTAACATACAAAGACTGACATGAGATGCTACCATTTGCGTTGCATGGGTACAGAACGTCAGTGCGTACTTCAACAGGGGCAACCCCGTTCTCATTGGTGTATGGTATGGAGGCAGTCCTACCAATTGAAGTGGAAATCCCCTCGTTGAGGTTAATGATGGACTTTAAGCTAGATGAAGCTGAATGGCTCTGGTCCAAGTATAATCAATTGAGCCTCATTGAAGAAAAGCGCCTAGCAGATGTATGTCATGGAAAATTGTATCAGCGGCGGATGAAGCAGGCTTTTGACAAAAAGGTACGACCACAGAGGTACATACCAGGTGACTTGGTGCTGAAAAGGATTTTTCCTCCTCTTAACGATCACAGGGGCAAGTGGACACCCAACTATGAAGGACCGTTCGTGGTTAAAAAAGTTTTCTCAGGTGGAGCCTTGATGCTGACAACCATGGACAGAGAAGACTTCCAATCCCCTGTCAACGCAGACGCAGTAAGAAAATACTTCGTGTAAAAAGGACCCGCTGGATAAAAACAGAATGAAGATCTAGGCAAAAATGGGCATCCCGGCGAGCCGAAAACAGAATAAAAGGCTCGGGCAAAAATTAGGGAAATCTTGAAAAAAATGTACACCCGCTGAGTTGAAAAGCCACATCGGACAACTCAGACAAAAAAGGGTATCCCGGTGGATTGAAAACTCGAAAGGGAGATCCACGCAAAAGAGGGACTAACACGAACGACTGCGGTCTGCGAAATCTGTAACCTATTTGCAACTGAGGTTATTCTAAGGGTTGAAGATCAGTTCAATTACCTTTCTCAAGGGGTAGAGCGAGCGGATCGTCTCGAAGATATACGAGTCATAACCGTGTTGAAACTTGATGAGATCCACTAATTACATTGCCAATAGGATAGTTTGTTTTCTTTTTTTGGTTGTTTTCTCTTTCCAGGGAACTGCTTCCTTTGTATTGCCTATTCATGGCCATTTTTCCGAATCAATAAAAATTCAACTTCAGTCAACTTGTGACTATCTGCTTCTTGTTTTTTGTTTTTCATCTAGCATTGATTGATTGCAAAAACGTCCAGCAAATTGTGATTTATATTGTGTTGTGAACATTTGAATATTTTCTAACTCGTGCAGGAGGACAGAAACATTTAATACAACTCTGAAAGGGTGTCGAGATGCCCAGATAATGATTCATGCTACGAGCCTAGGGCATACAGGTCCCAAACTTACTCTCCATGTTGCAGGCACTATCGGTTGTGTTTATGCAGGTACAGGTGCAGGTGTTGCTAACAGAGCTAAAAGCAGATTCCCAGGAGGAACATTTCTTTATGCTTGAACAAGAACAGGTGCCTTCCAGGGCGTCTCCAGTCATCCCCAGTAAAGCGGAAGTTGAAATCTCTCCTAGCAAGGTAGCAGAATGTGGGTGTCCTCCCCAAGCAGAGAATTCCCTACAAATACAGGGGCAATTCCCAGCAGTACAAGGAGTGTCTTTCCTCCCCAGCAAGTTGCTTCCTCAACAATGTCATGCCTCTGGTTTCCAGCCAAGTCAAGAGGTCCTTTCTATATGTTACGAGGGAAGTTTATGATGGAAGTACATGCAAAAAAATTATCTAAAAATTAGATTCTATGAAACTTTTGAAATACTAGTTTCTCTAAGAAATTGTGGTATATTATACATAATTTCATACTAGTTTCGATCAAAAAATAATATTAAATCGAGGATTGTTCGAAATGCTACGAAAATTTTCAGATCCTTTCTATATGTTACAAGGGAAGGTTATCATGGAAGTACATGCAAAAAAATTATCTTAAAATTAGATTCTTTGAAACTTTTTGAAATGCTAGTTTAGGTCAAAAAATTATAGTATATTATACACAATTTTAAACTAGTTTCGGTCAAAAAATCCAATTAAATCGAGGATTGTTCGAAATTCTAGAAAGCTTTTCAAATCCTTTCTATATGTTAAGAGGGAAGGTTATGATGGAAGTCCATGCTAATAAATTATCTCAAAATTATATTCTATGAAACTTTTTGAAATCCTAGTTTCAGTACAAAATTGTAGTATATTATACACAATTTCATACTAGTTTCGGTCAAAAAATCAAATTAAATCAAGGATTATTCGAAATGTTACGAAATTTTTTAGATCCTTTCTATATGTTACGAGGGAAGGTTGTGATAGAAGTATATGCAAAAAAATTATTTTTATATTAGATTCTATGAAACTTTTTGAAATACTAATTTCGGTAAAAATAAATTGTAGTATATTATACACAATTTCATACTAGTTTCGGTCAAAAAATCAAATTAAATCGAGGATTTTTCGAAATTATACGAAAATTTTCAGATCCTTTCTATATGTTACGAGGGAAGGTTATGATAGAAGTACATGCCAAAGAATTATCTCAAAATTAGATTCTATGAAACTTTTTGAAATACTAGTTTCTTTAAAAAATTGTAGTATATTATACACAATTTCATATTAGTTTCGATCAAAAAATAAAATTAAATCGAGGATTGTTCGAAATGCTACGAAAATTTTCAGATCCTTTCTATATGTTACAAGGGAAAGTTATGATGGAATTACATGCCAAAAAATTATCTCAAAATTAGATTCTATGAAACTTTTTGAAATAATAGTTTCGCTCAAAAATTGTAGTATATTATACATAATTTCATACTAGTTTCGGTCACAAAAATCAAATTAAATCGAGAATTGTTCGAAATGCCATGAAAATTTTCATATCCTTTCTATATGATACGAGGGAAGGTTATGATGGAAGTACATGCAAAAAAAAAATTTCAAAATTAGATTCTATGAAACTTTTTGAAATGCTAGTTTCGGTAAAAAAAAATTGTAGTATATTATACACAATTTCATACTAGTTTCGGTCAAAAAATCAAATTAAATCGAGGATTTTTCGAAATTATACGAAAACTTTTCAGATCCTTTCTATATGTTACGAGGGAAGGTTATGATGGAAATACATGCAAAAACATTATCTAAAAATTAGATTCTATGAAACTTTTTGAAATACTAGTTTCTGTCAAAAATTGTAGTATATTATACACAATTTCATACTAGTTTCGATCAAAAAATTAAATTAAATCGAGGATTGTTCGAAATGCTAAGAAAATTTTCAGATCCTTTCTATATGTTACGAGGGAAGGATATGATGGAAGTAAATGCCAAAAAATTATCTAAACATTTAATTCTATGAAACTTTTTGAAATACTATTTTCGGTCAAAAATTGTAGTATATTATACACAATTTCATACTAGTTTCGATCAAAAAATCAAATTAAATTGAGGATTGTTCGAAATGATACTAAAATTTTCAGATCCTTTCTATATGTTACGAGAGAAGGTTATGATGGAAATACATGCTAAAACATTATCTAAAAATTAGATTCTATGAAACTTTTTGAAATACTAGTTTCTGTCAAAAATTGTAGTATATTATACACAATTTAATACTAGTTTCGATCAAAAAATTAAATTAAATCGAGGATTGTTCGAAATGCTACGAAAATATTCAGATCCTTTCTATATGTTACGAGGGAAGGTTATGATGGAAGTATATGCCAAAAAATTATCTAATAATTTGATTCTATGAAACTTTTTGAAATACTAGTTTCGGTCAAAAATTGTAGTATATTATACACAATTTCATACTAGTTTCGATCAAAAAATCAAATTAAATTGAGGATTGTTCGAAATGCTACAAAAATTTTCAGATCCTTTCTATATGTTACGAGGGAAGGTTATGTTGGAAGTACTTGTTAAAACAATTATCTCAAAATTAGATTCTATGAAACTTTTTGAAATACTAGTTTCGCTCAAAAATTGTAGTATATTATACATAATTTCATACTAGTTTCGGTTACAAAAATCAAATTAAATTGAGGATTGTTCGAAATGCCACGGAAAGTTTCATATGCTTTCTATATGTTACGAGGGAAGGTTATGATGGAAGTACATGCAAAACAATTATCTCAAAATTAGATTCTTTGAAACATTTTGAAATACTAGTTTAGTCCAAAATATTGTAGTATATTATACAGAATTTCATACTAGTTTCGGTCAAAAAATCAAATTAAGTCGAGGATTGTTCAAAATGCCCCGACCATTTTCAGCTCCTTTCTATATGTTACGAGGGGAGGTTATGGTGGAAGTCCATAAAAAATATTATCTCAAAATTAGATTCTTTGAAACTTCTTGAAATACTAGTTTCGGTAAAAAAAATTTGTAGTATATTATACACAATTTCATACTAGTTTCGATCAAGAGATCAAATTAAATCGAGGATTGTTCGAAATGCTACGAAAATTTTCAGATCCTTTCTATATGTTACGAGAGAAGGTTATGATTGAAGTACAAGCAAAAAAAATTATCTAAAAATTAGATTTTATGAAACTTTTTGAAATACTAGTTTCGGTAAAAAATTGTAGTATATTATACACAATTACATACTAGTTTCGATCAAAAAATAAAATTAAATCGAGGATTGTTCGAAATGCTACGAAAATTTTCAGATCCTTTCTATATGTTACGAGGGAAGGTTATGATGGAAGTACATGCAAAAAAATTATCTTAAAATTAGATTCTATGAAACTTTTTGAAGTGCTAGTTTAGGTCAAAAAATTGTAGTATATTATACACAATTTTAAACTAGTTTCGGTCAAAAAGTCAAATTAAATCGAGGATTGTTCGAAATTCTACAAAACTTTTCACATCCTTTCTATATGTTAAGAGGGAAGTTATGATGGAAGTACATGCTAATAAATTATCTCAAAATTAGATTCTATGAAACTTTTTGAAATACTAGTTTCAGTACAAAATTGTAGTATATTATACACAATTTCAAACTAGTTTCGGTCAAAAAATCAAATTAAATAGAGGATTATTCGAAATCCTACGAAAGTTTCAGATCCTTTCTATATGTTACGAGGGAAGGTTATGATGGTAGTATATGCAAAAAAAAATTTCAAAATTAGATTCTATGAAACTTTTTGAAATGCTAGTTTAGGTAAAAAAATTTGTAGTATATTATACACAATTTCTTACTAGTTTCGGTCAAAAAATCAAATTAAATCGAGGATTTTTCGAAATTCTACGAAACTTTTCAGATCCTTTCTATATGTTACGAGGGAAGTTTATGATGGAAGTACATGCAAAAAAATTATCTAAAAATTAGATTCTATGAAACTTTTGAAATACTAGTTTCTGTAAGAAATTGTAGTATATTATACATAATTCCATACTAGTTTCGATCAAAAAATAATATTAAATCGAGGATTGTTCGAAATGCTACGAAAATTTTCAGATCCTTTCTATATGTTACAAGGGAAGGTTATCATGGAAGTACATGCAAAAAATTTATCTTAAAATTAGATTCTATGAAACTTTTTGAAATGCTAATTTAGGTCAAAAAATTTTAGTATATTATACACAATTAAACTAGTTTCGGTTAAAAAATCCAATTAAATCGAGGATTGTTCGAAATTCTACAAAACTTTTCAGATCCTTTCTATATGTTAAGAGGGAAGGTTATGATGGAAGTCCATGCTAATAAATTATCTCAAAATTATATTCTATGAAACTTTTTGAAATCCTAGTTTCAGTACAAAATTGTAGTATATTATACACAATTTCATACTAGTTTCGGTCAAAAAATCAAATTAAATCGAGGATTATTCGAAATGTTACGAAATTTTTTAGATCCTTTCTATATGTTACTAGGGAAGGTTGTGATGGAAGTATATGCAAAAAAAATATTTTAATATTAGATTCTATTAAACTTTTTGAAATACTAATTTCGGTAAAAATAAATTGTAGTATATTATACACAATTTCATACTAGTTTCGGTCAAAAAATCAAATTAAATCGAGGATTTTTCGAAATTATACGAAATTTTTCAGATCCTTTCTAAATGTTACGAGGGAAGGTTATGATGGAAGTACATGCCAAAAAATTATCTAAAATTTGATTCTATGAAACATTTTGAAATACTAGTTTCGGTAAAAAATTGTAGTATATTATACATAATTTCATACTAGTTTCGATTAAAAAATCAAATTAAATCTAGGATTGTTCGAAATGCTACAAAATTTTTTCAAATCCTTTCTATATGTTACAAGGGAAAGTTATGATGTAATTACATACAAAAAAAATTATCTCAAAATTAGATTCTATGAAACTTTTTGAAATAATAGTTTCGCTCAAAAATTGTAGTATATTATACATAATTTCATACTAGTTTCGGTCACAAAAATCAAATTAAATCGAGAATTGTTCGAAATGCCATGAAAATTTTCATATCCTTTCTATATGATACGAGGGAAGGTTATGATGGAAGTACATGCAAAAAAAAAATTTCAAAATTAGATTCTATGAAACTTTTTGAAATACTAGTTTCGGTAAAAAAAAATTGTAGTATATTATACACAATTTCATACTAGTTTCGGTCAAAAAATCAAATTAAATCGAGGATTTTTCGAAATTATACGAAAACTTTTCAGATCCTTTCTATATGTTACGAGGGAAGGTTATGATGGAAATACATGCAAAAACATTATCTAAAAATTAGATTCTATGAAACTTTTTGAAATACTAGTTTCTGTCAAAAATTGTAGTATATTATACACAATTTCATACTAGTTTCGATCAAAAAATTAAATTAAATCGAGGATTGTTCGAAATGCTAAGAAAATTTTCAGATCCTTTCTATATGTTACAAGGGAAGGATATGATGGAAGTAAATGCCAAAAAATTATCTAAACATTTAATTCTATGAAACTTTTTGAAATACTATTTTCGGTCAAAAATTGTAGTATATTATACACAATTTCATACTAGTTTCGAACAAAAAATCAAATTAAATTGAGGATTGTTCGAAATGATACTAAAATTTTCAGATCCTTTCTATATGTTATGAGGGAAGGTTATGATGGAAGTATTTGCAAAAAAAATTATCTCAAAATTAGATTCTATGAAACTTTTTGAAATACTAGTTTCGCTCAAAAATTGTAGTATATTATACATAATTTCATACTAGTTTCGGTCACAAAAATCAAATTAAATCGAGGATTGTTCGAAATGCCACGGAAAGTTTCATATCCTTTCTATATGTTACGAGGGAAGGTTATGATGGAAGTACATGCAAAACAATTATCTCAAAATTAGATTCTTTGAAACATTTTGAAATACTAGTTTAGTCCAAAAAATTGCAGTATATTATACACAATTTCAAATTAGTTTCGGTCAAAAAATCAAATTAAATCGAGTATTGTTCGAAATGCCACGAATATTTTCATCTCCTTTCTATATGTTACGAGGGGAGGTTATGGTGGAAGTCCATAAAAAAATATTATCTCAAAATTAGATTCTTTGAAACTTCTTGAAATACTAGTTTCGG
Source organism: Lathyrus aphaca (assembly GCA_963966055.1). Taxonomy (NCBI): domain Eukaryota; kingdom Viridiplantae; phylum Streptophyta; class Magnoliopsida; order Fabales; family Fabaceae; genus Lathyrus; species Lathyrus aphaca. The sequence goes on from OZ014524.1 coordinate 287,058,118, forward strand.
TAAAAAAAATTGTAGTATATTATACACATTTTCATACTAGTTTCGATCATGAGATCAAATTAAATCGAGGATTGTTCGAAATGCTACGCAAATTTTCAGATCCTTTCTATATGTTACGAGAGAAGGTTATGATTGAAGTACATGCAAAAAAAATTATCTAAAAATTATATTTTATGAAACTTTTTGAAATACTAGTTTCGGTCAAAAATTATAGTATATTATACACAATTACATACTAGTTTCGATCAAAAAATAAAATTAAATCGAGGATTGTTCGAAATGCTACGGAAATTTTCAGATCCTTTCTATATGTTACAAGGGAAGGTTATGATGGAAGTACATGCAAAAAAATTATCTTAAAATAAAAATCTATGAAACTCTTTGAAATGCTAGTTTAGGTCAAAAAATTATCGTATATTATACACAATTTTAAACAAGTTTCGATCAAAATATCAAATTAAATCGAGGATTGTTTGAAATTCAACGAAACTTTTCATATCCTTTCTATATGTTAAGAGGGAAGGTTATGATGGAAGTCCATTCTAATAAATTATCTCAAAATTAGATTCTATGAAACTTTTTGAAATACTAGTTTCGGTACAAAATTGTAGTATATTATACACAATTTCATAGTAGTTTCAGTCAAAAAATCAAATTAAATCTAAGATTATTCGAAATGCTACGAAAATTTTCAGATCCTTTCTATATGTTACGAGGGAAGGTTATGATGGTAGTATATGCTAAAAAAATATTTCAAAATTAGATTCTATGAAACTTTTTGAAATGCTAGTTTAGGTAAAAAATATTGTAGTATATTATACACAATTTCATACTAGTTTCGGTAAAAAAATCAAATTAAATCGAGGATTTTTCGAAATTATACGAAATTATACGAATTTTTTCAGATTCTTTCTATATGTTACGAGGGAAGGTTATGATGGAAGTACATGCAAAAAAATTATCTCAAAATTAGATTCTATGAAACTTTTTAAAATACTAATTTCTGTAAAAAATTGTAGTATATTATACACAATTTCATACTAGTTTCGATCAAAAAATAAAATTAAATCGAGGATTGTTCGAAATGCTACGAAAATTTTTAGATACTTTCTATATGTTACGAGGGAAGGTTATGATGGAAGTACATGCCAAAAAATTATCTAAAAATTTGATTCTATGAAACTTTTATAAATACTAGTTTCGGTCAAAAATTGTAGTATATTATACACAATTTCATACTAGTTTCGATCAAAAAATCAAATTAAATCGAGGATTGTTCGAAATGCTACAAAAATTTTCAGATCCTTTTTATATGTTACGAGGGAAAGTTATGATGGAAGTACATGCAAAAAAAATTATCTCAAAATTATATTCTATGACACTTTTTGAAATAATAGTTTCGCTACAAAATTGTAGTATATTATACATAATTTCATACTAGTTTCGGTCACAAAATCAAATTAAATCGAGGAATGTTTCGAATGCCACGAAAATTTTCATATCCTTTCTATATGATACGAGGGAAGGTTATGATGGAAGTACTTGCAAAAAAAATATTTCAAAATTAGATTCTATGAAACCTTTTGAAATGCTAGTTTAGGTAAAAAAAATTGTAGTATACTATACACAATTTCATACTAGTTTCGGTCAAAAAATCAAATTAAATCGAGGATTTTTCGAAATTAAACGAAATTTTCAGATCCTTTCTATATATTACGAGGGAATGTTATGATGGAAATACATGCAAAGAAATTATCTTAAAATTAGATTGTATGAAACTTTTTAAAATACTAGTTTCTGTCAAAAATTGTAGTATATTATACACAATTTCATACTAGTTTCGATCAAAAAATAAAATTAAATCGAGGATTGTTCGAAATGTTACGAAAATATTCAGATCCTTTCTATATGTTACGAGGGAAGGTTATGATGGAAGTACATGCCAAAAAATTATCTAAAAATTTGATTCTATGAAACTTTTTGAAATACTAGTTTCGGTCAAATATTGTAGTATATTATACACAATTTCATACTAGTTTCGATCAAAAAATCAAATTAAATTGAGGATTGTTCGAAATGCTACAAAAAATTTTAGATCCTTTCTATATGTTACGAGGGAAGGTTATGATTGAAGTACTTGCAAAAAAAATTATCTCAAAATTAGATTCTATGAAACTTTTTGAAATACTAGTTTCGCTAAAAAATTGTCGTATATTATACATAATTTCATACTAGTTTCGGTCACAAAAATCAAATTAAATCGAGGATTGTTCGAAATGCCACGAAAATTTTCATATCCTTTCTATATGTTAAGAGGGAAGGTTATGATGGAAGTAAATGATAATAAATTATCTCAAAATTAGATTCTATGAAACTTTTTGAAATACTAGTTTCGGTACAAAATTGTAGTATATTATACACAATTTCATACTAGTTTCGGTCAAAAAATCAAATTAAATCGAGGATTATTCGAAATGTTACGAAATGTTTTAGATCCTTTCTATATGTTACGAGGGAAGGTTCTGATGGAAGTATATGAAAAAAAAATATTTTAATATTAGATTCTATGAAACTTTTAGAAATGCTAGTTTAGGTAAAAAAAATTGTAGTATATTATACACAATTTAATACTAGTTTCGGTCAAAAAATCAAATTAAATCGAGGATTTTTCGAAATTATACGAAATTATACGAAATTTTTCAGATTGTTTCTATATGTTACGAGGGAAGGTTATGATGGAAGTACATGCAAAAAATTATCTCAATATTAGATTCTATGAAACTTTTTGAAATACTAGTTTCTGTAAAAAATTGTAGTATATTATACACAATTTCATACTAGTTTCGATCAAAAAATAAAATTAAATCGAGGATTATTCGAAATGCTACGAAAATTTTCAGATACTTTCTATATGTTACGAGGGAAGGTTATGATGGAAGTACAAGGAAAAAAATATTTCAAAATTAGATTCTATGAAACTTTTTGAAATGCTAGTTTAGGTAAAAAAATTGTAGTATATTATACACAATTTCATACTAGTTTCGGTCAAAAAATCAAATTAAATCGAGGATTTTTCGAAATTAAACGAAACTTTTCAGATCCTTTCTATATGTTACGAGGGAAGGTTATGATGGAAATACATGCTAAAACATTATCTAAAAATTAGATTCTATGAAACTTTTTGAAATACTAGTTTCTGTCAAAAATTGTAGTATATTATACACAATTTAATACTAGTTTCGATCAAAAAATTAAATTAAATCGAGGATTGTTCGAAATGCTACGAAAATATTCAGATCCTTTCTATATGTTACGAGGGAAGGTTATGATGGAAGTACATGCCAAAAAATTATCTAATAATTTGATTCTATGAAACTTTTTGAAATACTAGTTTTGGTCAAAAATTGTAGTATATTATACACAATTTCATACTAGTTTCGATCAAAAAATCAAATTAAATTGAGGATTGTTCGAAATGCTACAAAATTTTTCAGATCCTTTCTATATGTTACGAGGGAAGGTTATGTTGGAAGTACTTGTTAAAACAATTATCTCAAAATTAGATTCTATGAAACTTTTTGAAATACTAGTTTCGCTCAAAAATTGTAGTATATTATACATAATTTCATAATAGTTTCGGTCACAAAAATCAAATTAAATTGAGGATTGTTCGAAATGCCACGGAAAGTTTCATATGCTTTCTATATGTTACGAGGGAAGGTTATGATGGAAGTACATGCAAAACAATTATCTCAAAATTAGATTCTTTGAAACATTTTGAAATACTAGTTTAGTCCAAAATATTGTAGTATATTATACAGAATTTCATACTAGTTTCGGTCAAAAAATCAAATTAAATTGAGGATTGTTCGAAATGCTACAAAATTTTTCAGATCCTTTCTATATGTTACGAGGGAAGGTTATGATGGAAATACATGCTAAAACATTATCTAAAAATTAGATTCTATGAAACTTTTTGAAATACTAGTTTCTGTCAAAAATTGTAGTATATTATACACAATTTAATACTAGTTTCGATCAAAAAATTAAATTAAATCGAGGATTGTTCGAAATGCTACGAAAATATTCAGATCCTTTCTATATGTTACGAGGGAAGGTTATGATGGAAGTACATGCCAAAAAATTATCTAATAATTTGATTCTATGAAACTTTTTGAAATACTAGTTTCGGTCAAAAAATGTAGTATATTATACACAATTTCATACTAGTTTCGATCAAAAAATCAAATTAAATTGAAGATTGTTCGAAATGCTACAAAAATTTTCAGATCCTTTCTATATGTTACGAGGGAAGGTTATGTTGGAAGTACTTGTTAAAACAATTATCTCAAAATTAGATTCTATGAAACTTTTTGAAATACTAGTTTCGCTCAAAAATTGTAGTATATTATACATAATTTCATACTAGTTTCGGTCACAAAAATCAAATTAAATTGAGGATTGTTCAAAATGCCACGGAGAGTTTCATATGCTTTCTATATGTTACGAGGGAAGGTTATGATGGAAGTACATGCAAAACCTTTATCTCAAAATTAGATTCTTTGAAACATTTTGAAATACTAGTTTAGTCCAAAATATTGTAGTATATTATACAGAATTTCATACTAGTTTCGGTCAAAAAATCAAATTAAATTGAGGATTGTTCGAAATGCTACAAAAATTTTCAGATCCTTTCTATATGTTACGAGGGAAGGTTATGATGGAAATACATGCTAAAACATTATCTAAAAATTAGATTCTATGAAACTTTTTGAAATACTAGTTTCTGTCAAAAATTGTAGTATATTATACACAATTTAATACTAGTTTCGATCAAAAAATTAAATTAAATCGAGGATTGTTCGAAATGCTACGAAAATATTCAGATCCTTTCTATATGTTACGAGGGAAGGTTATGATGGAAGTACATGCCAAAAAATTATCTAATAATTTGATTCTATGAAACTTTTTGAAATACTAGTTTCGGTCAAAAATTGTAGTATATTATACACAATTTCATACTAGTTTCGATCAAAAAATCAAATTAAATTGAAGATTGTTCGAAATGCTACAAAAATTTTCAGATCCTTTCTATATGTTACGAGGGAAGGTTATGTTGGAAGTACTTGTTAAAACAATTATCTCAAAATTAGATTCTATGAAACTTTTTGAAATACTAGTTTCGCTCAAAAATTGTAGTATATTATACATAATTTCATACTAGTTTCGGTCACAAAAATCAAATTAAATTGAGGATTGTTCAAAATGCCACGGAGAGTTTCATATGCTTTCTATATGTTACGAGGGAAGGTTATGATGGAAGTACATGCAAAACAATTATCTCAAAATTAGATTCTTTGAAACATTATGAAATACTAGTTTAGTCCAAAATATTGTAGTATATTATACAGAATTTCATACTAGTTTCGGTCAAAAAATCAAATTAAGTCGAGGATTGTTTAAAATGCCCCGACCATTTTCAGCTCCTTTCTATATGTTACGAGGGGAGGTTATGGTGGAAGTCCATAAAAAATATTATCTCAAAATTAGATTCTTTGATACTTCTTGAAATACTAGTTTCGGTAAAAAAAATTTGTAGTATATTATACACAATTTCATACTAGTTTCGATCAAGAGATCAAATTAAATCGAGGATTGTTCGAAATGCTACGAAAATTTTCAGATCCTTTCTATATGTTACGAGAGAAGGTTATGATTGAAGTACATGCAAAAAAAATTATCTAAAAATTAGATTTTATGAAACTTTTTGAAATACTAGTTTCGGTAAAAAATTGTAGTATATTATACACAATTACATACTAGTTTCGATCAAAAAATAAAATTAAATCGAGGATTGTTCGAAATGCTACGGAAATTTTCAGATCCTTTCTATATGTTACGAGGGAAGGTTATGATGGAAGTACATGCAAAAAAATTATCTTAAAATTAGATTCTATGAAACTTTTTGAAATGCTAGTTTAGGTCAAAAAATTGTAGTATATTATACACAATTTTAAACTAGTTTCGGTCAAAAAGTCAAATTAAATCGAGGATTGTTCGAAATTCTACGAAACTTTTCACATCCTTTCTATATGTTAAGAGGGAAGTTATGATGGAAGTACATGCTAATAAATTATCTCAAAATTAGATTCTATGAAACTTTTTGAAATACTAGTTTCAGTACAAAATTGTAGTATATTATACACAATTTCATACTAGTTTCGGTCAAAAAATCAAATTAAATCGAGGATTATTCGAAATCCTACGAAAGTTTCAGATCCTTTCTATATGTTACGAGGGAAGGTTATGATGGTAGTATATGCAAAAAAAAATTTCAAAATTAGATTCAATGAAACTTTTTGAAATGCTAGTTTAGGTAAAAAAATTTGTAGTATATTATACACAATTTCTTACTAGTTTCGGTCAAAAAATCAAATTAAATCGAGGATTTTTCGAAATTCTACGAAACTTTTCAGATCCTTTCTATAAGTTACGAGGGAAGTTTATGATGGAAGTACATGCAAAAGAATTATCTAAGAATTAGATTCTATGAAACTTTTGAAATACTAGTTTCTGTAAAAAATTGTAGTATATTATACACAATTTCATACTAGTTTCGATCAAAAAATAAAATTAAATCGAGGATTATTCGAAATGCTACGAAAATTTTCAGATCCTTTCTATATGTTACGAGGGAAGGTTATCATGGAAGTACAAGCAAAAAAATTATCTTAAAATTAGATTCTATGAAACTTTTTGAAATGCTAGTTTAGGTCAAAAAATTGTAGTATATTATACACAATTTTAAACTAGTTTCGGTCAAAAAATCAAATTAAATCGAGGATTGTTCGAAATTCTACGAAACTTTTCAGATCCTTTCTATTTGTTAAGAGGGAAGGTTATGATGGAAGTCCACGCTAATAAATTATCTCAAAATTAGATTCTATGAAACTTTTTGAAATACTAGTTTCGGTACAAAATTGTAGTATATTATACACAATTTCATACTAGTTTCGGTCAAAAAATCAAATTAAATCGATGATTATTCTAAAAGCTACGAAATACTTTAGATCCTTTCTATATGTTACGAGGGAAGGTTGTGATGGAAGTATATGCAAAAAAAATATTTTAATATTAGATTCTATGAAACTTTTTGAAATGCTAGTTTAGGTAAAAAAAAGTGTAGTATATTATACAGAATTTCATACTAGTTTCGATCAAAAAATAAAATTAAATCGAGGATTGTTCGAAATGCTACGAAAATTTTCAGATACTTTCTATATGTTACGAGGGAAGGTTATGATGGAAGTACATGCCAAAAAATTATTTAAAAATTTGATTCTATAAAACATTTTGAAATAATAGTTTCGCTCAAAAATTGTAGTATATTATACATAATTTCATACTAGTTTCGGTCACAAAAATCAAATTAAATCGAGGATTGTTCGAAATGCCACGAAAATTTTCATATCCTTTCTATATGATACGAGGGAAGGTTATGATGGAAGTACATGCAAAAAAAATATTTCAAAATTAGATTCTATGAAACTTTTTGAAATGCTAGTTTAGGTAAAAAAAAATTGTAGTATATTATACACAATTTCATACTAGTTTCGGTCAAAAAATCAAATTAAATCGAGGATTTTTCGAAATTAAGCGAAACTTTTCAGATCCTTTCTATATGTTACGAGGGAAGGTTATGATGGAAATACATGCAAAATAATTATCTAAAAATTAGATTCTATGAAACTTTTTGAAAGACTAGTTTCTGTCAAAAATTGTAGTATATTATACACAATTTCATACTAGTTTCGATCAAAAAATAAAATTAAATCGAGGATTGTTCGAAATGCTACGAAAATTTTCAGATCCTTTCTATATGTTACGAGGGAAGGTTATGATGGAAGTACATGCCAAAAAATTATCTAAAAATTTGATTCTATGCAACTTTTTGAAATAATAGTTTCGCTAAAAAATTGTAGTATATTATACATAATTTCATACTAGTTTCGGTCACAAAAATCAAATTAAATCGAGGATTGTTCGAAATGCCACGAAAATTTTCATATCCTTTCTATATGATACGAGGGAAGGTTATGATGGAAGTACATGCAAAAAAAATATTTCAAAATTAGATTCTATGAAACTTTTTGAAATGCTAGTTTAGGTAAAAAAAATTGTAGTATATTATACACAATTTCATACTAGTTTCGGTCAAAAAATCAAATTAAATCGTGGATTTTTCGAAATTAAACGAAACTTTTCAGATCCTTTCTATATGTTACGAGGGAAGGTTATGATAGAAATACATGCAAAAAAATTATCTAAAAATTAGATTCTATGAAACTTTTTGAAATACTAGTTTCTGTCAAAAATTGTAGTATATTATACACAATTTCATACTAGTTTCGATCAAAAAATTAAATTAAATCGAGGATTGTTAGAAATGCTACGAAAATTTTCAGATCCTTTCTATATGTTACAAGGGAAGGTTATGATGGAAGTACATGCAAAAAAATTATCTTAAAATAAAAATCTATGAAACTCTTTGAAATGCTAGTTTAGGTCAAAAAATTATCGTATATTATACACAATTTTAAACAAGTTTCGATCAAAATATCAAATAAAATCGAGGATTGTTTGAAATTCAACGAAACTTTTCATATCCTTTCTATATGTTAAGAGGGAAGGTTATGATGGAAGTCCATTCTAATAAATTATCTCAAAATTAGATTCTATGAAACTTTTTGAAATACTAGTTTCGGTACAAAATTGTAGTATATTATTCACAATTTCATAGTAGTTTCAGTCAAAAAATCAAATTAAATCTAAGATTATTCGAAATGCTACGAAAATTTTCAGATCCTTTCTATATGTTACGAGGGAAGGTTATGATGGTAGTATATGCTAAAAAAATATTTCAAAATTAGATTCTATGAAACTTTTTGAAATGCTAGTTTAGGTAAAAAATATTGTAGTATATTATACACAATTTCATACTAGTTTCGGTAAAAAAATCAAATTAAATCGAGGATTTTTCGAAATTATACGAAATTATACGAAATTTTTCAGATTCTTTCTATATGTTACGAGGGAAGGTTATGATGGAAGTACATGCAAAAAAATTATCTCAAAATTAGATTCTATGAAACTTTTTAAAATACTAATTTCTGTAAAAAATTGTAGTATATTATACACAATTTCATACTAGTTTCGATCAAAAAATAAAATTAAATCGAGGATTGTTCGAAATGCTACGAAAATTTTTAGATACTTTCTATATGTTACGAGGGAAGGTTATGATGGAAGTACATGACAAAAAATTATCTAAAAATTTGATTCTATGAAACTTTTTGAAATACTAGTTTCGGTCAAAAATTGTAGTATATTATACACAATTTCATACTAGTTTCGATCAAAAAATCAAATTAAATCGAGGATTGTTCGAAATGCTACAAAAATTTTCAGATCCTTTTTATATGTTACGAGGGAAAGTTATGATGGAAGTACATGCAAAAAAAATTATCTCAAAATTATATTCTATGACACTTTTTGAAATAATAGTTTCGCTACAAAATTGTAGTATATTATACATAATTTCATACTAGTTTCGGTCACAAAATCAAATTTAATCGAGGAATGTTTCGAATGCCACAAAAATTTTCATATCCTTTCTATATGATACGAGGGAAGGTTATGATGGAAGTACTTGCAAAAAAAAATTTCAAAATTAGATTCTATGAAACCTTTTGAAATGCTAGTTTAGGTAAAAAAAAATTGTAGTATACTATATACAATTTCATACTAGTTTCGGTCAAAAAATCAAATTAAATCGAGGATTTTTCGAAATTAAACGAAACTTTTCAGATCCTTTCTATATATTACGAGGGAAGGTTATGATGGAAATACATGCAAAGAAATTATCTTAAAATTAGATTGTATGAAACTTTTTGAAATACTAGTTTCTGTCAAAAATTGTAGTATATTATACACAATTTCATACTAGTTTCGATCAAAAAATAAAATTAAATCGAGGATTGTTCGAAATGTTACGAAAATATTCAGATCCTTTCTATATGTTACGAGGGAAGGTTATGATGGAAGTACATGCCAAAAAATTATCTAAAAATTTGATTCTATGAAACTTTTTGAAATACTAGTTTCGGTCAAATATTGTAGTATATTATACACAATTTCATACTAGTTTCGATCAAAAAATCAAATTAAATTGAGGATTGTTCGAAATGCTACAAAAATTTTTAGATCCTTTCTATATGTTACGAGGGAAGGTTATGATTGAAGTACTTGCAAAAAAAATTATCTCAAAATTAGATTCTATGAAACTTTTTGAAATACTAGTTTCGCTAAAAAATTGTCGTATATTATACATAATTTCATACTAGTTTCGGTCACAAAAATCAAATTAAATCGAGGATTGTTCGAAATGCCACGAAAATTTTCATATCCTTTCTATATGTTAAGAGGGAAGGTTATGATGGAAGTACATGATAATAAATTATCTCAAAATTAGATTCTATGAAACTTTTTGAAATACTAGTTTCGGTACAAAATTGTAGTATATTATACACAATTTCATACTAGTTTCGGTTAAAAAATCAAATTAAATCGAGGATTATTCGAAATGTTACGAAATATTTTAGATCCTTTCTATATGTTACGAGGGAAGGTTCTGATGGAAGTATATGCAAAAAAAATATTTTAATATTAGATTCTATGAAACTTTTAGAAATGCTAGTTTAGGTAAAAAAAATTGTAGTATATTATACACAATTTAATACTAGTTTCGGTCAAAAAATCAAATTAAATCGAGGATTTTTCGAAATTATACGAAATTATACGAAATTTTTCAGATTGTTTCTATATGTTACGAGGGAAGGTTATGATGGAAGTACATGCAAAAAATTATCTCATATTAGATTCTATGAAACTTTTTGAAATACTAGTTTCTGTAAAAAATTGTAGTATATTATACACAATTTCATACTAGTTTCGATCAAAAAATAAAATTAAATCGAGGATTATTCGAAATGCTACGAAAATTTTCAGATACTTTCTATATGTTACGAGGGAAGGTTATGATGGAAGTACAAGGAAAAGAATATTTCAAAATTAGATTCTATGAAACTTTTTGAAATGCTAGTTTAGGTAAAAAAATTGTAGTATATTATACACAATTTCATACTAGTTTCGGTCAAAAAATCAAATTAAATCGAGGATTTTTCGAAATTAAACGAAACTTTTCAGATCCTTTCTATATGTTACGAGGGAAGGTTATGATGGAAATACATGCTAAAACATTATCTAAAAATTAGATTCTATGAAACTTTTTGAAATACTAGTTTCTGTCAAAAATTGTAGTATATTATACACAATTTAATACTAGTTTCGATCAAAAAATAAAATTAAATCGAGGATTGTTCAAAATGCTACGAAAATATTCAGATCCTTTCTATATGTTACGAGGGAAGGTTATGATGGAAGTACATGCCAAAAAATTATCTAATAATTTGATTCTATGAAACTTTTTGAAATACTAGTTTTGGTCAAAAATTGTAGTATATTATACACAATTTCATACTAGTTTCGATCAAAAAATCAAATTAAATTGAGGATTGTTCGAAATGCTACAAAATTTTTCAGATCCTTTCTATATGTTACGAGGGAAGGTTATGTTGGAAGTACTTGTTAAAACAATTATCTCAAAATTAGATTCTATGAAACTTTTTGAAATACTAGTTTCGCTAAAAAATTGTAGTATATTATACATAATTTCATACTAGTTTCGGTCACAAAAATCAAATTAAATTGAGGATTGTTCGAAATGCCACGGAAAGTTTCATATGCTTTCTATATGTTACGAGGGAAGGTTATGATGGAAGTACATACAAAACAATTATCTCAAAATTAGATTCTTTGAAACATTTTGAAATACTAGTTTAGTCCAAAATATTGTAGTATATTATACAGAATTTCATACTAGTTTCAGTCAAAAAATCAAATTAAATTGAGGATTGTTCGAAATGCTACAAAAATTTTCAGATCCTTTCTATATGTTACGAGGGAAGGTTATGATGGAAATACATGCTAAAACATTATCTAAAAATTAGATTCTATGAAACTTTTTGAAATACTAGTTTCTGTCAAAAATTGTAGTATATTATACACAATTTAATACTAGTTTCGATCAAAAAATTAAATTAAATCGAGGATTGTTCGAAATGCTACGAAAATATTCAGATCCTTTCTATATGTTACGAGGGAAGGTTATGATGGAAGTACATGCCAAAAAATTATCTAATAATTTGATTCTATGAAACTTTTTGAAATACTAGTTTCGGTCAAAAATTGTAGTATATTATACACAATTTCATACTAGTTTCGATCAAAAAATCAAATTAAATTGAGGATTGTTCGAAATGCTACAAAAATTTTCAGATCCTTTCTATATGTTACGAGGGAAGGTTATGTTGGAAGTACTTGTTAAAACAATTATCTCAAAATTAGATTCATGAAACTTTTTGAAATACTAGTTTCGCTCAAAAATTGTAGTATATTATACATAATTTCATACTAGTTTCGGTCACAAAAATCAAATTAAATTGAGGATTGTTCGAAATGCCACGGAAAGTTTCATATGCTTTCTATATGTTACGAGGGAAGGTTATGATGGAAGTACATGCAAAACAATTATCTCAAAATTAGATTCTTTGAAACATTTTGAAATACTAGTTTAGTCCAAAATATTGTAGTATATTATACAGAATTTCATACTAGTTTCGGTCAAAATATCAAATTAAGTCGAGGATTGTTCAAAATGCCCCGACCATTTTCAGCTCCTTTCTATATGTTACGAGGGGAGGTTATGGTGGAAGTCCATAAAAAATATTATCTCAAAATTAGATTCTTTGAAACTTCTTGAAATACTAGTTTTGGTAAAAAAAATTTGTAGTATATTATACACAATTTCATACTAGTTTCGATCAAGAGATCAAATTAAATCGAGGATTGTTCGAAATGCTACGAAAATTTTCAGATCCTTTCTATATGTTACGAGAGAAGGTTATGATTGAAGTACATGCAAAAAAAATTATCTAAAAATTAGATTTTATGAAACTTTTTGAAATACTAGTTTCGGTAAAAAACTGTTGTATATTATACACAATTACATACTAGTTTCGATCAAAAAATAAAATTAAATCGAGGATTGTTCGAAATGCTACGGAAATTTTCAGATCCTTTCTATATGTTACGAGGGAAGGTTATGATGGAAGTACATGCAAAAAAAATATCTTAAAATTAGATTCTATGAAACTTTTTGAAATGCTAGTTTAGGTCAAAAAATTGTAGTATATTATACACAATTTTAAACTAGTTTCGGTCAAAAAGTCAAATTAAATCGAGGATTGTTCGAAATTCTAAGAAACTTTTCACATCCTTTCTATATGTTAAGAGGGAAGTTATGATGGAAGTACTTGCTAATAAATTATCTCAAAATTAGATTCTATGAAACTTTTTGAAATACTAGTTTCAGTACAAAATTGTAGTATATTATACACAATTTCATACTAGTTTCGTTCAAAAAATCAAATTAAATAGAGGATTATTCGAAATCCTACGAAAGTTTCAGATCCTTTCTATATGTTACGAGGGAAGGTTATGATGGTAGTATATGCAAAAAAAAATTTCAAAATTAGATTCTATGAAACTTTTTGAAATGCTAGTTTAGGTAAAAAAATTTGTAGTATATTATACACAATTTCTTACTAGTTTCGGTCAAAAAATCAAATTAAATCGAGGATTTTTCGAAATTCTACGAAACTTTTAAGATCCTTTCTATATGTTACGAGGGAAGTTTATGATGGAAGTACATGCAAAAAAATTATCTAAAAATTAGATTCTATGAAACTTTTGAAATACTAGTTTCTGTAAGAAATTGTAGTATATTATACATAATTCCATACTAGTTTCGATCAAAAAATAATATTAAATCGAGGATTGTTCGAAATGCTACGAAAATTTTCAGATCCTTTCTATATGTTACAAGGGAAGGTTATCATGGAAGTACATGCAAAAAATTTATCTTAAAATTAGATTCTATGAAACTTTTTGAAATGCTAATTTAGGTCAAAAAATTTTAGTATATTATACACAATTTTAAACTAGTTTCGGTTAAAAAATCCAATTAAATCGAGGATTGTTCGAAATTCTACAAAACTTTTCAGATCCTTTCTATATGTTAAGAGGGAAGATTATGATGGAAGTCCATGCTAATAAATTATCTCAAAATTATATTCTATGAAACTTTTTGAAATCCTAGTTTCAGTACAAAATTGTAGTATATTATACACAATTTCATACTAGTTTCGGTCAAAAAATCAAATTAAATCGAGGATTATTCGAAATGTTACGAAATTTTTTAGATCCTTTCTATATGTTACTAGGGAAGGTTGTGATGGAAGTATATGCAAAAAAAATATTTTAATATTAGATTCTATGAAACTTTTTGAAATACTAATTTCGGTAAAAATAAATTGTAGTATATTATACACAATTTCATACTAGTTTCGGTCAAAAAATCAAATTAAATCGAGGATTTTTCGAAATTATACGAAATTTTTCAGATCCTTTCTATATGTTACGAGGGAAGGTTATGATGGAAGTACATGCCAAAAAATTATCTAAAAATTTGATTCTATGAAACTTTTTGAAATACTAGTTTCGGTAAAAAATTGTAGTATATTATACATAATTTCATACTAGTTTCGATTAAAAAATCAAATTAAATCTAGGATTGTTCGAAATGCTACAAAATTTTTTCAGATCCTTTCTATATGTTACAAGGGAAAGTTATGATGGAATTACATACAAAAAAAATTATCTCAAAATTAGATTCTATGAAACTTTTTGAAATAATAGTTTCGCTCAAAAATTGTAGTATATTATACATAATTTCATACTAGTTTCGGTCACAAAAATCAAATTAAATCGAGAATTGTTCGAAATGCCATGAAAATTTTCATATCCTTTCTATATGATACGAGGGAAGGTTATGATGGAAGTACATGCAAAAAAAAAATTTCAAAATTAGATTCTATGAAACTTTTTGAAATGCTAGTTTCGGTAAAAAAAAATTGTAGTATATTATACACAATTTCATACTAGTTTCGGTCAAAAAATCAAATTAAATCGAGGATTTTTCGAAATTATACGAAAACTTTTCAGATCCTTTCTATATGTTACGAGGGAAGGTTATGATGGAAATACATGCAAAAACATTATCTAAAAATTAGATTCTATGAAACTTTTTGAAATACTAGTTTCTGTCAAAAATTGTAGTATATTATACACAATTTCATACTAGTTTCGATCAAAAAATTAAATTAAATCGAGGATTGTTCGAAATGCTAAGAAAATTTTCAGATCCTTTCTATATGTTACGAGGGAAGGATATGATGGAAGTAAATGCCAAAAAATTATCTAAACATTTAATTCTATGAAACTTTTTGAAATACTATTTTCGGTCAAAAATTGTAGTATATTATACACAATTTCATACTAGTTTCGATCAAAAAATCAAATTAAATTGAGGATTGTTCGAAATGATACTAAAATTTTCAGATCCTTTCTATATGTTACGAGAGAAGGTTATGATGGAAATACATGCTAAAACATTATCTAAAAATTAGATTCTATGAAACTTTTTGAAATACTAGTTTCTGTCAAAAATTGTAGTATATTATACACAATTTAATACTAGTTTCGATCAAAAAATTAAATTAAATCGAGGATTGTTCGAAATGCTACGAAAATATTCAGATCCTTTCTATATGTTACGAGGGAAGGTTATGATGGAAGTACATGCCAAAAAATTATCTAATAATTTGATTCTATGAAACTTTTTGAAATACTAGTTTCGGTCAAAAATTGTAGTATATTATACACAATTTCATACTAGTTTCGATCAAAAAATCAAATTAAATTGAGGATTGTTCGAAATGCTACAAAAATTTTCAGATCCTTTCTATATGTTACGAGGGAAGGTTATGTTGGAAGTACTTGTTAAAACAATTATCTCAAAATTAGATTCTATGAAACTTTTTGAAATACTAGTTTCGCTCAAAAATTGTAGTATATTATACATAATTTCATACTAGTTTCGGTCACAAAAATCAAATTAAATTGAGGATTGTTCGAAATGCCACGGAAAGTTTCATATGCTTTCTATATGTTACGAGGGAAGGTTATGATGGAAGTACATGCAAAACAATTATCTCAAAATTAGATTCTTTGAAACATTTTGAAATACTAGTTTAGTCCAAAATATTGTAGTATATTATACAGAATTTCATACTAGTTTCGGTCAAAAAATCAAATTAAGTCGAGGATTGTTCAAAATGCCCCGACCATTTTCAGCTCCTTTCTATATGTTACGAGGGGAGGTTATGGTGGAAGTCCATAAAAAATATTATCTCAAAATTAGATTCTTTGAAACTTCTTGAAATACTAGTTTTGGTAAAAAAAATTTGTAGTATATTATACACAATTTCATACTAGTTTCGATCAAGAGATCAATTTAAATCGAGGATTGTTCGAAATGCTACGAAAATTTTCAGATCCTTTCTATATGTTACGAGAGAAGGTTATGATTGAAGTACATGCAAAAAAAATTATCTAAAAATTAGATTTTATGAAACTTTTTGAAATACTAGTTTCGGTAAAAAACTGTTGTATATTATACACAATTACATACTAGTTTCGATCAAAAAATAAAATTAAATCGAGGATTGTTCGAAATGCTACGGAAATTTTCAGATCCTTTCTATATGTTACGAGGGAAGGTTATGATGGAAGTACATGCAAAAAAAATATCTTAAAATTAGATTCTATGAAACTTTTTGAAATGCTAGTTTAGGTCAAAAAATTGTAGTATATTATACACAATTTTAAACTAGTTTCGGTCAAAAAGTCAAATTAAATCGAGGATTGTTCGAAATTCTACGAAACTTTTCACATCCTTTCTATATGTTAAGAGGGAAGTTATGATGGAAGTACATGCTAATAAATTATCTCAAAATTAGATTCTATGAAACTTTTTGAAATACTAGTTTCAGTACAAAATTGTAGTATATTATACACAATTTCATACTAGTTTCGTTCAAAAAATCAAATTAAATAGAGGATTATTCGAAATCCTACGAAAGTTTCAGATCCTTTCTATATGTTACGAGGGAAGGTTATGATGGTAGTATATGCAAAAAAAAATTTCAAAATTAGATTCTATGAAACTTTTTGAAATGCTAGTTTAGGTAAAAAAATTTGTAGTATATTATACACAATTTCTTACTAGTTTCGGTCAAAAAATCAAATTAAATCGAGGATTTTTCGAAATTCTACGAAACTTTTAAGATCCTTTCTATATGTTACGAGGGAAGTTTATGATGGAAGTACATGCAAAAAAATTATCTAAAAATTAGATTCTATGAAACTTTTGAAATACTAGTTTCTGTAAGAAATTGTAGTATATTATACATAATTCCATACTAGTTTCGATCAAAAAATAATATTAAATCGAGGATTGTTCGAAATGCTACGAAAATTTTCAGATCCTTTCTATATGTTACAAGGGAAGGTTATCATGGAAGTACATGCAAAAAATTTATCTTAAAATTAGATTCTATGAAACTTTTTGAAATGCTAATTTAGGTCAAAAAATTTTAGTATATTATACACAATTTTAAACTAGTTTCGGTTAAAAAATCCAATTAAATCGAGGATTGTTCGAAATTCTACAAAACTTTTCAGATCCTTTCTATATGTTAAGAGGGAAGATTATGATGGAAGTCCATGCTAATAAATTATCTCAAAATTATATTCTATGAAACTTTTTGAAATCCTAGTTTCAGTACAAAATTGTAGTATATTATACACAATTTCATACTAGTTTCGGTCAAAAAATCAAATTAAATCGAGGATTATTCGAAATGTTACGAAATTTTTTAGATCCTTTCTATATGTTACTAGGGAAGGTTGTGATGGAAGTATATGCAAAAAAAATATTTTAATATTAGATTCTATGAAACTTTTTGAAATACTAATTTCGGTAAAAATAAATTGTAGTATATTATACACAATTTCATACTAGTTTCGGTCAAAAAATCAAATTAAATCGAGGATTTTTCGAAATTATACGAAATTTTTCAGATCCTTTCTATATGTTACGAGGGAAGGTTATGATGGAAGTACATGCCAAAAAATTATCTAAAAATTTGATTCTATGAAACTTTTTGAAATACTAGTTTCGGTAAAAAATTGTAGTATATTATACATAATTTCATACTAGTTTCGATTAAAAAATCAAATTAAATCTAGGATTGTTCGAAATGCTACAAAATTTTTTCAGATCCTTTCTATATGTTACAAGGGAAAGTTATGATGGAATTACATACAAAAAAAATTATCTCAAAATTAGATTCTATGAAACTTTTTGAAATAATAGTTTCGCTCAAAAATTGTAGTATATTATACATAATTTCATACTAGTTTCGGTCACAAAAATCAAATTAAATCGAGAATTGTTCGAAATGCCATGAAAATTTTCATATCCTTTCTATATGATACGAGGGAAGGTTATGATGGAAGTACATGCAAAAAAAAAATTTCAAAATTAGATTCTATGAAACTTTTTGAAATGCTAGTTTCGGTAAAAAAAAATTGTAGTATATTATACACAATTTCATACTAGTTTCGGTCAAAAAATCAAATTAAATCGAGGATTTTTCGAAATTATACGAAAACTTTTCAGATCCTTTCTATATATTACGAGGGAAGGTTATGATGGAAATACATGCAAAAACATTATCTAAAAATTAGATTCTATGAAACTTTTTGAAATACTAGTTTCTGTCAAAAATTGTAGTATATTATACACAATTTCATACTAGTTTCGATCAAAAAACTAAATTAAATCGAGGATTGTTCGAAATGCTAAGAAAATTTTCAGATCCTTTCTATATGTTACGAGGGAAGGATATGATGGAAGTAAATGCCAAAAAATTATCTAAACATTTAATTCTATGAAACTTTTTGAAATACTATTTTCGGTCAAAAATTGTAGTATATTATACACAATTTCATACTAGTTTCGATCAAAAAATCAAATTAAATTGAGGATTGTTCGAAATGATACTAAAATTTTCAGATCCTTTCTATATGTTACGAGAGAAGGTTATGATGGAAATACATGCTAAAACATTATCTAAAAATTAGATTCTATGAAACTTTTTGAAATACTAGTTTCTGTCAAAAATTGTAGTATATTATACACAATTTAATACTAGTTTCGATCAAAAAATTAAATTAAATCGAGGATTGTTCGAAATGCTACGAAAATATTCAGATCCTTTCTATATGTTACGAGGGAAGGTTATGATGGAAGTACATGCCAAAAAATTATCTAATAATTTGATTCTATGAAACTTTTTGAAATACTAGTTTCGGTCAAAAATTGTAGTATATTATACACAATTTCATACTAGTTTCGATCAAAAAATCAAATTAAATTGAGGATTGTTCGAAATGCTACAAAAATTTTCAGATCCTTTCTATATGTTACGAGGGAAGGTTATGTTGGAAGTACTTGTTAAAACAATTATCTCAAAATTAGATTCTATGAAACTTTTTGAAATACTAGTTTCGCTCAAAAATTGTAGTATATTATACATAATTTCATACTAGTTTCGGTTACAAAAATCAAATTAAATTGAGGATTGTTCGAAATGCCACGGAAAGTTTCATATGCTTTCTATATGTTACGAGGGAAGGTTATGATGGAAGTACATGCAAAACAATTATCTCAAAATTAGATTCTTTGAAACATTTTGAAATACTAGTTTAGTCCAAAATATTGTAGTATATTATACAGAATTTCATACTAGTTTCGGTCAAAAAATCAAATTAAGTCGAGGATTGTTCAAAATGCCCCGACCATTTTCAGCTCCTTTCTATATGTTACGAGGGGAGGTTATGGTGGAAGTCCATAAAAAATATTATCTCAAAATTAGATTCTTTGAAACTTCTTGAAATACTAGTTTCGGTAAAAAAAATTTGTAGTATATTATACACAATTTCATACTAGTTTCGATCAAGAGATCAAATTAAATCGAGGATTGTTCGAAATGCTACGAAAATTTTCAGATCCTTTCTATATGTTACGAGAGAAGGTTATGATTGAAGTACATGCAAAAAAAATTATCTAAAAATTAGATTTTATGAAACTTTACGAAATACTAGTTTCGGTAAAAAATTGTAGTATATTATACACAATTACATACTAGTTTCGATCAAAAAATAAAATTAAATCGAGGATTGTTCGAAATGCTACGGAAATTTTCAGATCCTTTCTATATGTTACGAGGGAAGGTTATGATGGAAGTACATGCAAAAAAATTATCTTAAAATTAGATTCTATGAAACTTTTTGAAATGCTAGTTTAGGTCAAAAAATTGTAGTATATTATACACAATTTTAAACTAGTTTCGGTCAAAAAGTCAAATTAAATCGAGGATTGTTCGAAATTCTACAAAACTTTTCACATCCTTTCTATATGTTAAGAGGGAAGTTATGATGGAAGTACATGCTAATAAATTATCTCAAAATTAGATTCTATGAAACTTTTTGAAATACTAGTTTCAGTACAAAATTGTAGTATATTATACACAATTTCATACTAGTTTCGGTCAAAAAATCAAATTAAATAGAGGATTATTCGAAATCCTACGAAAGTTTCAGATCCTTTCTATATGTTACGAGGGAAGGTTATGATGGTAGTATATGCAAAAAAAAATTTCAAAATTAGATTCTATGAAACTTTTTGAAATGCTAGTTTAGGTAAAAAAATTTGTAGTATATTATACACAATTTCTTACTAGTTTCGGTCAAAAAATCAAATTAAATCGAGGATTTTTAGAAATTCTACGAAACTTTTCAGATCCTTTCTATATGTTACGAGGGAAGTTTATGATGGAAGTACATGCAAAAAAATTATCTAAAAATTAGATTCTATGAAACTTTTGAAATACTAGTTTCTGTAAGAAATTGTAGTATATTATACATAATTCCATACTAGTTTCGATCAAAAAATAATATTAAATCGAGGATTGTTCGAAATGCTACGAAAATTTTCAGATCCTTTCTATATGTTACAAGGGAAGGTTATCATGGAAGTACATGCAAAAAATTTATCTTAAAATTAGATTCTATGAAACTTTTTGAAATGCTAATTTAGGTCAAAAAATTTTAGTATATTATACACAATTTTAAACTAGTTTCGGTTAAAAAATCCAATTAAATCGAGGATTGTTCGAAATTCTACAAAACTTTTCAGATCCTTTCTATATGTTAAGAGGGAAGGTTATGATGGAAGTCCATGCTAATAAATTATCTCAAAATTATATTCTATGAAACTTTTTGAAATCCTAGTTTCAGTACAAAATTGTAGTATATTATACACAATTTCATACTAGTTTCGGTCAAAAAATCAAATTAAATCGAGGATTATTCGAAATGTTACGAAATTTTTTAGATCCTTTCTATATGTTACTAGGGAAGGTTGTGATGGAAGTATATGCAAAAAAAATATTTTAATATTAGATTCTATTAAACTTTTTGAAATACTAATTTCGGTAAAAATAAATTGTAGTATATTATACACAATTTCATACTAGTTTCGGTCAAAAAATCAAATTAAATCGAGGATTTTTCGAAATTATACGAAATTTTTCAGATCCTTTCTATATGTTACGAGGGAAGGTTATGATGGAAGTACATGCCAAAAAATTATCTAAAATATGATTCTATGAAACATTTTGAAATACTAGTTTCGGTAAAAAATTGTAGTATATTATACATAATTTCATACTAGTTTCGATTAAAAAATCAAATTAAATCTAGGATTGTTCGAAATGCTACAAATTTTTTTCAGATCCTTTCTATATGTTACAAGGGAAAGTTATGATGTAATTACATACAAAAAAAATTATCTCAAAATTAGATTCTATGAAACTTTTTGAAATAATAGTTTCGCTCAAAAATTGTAGTATATTATACATAATTTCATACTAGTTTCGGTCACAAAAATCAAATTAAATCGAGAATTGTTCGAAATGCCATGAAAATTTTCATATCCTTTCTATATGATACGAGGGAAGGTTATGATGGAAGTACATGCAAAAAAAAAATTTCAAAATTAGATTCTATGAAACTTTTTGAAATGCTAGTTTCGGTAAAAAAAAATTGTAGTATATTATACACAATTTCATACTAGTTTCGGTCAAAAAATCAAATTAAATCGAGGATTTTTCGAAATTATACGAAAACTTTTCAGATCCTTTCTATATGTTACGAGGGAAGGTTATGATGGAAATACATGCAAAAACATTATCTAAAAATTAGATTCTATGAAACTTTTTGAAATACTAGTTTCTGTCAAAAATTGTAGTATATTATACACAATTTCATACTAGTTTCGATCAAAAAATTAAATTAAATCGAGGATTGTTCGAAATGCTAAGAAAATTTTCAGATCCTTTCTATATGTTACAAGGGAAGGATATGATGGAAGTAAATGCCAAAAAATTATCTAAACATTTAATTCTATGAAACTTTTTGAAATACTATTTTCGGTCAAAAATTGTAGTATATTATACACAATTTCATACTAGTTTCGAACAAAAAATCAAATTAAATTGAGGATTGTTCGAAATGATACTAAAATTTTCAGATCCTTTCTATATGTTATGAGGGAAGGTTATGATGGAAGTACTTGCAAAAAAAATTATCTCAAAATTAGATTCTATGAAACTTTTTGAAATACTAGTTTCGCTCAAAAATTGTAGTATATTATACATAATTTCATACTAGTTTCGGTCACAAAAATCAAATTAAATCGAGGATTGTTCGAAATGCCACGGAAAGTTTCATATCCTTTCTATATGTTACGAGGGAAGGTTATGATGGAAGTACATGCAAAACAATTATCTCAAAATTAGATTCTTTGAAACATTTTGAAATACTAGTTTAGTCCAAAAAATTGCAGTATATTATACACAATTTCAAATTAGTTTCGGTCAAAAAATCAAATTAAATCGAGTATTGTTCGAAATGCCACGAATATTTTCATCTCCTTTCTATATGTTACGAGGGGAGGTTATGGTGGAAGTCCATAAAAAAATATTATCTCAAAATTAGATTCTTTGAAACTTCTTGAAATACTAGTTTCGGTAAAAAAAATTGTAGTATATTATACACATTTTCATACTAGTTTCGATCATGAGATCAAATTAAATCGAGGATTGTTCGAAATGCTACGCAAATTTTCAGATCCTTTCTATATGTTACGAGAGAAGGTTATGATTGAAGTACATGCAAAAAAAATTATCTAAAAATTATATTTTATGAAACTTTTTGAAATACTAGTTTCGGTCAAAAATTATAGTATATTATACACAATTACATACTAGTTTCGATCAAAAAATAAAATTAAATCGAGGATTGTTCGAAATGCTACGGAAATTTTCAGATCCTTTCTATATGTTACAAGGGAAGGTTATGATGGAAGTACATGCAAAAAAATTATCTTAAAATAAAAATCTATGAAACTCTTTGAAATGCTAGTTTAGGTCAAAAAATTATCGTATATTATACACAATTTTAAACAAGTTTCGATCAAAATATCAAATTAAATCGAGGATTGTTTGAAATTCAACGAAACTTTTCATATCCTTTCTATATGTTAAGAGGGAAGGTTATGATGGAAGTCCATTCTAATAAATTATCTCAAAATTAGATTCTATGAAACTTTTTGAAATACTAGTTTCGGTACAAAATTGTAGTATATTATACACAATTTCATAGTAGTTTCAGTCAAAAAATCAAATTAAATCTAAGATTATTCGAAATGCTACGAAAATTTTCAGATCCTTTCTATATGTTACGAGGGAAGGTTATGATGGTAGTATATGCTAAAAAAATATTTCAAAATTAGATTCTATGAAACTTTTTGAAATGCTAGTTTAGGTAAAAAATATTGTAGTATATTATACACAATTTCATACTAGTTTCGGTAAAAAAATCAAATTAAATCGAGGATTTTTCGAAATTATACGAAATTATACGAAATTTTTCAGATTCTTTCTATATGTTACGAGGGAAGGTTATGATGGAAGTACATGCAAAAAAATTATCTCAAAATTAGATTCTATGAAACTTTTTAAAATACTAATTTCTGTAAAAAATTGTAGTATATTATACACAATTTCATACTAGTTTCGATCAAAAAATAAAATTAAATCGAGGATTGTTCGAAATGCTACGAAAATTTTTAGATACTTTCTATATGTTACGAGGGAAGGTTATGATGGAAGTACATGCCAAAAAATTATCTAAAAATTTGATTCTATGAAACTTTTATAAATACTAGTTTCGGTCAAAAATTGTAGTATATATTACACAATTTCATACTAGTTTCGATCAAAAAATCAAATTAAATCGAGGATTGTTCGAAATGCTACAAAAATTTTCAGATCCTTTTTATATGTTACGAGGGAAAGTTATGATGGAAGTACATGCAAAAAAAATTATCTCAAAATTATATTCTATGACACTTTTTGAAATAATAGTTTCGCTACAAAATTGTAGTATATTATACATAATTTCATACTAGTTTCGGTCACAAAATCAAATTAAATCGAGGAATGTTTCGAATGCCACGAAAATTTTCATATCCTTTCTATATGATACGAGGGAAGGTTATGATGGAAGTACTTGCAAAAAAAATATTTCAAAATTAGATTCTATGAAACCTTTTGAAATGCTAGTTTAGGTAAAAAAAATTGTAGTATACTATACACAATTTCATACTAGTTTCGGTCAAAAAATCAAATTAAATCGAGGATTTTTCGAAATTAAACGAAATTTTCAGATCCTTTCTATATATTACGAGGGAAGGTTATGATGGAAATACATGCAAAGAAATTATCTTAAAATTAGATTGTATGAAACTTTTTAAAATACTAGTTTCTGTCAAAAATTGTAGTATATTATACACAATTTCATACTAGTTTCGATCAAAAAATAAAATTAAATCGAGGATTGTTCGAAATGTTACGAAAATATTCAGATCCTTTCTATATGTTACGAGGGAAGGTTATGATGGAAGTACATGCCAAAAAATTATCTAAAAATTTGATTCTATGAAACTTTTTGAAATACTAGTTTCGGTCAAATATTGTAGTATATTATACACAATTTCATACTAGTTTCGATCAAAAAATCAAATTAAATTGAGGATTGTTCGAAATGCTACAAAAAATTTTAGATCCTTTCTATATGTTACGAGGGAAGGTTATGATTGAAGTACTTGCAAAAAAAATTATCTCAAAATTAGATTCTATGAAACTTTTTGAAATACTAGTTTCGCTAAAAAATTGTCGTATATTATACATAATTTCATACTAGTTTCGGTCACAAAAATCAAATTAAATCGAGGATTGTTCGAAATGCCACGAAAATTTTCATATCCTTTCTATATGTTAAGAGGGAAGGTTATGATGGAAGTAAATGATAATAAATTATCTCAAAATTAGATTCTATGAAACTTTTTGAAATACTAGTTTCGGTACAAAATTGTAGTATATTATACACAATTTCATACTAGTTTCGGTCAAAAAATCAAATTAAATCGAGGATTATTCGAAATGTTACGAAATGTTTTAGATCCTTTCTATATGTTACGAGGGAAGGTTCTGATGGAAGTATATGAAAAAAAAATATTTTAATATTAGATTCTATGAAACTTTTAGAAATGCTAGTTTAGGTAAAAAAAATTGTAGTATATTATACACAATTTAATACTAGTTTCGGTCAAAAAATCAAATTAAATCGAGGATTTTTCGAAATTATACGAAATTATACGAAATTTTTCAGATTGTTTCTATATGTTACGAGGGAAGGTTATGATGGAAGTACATGCAAAAAATTATCTCAATATTAGATTCTATGAAACTTTTTGAAATACTAGTTTCTGTAAAAAATTGTAGTATATTATACACAATTTCATACTAGTTTCGATCAAAAAATAAAATTAAATCGAGGATTATTCGAAATGCTACGAAAATTTTCAGATACTTTCTATATGTTACGAGGGAAGGTTATGATGGAAGTACAAGGAAAAAAATATTTCAAAATTAGATTCTATGAAACTTTTTGAAATGCTAGTTTAGGTAAAAAAATTGTAGTATATTATACACAATTTCATACTAGTTTCGGTCAAAAAATCAAATTAAATCGAGGATTTTTCGAAATTAAACGAAACTTTTCAGATCCTTTCTATATGTTACGAGGGAAGGTTATGATGGAAATACATGCTAAAACATTATCTAAAAATTAGATTCTATGAAACTTTTTGAAATACTAGTTTCTGTCAAAAATTGTAGTATATTATACACAATTTAATACTAGTTTCGATCAAAAAATTAAATTAAATCGAGGATTGTTCGAAATGCTACGAAAATATTCAGATCCTTTCTATTTGTTACGAGGGAAGGTTATGATGGAAGTACATGCCAAAAAATTATCTAATAATTTGATTCTATGAAACTTTTTGAAATACTAGTTTTGGTCAAAAATTGTAGTATATTATACACAATTTCATACTAGTTTCGATCAAAAAATCAAATTAAATTGAGGATTGTTCGAAATGCTACAAAATTTTTCAGATCCTTTCTATATGTTACGAGGGAAGGTTATGTTGGAAGTACTTGTTAAAACAATTATCTCAAAATTAGATTCTATGAAACTTTTTGAAATACTAGTTTCGCTCAAAAATTGTAGTATATTATACATAATTTCATAATAGTTTCGGTCACAAAAATCAAATTAAATTGAGGATTGTTCGAAATGCCACGGAAAGTTTCATATGCTTTCTATATGTTACGAGGGAAGGTTATGATGGAAGTACATGCAAAACAATTATCTCAAAATTAGATTCTTTGAAACATTTTGAAATACTAGATTAGTCCAAAATATTGTAGTATATTATACAGAATTTCATACTAGTTTCGGTCAAAAAATCAAATTAAATTGAGGATTGTTCGAAATGCTACAAAATTTTTCAGATCCTTTCTATATGTTACGAGGGAAGGTTATGATGGAAATACATGCTAAAACATTATCTAAAAATTAGATTCTATGAAACTTTTTGAAATACTAGTTTCTGTCAAAAATTGTAGTATATTATACACAATTTAATACTAGTTTCGATCAAAAAATTAAATTAAATCGAGGATTGTTCGAAATGCTACGAAAATATTCAGATCCTTTCTATATGTTACGAGGGAAGGTTATGATGGAAGTACATGCCAAAAAATTATCTAATAATTTGATTCTATGAAACTTTTTGAAATACTAGTTTCGGTCAAAAAATGTAGTATATTATACACAATTTCATACTAGTTTCGATCAAAAAATCAAATTAAATTGAAGATTGTTCGAAATGCTACAAAAATTTTCAGATCCTTTCTATATGTTACGAGGGAAGGTTATGTTGGAAGTACTTGTTAAAACAATTATCTCAAAATTAGATTCTATGAAACTTTTTGAAATACTAGTTTCGCTCAAAAATTGTAGTATATTATACATAATTTCATACTAGTTTCGGTCACAAAAATCAAATTAAATTGAGGATTGTTCAAAATGCCACGGAGAGTTTCATATGCTTTCTATATGTTACGAGGGAAGGTTATGATGGAAGTACATGCAAAACCTTTATCTCAAAATTAGATTCTTTGAAACATTTTGAAATACTAGTTTAGTCCAAAATATTGTAGTATATTATACAGAATTTCATACTAGTTTCGGTCAAAAAATCAAATTAAATTGAGGATTGTTCGAAATGCTACAAAAATTTTCAGATCCTTTCTATATGTTACGAGGGAAGGTTATGATGGAAATACATGCTAAAACATTATCTAAAAATTAGATTCTATGAAACTTTTTGAAATACTAGTTTCTGTCAAAAATTGTAGTATATTATACACAATTTAATACTAGTTTCGATCAAAAAATTAAATTAAATCGAGGATTGTTCGAAATGCTACGAAAATATTCAGATCCTTTCTATATGTTACGAGGGAAGGTTATGATGGAAGTACATGCCAAAAAATTATCTAATAATTTGATTCTATGAAACTTTTTGAAATACTAGTTTCGGTCAAAAATTGTAGTATATTATACACAATTTCATACTAGTTTCGATCAAAAAATCAAATTAAATTGAAGATTGTTCGAAATGCTACAAAAATTTTCAGATCCTTTCTATATGTTACGAGGGAAGGTTATGTTGGAAGTACTTGTTAAAACAATTATCTCAAAATTAGATTCTATGAAACTTTTTGAAATACTAGTTTCGCTCAAAAATTGTAGTATATTATACATAATTTCATACTAGTTTCGGTC
Organism: Lathyrus aphaca; assembly: GCA_963966055.1. NCBI lineage: Eukaryota > Viridiplantae > Streptophyta > Magnoliopsida > Fabales > Fabaceae > Lathyrus > Lathyrus aphaca. Next base: position 287,086,648 of record OZ014524.1, read on the forward strand.
ACAAAAATCAAATTAAATTGAGGATTGTTCAAAATGCCACGGAGAGTTTCATATGCTTTCTATATGTTACGAGGGAAGGTTATGATGGAAGTACATGCAAAACAATTATCTCAAAATTAGATTCTTTGAAACATTATGAAATACTAGTTTAGTCCAAAATATTGTAGTATATTATACAGAATTTCATACTAGTTTCGGTCAAAAAATCAAATTAAGTCGAGGATTGTTCAAAATGCCCCGACCATTTTCAGCTCCTTTCTATATGTTACGAGGGGAGGTTATGGTGGAAGTCCATAAAAAATATTATCTCAAAATTAGATTCTATGAAACTTTTTGAAATACTAGTTTCAGTACAAAATTGTAGTATATTATACACAATTTCATACTAGTTTCGGTCAAAAAATCAAATTAAATCGAGGATTATTCGAAATCCTACGAAAGTTTCAGATCCTTTCTATATGTTACGAGGGAAGGTTATGATGGTAGTATATGCAAAAAAAAATTTCAAAATTAGATTCTATGAAACTTTTTGAAATGCTAGTTTAGGTAAAAAAATTTGTAGTATATTATACACAATTTCTTACTAGTTTCGGTCAAAAAATCAAATTAAATCGAGGATTTTTCGAAATTCTACGAAACTTTTCAGATCCTTTCTATATGTTACGAGGGAAGTTTATGATGGAAGTACATGCAAAAAAATTATCTAAGAATTAGATTCTATGAAACTTTTGAAATACTAGTTTCTGTAAAAAATTGTAGTATATTATACACAATTTCATACTAGTTTCGATCAAAAAATAAAATTAAATCGAGGATTATTCGAAATGCTACGAAAATTTTCAGATCCTTTCTATATGTTACGAGGGAAGGTTATCATGGAAGTACAAGCAAAAAAATTATCTTAAAATTAGATTCTATGAAACTTTTTGAAATGCTAGTTTAGGTCAAAAAATTGTAGTATATTATACACAATTTTAAACTAGTTTCGGTCAAAAAATCAAATTAAATCGAGGATTGTTCGAAATTCTACGAAACTTTTCAGATCCTTTCTATTTGTTAAGAGGGAAGGTTATGATGGAAGTCCACGCTAATAAATTATCTCAAAATTAGATTCTATGAAACTTTTTGAAATACTAGTTTCGGTACAAAATTGTAGTATATTATACACAATTTTATACTAGTTTCGGTCAAAAAATCAAATTAAATCGATGATTATTCGAAAAGCTACGAAATACTTTAGATCCTTTCTATATGTTACGAGGGAAGGTTGTGATGGAAGTATATGCAAAAAAAATATTTTAATATTAGATTCTATGAAACTTTTTGAAATGCTAGTTTAGGTAAAAAAAAGTGTAGTATATTATACATAATTTCATACTAGTTTCGATCAAAAAATAAAATTAAATCGAGGATTGTTCGAAATGCTACGAAAATTTTCAGATACTTTCTATATGTTACGAGGGAAGGTTATGATGGAAGTACATGCCAAAAAATTATTTAAAAATTTGATTCTATAAAACATTTTGAAATAATAGTTTCGCTCAAAAATTGTAGTATATTATACATAATTTCATACTAGTTTCGGTCACAAAAATCAAATTAAATCGAGGATTGTTCGAAATGCCACGAAAATTTTCATATCCTTTCTATATGATACGAGGGAAGGTTATGATGGAAGTACATGCAAAAAAAATATTTCAAAATTAGATTCTATGAAACTTTTTGAAATGCTAGTTTAGGTAAAAAAAATTGTAGTATATTATACACAATTTCATACTAGTTTCGGTCAAAAAATCAAATTAAATCGAGGATTTTTCGAAATTAAGCGAAACTTTTCAGATCCTTTCTATATGTTACGAGGGAAGGTTATGATGGAAATACATGCAAAATAATTATCTAAAAATTAGATTCTATGAAACTTTTTGAAAGACTAGTTTCTGTCAAAAATTGTAGTATATTATACACAATTTCATACTAGTTTCGATCAAAAAATAAAATTAAATCGAGGATTGTTCGAAATGCTACGAAAATTTTCAGATCCTTTCTATATGTTACGAGGGAAGGTTATGATGGAAGTACATGCCAAAAAATTATCTAAAAATTTGATTCTATGAAACTTTTTGAAATAATAGTTTCGCTAAAAAATTGTAGTATATTATACATAATTTCATACTAGTTTCGGTCACAAAAATCAAATTAAATCGAGGATTGTTCGAAATGCCACGAAAATTTTCATATCCTTTCTATATGATACGAGGGAAGGTTATGATGGAAGTACATGCAAAAAAAATATTTCAAAATTAGATTCTATGAAACTTTTTGAAATGCTAGTTTAGGTAAAAAAAATTGTAGTATATTATACACAATTTCATACTAGTTTCGGTCAAAAAATCAAATTAAATCGTGGATTTTTCGAAATTAAACGAAACTTTTCAGATCCTTTCTATATGTTACGAGGGAAGGTTATGATAGAAATACATGCAAAAAAATTATCTAAAAATTAGATTCTATGAAACTTTTTGAAATACTAGTTTCTGTCAAAAATTGTAGTATATTATACACAATTTCATACTAGTTTCGATCAAAAAATTAAATTAAATCGAGGATTGTTAGAAATGCTACGAAAATTTTCAGATCCTTTCTATATGTTACGAGCGAAGGTTATGATGGAAGTACATGACAAAAAATTATCTAAAAATTAGATTCTATGAAACTTTTTGAAATACTAGTTTCGCTCAAAAATTGTAGTATAATATACACAATTTCATACTAGTTTCGATCAAAAAATCAAATTAAATCGAGGATTGTTCGAAATGCCACGGAAAGTTTCATATCCTTTCTATATGTTACGAGGGAAGGTTATGATGGAAGAAATTGCAAAAACAATTATCTCAAAATTAGATTATGAAACTTTTTGAAATACTAGTTTCGCTCAAAAATTGTAGTATATTATACATAATTTCATACTAGTTTCGGTCACAAAAATCAAATTAAATCGAGGATTGTTCGAAATGCCACGAAAATTTTCATATCCTCTCTATATGTTACGAGGGAATGTTATGATGGAAGTACATGTAAAAAAATTATCTCAAAATTAGATTCTTGGAAACATTTTGAAATACTATTTTAGTCCAAAAAATTGTAGTATATTATACAAAATTTCAAACTAATTTCGGTCAAAAAATCAAATTAAATCGAGGATTGTTCCAAATGCCACGAACATTTTCAGCTCCTTTCTATATGTTACGAGGGGAGGTTATGGTGGAAGTCCATAAAAAAATATTATCTCAAAATTAGATCCTTTGAAACTTCTTGAAATACTAGTTTCGGTAAAAAAAATTGTAGTATATTATACACAATTTCATACTAGTTTCGATCAAGAGATCAAATTAAATCGAGGGTTGTTCAAAATGCTACGAAAATTTTCAGATCCTTTTTATATGTTACAAGAAAAGGTTATGATTGAAGTACATGCAAAAAAAATTATCTAAATATTAGATTTTATGAAACGTTTTGAAATACTAGTTTCGGTCAAAAATTGTTGTATATTATACACAATTACATACTAGTTTCGATCAAAAAATAAATTAAATCGAGGATTGTTCGAAATGCTACGGAAATTTTCAGATCCTTTCTATATGTTACGAGGGAAGGTTATGAAGGAAGTACATGCAAAAAATTATCTTAAATTTAGATTCTATGAAACTTTTTGAAATGCTAGTTTAGGTCAAAAAATTATGGTATATTATACACAATTTTAAACTAGTTTTGATCAAAATATCAAATTAAATCGAGGATTGTTTGAAATTCAACGAAACTTTTCATATCCTTTCTATATATTAAGAGGGAAGGTTATGATGGAAGTCTATTCTAATAAATTATCTCAAAATTAGATTCTATGAAACTTTTTTAAATACTAGTTTTGGTACAAAATTGTAGTATATTATACACAATTTCATACTAGTTTCAGTCAAAAAATCAAATTAAATCGAAGATTATTCGAAATGCTACGAAAAGTTTCAGATCCTTTCTATATGTTACGAGGGAAGGTTATGATGGTAGTATATGCTAAAAAAATATTTCAAAATTAGATTCTATAAAACTTTTTGAAATGCTAGTTTAGGTAAAAAAAATTGTAGTATATTATACACAATTTCATACTAGTTTCGGTCAAAAAATCAAATTAAATCGAGGATTTTTCGAAATTATACTAAATTATACGAAATTTTTCAGATCCTTTCTATATGTTACGAGGGAAGGTTATGATGGAAGTACATGCAAAAAAATTATCTCAAAATTAGATTCTATGAAACTTTTTGAAATACTAGTTTCTGTAAAAAATTGTAGTATATTATACACAATTTCATACTAGTTTCGATAAAAAAATAAAATTAAATCGAGGATTGTTCGAAATGCTACGAAAATTTTCAGATCCTTTCTATATGTTACAAGGGAAGGTTATGATGGAAGTACATGCCAAAAAAAATTATCTCAAAATTAGATTCTATGAAACTTTTTGAAATAATAGTTTCGCTCAAAAATTGTAGTATATTATACATAATTTCATACTAGTTTCGTTAACAAAAATCAAATTAAATCGAGGAATGTTTTGAAATGCCACGAAAATTTTCATATCCTTTCTATATGATACGTGGGAAGGTTATGATGGAAGTAAATGCAAACAAAATATTTCAAAATTAGATTCTATGAAACTTTTTGAAATGCTAGTTTAGGTAAAAAAAAATTGTAGTATATTATACACAATTTCATACTAGTTTCGGTTAAAAAATCAATTTAAATCGAGGATTTTTCGAAATTAAACGAAACTTTTCAGATCCTTTCTATATGTTATGAGGGAAGGTTATGATGGAAATACATGCAAATAAATTATCTAAAAATTAGATTCTATGAAACTTTTTGAAATCCTAGTTTCTGTCAAAAATTGTAGTATATTATACACAAATTCATACTAGTTTCGATCAAAAAATAAAATTAAATCGAGGATTGTTCGAAATGCTACGAAAATTTTCAGATCCTTTCTATATGTTACGAGGGAAGGTTATGATGGAAGTACATGCCAAAACATTATCTAAAAATTTTATTCTATGAAACTTTTTGAAATACTAGTTTCGGTAAAAAATTGTCGTATATTATACACAATTTCATACTAGTTTCGATCAAAAAATCAAATTAAATCGAGGATTGTTCGAAATGATACAAAAAAATTATCTTAAAATTAGATTCTGTGAAACTTTTTGATATGCTAGTTTAGGTCAAAAAATTATCGTATATTATACACAATTTTAAACTAGTTTCGATCAAAATATCAAATTAAATCGAGGATTGTTTTAAATTCTACGAAACTTTTCATATCCTTTCTATATGTTAAGAGGGAAGGTTATGATGGAAGTCCATGCTAATAAATTATCTCAAAATTAGATTCTATGAAACTTTTTGAAATACTAGTTTCGGTACAAAATAGTAGTATATTATACACAATTTCATACTAGTTTCGGTCAAAAAATCAAATTAAATCGAGGATTGTTCGAAATGCCACGAACATTTTCAGCTCCTTTCTATATGTTACGAGGGGAGATTATGGTGGAAGTCCATAAAAAAATATTATCTCAAAATTAGATTTTTTGAAACTTCTTGAAATACTACCATCGGTCAAAATAATTGTAGTATATTATACACAATTTCATACTAGTTTCGGTCAACAAATCAAATTAAATCGAGGATTGTTCGAAATGCCACGAACATTTTCAGATCCTTTCTATATGTTACGAGGGGAGATTATGATGGAAGTCCATATAAAAATATTATCCCAAAATTAGATTTTTTGAAACTTCTTGAAATACTAGTTTCGGTCAAAATAATTATAGTATATTATACACAATTTCATACTAGTTTCGATCAAGAGATCAAATTAAATCGAGGATTGTTCGAAATGCTACGAAAATTTTCAGATCCTTTCTATATGTTACGAGAGAAGGTTATGATTGAAGTACATGCAAAAAAAATTATCTAAAAATTAGATTTTATGAAACTTTTTGAAATACTAGTTTCGGTCAAAAATTGTAGTATATTATACAAATTTCATACTAGTTTCGATCAAAAAATTAAATTAAATCGAGGATTGTTCGAAATGCTACGGAAATTTTCAGATCCTTTCTATATGTTACGAGGGAAGGTTATGATGGAAGTACATGCAAAAAAATTATCTCAAAATTAGATTCTATGAAACTTTTTGAAATACTAGTTTCTGTAAAAAATTGTAGTATATTATACACAATTTCATACTAGTTTCGATAAAAAATTAAAATTAAATCGAGGATTGTTCGAAATGCTACGAAAATTTTCAGATCCTTTCTATATGTTACGAGGGAAGGTTATGATGGAAGTACATGCCAAAAAAAATTATCTCAAAATTAGATTCTATGAAACTTTTTGAAATAATAGTTTCGCTCAAAAATTGTAGTATATTATACATAATTTCATACTAGTTTCGTTTATAAAAATCAAATTAAATCGAGGAATGTTTCGAAATGCCACGAAAATTTTCATATCCTTTCTATATGATATGAGGGAAGGTTATGATGGAAGTAAATGCAAAAAAAATATTTCAAAATTAGATTCTATGAAACTTTTTGAAATGCTAGTTTAGGTAAAAAAAATTGTAGTATATTATACACAATTTCATACTAGTTTCGGTTAAAAAATCAAATTAAATCGAGGATTTTTCAAAATTAAACGAAACTTTTCAGATCCTTTCTATAAGTTATAAGGGAAGGTTATGATGGAAATACATGCAAAGAAATTATCTAAAAATTAGTTTCTATGAAACTTTTTGAAATACTAGTTTCGGTCAAAAATTGTAGTATATTATACACAATTTCATACTAGTTTCGATCAAAAAATCAAATTAAATCGAGGATAGTTCGAAATGATACAAAAAAATTATCTTAAAATTAGATTCTATGAAACTTTTTGAAATGCTAGTTTAGGTCAAAAAATTATCGTATATTATACACAATTTTAAACTAGTTTCGATCAAAATATCAAATTAAATCGAGGATTGTTTTAAATTCTACGAAACTTTTCATATCCTTTCTATATGTTAAGAGGGAAGGTTATGATGGAAGTCCATGCTAATAAATTATCTCAAAATTAGATTCTATGAAACTTTTTGAAATACTAGTTTCGGTACAAAATTGTGTATATTATACACAATTTCATACTAGTTTCGTTCAAAAAATCAAATTAAATCGAGGATTGTTCGAAATGCCACGAACATTTTCAACTCCTTTCTATATGTTACGAGGGGAGATTATGGTGGAAGTCCATAAAAAAATATTATCTCAAAATTAGATTTTTTGAAATTTCTTGAAATACTAGTTTCGGTCAAAATAATTGTAGTATATTATACACAATTTCATACTAGTTTCGGTCAAAAAATCAAATTAAATCGAGGATTGTTCGAAATGCCACGAACATTTTCAGATCCTTTCTATATGTTACGAGGGGAGATTATGGTGGAAGTCCACGAACACATTCATCCATGTTGTTCTTTGTCTTTCATTTTTTGCTTTTGTTTTTCAAAAAAGAAAGAAAAGTTTTAAACTGGCAATGTTTCTCATTTTCTCAAGCCTTTTCTAAAGCCTTGCATGAATCACCATTCATGCAGGTGCTCATCACCGGATCTTATCAATAATGACCCTGTTATGGCTGAGTATGACTTTGACAATCCAATTTATCAAGCCAATGAGAAGGGTGAAGAAGATTGCGAACTACCTGAAGAATTGGCCAGACTGCTTAAACAGGAGGAGAAGATGATTCAGCCCCATGAAGAAGCTGTCGAGGTGATAAACCAGGGTACCGAAGAAGACAAGAAAGAAGTCAAGATCGGGGCTGCATTGGAAGAATCTGTCAAGATTCGTTTAATTGCTATGCTTCGGGAGTATGTTGATGTCTTTGCATGGTCCTACCAAGATATGCCTGGTTTAGAAACTGACATTGTGGTTCACAAGCTACCTCTGAGAGAAGACTGCCCTCTAGTGAAGCAGAAGTTGAGGCGCACGCGTCCTGATATGGCAATCAAAATAAAAGAAGAAGTAAAAAAGCAGTTTGATGCTGGTTTCTTGGCCGTGACCAGTTACCCTCCGTGGGTTGCCAACATTGTGATGGTTCCTAAGAAAGACGGTAAAGTCAGGATGTGTGTAGACTACAGGGATTTAAATAGGGCCAGCCCCAAGGATGACTTCCCTCTGCCTCACATAGATGTTCTCGTTGATAATGCTGCTCAGTTTTCTGTGTTCTCTTTGATGGACGGGTTTTCCGGTTATAACCAGATTAAGATGTCTCCCGATGATATGGAAAAGACAACCTTCATCACGCCTTGGGGCACTTTCTGTTACAAGGTCATGCCGTTTGGCTTGAAGAATGCAGGGGCTACTTATCAACTGGCGATGGTGATGCTATTTCACGACATGATTCATCATGAAATTGAGGTTTATGTGGATGACATGATAACAAAGTCCCAAACAGAAGAGGAGCACTTGGTTAATCTAGCAAATTTGTTTGACAGACTTCAGAAGTTCAGACTGAGGTTGAATCCGAATAAGTGCACCTTCGGGGTCCGTTCTGGCAAGCTACTTGGCTTCATTGTTAGTGAGCGAGGAATTGAGGTTGATCCGGCCAAAGTGAAAGCCATCCAAGAGATTCTTGAGCCAAAGACTGAAAAGCAAGTGTGTGGTTTCTTAGGGAGACTAAACTACATTGCACGGTTTATCTCTCACCTAACGGCCACGTGTGAGCCCATCTTTAAGCTTCTGAGGAAGAATCAGGCCATTAAATGGAATGAAGACTGCCAGCAAGCCTTTGACCGAATCAAAGAATACCTGCTAGAACCTCCAATTCTCATGCCTCCGGTACCAGGGAGACCTTTGATCATGTATCTTACCGTGCTTGAAGGATCGATGGGATGTGTGCTGGGTCAGCAGGACGAGTCTGGTCGAAAAGAGCACGCCATTTATTACCTTAGCAAAAAGTTTGCCGATTGTGAGACACGTTACTCACTACTCGAGAAAACTTGCTGCGCTTTGGCATGGGCTGCTCGCTGACTAAGACAGTACATGATGACTCGCACCACTCTCTTAATTTCCAAGATGGATCCTGTGAAATACATTTTCGAGAAGCCGACTCTGACAGGAAGGGTAGCCCGATGGCAGCTGATACTAACAGAGTATGATATACATTACACTTTGCAAAAGGCAATCAAAGGAAGTGTATTGTCAGAATACTTGGCTCAGTAGCCAATCGATGATTATCAACCCATGAAGTTCGAGTTTCCGGATGAGGACATCATGTTCCTCAAGATGAAAGACTATGAAGAACCACTTCCGGAGGAGGGGCCAGACCCTGAATCCAAATGGAAGTTGATGTTTGACGGAGCTGTGAACATGAATGGAATTGGAGTAGGTGCTGTAATCATCTCGCCAGAAGGGGTCCATACACCTTTAGCTGCTCGGTTGACTTTCGAATGCACTAACAATGAGGCAGAGTATGAAGCTTGCATCATGGAGGTCGAAGAGGAAATCAACTTGCGGGTCAAGAACCTCGAGATCTTTGGAGATTCTGCTTTGGTGGTGAACCAAGTCAATGGCAAATGGCTAGTTCATTAACCTCACTTGGTTCCTTACAGGGATTATGTCAGGAGGCTGTTAACTTTCTTCACCAAAGTCAAGTTGAATTATATTCCTCGAGATGAAAACCAGTTTGCTGATGCTCTAGCAACTTTATCGTCTATGATTAAAGTTTGTCAAGAAAATTTTGTGCCTCGAATCATGGTCTCCCGTCTTGAAAGACCCGCTTATGTCTTTGCGGTTGAGAGTGGTGAAGATAACAAACCTTGGTATCATGATATTAAGCATTTCTTGAAGGCTCAAGAATACCCGGCTGGGGCATCCAGTAAGGACAAAAAGACCCTCAGAAGACTGGCAGGTGGTTTCTTCTTGAATCAAGATGGTGTGCTATACAAGTGAAACTTCGACATGGTTCTGCTCAGATGCGTGGATAGACACGAAGCAGACCTGTTGATGCAAGAGGTTCACGAAGGCTCCTTTGGTACCCATGCTGGAGGACATGCTATGGCCAAGAAATTGTTGAGATCAGGATATTATTGGATCACCATGGAATCCGATTGGTGTAAATACTCCCGTAAATGTCACAAGTGTCAGATTTATGCCGATAAGGTCCATGTGCCTCCAAATCCATTGAGTGTCATGTCTTCACCATGGCTGTTCGCCATGTGGAGCATTGATATGATTGGCAAGATCGAGCCGACAACTTCTAGCGGTCATCGCTTCATCCTGGTTGCTATAGACTACTTCACGAAGTGGGTCGAAGAGGCATCTTATGCCAATGTTACTAAACAAGTGGTAGCCCTGTTTATCAAAAGAGACATCATTTGCCGGTACGGAATTCCTGAAAGAATCATTACTGATAATGGTTCTAATCTCAACAACAAGATGATGGCTGACTTGTGTCGGGATTTCAAAATAAAGCACCACAACTCTTCTCCATATCGCCTAAAGATGAATGGCGCCGTCGAGGCGGCCAACAAAAACATTAAGAAGATCGTGTAGAAGATGGTTGTAACATACAAAGACTGACATGAGATGATATCATTTGCGTTGCATGGGTACAGAACGTCAGTGCGTACTTCAACAGGGGCAACCCCGTTCTCATTGGTGTATGGTATGGAGGCAGTCCTACCAATTGAAGTGGAAATCCCCTCGTTGAGGTTAATGATGGACTTTAAGCTAGATGAAGCTGAATGGCTCTGGTCCAAGTATAATCAATTGAGCCTCATTGAAGAAAAGCGCCTAGCAGCTGTATGTCATGGAAAATTGTATCAGCGGCGGATGAAGCAGGCTTTTGACAAAAAGGTACGACCACAGAGGTACATACCAGGTGACTTGGTGCTGAAAAGGATTTTTCCTCCTCTTAACGATCACAGGGGCAAGTGGACACCCAACTATGAAGGACCGTTCGTGGTTAAAAAAGTTTTCTCAGGTGGAGCCTTGATGCTGACAACCATGGACGGAGAAGACTTCCAATCCCCTGTCAACGCAGACGCAGTAAGAAAATACTTCGTGTAAAAAGGACCCGCTGGATAAAAACAGAATGAAGATCTAGGCAAAAATGGGCATCCCGGCGAGCCGAAAACAGAATAAAAGGCTCGGGCAAAAATTAGGGAAATCTTGAAAAAAATGTACACCCGCTGAGTTGAAAAGCCACATCGGACAACTCAGGCAAAAAAGGGTATCCCGGTGGATTGAAAACTCGAAAGGGAGATCCACGCAAAAGAGGGACTAACACGAACGACTGCGGTCTGCGAAATCTGTAACCTATTTGCAACTGAGGTTATTCTAAGGGTTGAAGATCAGTTCAATTACCTTTCTCAAGGGGTAGAGCGAGCGGATCGTCTCGAAGATATACGAGTCATAACCGTGTTGAAACTTGATGAGATCCACTAATTACATTGCCAATAGGATAGTTTGTTTTCTTTTTTTGGTTGTTTTCTCTTTCCAGGGAACTGCTTCCTTTGTATTGCCTATTCATGGCCATTTTTCTGAATCAATAAAAATTCAACTTCAGTCAACTTGTGACTATCTGCTTCTCGTTTTTTGTTTTTCATCTAGCATTGATTGATTGCAAAAACGTCCAGCAAATTGTGATTTATATTGTGTTGTGAACATTTGAATATTTTCTAACTCGTGCAGGAGGACAGAAACATTTAATACAACTCTGAAAGGGTGTCGAGATGCCCAGATAATGATTCATGCTACGAGCCTAGGGCATACAGGTCCCAAACTTACTCTCCATGTTGCAGGCACTATCGGTTGTGTTTATGCAGGTACAGGTGCAGGTGTTGCTAACAGAGCTAAAAGCAGATTCCCAGGAGGAACATTTCTTTATGCTTGAACAAAAACAGGTGCCTTCCAGGGCGTCTCCAGTCATCCCCAGTAAAGCGGAAGTTGAAATCTCTCCTAGCAAGGTAGCAGAATGTGGGTGTCCTCCCCAAGCAGAGAATTCCCTACAAATACAGGGGCAATTCCCAGCAGTACAAGGAGTGTCTTTCCTCCCCAGCAAGTTGCTTCCTCAACAATGTCATGCCTCTGGTTTCCAGCCAAGTCAAGAGGTCCTTTCTATATGTTACGAGGGAAGTTTATGATGGAAGTACATGCAAAAAAATTATCTAAAAATTAGATTCTATGAAACTTTTGAAATACTAGTTTCTCTAAGAAATTGTGGTATATTATACATAATTTCATACTAGTTTCGATTAAAAAATAATATTAAATCGAGGATTGTTCGAAATGCTACGAAAATTTTCAGATCCTTTCTATATGTTACAAGGGAAGGTTATCATGGAAGTACATGCACAAAAATTATCTTAAAATTAGATTCCTTGAAACTTTTTGAAATGCTAGTTTAGGTCAAAAAATTATAGTATATTATACACAATTTTAAACTAGTTTCGGTCAAAAAATCCAATTAAATCGAGGATTGTTCGAAATTCTACAAAGCTTTTCAAATCCTTTCTATATGTTAAGAGGGAAGGTTATGATGGAAGTCCATGCTAATAAATTATCTCAAAATTATATTCTATGAAACTTTTTGAAATCCTAGTTTCAGTACAAAATTGTAGTATATTATACACAATTTCATACTAGTTTCGGTCAAAAAATCAAATTAAATCAAGGATTATTCGAAATGTTACGAAATTTTTTAGATCATTTCTATATGTTACGAGGGAAGGTTGTGATAGAAGTATATGCAAAAAAATTATTTTTATATTAGATTCTATGAAACTTTTTGAAATACTAATTTCGGTAAAAATAAATTGTAGTATATTATACACAATTTCATACTAGTTTCGGTCAAAAAATCAAATTAAATCGAGGATTTTTCGAAATTATACTAAAATTTTCAGATCCTTTCTATATGTTACGAGGGAAGGTTATGATAGAAGTACATGCAAAAAATTATCTCAAAATTAGATTCTATGAAACTTTTTGAAATACTAGTTTCTTTAAAAAATTGTAGTATATTATACACAATTTCATATTAGTTTCGATCAAAAAATAAAATTAAATCGAGGATTGTTCGAAATGCTACGAAAATTTTCAGATCCTTTCTATATGTTTCGAGGGAAGGTTATGATGGAAGTACATGCCAAAAAATTATATAAAAATTTGATTCTATGAAACTTTTTGAAATACTAGTTTCGTTCAAAAATTGTAGTATATTATACACAATTTCATACTAGTTTCGATCAAAAAATCAAATTAAATCGAGGATTGTTCGAAATGCTACAAAAATTTTCAGATCCTTTCTATATGTTACGGGGGAAGGTTATGATGGAAGTACATGCAAAAAAAAATTATCTCAAAATTAGGTTCTAAGGAACTTTTTGAAATACTAGTTTCGCTCAAAAATTGTAGTATATTATACATAATTTCATACTAGTTTCGGTCACAAAAATCAAATTAAATCGAGGATTGTTCGAAATGCCATGAAACTTTTCAGATCCATTCTATATGTTACGAGGGAAGTTTATGATGGAAGTACATACAAAAAAAATTATCTCAAAATTAGATTCTATGAAACTTTTTGAAACACTAGTTTAGTCCAAAAAATTGTAGTATATTATACACAATTTCATACTAGTTTCGGTCAAAAAATCAAATTAAATCGAGGATTGTTTGAAATGCCACGAAAAGTTTCAGCACCTTTCTATATGTTACGAGGGGAGGTTATGGTGGAAGTCCATGCAAAAATATTATCTCAAAATTAGATTCTTTGAAACTTTTTGAAATACTAGTTTCGGTCAAAAAAATTGTAGTATATTATACACAATTTCATACTAGCTTCGATCAAGAAATCAAATTAAATCGAGGATTCTTCGAAATGCGACGAAAATTTTCAGATCCTTTCTATATGTTACGAGAAAAGGTTATGATTGAAGTACATGCAAAAAACAATTATCTAAAAAATTAGATTCTATGAAACTTTTTGAAATACTAGTTTCGGTCAAAAATTGTAGTATATTATACACAATTGCATACTAGTTTCGATCAAAAAATAAAATTAAATCGAGGATTGTTCGAAATGCTATGGAAATTTTGAGATGCTTTCTATATCTTACGAGGGAAGGTTATGATGGAAGTACATGCAAAAAAATTATCTTAAAATTAGATTCTTTGAAACTTTTTGAAATGCTAGTTTAGGTCAAAAAATTATAGTATATTATACACAATTTTAAACTAGTTTTGGTCAAAAAATCCAATTAAATCGAGGATTGTTCGAAATTCTACAAAACTTTTCAAATCCTTTCTATATGTTAAGAGGGAAGGTTATGATGGAAGTCCATGCTAATAAATTATCTCAAAATTATATTCTATGAAACTTTTTGAAATCCTAGTTTCAGTACAAAATTGTAGTATATTATACACAATTTCATACTAGTTTCGGTCAAAAAATCAAATTAAATCAAGGATTATTCGAAATGTTACGAAATTTTTTAGATCATTTCTATATGTTACGAGGGAAGGTTGTGATAGAAGTATATGCAAAAAAATTATTTTTATATTAGATTCTATGAAACTTTTTGAAATACTAATTTCGGTAAAAATAAATTGTAGTATATTATACACAATTTCATACTAGTTTCGGTCAAAAAATCAAATTAAATCGAGGATTTTTCGAAATTATACGAAAATTTTCAGATCCTTTCTATATGTTACGAGGGAAGGTTATGATAGAAGTACATGCAAAAAATTATCTCAAAATTAGATTCTATGAAACTTTTTGAAATACTAGTTTCTTTAAAAAATTGTAGTATATTATACACAATTTCATATTAGTTTCGATCAAAAAATAAAATTAAATCGAGGATTGTTCGAAATGCTACAAAAATTTTCAGATCCTTTCTATATGTTTCGAGGGAAGGTTATGATGGAAGTACATGCATAAAAATTATATAAAAATTTGATTCTATGAAACTTTTTGAAATACTAGTTTCGTTCAAAAATTGTAGTATATTATACACAATTTCATACTAGTTTCGATCAAAAAATCAAATTAAATCGAGGATTGTTCGAAATGCTACAAAAATTTTCAGATTCTTTCTATATGTTACGGGGGAAGGTTATGATGGAAGTACATGCAAAAAAAATTATCTCAAAATTAGGTTCTAAGGAACTTTTTGAAATACTAGTTTCGCTCAAAAATTGTAGTATATTATACATAATTTCATACTAGTTTCGGTCACAAAAATCAAATTAAATCGAGGATTGTTCGAAATGCCATGAAACTTTTCAGATCCATTCTATATGTTACGAGGGAAGTTTATGATGGAAGTACATACAAAAAAATTATCTCAAAATTAGATTCTATGAAACTTTTTGAAACACTAGTTTAGTCCAAAAAATTGTAGTATATTATACACAATTTCATACTAGTTTCGGTCAAAAAATCAAATTAAATCGAGGATTGTTTGAAATGCCACGAAAAGTTTCAGCACCTTTCTATATGTTACGAGGGGAGGTTATGGTGGAAGTCCATGCAAAAATATTATCTCAAAATTAGATTCTTTGAAACTTTTTGAAATACTAGTTTCGGTCAAAAAAATTGTAGTATATTATACACAATTTCATACTAGTTTCGATCAAGAAATCAAATTAAATCGAGGATTCTTCGAAATGCGACAAAAATTTTTAGATCCTTTCTATATGTTACGAGAGAAGGTTATGATTGAAGTACATGCAAAAAACAATTATCTAAAAAATTAGATTTTATGAAACTTTTTGAAATACTAGTTTCGGTCAAAAATTGTAGTATATTATACACAATTGCATACTAGTTTCGATCAAAAAATAAAATTAAATCGAGGATTGTTCGAAATGCTATGGAAATTTTGAGATGCTTTCTATATCTTACGAGGGAAGGTTATGATGGAAGTACATGCAAAAAAATTATCTTAAAATTAGATTCTATGAAACTTTTTGAAATGCTAGTTTAGGTCAAAAAATTGTAGTATATTATACACAATTTTAAACTAGTTTCGGTCAAAAAGTCAAATTAAATCGAGGATTGTTCGAAATTCTACGAAACTTTTCATATCCTTTCTATATGTTAAGAGGGAAGTTATGATGGAAGTCCATGCTAATAAATTATCTCAAAATTAGATTCTATGAAACTTTTTGAAATACTAGTTTCGGTACAAAATTATAGTATATTATACACAATTTCATATTAGTTTCGGCCAAAAAATCAAATTAAATACATGATTATTCGAAATCCTACGAAAATTTTCAGATCCTTTCTATATGTTACGAGGGAAGGTTATGTTGGTAGTATATGCAAAAAAAATATTTCAAAATTAGATTCTATGAAACTTTTTGAAATGCTAGTTTAGGTAAAAAAATGTAGTATATTATACACAATTTCTTACTAGTTTCGGTAAAAAAATCAAATTAAATCTAGGATTTTTCGAAATTCTACGAAACTTTGCAGATCCTTTCTATATGTTATGAGGGAAGTTTATGATGGAAGTACATGCAAAAAAATTATCTAAAAATTAGATTCTATGAAACTTTTGAAATACTAGTTTCTGTAAGAAATTGTAGTATATTATACATAATTCCATACTAGTTTCGATCAAAAAATAATATTAAATCGAGGATTGTTCGAAATGCTACGAAAATTTTCAGATCCTTTCTATATGTTACAAGGGAAGGTTATCATGGAAGTACATGCAAAAAATTTATCTTAAAATTAGATTCTATGAAACTTTTTGAAATGCTAATTTAGGTCAAAAAATTTTAGTATATTATACACAATTTTAAACTAGTTTCGGTTAAAAAATCCAATTAAATCGAGGATTGTTCGAAATTCTACAAAACTTTTCAGATCCTTTCTATATGTTAAGAGGGAAGGTTATGATGGAAGTCCATGCTAATAAATTATCTCAAAATTATATTCTATGAAACTTTTTGAAATCCTAGTTTCAGTACAAAATTGTAGTATATTATACACAATTTCATACTAGTTTCGGTCAAAAAATCAAATTAAATCGAGGATTATTCGAAATGTTACGAAATTTTTTAGATCCTTTCTATATGTTACTAGGGAAGGTTGTGATGGAAGTATATGTAAAAAAAATATTTTAATATTAGATTCTATGAAACTTTTTGAAATACTAATTTCGGTAAAAATAAATTGTAGTATATTATACACAATTTCATACTAGTTTCGGTCAAAAAATCAAATTAAATCGAGGATTTTTCGAAATTATACGAAATTTTTCAGATCCTTTCTATATGTTACGAGGGAAGGTTATGATGGAAGTACATGCCAAAAAATTATCTAAAAATTTGATTCTATGAAACTTTTTGAAATACTAGTTTCGGTAAAAAATTGTAGTATATTATACATAATTTCATACTAGTTTCGATTAAAAAATCAAATTAAATCTAGGATTGTTCGAAATGCTACAAAATTTTTTCAGATCCTTTCTATATGTTACAAGGGAAAGTTATGATGGAATTACATACAAAAAAAATTATCTCAAAATTAGATTCTATGAAACTTTTTGAAATAATAGTTTCGCTCAAAAATTGTAGTATATTATACATAATTTCATACTAGTTTCGGTCACAAAAATCAAATTAAATCGAGAATTGTTCGAAATGCCATGAAAATTTTCATATCCTTTCTATATGATACGAGGGAAGGTTATGATGGAAGTACATACAAAAAAAATATTTCAAAATTAGATTCTATGAAACTTTTTGAAATGCTAGTTTCGGTAAAAAAAAATTGTAGTATATTATACACAATTTCATACTAGTTTCGGTCAAAAAATCAAATTAAATCGAGGATTTTTCGAAATTATACGAAAACTTTTCAGATCCTTTCTATATTTTACGAGGGAAGGTTATGATGGAAATACATGCAAAAACATTATCTAAAAATTAGATTCTATGAAACTTTTTGAAATACTAGTTTCTGTCAAAAATTGTAGTATATTATACACAATTTCATACTAGTTTCGATCAAAAAATTAAATTAAATCGAGGATTGTTCGAAATGCTAAGAAAATTTTCAGATCCTTTCTATATGTTACGAGGGAAGGATATGATGGAAGTAAATGCCAAAAAATTATCTAAACATTTAATTCTATGAAACTTTTTGAAATACTATTTTCGGTCAAAAATTGTAGTATATTATACACAATTTCATACTAGTTTCGATCAAAAAATCAAATTAAATTGAGGATTGTTCGAAATGATACTAAAATTTTCAGATCCTTTCTATATGTTACGAGGGAAGGTTATGATGGAAGTACTTGCAAAAAAAATTATCTCAAAATTAGATTCTATGAAATTTTTTGAAATACTAGTTTCGCTCAAAAATTGTAGTATATTATACATAATTTCATACTAGTTTCGGTCACAAAAATCAAATTAAATCGAGGATTGTTCGAAATGCCACGGAAAGTTTCATATCCTTTCTATATGTTACGAGGGAAGGTTGTGATGGAAGTACATGCAAAACAATTATCTCAAAATTAGATTCTTTGAAACATTTTGAAATACTAGTTTATTCCAAAAAATTGTAGTATATTATACACAATTTCAAATTAGTTTCGGTCAAAAAATCAAATTAAATCGAGTATTGTTCGAAATGCCACGAATATTTTCAGCTCCTTTCTATATGTTACGAGGGGAGGTTATGGTGGAAGTCCATAAAAAAATATTATCTCAAAATTAGATTCTTTGAAACTTCTTGAAATACTAGTTTCGGTAAAAAAAATTGTAGTATATTATACACAATTTCATACTAGTTTCGATCATGAGATCAAATTAAATCGAGGATTGTTCGAAATGCTACGCAAATTTTCAGATCCTTTCTATATGTTACGAGAGAAGGTTATGATTGAAGTACATGCAAAAAAAATTATCTAAAAATTATATTTTATGAAACTTTTTGTAATACTAGTTTCGGTCAAAAATTGTAGTATATTATACACAATTACATACTAGTTTCGATCAAAAAATTAAATTAAATCGAGGATTGTTCGAAATGCTACGGAAATTTTCAGATCCTTTCTATATGTTACAAGGGAAGGTTATGATTGAAGTACATGCAAAAAAATTATCTTAAAATAAAAATCTATGAAACTCTTTGAAATGCTAGTTTAGGTCAAAAATTATCGTATATTATACACAATTTTAAACAAGTTTCGATCAAAATATCAAATTAAATCGAGGATTGTTTGAAATTCAACGAAACTTTTCATATCCTTTCTATATGTTAAGAGGGAAGGTTATGATGGAAGTCCATTCTAATAAATTATCTCAAAATTAGATTCTATGAAACTTTTTGAAATACTAGTTTCGGTACAAAATTGTAGTATATTATACACAATTTCATAGTAGTTTCAGTCAAAAAATCAAATTAAATCTTAGATTATTCGAAATGCTACGAAAATTTTCAGATCCTTTCTATATGTTACGAGGGAAGGTTATGATGGTAGTATATGCTAAAAAAATATTTCAAAATTAGATTCTATGAAACTTTTTGAAATGCTAGTTTAGGTAAAAAATATTGTAGTATATTATACACAATTTCATACTAGTTTCGGTAAAAAAATCAAATTAAATCGAGGATTTTTCGAAATTATACGAAATTATACAAAATTTTTCAGATTCTTTCTATATGTTACGAGGGAAGGTTATGATGGAAGTACATGCAAAAAAATTATCTCAAAATTAGATTCTATGAAACTTTTTAAAATACTAATTTCTGTAAAAAATTGTAGTATATTATACACAATTTCATACTAGTTTCGATCAAAAAATAAAATTAAATCGAGGATTGTTCGAAATGCTACGAAAATTTTTAGATACTTTCTATATGTTACGAGGGAAGGTTATGATGGAAGTACATGCCAAAAAATTATCTAAAAATTTGATTCTATGAAACTTTTTGAAATACTAGTTTCGGTCAAAAATTGTAGTATATTATACACAATTTCATACTAGTTTCGATCAAAAAATCAAATTAAAACGAGGATTGTTCGAAATGCTACAAAAATTTTCAGATCCTTTTTATATGTTACGAGGGAAAGTTATGATGGAAGTACATGCAAAAAAAATTATCTCAAAATTATATTCTATGACACTTTTTGAAATAATAGTTTCGCTACAAAATTGTAGTATATTATACATAATTTCATACTAGTTTCGGTCACAAAATCAAATTAAATCGAGGAATGTTTCGAATGCCACGAAAATTTTCATATCCTTTCTATATGATACGAGGGAAGGTTATGATGGAAGTACTTGCAAAAAAAATATTACAAAATTAGATTCTATGAAACCTTTTGAAATGCTAGTTTAGGTAAAAAAAAATTGTAGTATACTATACACAATTTCATACTAGTTTCGGTCAAAAAATCAAATTAAATCGAGGATTTTTCGAAATTAAACGAAACTTTTCAGATCCTTTCTATATATTACGAGGGAAGGTTATGATGGAAATACATGCAAAGAAATTATCTTAAAATTAGATTGTATGAAACTTTTTGAAATACTAGTTTCTGTCAAAAATTGTAGTATATTATACACAATTTCATACTAGTTTCGATCAAAAAATAAAATTAAATCGAGGATTGTTCGAAAAGTTACGAAAATATTCAGATCCTTTCTATATGGTACGAGGGAAGGTTATGATGGAAGTACATGCCAAAAAATTATCTAAAAATTTGATTCTATGAAACTTTTTGAAATACTAGTTTCGGTCAAATATTGTAGTATATTATACACAATTTCATACTAGTTTCGATCAAAAAATCAAATTAAATTGAGGATTGTTCGAAATGCTACAAAATTTTTTAGATCCTTTCTATATGTTACGAGGGAAGGTTATGATTGAAGTACTTGCAAAAAAAATTATCTCAAAATTAGATTCTATTAAACTTTTTGAAATACTAGTTTCGCTAAAAAATTGTCGTATATTATACATAATTTCATACTAGTTTCGGTCACAAAAATCAAATTAAATCGAGGATTGTTCGAAATGCCACGAAAATTTTCATATCCTTTCTATATGTTAAGAGGGAAGGTTATGATGGAAGTACATGATAAAAAATTATCTCAAAATTAGATTCTATGAAACTTTTTGAAATACTAGTTTCGGTACAAAATTGTAGTATATTATACACAATTTCATACTAGTTTCGGTCAAAAAATCAAATTAAATCGAGGATTATTCGAAATGTTACGAAATATTTTAGATCCTTTCTATATGTTACGAGGGAAGGTTCTGATGGAAGTATATGCAAAAAAAATATTTCAAAATTAGATTCTATGAAACTTTTTGAAATGCTAGTTTAGGTAAAAAAAATGTAGTATATTATACACAATTTCTTACTAGTTTCGGTTAAAAAATCAAATTAAATCTAGGATTTTTCGAAATTCTACGAAACTTTGCAGATCCTTTCTATATGTTATGAGGGAAGTTTATGATGGAAGTACATGCAAAAAAATTATCTAAAAATTAGATTCTATGAAACTTTTGAAATACTAGTTTCTGTAAGAAATTGTAGTATATTATACATAATTCCATACTAGTTTCGATCAAAAAATAATATTAAATCGAGGATTGTTCGAAATGCTACGAAAATTTTCAGATCCTTTCTATATGTTACAAGGGAAGGTTATCATGGAAGTACATGCAAAAAATTTATCTTAAAATTAGATTCTATGAAACTTTTTGAAATGCTAATTTAGGTCAAAAAATTTTAGTATATTATACACAATTTTAAACTAGTTTCGGTTAAAAAATCCAATTAAATCGAGGATTGTTCGAAATTCTACAAAACTTTTCAGATCCTTTCTATATGTTAAGAGGGAAGGTTATGATGGAAGTCCATGCTAATAAATTATCTCAAAATTATATTCTATGAAACTTTTTGAAATCCTAGTTTCAGTACAAAATTGTAGTATATTATACACAATTTCATACTAGTTTCGGTCAAAAAATCAAATTAAATCGAGGATTATTCGAAATGTTACGAAATTTTTTAGATCCTTTCTATATGTTACTAGGGAAGGTTGTGATGGAAGTATATGTAAAAAAAATATTTTAATATTAGATTCTATGAAACTTTTTGAAATACTAATTTCGGTAAAAATAAATTGTAGTATATTATACACAATTTCATACTAGTTTCGGTCAAAAAATCAAATTAAATCGAGGATTTTTCGAAATTATACGAAATTTTTCAGATCCTTTCTATATGTTACGAGGGAAGGTTATGATGGAAGTACATGCCAAAAAATTATCTAAAAATTTGATTCTATGAAACTTTTTGAAATACTAGTTTCGGTAAAAAATTGTAGTATATTATACATAATTTCATACTAGTTTCGATTAAAAAATCAAATTAAATCTAGGATTGTTCGAAATGCTACAAAATTTTTTCAGATCCTTTCTATATGTTACAAGGGAAAGTTATGATGGAATTACATACAAAAAAAATTATCTCAAAATTAGATTCTATGAAACTTTTTGAAATAATAGTTTCGCTCAAAAATTGTAGTATATTATACATAATTTCATACTAGTTTCGGTCACAAAAATCAAATTAAATCGAGAATTGTTCGAAATGCCATGAAAATTTTCATATCCTTTCTATATGATACGAGGGAAGGTTATGATGGAAGTACATACAAAAAAAATATTTCAAAATTAGATTCTATGAAACTTTTTGAAATGCTAGTTTCGGTAAAAAAAAATTGTAGTATATTATACACAATTTCATACTAGTTTCGGTCAAAAAATCAAATTAAATCGAGGATTTTTCGAAATTATACGAAAACTTTTCAGATCCTTTCTATATGTTACGAGGGAAGGTTATGATGGAAATACATGCAAAAACATTATCTAAAAATTAGATTCTATGAAACTTTTTGAAATACTAGTTTCTGTCAAAAATTGTAGTATATTATACACAATTTCATACTAGTTTCGATCAAAAAATTAAATTAAATCGAGGATTGTTCGAAATGCTAAGAAAATTTTCAGATCCTTTCTATATGTTACGAGGGAAGGATATGATGGAAGTAAATGCCAAAAAATTATCTAAACATTTAATTCTATGAAACTTTTTGAAATACTATTTTCGGTCAAAAATTGTAGTATATTATACACAATTTCATACTAGTTTCGATCAAAAAATCAAATTAAATTGAGGATTGTTCGAAATGATACTAAAATTTTCAGATCCTTTCTATATGTTACGAGGGAAGGTTATGATGGAAGTACTTGCAAAAAAAATTATCTCAAAATTAGATTCTATGAAATTTTTTGAAATACTAGTTTCGCTCAAAAATTGTAGTATATTATACATAATTTCATACTAGTTTCGGTCACAAAAATCAAATTAAATCGAGGATTGTTCGAAATGCCACGGAAAGTTTCATATCCTTTCTATATGTTACGAGGGAAGGTTGTGATGGAAGTACATGCAAAACAATTATCTCAAAATTAGATTCTTTGAAACATTTTGAAATACTAGTTTATTCCAAAAAATTGTAGTATATTATACACAATTTCAAATTAGTTTCGGTCAAAAAATCAAATTAAATCGAGTATTGTTCGAAATGCCACGAATATTTTCAGCTCCTTTCTATATGTTACGAGGGGAGGTTATGGTGGAAGTCCATAAAAAAATATTATCTCAAAATTAGATTCTTTGAAACTTCTTGAAATACTAGTTTCGGTAAAAAAAATTGTAGTATATTATACACAATTTCATACTAGTTTCGATCATGAGATCAAATTAAATCGAGGATTGTTCGAAATGCTACGCAAATTTTCAGATCCTTTCTATATGTTACGAGAGAAGGTTATGATTGAAGTACATGCAAAAAAAATTATCTAAAAATTATATTTTATGAAACTTTTTGTAATACTAGTTTCGGTCAAAAATTGTAGTATATTATACACAATTACATACTAGTTTCGATCAAAAAATTAAATTAAATCGAGGATTGTTCGAAATGCTACGGAAATTTTCAGATCCTTTCTATATGTTACAAGGGAAGGTTATGATTGAAGTACATGCAAAAAAATTATCTTAAAATAAAAATCTATGAAACTCTTTGAAATGCTAGTTTAGGTCAAAAATTATCGTATATTATACACAATTTTAAACAAGTTTCGATCAAAATATCAAATTAAATCGAGGATTGTTTGAAATTCAACGAAACTTTTCATATCCTTTCTATATGTTAAGAGGGAAGGTTATGATGGAAGTCCATTCTAATAAATTATCTCAAAATTAGATTCTATGAAACTTTTTGAAATACTAGTTTCGGTACAAAATTGTAGTATATTATACACAATTTCATAGTAGTTTCAGTCAAAAAATCAAATTAAATCTTAGATTATTCGAAATGCTACGAAAATTTTCAGATCCTTTCTATATGTTACGAGGGAAGGTTATGATGGTAGTATATGCTAAAAAAATATTTCAAAATTAGATTCTATGAAACTTTTTGAAATGCTAGTTTAGGTAAAAAATATTGTAGTATATTATACACAATTTCATACTAGTTTCGGTAAAAAAATCAAATTAAATCGAGGATTTTTCGAAATTATACGAAATTATACAAAATTTTTCAGATTCTTTCTATATGTTACGAGGGAAGGTTATGATGGAAGTACATGCAAAAAAATTATCTCAAAATTAGATTCTATGAAACTTTTTAAAATACTAATTTCTGTAAAAAATTGTAGTATATTATACACAATTTCATACTAGTTTCGATCAAAAAATAAAATTAAATCGAGGATTGTTCGAAATGCTACGAAAATTTTTAGATACTTTCTATATGTTACGAGGGAAGGTTATGATGGAAGTACATGCCAAAAAATTATCTAAAAATTTGATTCTATGAAACTTTTTGAAATACTAGTTTCGGTCAAAAATTGTAGTATATTATACACAATTTCATACTAGTTTCGATCAAAAAATCAAATTAAAACGAGGATTGTTCGAAATGCTACAAAAATTTTCAGATCCTTTTTATATGTTACGAGGGAAAGTTATGATGGAAGTACATGCAAAAAAAATTATCTCAAAATTATATTCTATGACACTTTTTGAAATAATAGTTTCGCTACAAAATTGTAGTATATTATACATAATTTCATACTAGTTTCGGTCACAAAATCAAATTAAATCGAGGAATGTTTCGAATGCCACGAAAATTTTCATATCCTTTCTATATGATACGAGGGAAGGTTATGATGGAAGTACTTGCAAAAAAAATATTTCAAAATTAGATTCTATGAAACCTTTTGAAATGCTAGTTTAGGTAAAAAAAAAATTGTAGTATACTATACACAATTTCATACTAGTTTCGGTCAAAAAATCAAATTAAATCGAGGATTTTTCGAAATTAAACGAAACTTTTCAGATCCTTTCTATATATTACGAGGGAAGGTTATGATGGAAATACATGCAAAGAAATTATCTTAAAATTAGATTGTATGAAACTTTTTGAAATACTAGTTTCTGTCAAAAATTGTAGTATATTATACACAATTTCATACTAGTTTCGATCAAAAAATAAAATTAAATCGAGGATTGTTCGAAAAGTTACGAAAATATTCAGATCCTTTCTATATGGTACGAGGGAAGGTTATGATGGAAGTACATGCCAAAAAATTATCTAAAAATTTGATTCTATGAAACTTTTTGAAATACTAGTTTCGGTCAAATATTGTAGTATATTATACACAATTTCATACTAGTTTCGATCAAAAAATCAAATTAAATTGAGGATTGTTCGAAATGCTACAAAATTTTTTAGATCCTTTCTATATGTTACGAGGGAAGGTTATGATTGAAGTACTTGCAAAAAAAATTATCTCAAAATTAGATTCTATTAAACTTTTTGAAATACTAGTTTCGCTAAAAAATTGTCGTATATTATACATAATTTCATACTAGTTTCGGTCACAAAAATCAAATTAAATCGAGGATTGTTCGAAATGCCACGAAAATTTTCATATCCTTTCTATATGTTAAGAGGGAAGGTTATGATGGAAGTACATGATAAAAAATTATCTCAAAATTAGATTCTATGAAACTTTTTGAAATACTAGTTTCGGTACAAAATTGTAGTATATTATACACAATTTCATACTATTTTCGGTCAAAAAATCAAATTAAATCGAGGATTATTCGAAATGTTACGAAATATTTTAGATCCTTTCTATATGTTACGAGGGAAGGTTCTGATGGAAGTATATGCAAAAAAAATATTTTAATATTAGATTCTATGAAACTTTTAGAAATGCTAGTTTAGGTAAAAAAAATTGTAGTATATTATACACAATTTAATACTAGTTTCGGTCAAAAAATCAAATTAAATCGAGGATTTTTCGAAATTATACGAAATTATACGAAATTTTTCAGATTGTTTCTATATGTTACGAGGGAAGGTTATGATGGAAGTACATGCAAAAAATTATCTCAATATTAGATTCTATGAAACTTTTTGAAATACTAGTTTCTGTAAAAAATTGTAGTATATTATACACAGTTTCATACTAGTTTCGATCAAAAAATAAAATTAAATCGAGGATTATTCGAAATGCTACGAAAATTTTCAGATACTTTCTATATGTTACGAGGGAAGGTTATGATGGAAGTACATGCCAAAAAATTATCTAATAATTTGATTCTATGAAACTTTTTGAAATACTAGTTTTGGTCAAAAATTGTAGTATATTATACACAATTTCATACTAGTTTCGATCAAAAAATCAAATTAAATTGAGGATTGTTCGAAATGCTACAAAAATTTTCAGATCCTTTCTATATGTTACGAGGGAAGGTTATGATGGAAATACATGCTAAAACATTATCTAAAAATTAGATTCTATGAAACTTTTTGAAATACTAGTTTCTGTCAAAAATTGTAGTATATTATACACAATTTAATACTAGTTTCGATTAAAAAATTAAATTAAATCTTGGATTGTTCGAAATGCTACGAAAATATTCAGATCCTTTCTATATGTTACGAGGGAAGGTTATGATGGAAGTACATGCCAAAAAATTATCTAATAATTTGATTCTATGAAACTTTTTGAAATACTAGTTTCGGTAAAAAATTGTAGTATATTATACATAATTTCATACTAGTTTCGATTAAAAAATCAAATTAAATCTAGGATTGTTCGAAATGCTACAAAATTTTTTCAGATCCTTTCTATATGTTACAAGGGAAAGTTATGATGGAATTACATACAAAAAAAATTATCTCAAAATTAGATTCTATGAAACTTTTTGAAATAATAGTTTCGCTCAAAAATTGTAGTATATTATACATAATTTCATACTAGTTTCGGTCACAAAAATCAAATTAAATCGAGAATTGTTCGAAATGCCATGAAAATTTTCATATCCTTTCTATATGATACGAGGGAAGGTTATGATGGAAGTACATACAAAAAAAATATTTCAAAATTAGATTCTATGAAACTTTTTGAAATGCTAGTTTCGGTAAAAAAAAATTGTAGTATATTATACACAATTTCATACTAGTTTCGGTCAAAAAATCAAATTAAATCGAGGATTTTTCGAAATTATACGAAAACTTTTCAGATCCTTTCTATATGTTACGAGGGAAGGTTATGATGGAAATACATGCAAAAACATTATCTAAAAATTAGATTCTATGAAACTTTTTGAAATACTAGTTTCTGTCAAAAATTGTAGTATATTATACACAATTTCATACTAGTTTCGATCAAAAAATTAAATTAAATCGAGGATTGTTCGAAATGCTAAGAAAATTTTCAGATCCTTTCTATATGTTACGAGGGAAGGATATGATGGAAGTAAATGCCAAAAAATTATCTAAACATTTAATTCTATGAAACTTTTTGAAATACTATTTTCGGTCAAAAATTGTAGTATATTATACACAATTTCATACTAGTTTCGATCAAAAAATCAAATTAAATTGAGGATTGTTCGAAATGATACTAAAATTTTCAGATCCTTTCTATATGTTACGAGGGAAGGTTATGATGGAAGTACTTGCAAAAAAAATTATCTCAAAATTAGATTCTATGAAATTTTTTGAAATACTAGTTTCGCTCAAAAATTGTAGTATATTATACATAATTTCATACTAGTTTCGGTCACAAAAATCAAATTAAATCGAGGATTGTTCGAAATGCCACGGAAAGTTTCATATCCTTTCTATATGTTACGAGGGAAGGTTGTGATGGAAGTACATGCAAAACAATTATCTCAAAATTAGATTCTTTGAAACATTTTGAAATACTAGTTTATTCCAAAAAATTGTAGTATATTATACACAATTTCAAATTAGTTTCGGTCAAAAAATCAAATTAAATCGAGTATTGTTCGAAATGCCACGAATATTTTCAGCTCCTTTCTATATGTTACGAGGGGAGGTTATGGTGGAAGTCCATAAAAAAATATTATCTCAAAATTAGATTCTTTGAAACTTCTTGAAATACTAGTTTCGGTAAAAAAAATTGTAGTATATTATACACAATTTCATACTAGTTTCGATCATGAGATCAAATTAAATCGAGGATTGTTCGAAATGCTACGCAAATTTTCAGATCCTTTCTATATGTTACGAGAGAAGGTTATGATTGAAGTACATGCAAAAAAAATTATCTAAAAATTATATTTTATGAAACTTTTTGTAATACTAGTTTCGGTCAAAAATTGTAGTATATTATACACAATTACATACTAGTTTCGATCAAAAAATTAAATTAAATCGAGGATTGTTCGAAATGCTACGGAAATTTTCAGATCCTTTCTATATGTTACAAGGGAAGGTTATGATTGAAGTACATGCAAAAAAATTATCTTAAAATAAAAATCTATGAAACTCTTTGAAATGCTAGTTTAGGTCAAAAATTATCGTATATTATACACAATTTTAAACAAGTTTCGATCAAAATATCAAATTAAATCGAGGATTGTTTGAAATTCAACGAAACTTTTCATATCCTTTCTATATGTTAAGAGGGAAGGTTATGATGGAAGTCCATTCTAATAAATTATCTCAAAATTAGATTCTATGAAACTTTTTGAAATACTAGTTTCGGTACAAAATTGTAGTATATTATACACAATTTCATAGTAGTTTCAGTCAAAAAATCAAATTAAATCTTAGATTATTCGAAATGCTACGAAAATTTTCAGATCCTTTCTATATGTTACGAGGGAAGGTTATGATGGTAGTATATGCTAAAAAAATATTTCAAAATTAGATTCTATGAAACTTTTTGAAATGCTAGTTTAGGTAAAAAATATTGTAGTATATTATACACAATTTCATACTAGTTTCGGTAAAAAAATCAAATTAAATCGAGGATTTTTCGAAATTATACGAAATTATACAAAATTTTTCAGATTCTTTCTATATGTTACGAGGGAAGGTTATGATGGAAGTACATGCAAAAAAATTATCTCAAAATTAGATTCTATGAAACTTTTTAAAATACTAATTTCTGTAAAAAATTGTAGTATATTATACACAATTTCATACTAGTTTCGATCAAAAAATAAAATTAAATCGAGGATTGTTCGAAATGCTACGAAAATTTTTAGATACTTTCTATATGTTACGAGGGAAGGTTATGATGGAAGTACATGCCAAAAAATTATCTAAAAATTTGATTCTATGAAACTTTTTGAAATACTAGTTTCGGTCAAAAATTGTAGTATATTATACACAATTTCATACTAGTTTCGATCAAAAAATCAAATTAAAACGAGGATTGTTCGAAATGCTACAAAAATTTTCAGATCCTTTTTATATGTTACGAGGGAAAGTTATGATGGAAGTACATGCAAAAAAAATTATCTCAAAATTATATTCTATGACACTTTTTGAAATAATAGTTTCGCTACAAAATTGTAGTATATTATACATAATTTCATACTAGTTTCGGTCACAAAATCAAATTAAATCGAGGAATGTTTCGAATGCCACGAAAATTTTCATATCCTTTCTATATGATACAAGGGAAGGTTATGATGGAAGTACTTGCAAAAAAATATTTCAAAATTAGATTCTATGAAACCTTTTGAAATGCTAGTTTAGGTAAAAAAAAATTGTAGTATACTATACACAATTTCATACTAGTTTCGGTCAAAAAATCAAATTAAATCGAGGATTTTTCGAAATTAAACGAAACTTTTTAGATCCTTTCTATATATTACGAGGGAAGGTTATGATGGAAATACATGCAAAGAAATTATCTTAAAATTAGATTGTATGAAACTTTTTGAAATACTAGTTTCTGTCAAAAATTGTAGTATATTATACACAATTTCATACTAGTTTCGATCAAAAAATAAAATTAAATCGAGGATTGTTCGAAAAGTTACGAAAATATTCAGATCCTTTCTATATGGTACGAGGGAAGGTTATGATGGAAGTACATGCCAAAAAATTATCTAAAAATTTGATTCTATGAAACTTTTTGAAATACTAGTTTCGGTCAAATATTGTAGTATATTATACACAATTTCATACTAGTTTCGATCAAAAAATCAAATTAAATTGAGGATTGTTCGAAATGCTACAAAATTTTTTAGATCCTTTCTATATGTTACGAGGGAAGGTTATGATTGAAGTACTTGCAAAAAAAATTATCTCAAAATTAGATTCTATTAAACTTTTTGAAATACTAGTTTCGCTAAAAAATTGTCGTATATTATACATAATTTCATACTAGTTTCGGTCACAAAAATCAAATTAAATCGAGGATTGTTCGAAATGCCACGAAAATTTTCATATCCTTTCTATATGTTAAGAGGGAAGGTTATGATGGAAGTACATGATAAAAAATTATCTCAAAATTAGATTCTATGAAACTTTTTGAAATACTAGTTTCGGTACAAAATTGTAGTATATTATACACAATTTCATACTAGTTTCGGTCAAAAAATCAAATTAAATCGAGGATTATTCGAAATGTTACGAAATATTTTAGATCCTTTCTATATGTTACGAGGGAAGGTTCTGATGGAAGTATATG
Source organism: Lathyrus aphaca (assembly GCA_963966055.1). Taxonomy (NCBI): domain Eukaryota; kingdom Viridiplantae; phylum Streptophyta; class Magnoliopsida; order Fabales; family Fabaceae; genus Lathyrus; species Lathyrus aphaca. Next base: position 287,117,842 of record OZ014524.1, read on the forward strand.
CAAAAAAAATATTTTAATATTAGATTCTATGAAACTTTTAGAAATGCTAGTTTAGGTAAAAAAAATTGTAGTATATTATACACAATTTAATACTAGTTTCGGTCAAAAAATCAAATTAAATCGAGGATTTTTCGAAATTATACGAAATTATACGAAATTTTTCAGATTGTTTCTATATGTTACGAGGGAAGGTTATGATGGAAGTACATGCAAAAAATTATCTCAATATTAGATTCTATGAAACTTTTTGAAATACTAGTTTCTGTAAAAAATTGTAGTATATTATACACAGTTTCATACTAGTTTCGATCAAAAAATAAAATTAAATCGAGGATTATTCGAAATGCTACGAAAATTTTCAGATACTTTCTATATGTTACGAGGGAAGGTTATGATGGAAGTACATGCCAAAAAATTATCTAATAATTTGATTCTATGAAACTTTTTGAAATACTAGTTTTGGTCAAAAATTGTAGTATATTATACACAATTTCATACTAGTTTCGATCAAAAAATCAAATTAAATTGAGGATTGTTCGAAATGCTACAAAAATTTTCAGATCCTTTCTATATGTTACGAGGGAAGGTTATGATGGAAATACATGCTAAAACATTATCTAAAAATTAGATTCTATGAAACTTTTTGAAATACTAGTTTCTGTCAAAAATTGTAGTATATTATACACAATTTAATACTAGTTTCGATTAAAAAATTAAATTAAATCGAGGATTGTTCGAAATGCTACGAAAATATTCAGATCCTTTCTATATGTTACGAGGGAAGGTTATGATGGAAGTACATGCCAAAAAATTATCTAATAATTTGATTCTATGAAACTTTTTGAAATACTAGTTTCGGTCAAAAATTGTAGTATATTATACACAATTTCATACTAGTTTCGATCAAAAAATCAAATTAAATTGAGGATTGTTCGAAATGCTACAAAAATTTTTAGATCCTTTCTATATGTTACGAGGGAAGGTTATGTTGGAAGTACTTGTTAAAACAATTATCTCAAAATTAGATTCTATGAAACTTTTTGAAATACTAGTTTCGCTCAAAAATTGTAGTATATTATACATAATTTCATACTAGTTTCGGTCACAAAAATCAAATTAAATTGAGGATTGTTCGAAATGCCACGGAAAGTTTCATATGCTTTCTATATGTTACGAGGGAAGGTTATGATGGAAGTACATGCAAAACAATTATCTCAAAATTAGATTCTTTGAAACATTTTGAAATACTAGTTTAGTCCAAAATATTGCAGTATATTATACAGAATTTCATACTAGTTTCGGTCAAAAAATCAAATTAAGTCGAGGATTGTTCAAAATGCCCCGACCATTTTTAGCTCCTTTCTATATGTTACGAGGGGAGGTTATGGTGGAAGTCCATAAAAAATATTATCTCAAAATTAGATTCTTTGAAACTTCTTGAAATACTAGTTTCGGTAAAAAAAATTTGTAGTATATTATACACAATTTCATACTAGTTTCGATCAAGAGATCAAATTAAATCGAGGATTGTTCGAAATGCTACGAAAATTTTCAGATCCTTTCTATATGTTACGAGAGAAGGTTATGATTGAAGTACATGCAAAAAAAATTATCTAAAAATTAGATTTTATGAAACTTTTTGAAATACTAGTTTCGGTAAAAAATTGTAGTATATTATACACAATTACATACAAGTTTCGATCAAAAAATAAAATTAAATCGAGGATTGTTCGAAATGCTACGGAAATTTTCAGATCCTTTCTATATGTTACGAGGAAAGGTTATGATGGAAGTACATGCAAAAAAATTATCTTAAAATTTGATTCTATGAAACTTTTTGAAATGCTAGTTTAGGTCAAAAAATTGTAGTATATTATACACAATTTTAAACTAGTTTCGGTCAAAAAGTCAAATTAAATCGAGGATTGTTCGAAATTCTACGAAACTTTTCACATCCTTTCTATATGTTAAGAGGGAAGTTATGATGGAAGTACATGCTAATAAATTATCTCAAAATTAGATTCTATGAAACTTTTTGAAATACTAGTTTCAGTACAAAATTGTAGTATATTATACACAATTTCATACTAGTTTCGGTCAAAAAATCAAATTAAATCGAGGATTATTCGAAATCCTACGAAAGTTTCAGATCCTTTCTATATGTTACGAGGGAAGGTTATGATGGTAGTATATGCAAAAAAAAATTTCAAAATTAGATTCTATGAAACTTTTTGAAATGCTAGTTTAGGTAAAAAAATTTGTAGTATATTATACACAATTTCTTACTAGTTTCGGTCAAAAAATCAAATTAAATCGAGGATTTTTCGAAATTCTACGAAACTTTTCAGATCCTTTCTATATGTTACGAGGGAAGTTTATGATGGAAGTACATGCAAAAAAATTATCTAAGAATTAGATTCTATGAAACTTTTGAAATACTAGTTTCTGTAAAAAATTGTAGTATATTATACACAATTTCATACTAGTTTCGATCAAAAAATAAAATTAAATCGAGGATTATTCGAAATGCTACGAAAATTTTCAGATCCTTTCTATATGTTACGAGGGAAGGTTATCATGGAAGTACAAGCAAAAAAATTATCTTAAAATTAGATTCTATGAAACTTTTTGAAATGCTAGTTTAGGTCAAAAAATTGTAGTATATTATACACAATTTTAAACTAGTTTCGGTCAAAAAATCAAATTAAATCGAGGATTGTTCGAAATTCTACGAAACTTTTCAGATCCTTTCTATTTGTTAAGAGGGAAGGTTATGATGGAAGTCTGCGCTAATAAATTATCTCAAAATTAGATTCTATGAAACTTTTTGAAATACTAGTTTCGGTACAAAATTGTAGTATATTATACACAATTTCATACTAGTTTCGGTCAAAAAATCAAATTAAATCGAGGATTATTCGAAAAGCTACGAAATACTTTAGATCCTTTCTATATGTTACGAGGGAAGGTTGTGATGGAAGTATATGCAAAAAAAATATTTTAATATTAGATTCTATGAAACTTTTTGAAATGCTAGTTTAGGTAAAAAAAAGTGTAGTATATTATACACAATTTCATACTAGTTTCGATCAAAAAATAAAATTAAATCGAGGATTGTTCGAAATGCTACGAAAATTTTCAGATACTTTCTATATGTTACGAGGGAAGGTTATGATGGAAGTACATGCCAAAAAATTATTTAAAAATTTGATTCTATAAAACATTTTGAAATAATAGTTTCTCTCAAAAATTGTAGTATATTATACATAATTTCAAACTAGTTTCGGTCACAAAAATCAAATTAAATCGAGGATTGTTCGAAATGCCACGAAAATTTTCATATCCTTTCTATATGATACGAGGGAAGGTTATGATGGAAGTACATGCAAAAAAAATATTTCAAAATTAGATTCTATGAAACTTTTTGAAATGCTAGTTTAGGTAAAAAAAAATTGTAGTATATTATACACAATTTCATACTAGTTTCGGTCAAAAAATCAAATTAAATCGAGGATTTTTCGAAATTAAGCGAAACTTTTCAGATCCTTTCTATATGTTACGAGGGAAGGTTATGATGGAAATACATGCAAAATAATTATCTAAAAATTAGATTCTATGAAACTTTTTGAAAGACTAGTTTCTGTCAAAAATTGTAGTATATTATACACAATTTCATACTAGTTTCGATCAAAAAATAAAATTAAATCGAGGATTGTTCGAAATGCTACGAAAATTTTCAGATCCTTTCTATATGTTACGAGGGAAGGTTATGATGGAAGTACATGCCAAAAAATTATCTAAAAATTTGATTCTATGAAACTTTTTGAAATAATAGTTTCGCTAAAAAAATGTAGTATATTATACATAATTTCATACTAGTTTCGGTCACAAAAATCAAATTAAATCGAGGATTGTTCGAAATGCCACGAAAATTTTCATATCCTTTCTATATGATACGAGGGAAGGTTATGATGGAAGTACATGCAAAAAAAATATTTCAAAATTAGATTCTATGAAACTTTTTGAAATGCTAGTTTAGGTAAAAAAAATTGTAGTATATTATACACAATTTCATACTAGTTTCGGTCAAAAAATCAAATTAAATCGTGGATTTTTCGAAATTAAAAGAAACTTTTCAGATCCTTTCTATATGTTACGAGGGAAGGTTATGATAGAAATACATGCAAAAAAATTATCTAAAAATTAGATTCTATGAAACTTTTTGAAATACTAGTTTCTGTCAAAAATTGTAGTATATTATACACAATTTCATACTAGTTTCGATCAAAAAATTAAATTAAATCGAGGATTGTTAGAAATGCTACGAAAATTTTCAGATCCTTTCTATATGTTACGAGCGAAGGTTATGATGGAAGTACATGACAAAAAATTATCTAAAAATTAGATTCTATGAAACTTTTTGAAATACTAGTTTCGCTCAAAAATTGTAGTATAATATACACAATTTCATACTAGTTTCGATCAAAAAATCAAATTAAATCGAGGATTGTTCGAAATGCCATGGAAAGTTTCATATCCTTTCTATATGTTACGAGGGAAGGTTATGATGGAAGAAATTGCAAAAACAATTATCTCAAAATTAGATTATGAAACTTTTTGAAATACTAGTTTCGCTCAAAAATTGTAGTATATTATACATAATTTCATACTAGTTTCGGTCAAAAAAATCAAATTAAATCGAGGATTGTTCGAAATGCCACGAAAATTTTCATATCCTTTCTATATGTTACGAGGGAATGTTATGATGGAAGTACATGTAAAAAAATTATCTCAAAATTAGATTCTTGGAAACATTTTGAAATACTATTTTAGTCCAAAAAATTGTAGTATATTATACAAAATTTCAAACTAATTTCGGTCAAAAAATCAAATTAAATCGAGGATTGTTCGAAATGCCACGAACATTTTCAGCTCCTTTCTATATGTTACGAGGGGAGGTTATGGTGGAAGTCCATAAAAAAATATTATCTCAAAATTAGATCCTTTGAAACTTCTTGAAATACTAGTTTCGGTAAAAAAAATTGTAGTATATTATACACAATTTCATACTAGTTTCGATCAAGAGATCAAATTAAATCGAGGATTGTTCGAAATGCTACGAAAATTTTCAGATCCTTTTTATATGTTACAAGAAAAGGTTATGATTGAAGTACATGCAAAAAAAATTATCTAAAAATTAGATTTTATGAAACGTTTTGAAATACTAGTTTCGGTCAAAAATTGTTGTATATTATACACAATTACATACTAGTTTCGATCAAAAAATAAATTAAAACGAGGATTGTTCGAAATGCTATGGAAATTTTCAGATCCTTTCTATATGTTACGAGGGAAGGTTATGAAGGAAGTACATGCAAAAAATTTTCTTAAATTTAGATTCTATGAAACTTTTTGAAATGCTAGTTTAGGTCAAAAATTTATGGTATATTATACACAATTTTAAACTAGTTTTGATCAAAATATCAAATTAAATCGAGGATTGTTTGAAATTCAACGAAACTTTTCATATCCTTTCTATATATTAAGAGGGAAGGTTATGATGGAAGTCCATTCTAATAAATTATCTCAAAATTAGATTCTATGAAACTTTTTGAAATACTAGTTTTGGTACAAAATTGTAGTATATTATACACAATTTCATACTAGTTTCAGTCAAAAAATCAAATTAAATCGAAGATTATTCGAAATGCTACGAAAAGTTTCAGATCCTTTCTATATGTTACGAGGGAAGGTTATGATGGTAGTATATGCTAAAAAAATATTTCAAAATTAGATTCTATAAAACTTTTTGAAATGCTAGTTTAGGTAAAAAAAATTGTAGTATATTATACACAATTTCATACTAGTTTCGGTCAAAAAATCAAATTAAATCGAGGATTTTTCAAAATTATACTAAATTATACGAAATTTTTCAGATTCTTTCTATATGTTACGAGGGAAGGTTATGATGGAAGTACATGCAAAAAAATTATCTCAAAATTAGATTCTATGAAACTTTTTGAAAAACTAGTTTCTGTAAAAAATTGTAGTATATTATACACAATTTCATACTAGTTTCGATAAAAAAATAAAATGAAATCGAGGATTGTTCGAAATGCTACGAAAATTTTCAGATCCTTTCTATATGTTACAAGGGAAGGTTATGATGGAAGTACATGCCAAAAAAAATTATCTCAAAATTAGATTCTATGAAACTTTTTGAAATAATAGTTTCGCTCAAAAATTGTAGTATATTATACATAATTTCATACTAGTTTCGTTTACAAAAATCAAATTAAATCGAGGAATGTTTCGAAATGCCACGAAAATTTACATATCCTTTCTATATGAAACGAGGGAAGGTTATGATGGAAGTAAATGCAAAAAAAATATTTCAAAATTAGATTCTATGAAACTTTTTGAAATGCTAGTTAAGGTAAAAAAAATTGTAGTATATTATACACAATTTCATACTAGTTTCGGTCAAAAAATCAAATTAAATCGAGGATTTTTCGAAATTAAACGAAACTTTTCAGATCCTTTCTATATGTTATGAGGGAAGGTTATGATGGAAATACATGGAAAGAAATTATCTACAAATTAGATTCTATGAAACTTTTTGAAATACTAGTTTCTGTCAAAAATTGTAGTATATTATACACAAATTCATACTAGTTTCGATCAAAAAATAAAATTAAATCGAGGATTGTTCGAAATGCTACGAAAATTTTCAGATCCTTTCTATATGTTACGAGGGAAGGTTATGATGGAAGTACATACCAAAACATTATCTAAAAATTTTATTCTATGAAACTTTTTGAAATACTAGTTTAGGTCAAAAATTGTAGTATATTATACACAATTTCAAACTAGTTTCGATCAAAAAATCAAATTAAATCGAGGATTGTTCAAAATGATACAAAAAAATTATCTTAAAATTAGATTCTATGAAACTTTTTGAAATGCTAGTTTAGGTCAAAAAATTATCGTATATTATACACAATTTTAAACTAGTTTCGATCAAAATATCAAATTAAATCGAGGATTGTTTTAAATTCTACGAAAATTTTCATATCCTTTCTATATGTTAAGAGGGAATGTTATGATGGAAGTCCATGCTAATAAATTATCTCAAAATTAGATTCTACGAAACTTTTTGAAATACTAGTTTCGGTACAAAATTGTAGTATATTATACACAATTTCATACTAGTTTCGGTCAAAAAATCAAATTAAATCGAGGATTGTTCGAAATGCCACGAACATTTTCAGCTCCTTTCTATATGTTACGAGGGGAGATTATGGTGGAAGTCCATAAAAAAATATTATCTCAAAATTAGATTTTTTGAAACTTCTTGAAATACTACCTTCGGTAAAAATTATTGTAGTATATTATACACAATTTCATACTAGTTTCGGTCAAAAAATCAAATTAAATCGAGGATTGTTCGAAATGCTACGAAAATTTTTAGATCCTTTCTATATGTTACGAGAGAAGGTTATGATTGAAGTACATGCAAAAAAAAATAATCTAAAAATTAGATTTTATGAAACTTTTTGAAATACTAGTTTCGGTCAAAAATTGTCGTATATTATACACAATTTCATACTAGTTTCGATAAAAAAATCAAATTAAATCGAGGATTGTTCGAAATGATACAAAAAAATTATCTTAAAATTAGATTCTGTGAAACTTTTTGAAATGCTAGTTTAGGTCAAAAAATTATCGTATATTATACACAATTTTAAACTAGTTTCGATCAAAATATCAAATTAAATCGAGGATTGTTTTAAATTCTACGAAACTTTTCATATCCTTTCTATATGTTAAGAGGGAAGGTTATGATGGAAGTCCATGCTAATAAATTATCTCAAAATTAGATTCTATGAAACTTTTTGAAATACTAGTTTCGGTACAAAATAGTAGTATATTATACACAATTTCATACTAGTTTCGGTCAAAAAATCAAATTAAATCGAGGATTGTTCGAAATGCCACGAACATTTTCAGCTCCTTTCTATATGTTACGAGGGGAGATTATGGTGGAAGTCCATAAAAAAATATTATCTCAAAATTAGATTTTTTGAAACTTCTTGAAATACTACCTTCGGTCAAATTAATTGTAGTATATTATACACAATTTCATACTAGTTTCGGTCAACAAATCAAATTAAATCGAGGATTGTTCGAAATGCCACGAACATTTTCAGATCCTTTCTATATGTTACGAGGGGAGATTATGATGGAAGTCCATATAAAAATATTATCCCAAAATTAGATTTTTTGAAACTTCTTGAAATACTAGTTTCGGTCAAAATAATTATAGTATATTATACACAATTTCATACTAGTTTCGATCAAGAGATCAAATTAAATCGAGGATTGTTCGAAATGCTACGAAAATTTTCAGATCCTTTCTATATGTTACGAGAGAAGGTTATGATTGAAGTACATGCAAAAAAAATTATCTAAAAATTAGATTTTATGAAACTTTTTGAAATACTAGTTTCGGTCAAAAATTGTAGTATATTATACAAATTTCATACTAGTTTCGATCAAAAAATTAAATTAAATCGAGGATTGTTCGAAATGCTACGGAAATTTTCAGATCCTTTCTATATGTTACGAGGGAAGGTTATGATGGAAGTACATGCAAAAAAATTATCTCAAAATTAGATTCTATGAAACTTTTTGAAATACTAGTTTCTGTAAAAAATTGTAGTATATTATACACAATTTCATACTAGTAACGATAAAAAAATAAAATTAAATCGAGGATTGTTCGAAATGCTACGAAAATTTTCAGATCCTTTCTATAAGTTACGAGGAAAGGTTATGATGGAAGTACATGCCAAAAAAAATTATCTCAAAATTAGATTCTATGAAACTTTTTGAAATAATAGTTTCGCTCAAAAATTTAAGTATATTATACATAATTTCATACTAGTTTTGTTTACAAAAATCAAATTAAATCGAGGAATGTTTCGAAATGCCACGAAAATTTTCATATCCTTTCTATATGATACGTGGGAAGGTTATGATGGAAGTAAATGCAAACAAAATATTTCAAAATTAGATTCTATGAAACTTTTTGAAATGCTAGTTTAGGTAAAAAAAAATTGTAGTATATTATACACAATTTCATACTAGTTTCGGTTAAAAAATCAATTTAAATCGAGGATTTTTCGAAATTAAACGAAACTTTTCAGATCCTTTCTATATGTTATGAGGGAAGGTTATGATGGAAATACATGCAAATAAATTATCTAAAAATTAGATTCTATGAAACTTTTTGAAATACTAGTTTCGGTCAAAAATTGTAGTATATTATACACAAATTCATACTAGTTTCGATCAAAAAATAAAATTAAATCGAGGATTGTTCGAAATGCTACGAAAATTTTCAGATCCTTTCTATATGTTACGAGGGAAGGTTATGATGGAAGTACATGCCAAAACATTATCTAAAAATTTTATTCTATGAAACTTTTTGAAATACTAGTTTCGGTCAAAAATTGTCGTATATTATACACAATTTCATACTAGTTTCGATCAAAAAATCAAATTAAATCGAGGATTGTTCGAAATGATACAAAAAAATTATCTTAAAATTAGATTCTGTGAAACTTTTTGAAATGCTAGTTTAGGTCAAAAAATTATCGTATATTATACACAATTTTAAACTAGTTTCGATCAAAATATCAAATTAAATCGAGGATTGTTTTAAATTCTACGATACTTTTCATATCCTTTCTATATGTTAAGAGGGAAGGTTATGATGGAAGTCCATGCTAATAAATTATCTCAAAATTAGATTCTATGAAACTTTTTGAAATACTAGTTTCGGTACAAAATAGTAGTATATTATACACAATTTCATACTAGTTTCGGTCAAAAAATCAAATTAAATCGAGGATTGTTCGAAATGCCACGAACATTTTCAGCTCCTTTCTATATGTTACGAGGGGAGATTATGGTGGAAGTCCATAAAAAAATATTATCTCAAAATAAGATTTTTTGAAACTTCTTGAAATACTACCTTCGGTCAAAATAATTGTAGTATATTATAGACAATTTCATACTAGTTTCGTTCAACAAATCAAATTAAATCGAGGATTGTTCGAAATGCCACGAACATTTTCAGACCTTTCTATATGTTACGAGGGGAGATTATGATGGAAGTCCATATAAAAATATTATCCCAAAATTAGATTTTTTGAAACTTCTTGAAATACTAGTTTCGGTCAAAATAATTATAGTATATTATACACAATTTCATACTAGTTTCGATCAAGAGATCAAATTAAATCGAGGATTGTTCGAAATGCTACGAAAATTTTCAGATCCTTTCTATATGTTACGAGAGAAGGTTATGATTGAAGTACATGCAAAAAAAATTATCTAAAAATTAGATTTTATGAAACTTTTTGAAATACTAGTTTCGGTCAAAAATTGTAGTATATTATACAAATTTCATACTAGTTTCGATCAAAAAATTAAATTAAATCGAGGATTGTTCGAAATGCTACGGAAATTTTCAGATCCTTTCTATATGTTACGAGGGAAGGTTATGATGGAAGTACATGCAAAAAAATTATCTCAAAATTAGATTCTATGAAACTTTTTGAAATACTAGTTTCCGTAAAAAAATTGTAGTATATTATACACAATTTCATACTAGTTTCGATAAAAAAATAAAATTAAATCGAGGATTGTTCGAAATGCTACGAAAATTTTCAGATCCTTTCTATATGTTACGAGGGAAGGTTATGATGGAAGTACATGCCAAAAAAAATTATCTCAAAATTAGATTCTATGAAACTTTTTGAAATAATAGTTTCGCTCAAAAATTGTAATATATTATACATAATTTCATACTAGTTTCGTTTACAAAAATCAAATTAAATCGAGGAATGTTTCGAAATGCCACAAAAATTTTCATATCCTTTCTATATGATACGATGGAAGGTTATGATGGAAGTAAATGCAAAAAAAATATTTCAAAATTAGATTCTATAAAACTTTTTGAAATGCTAGTTTAGGTAAAAAAAATTGTAGTATATTATACACAATTTCATACTAGTTTCGGTTAAAAAATCAAATTAAATCGAGGATTTTTCGAAATTAAACGAAACTTTTCAGATCCTTTCTATATGTTATAAGGGAAGGTTATGATGGAAATACATGCAAATAAATTATCTAAAAATTAGTTTCTATTAAACTTTTTGAAATACTAGTTTCTGTCAAAAATTGTAGTATATTATACACAAATTCATACTAGTTTCGATCAAAAAATAAAAATAAATCGAGGATTGTTCGAAATGCTACGAAATTTTCAGATCCTTTCTATATGTTACGAGGGAAGGTTATGATGGAAGTACATGCCAAAACATTATCTAAAAATTTTATTCTATGAAACTTTTTGAAATACTAGTTTCGGTCAAAAATTGTAGTATATTATACACAATTTCATACTAGTTTCGATCAAAAAATCAAATTAAATCGAGTATTGTTCGAAATGATACAAAAAAATTATCTTAAAATTAGATTCTATGAAACTTTTTGAAATGCTAGTTTAGGTCAAAAAATTATCGTATATTATACACAATTTTAAACTAGTTTCGATCAAAATATCAAATTAAATCGAGGAATGTTTTAAATTCTACGAAACTTTTCATATCCTTTCTATATGTTAAGAGGGAAGGTTATGATGGAAGTCCATGCTAATACATTATTTCAAAATTAGATTCTATGAAACTTTTTGAAATACTAGTTTCGGTACAAAATAGTAGTATATTATACACAATTTCATACTAGTTTCGGTCAAAAAATCAAATTAAATCGAGGATTGTTCGAAATGCCACGAACATTTTCAGCTCCTTTCTATATGTTACGAGGGGAGATTATGGTGGAAGTCCATAAAAAAATATTATCTCAAAATTAGATTTTTTGAAACTTCTTGAAATACTAGTTTCGGTCAAAATAATTGTAGTATATTATACACAATTTCATACTAGTTTCGGTCAAAAAATCAAATTAAATCGAGGATTGTTCGAAATGCCACGAACATTTTCAGATCCTTTCTATATGTTACGAGGGGAGATTATGATGGAAGTCCATATAAAAATATTATCCCAAAATTAGATTTTTTGAAACTTCTTGAAATACTAGTTTCGGTCAAAATAATTATAGCATATTATACACAATTTCATACTAGTTTCGATCAAGAGATCAAATTAAATCGAGGATTGTTCGAAATGCTACGAAAATTTTCAGATCCTTTCTATATGTTACGAGAGAAGGTTATGATTGAAGTACATGCAAAAAAAATTATCTAAAAATTAGATTTTATGAAACTTTTGGAAATACTAGTTTCAGTCAAAAATTGTAGTATATTATACAAATTTCATACTAGTTTCGATCAAAAAATAAAATTAAATCGAGGATTGTTCGAAATGCTACGGAAATTTTCAGATCCTTTCTATATGTTACGAGGGAAGGTTATGATGGAAGTACATGCAAAAAAATTATCTCAAAATTAGATTCTATGAAACTTTTTGAAATACTAGTTTCTTTAAAAAATTGTAGTATATTATACACAATTTCATACTAGTTTCGATAAAAAAATAAAATTAAATCGAGGATTGTTCGAAATGCTACGAAAATTTTCAGATCCTTTCTATATGTTACGAGGGAAGGTTATGATGGAAGTACATGCAAAAAAAAATTATCTCAAAATTAGATTCTATGAAACTTTTTGAAATAATAGTTTCGCTCAAAAATTGTAATATATTATACATAATTTCATACTAGTTTCGTTTACAAAAATCAAATTAAATCGAGGAATGTTTCGAAATGCCACGAAAATTTTCATATCCTTTCTATATGATACGAGGGAAGGTTATGATGGAAGTAAATGCAAAAAAAATATTTCAAAATTAGATTCTATAAAACTTTTTGAAATGCTAGTTTAGGTAAAAAAAAATTGTAGTATATTATACACAATTTCATACTAGTTTCGGTTAAAAAATCAAATTAAATCGAGGATTTTTCGAAATTAAACGAAACTTTTCAGATCCTTTCTATATGTTATAAGGGAAGGTTATGATGGAAATACATGCAAATAAATTATCTAAAAATTAGTTTCTATTAAACTTTTTGAAATACTAGTTTCTGTCAAAAATTGTAGTATATTATACACAAATTCATACTAGTTTCGATCAAAAAATAAAAATAAATCGAGGATTGTTCGAAATGCTACGAAATTTTCAGATCCTTTCTATATGTTACGAGGGAAGGTTATGATGGAAGTACAAGCCAAAACATTATCTAAAAATTTTATTCTATGAAACTTTTTGAAATACTAGTTTCGGTCAAAAATTGTAGTATATTATACACAATTTCATACTAGTTTCGATCAAAAAATCAAATTAAATCGAGTATTGTTCGAAATGATACAAAAAAATTATCTTAAAATTAGATTCTATGAAACTTTTTGAAATGCTAGTTTAGGTCAAAAAATTATCGTATATTATACACAATTTTAAACTAGTTTCGATCAAAATATCAAATTAAATCGAGGAATGTTTTAAATTCTACGAAACTTTTCATATCCTTTCTATATGTTAAGAGGGAAGGTTATGATGGAAGTCCATGCTAATACATTATTTCAAAATTAGATTCTATGAAACTTTTTGAAATACTAGTTTCGGTACAAAATAGTAGTATATTATACACAATTTCATACTAGTTTCGGTCAAAAAATCAAATTAAATAGAGGATTGTTCGAAATGCCACGAACATTTTCAGCTCCTTTCTATATGTTACGAGGGGAGATTATGGTGGAAGTCCATAAAAAAATATTATCTCAAAATTAGATTTTTTGAAACTTCTTGAAATACTAGTTTCGGTCAAAATAATTGTAGTATATTATACACAATTTCATACTAGTTTCGGTCAAAAAATCAAATTAAATCGAGGATTGTTCGAAATGCCACGAACATTTTCAGATCCTTTCTATATGTTACGAGGGGAGATTATGATGGAAGTCCATATAAAAATATTATCCCAAAATTAGATTTTTTGAAACTTCTTGAAATACTAGTTTCGGTCAAAATAATTATAGCATATTATACACAATTTCATACTAGTTTCGATCAAGAGATCAAATTAAATCGAGGATTGTTCGAAATGCTACGAAAATTTTCAGATCCTTTCTATATGTTACGAGAGAAGGTTATGATTGAAGTACATGCAAAAAAAATTATCTAAAAATTAGATTTTATGAAACTTTTTGAAATACTAGTTTCAGTCAAAAATTGTAGTATATTATACAAATTTCATACTAGTTTCGATCAAAAAATTAAATTAAATCGAGGATTGTTCGAAATGCTACGGAAATTTTCAGATCCTTTCTATATGTTACGAGGGAAGGTTATGATGGAAGTACATGCAAAAAAATTATCTCAAAATTAGATTCTATGAAACTTTTTGAAATACTAGTTTCTGTAAAAAATTGTAGTATATTATACACAATTTCATACTAGTTTCGATAAAAAAATAAAATTAAATCGAGGATTGTTCGAAATGCTACGAAAATTTTCAGATCCTTTCTATATGTTACGAGGGAAGGTTATGATGGAAGTACATGCAAAAAAAAATTATCTCAAAATTAGATTCTATGAAACTTTTTGAAATAATAGTTTCGCTCAAAAATTGTAATATATTATACATAATTTCATACTAGTTTCGTTTACAAAAATCAAATTAAATCGAGGAATGTTTCGAAATGCCACGAAAATTTTCATATCCTGTCTATATGATACGAGGGAAGGTTATGATGGAAGTAAATGCAAAAAAAATATTTCAAAATTAGATTCTATAAAACTTTTTGAAATGCTAGTTTAGGTAAAAAAAATTGTAGTATATTATACACAATTTCATACTAGTTTCGGTTAAAAAATCAAATTAAATCGAGGATTTTTCGAAATTAAACGAAACTTTTCAGATCCTTTCTATATGTTATAAGGGAAGGTTATGATGGAAATACATGCAAATAAATTATCTAAAAATTAGTTTCTATTAAACTTTTTGAAATACTAGTTTCTGTCAAAAATTGTAGTATATTATACACAAATTCATACTAGTTTCGATCAAAAAATAAAAATAAATCGAGGATTGTTCGAAATGCTACGAAATTTTCAGATCCTTTCTATATGTTACGAGGGAAGGTTATGATGGAAGTACATGCCAAAACATTATCTAAAAATTTTATTCTATGAAACTTTTTGAAATACTAGTTTCGGTCAAAAATTGTAGTATATTATACACAATTTCATACTAGTTTCGATCAAAAAATCAAATTAAATCGAGTATTGTTCGAAATGATACAAAAAAATTATCTTAAAATTAGATTCTATGAAACTTTTTGAAATGCTAGTTTAGGTCAAAAAATTATCGTATATTATACACAATTTTAAACTAGTTTCGATCAAAATATCAAATTAAATCGAGGAATGTTTTAAATTCTACGAAACTTTTCATATCCTTTCTATATGTTAAGAGGGAAGGTTATGATGGAAGTCCATGCTAATACATTATTTCAAAATTAGATTCTATGAAACTTTTTGAAATACTAGTTTCGGTACAAAATAGTAGTATATTATACACAATTTCATACTAGTTTCGGTCAAAAAATCAAATTAAATCGAGGATTGTTCGAAATGCCACGAACATTTTCAGCTCCTTTCTATATGTTACGAGGGGAGATTATGGTGGAAGTCCATAAAAAAATATTATCTCAAAATTAGATTTTTTGAAACTTCTTGAAATACTAGTTTCGGTCAAAATAATTGTAGTATATTATACACAATTTCATACTAGTTTCGGTCAAAAAATCAAATTAAATCGAGGATTGTTCGAAATGCCACGAACATTTTCAGATCCTTTCTATATGTTACGAGGGGAGATTATGATGGAAGTCCATATAAAAATATTATCCCAAAATTAGATTTTTTGAAACTTCTTGAAATACTAGTTTCGGTCAAAATAATTGTAGTATATTATACACAATTTCATACTAGTTTCGATCAAGAGATCAAATTAAATCGAGGATTGTTCGAAATGCTACGAAAATTTTCAGATCCTTTCTATATGTTACGAGAGAAGGTTATGATTGAAGTACATGCAAAAAAAATTATCTAAAAATTAGATTTTATGAAACTTTTGGAAATACTAGTTTCAGTCAAAAATTGTAGTATATTATACAAATTTCATACTAGTTTCGATCAAAAAATAAAATTAAATCGAGGATTGTTCGAAATGCTACGGAAATTTTCAGATCCTTTCTATATGTTACGAGGGAAGGTTATGATGGAAGTACATGCAAAAAAATTATCTCAAAATTAGATTCTATGAAACTTTTTGAAATACTAGTTTCTTTAAAAAATTGTAGTATATTATACACAATTTCATACTAGTTTCGATAAAAAAATAAAATTAAATCGAGGATTGTTCGAAATGCTACGAAAATTTTCAGATCCTTTCTATATGTTACGAGGGAAGGTTATGATGGAAGTACATGCAAAAAAAAATTATCTCAAAATTAGATTCTATGAAACTTTTTGAAATAATAGTTTCGCTCAAAAATTGTAATATATTATACATAATTTCATACTAGTTTCGTTTACAAAAATCAAATTAAATCGAGGAATGTTTCGAAATGCCACGAAAATTTTCATATCCTTTCTATATGATACGAGGGAAGGTTATGATGGAAGTAAATGCAAAAAAAATATTTCAAAATTAGATTCTATAAAACTTTTTGAAATGCTAGTTTAGGTAAAAAAAAATTGTAGTATATTATACACAATTTCATACTAGTTTCGGTTAAAAAATCAAATTAAATCGAGGATTTTTCGAAATTAAACGAAACTTTTCAGATCCTTTCTATATGTTATAAGGGAAGGTTATGATGGAAATACATGCAAATAAATTATCTAAAAATTAGTTTCTATTAAACTTTTTGAAATACTAGTTTCTGTCAAAAATTGTAGTATATTATACACAAATTCATACTAGTTTCGATCAAAAAATAAAAATAAATCGAGGATTGTTCGAAATGCTACGAAATTTTCAGATCCTTTCTATATGTTACGAGGGAAGGTTATGATGGAAGTACAAGCCAAAACATTATCTAAAAATTTTATTCTATGAAACTTTTTGAAATACTAGTTTCGGTCAAAAATTGTAGTATATTATACACAATTTCATACTAGTTTCGATCAAAAAATCAAATTAAATCGAGTATTGTTCGAAATGATACAAAAAAATTATCTTAAAATTAGATTCTATGAAACTTTTTGAAATGCTAGTTTAGGTCAAAAAATTATCGTATATTATACACAATTTTAAACTAGTTTCGATCAAAATATCAAATTAAATCGAGGAATGTTTTAAATTCTACGAAACTTTTCATATCCTTTCTATATGTTAAGAGGGAAGGTTATGATGGAAGTCCATGCTAATACATTATTTCAAAATTAGATTCTATGAAACTTTTTGAAATACTAGTTTCGGTACAAAATAGTAGTATATTATACACAATTTCATACTAGTTTCGGTCAAAAAATCAAATTAAATAGAGGATTGTTCGAAATGCCACGAACATTTTCAGCTCCTTTCTATATGTTACGAGGGGAGATTATGGTGGAAGTCCATAAAAAAATATTATCTCAAAATTAGATTTTTTGAAACTTCTTGAAATACTAGTTTCGGTCAAAATAATTGTAGTATATTATACACAATTTCATACTAGTTTCGGTCAAAAAATCAAATTAAATCGAGGATTGTTCGAAATGCCACGAACATTTTCAGATCCTTTCTATATGTTACGAGGGGAGATTATGATGGAAGTCCATATAAAAATATTATCCCAAAATTAGATTTTTTGAAACTTCTTGAAATACTAGTTTCGGTCAAAATAATTATAGCATATTATACACAATTTCATACTAGTTTCGATCA
This sequence comes from Lathyrus aphaca, assembly GCA_963966055.1. Classification (NCBI taxonomy): domain Eukaryota; kingdom Viridiplantae; phylum Streptophyta; class Magnoliopsida; order Fabales; family Fabaceae; genus Lathyrus; species Lathyrus aphaca. The sequence goes on from OZ014524.1 coordinate 287,135,866, forward strand.
AGAGATCAAATTAAATCGAGGATTGTTCGAAATGCTACGAAAATTTTCAGATCCTTTCTATATGTTACGAGAGAAGGTTATGATTGAAGTACATGCAAAAAAAATTATCTAAAAATTAGATTTTATGAAACTTTTTGAAATACTAGTTTCAGTCAAAAATTGTAGTATATTATACAAATTTCATACTAGTTTCGATCAAAAAATTAAATTAAATCGAGGATTGTTCGAAATGCTACGGAAATTTTCAGATCCTTTCTATATGTTACGAGGGAAGGTTATGATGGAAGTACATGCAAAAAAATTATCTCAAAATTAGATTCTATGAAACTTTTTGAAATACTAGTTTCTGTAAAAAATTGTAGTATATTATACACAATTTCATACTAGTTTCGATAAAAAAATAAAATTAAATCGAGGATTGTTCGAAATGCTACGAAAATTTTCAGATCCTTTCTATATGTTACGAGGGAAGGTTATGATGGAAGTACATGCAAAAAAAAATTATCTCAAAATTAGATTCTATGAAACTTTTTGAAATAATAGTTTCGCTCAAAAATTGTAATATATTATACATAATTTCATACTAGTTTCGTTTACAAAAATCAAATTAAATCGAGGAATGTTTCGAAATGCCACGAAAATTTTCATATCCTGTCTATATGATACGAGGGAAGGTTATGATGGAAGTAAATGCAAAAAAAATATTTCAAAATTAGATTCTATAAAACTTTTTGAAATGCTAGTTTAGGTAAAAAAAATTGTAGTATATTATACACAATTTCATACTAGTTTCGGTTAAAAAATCAAATTAAATCGAGGATTTTTCGAAATTAAACGAAACTTTTCAGATCCTTTCTATATGTTATAAGGGAAGGTTATGATGGAAATACATGCAAATAAATTATCTAAAAATTAGTTTCTATTAAACTTTTTGAAATACTAGTTTCTGTCAAAAATTGTAGTATATTATACACAAATTCATACTAGTTTCGATCAAAAAATAAAAATAAATCGAGGATTGTTCGAAATGCTACGAAATTTTCAGATCCTTTCTATATGTTACGAGGGAAGGTTATGATGGAAGTACATGCCAAAACATTATCTAAAAATTTTATTCTATGAAACTTTTTGAAATACTAGTTTCGGTCAAAAATTGTAGTATATTATACACAATTTCATACTAGTTTCGATCAAAAAATCAAATTAAATCGAGTATTGTTCGAAATGATACAAAAAAATTATCTTAAAATTAGATTCTATGAAACTTTTTGAAATGCTAGTTTAGGTCAAAAAATTATCGTATATTATACACAATTTTAAACTAGTTTCGATCAAAATATCAAATTAAATCGAGGAATGTTTTAAATTCTACGAAACTTTTCATATCCTTTCTATATGTTAAGAGGGAAGGTTATGATGGAAGTCCATGCTAATACATTATTTCAAAATTAGATTCTATGAAACTTTTTGAAATACTAGTTTCGGTACAAAATAGTAGTATATTATACACAATTTCATACTAGTTTCGGTCAAAAAATCAAATTAAATCGAGGATTGTTCGAAATGCCACGAACATTTTCAGCTCCTTTCTATATGTTACGAGGGGAGATTATGGTGGAAGTCCATAAAAAAATATTATCTCAAAATTAGATTTTTTGAAACTTCTTGAAATACTAGTTTCGGTCAAAATAATTGTAGTATATTATACACAATTTCATACTAGTTTCGGTCAAAAAATCAAATTAAATCGAGGATTGTTCGAAATGCCACGAACATTTTCAGATCCTTTCTATATGTTACGAGGGGAGATTATGATGGAAGTCCATATAAAAATATTATCCCAAAATTAGATTTTTTGAAACTTCTTGAAATACTAGTTTCGGTCAAAATAATTGTAGTATATTATACACAATTTCATACTAGTTTCGATCAAGAGATCAAATTAAATCGAGGATTGTTCGAAATGCTACGAAAATTTTCAGATCCTTTCTATATGTTACGAGAGAAGGTTATGATTGAAGTACATGCAAAAAAAATTATCTAAAAATTAGATTTTATGAAACTTTTTGAAATACTAGTTTCGGTCAAAAATTGTAGTATATTATACACAATTTCATACTAGTTTCGATCAAAAAATTAAATTAAATCGAGGATTGTTCGAAATGCTACGGAAATTTTCAGATCCTTTCTATATGTTACGAGGGAAGGTTATGATGGAAGTACATGCAAAAAAATTATCTCAAAATTAGATTCTATGAAAGTTTTTGAAATACTAGTTTCTGTAAAAAATTGTAGTATATTATACACAATTTCATACTAGTTTCGATAAAAAAATAAAATTAAATCGAGGATTGTTCGAAATGCTACGAAAATTGTCAGATCCTTTCTATATGTTACGAGGGAAGGTTATGATGGAAGTACATGCCAAAAAAAATTATCTCAAAATTAGATTCTATGAAACTTTTTGAAATAATAGTTTCGCTCAAAAATTGTAGTATATTATACATAATTTCATACTAGTTTCGTTTACAAAAATCAAATTAAATCGAGGAATGTTTCGAAATGCCACGAAAATTTTCATATCCTTTCTATATGATACGAGGGAAGGTTATGATGGAAGTAAATGCAAAAAAAATATTTCAAAATTAGATTCTATGAAACTTTTTGAAATGCTAGTTTAGGTAAAAAAAAATTGTAGTATATTATACACAATTTCATACTAGTTTCGGTTAAAAAATCAAATTAAATCGAGGATTTTTCGAAATTAAACGAAACTTTTCAGATCCTTTCTATAAGTTATAAGGGAAGGTTATGATGGAAATACATGCAAAGAAATTATCTAAAAATTAGTTTCTATGAAACTTTTTGAAATACTAGTTTCGGTCAAAAATTGTAGTATATTATACACAATTTCATACTAGTTTCGATCAAAAAATCAAATTAAATCGAGGATAGTTCGAAATGATACAAAAAAATTATCTTAAAATTAGATTCTATGAAACTTTTTGAAATGCTAGTTTAGGTCAAAAAATTATCGTATATTATACACAATTTTAAACTAGTTTCGATCAAAATATCAAATTAAATCGAGGATTGTTTTAAATTCTACGAAACTTTTCATATCCTTTCTATATGTTAAGAGGGGAGGTTATGATGGAAGTCCATGCTAATAAATTATCTCAAAATTAGATTCTATGAAACTTTTTGAAATACTAGTTTCGGTACAAAATTGTGTATATTATACACAATTTCATACTAGTTTCGGTCATAAAATCAAATTAAATCGAGGATTGTTCGAAATGCCACGAACATTTTCAGCTCCTTTCTATATGTTACGAGGGGAGATTATGGTGGAAGTCCATAAAAAAATATTATCTCAAAATTAGATTTTTTGAAACTTCTTGAAATACTAGTTTCGGTCAAAATAATTGTAGTATATAATTTCATACTAGTTTCGGTCAAAAAATCAAATTAAATCGAGGATTGTTCGAAATGCCACGAACATTTTCAGATCCTTTCTATATGTTACGAGGGGAGATTATGGTGGAAGTCCATAAAAAAATATTATCTCAAAATTAGATTTTTTGAAACTTCTTGAAATACTAGTTTCGGTCAAAATAATTGTAGTATATTATACACAATTTCATACTAGTTTCGATCAAGAGATCAAATTAAATC